>OX451735.1:459665962-460346075 GCA_948472305.1 Vicia faba | reverse complement strand
ATAATAATAATAATAATAATAATTATAATAATAATAATAATAATAATAATAATAATAATAATAATAATAATAATAATAATAATAATAATAATAATAATAATAATAATAATAATAATAATAATAATAATAATAATAATAATAATAATAATAATAATAATAATAATAATAATAATAATAATAATAATAATATAATAATAATAATAATAATAATAATAATAATAATAATAATAATAATAATAATATAATAATAATAATAATAATAATAATAATAATAATAATAATAATAATAATAATAATAATAATAATAATAATAATAATAATAATAATAATAATAATAATAATAATAATAATAATAATAATAATAATAATAATAATAATAATAATAATAATAATAATAATAATAATAATAATAATAATAATAATAATAATAATAATAATAATAATAATAATAATAATAATAATAATAATAATAATAATAATAATAATAATAATAACAATAACAATAACAATAACAATAACAATAACAATAACAATAATAACAATAACAATAACAATAACAATAACAATAACAATAACAATAACAATAACAATAACAATAACAATAATAACAATAACAATAACAATAACAATAACAATAATAACAATAACAATAACAATAACAACAATAACAATAACAATAATAATAACAATAATAATAACAATAACAATAACAATAACAATAACAATAACAATAACAATAACAATAACAATAATAATAACAACAATAATAATAACAATAACAATAACAATAACAATAACAATAATAATAATAACAATAACAATAACAATAACAATAACAATAACAATAACAATAACAATAACAATAACAATAACAATAATAATAATAATAACAATAATAATAATAACAATAACAATAACAATAACAATAACAATAACAATAACAATAACAATAACAATAACAATAATAATAATAATAACAATAACAATAATAATAATAATAACAATAAGAATAACAATAACAATAATAATAATAATAACAATAATAATAATAATAATAATAATAATAATAATAATAATAATAATAATAATAATAATAATAATAATAATAATAATAATAATAATAATAATAATAATAATAATAATAATAATATTAATAATAATAATAATAATAATAATAATAATAATAATAATAATAGATCTTACTGATTGATCAGAACCTGTGAAGTGACCGGAAGATGATTTGTAGTCAGGCTGTGATGTCGAGGAGAAAAAGAGGTTTGTACCTGCAAGGCACTCCGACGATCAAGTAAGAGTGGAAACAAGAAGATACAAGCAAAGTATTAGGTGTGAATAATGAATATTCGATACCTGGCTCTCATAGGTGTGAGGGTTTATATAATGCTCCTAACGTGTGACCTTTGGTTCCTGATATCACGCCTGGATATACAGGTCCGTGAAATCAGGTAACTGCCAGGACTTGGTCAAACCGGGCAGATGTGCATGTAACTAGTCGTTGATTCGGAGAAGGGGGCTAGTTACGGGCATCTCTCTGGTCGGTTCCTGGTGGCCTGCACGATGTTGATGTTGGGCAGGCTGAGAGGATGCTCGTCGATCATCCTAGGCCGGTGCTGACTTGGGAGGGAAAAAGGTCGGTATCGCCCGACGGATAGCGGGCGGTTCGGGTCATGGACGTACGGGCCGTACCGAAGGAAAGGTTCAGACTGGGCCCAATCAAGCTGTCGGGCCACTCCAGAACAGTAGCTCCCCAAGTCGCTACTTCTGGGTACAGGAGTGATGACTTTAACATCTGCTTGAGGAACAGGGCGCGTCTTATGGGTAAATGAGTGTTGCTCGTTACGCTTTTCTCGTGGGGAGATGAGGGTTTGGTCGTTAGGACCCTTAAATTTGGAGAGGTAACGCGTTTTGGGAAGCATTCTAGCGAAGCAGCACAACGGTAACCTATGGCTAAGGTGTAATGATGACGACTCTAGGATTCTCCAGGCGCGTGTCTTGCACGCACAAATTGTTTTGGCTATAAATACGAGAGGAACATGACGTTTAGTGTTTTTCGTCTTCTCTCTCAACTGATCGTATTATCCCGACTATCGGCCACCGTCGTTCCTTGAGTTTTCTCGCTCGCAGCTTCTCACTTCCAGCCTTTTTCTTCTATTAACTGGTAAGTTTTCATTTTTCCATTGTCTTTCGCTTTCTATAGTTTGTATTTTCGCTGTTTACTTTCTAGAGATGCATGCGGTTAGGATTTAGGGTTCTGTTCTGCGAGGATGCCTTTGGAGAGTGTTGGCGGTAGACGGTGTTTCTGTAGTTTATAATCGTCGGAGTTGTCGTGGGATCTCCATGGGAACTTCGTGGCGTGTCGTTAACGGCCCATAAAAACTTAGGGCTTTTTCTGTAGCTTCTGCATGTTGGGGTGTCTCAGTGAGGGTTCTGGTCGGGGACACGATCCTCGTATCCCAACGCCCTTTCGCTTGATTAGCGGTGGAAGGATGGTTTTGGCATTGATGTCGAGCTCATCTTTTTCCTCTGATTTTTAGGTGCTATGGCTGACAACGTCGGGGTCGATATTTCGAGTGAATCCACACAATCTTCGAGAAGTTCCTCGGACGAGACGAGTAGCTCGTCGAGCATCCTGGAAATTTCCGGGGATGCGCAGAATCAAATGGAGCAGCAAACGGGGGAAGGTGACATGAAGATGACTTCTGCCTATCAAGGTTACCTGTTTCCTTCTGGGGACGAGGAGGATCCTCGGGATTTGGTCGCGAATGACCCCTGGGACTGGACGTTGTATTTCTATGAGCACCAGGAAGATGTCTTTACGGATGTGTATACTCACGAGGAGGGGGACCAAGGAGAATGGTCGTTATACATCCCCGGGAAAGAGAGTCGAATCTGCTCAAAATACAATAGGAGGCGGAGCCCTATGTATGACATCATATTTCCCGAGATGGATCTTTGCCTCCCCTTCTCTGACTTCGAGGTGGCCGTATTCAGGCACTTGCACGTGGCTCCCTCTCAACTGCATCTGAATGACATCATGTTCATGCGAGCGTTTGAAATAGTTTGCGACCACTTGAAGATAGGGGCTACCATTCCCTTATTCTTCTATTGCTTTCACCTTCAGAGGAGCAAGGTCGACAGAAAATGGGGATGGATTTCACTGAAACAAGGCAACGAGAAGCTATTTAAGGCATATTTGGATTATGTCCGCCAATTCAAAGATAAATACATTTTAGTGCAGCCTTCTTAGAGCAAAGTGATGTTGAACGTCTTTAGGACTATGCCGGCGCTAAACGAGGATGGTACTCCCTGTCTGAACGAGCTAGGAGAGCCCGTTACAAAGTTGGTTTACAAGTTCCTGTTCCAATGGACGAGGAAGCATTTTGATAGTGAATTTGGCTCTTATGTCTAGAGAGATGGGGAGCTTGAAGACGAGGACCTGGAGAGCTTCATTGTCCTGACCGCGTTCATTGCTCAAATCCCTCGCATCTAGCGAGTTAGCCAGGAAGGTGGGCCCGTGATGGACAAGAACGGGGAGCATTTATACGAGTTAGGCCTTATAAACATCAAGGAGCTCCTCAGAAGCGAGGACCCCGTTAAATACTTGGGTATATATATGTTTCTAATAGTAGTAAGTGGTCATCGTTTATTTGACTCCCCATTAACTGACTATGTTTCTTTTTGTTTGTTTTGCAGATAACACGAATACTGCCCAGGAGCTCTTGGCCAAGACTCTTGCTACAAGAGCGAGGAGGGCTCAAAAGGATGCGCAGACTGGCTCGAGGCCTGCTCCTGCCTCGGGGTCGGGCGACTCATCCTCGATCCAAGCCACAACCATTCTTTCTCCCGTTGTCATTTCCTCGAAAGCGAAGAGACCATGTGATAAGGGGAGCGTTGACCTGACTGGGGAAAAGAGGAAAGGAGCGTATGACCTGCCCCCCTGTTGGCTAGAGAAGTCTTTTTTCGAGGGTGCAGCTCTTCGTCTTCCCCGGGCCAAATCTCTTCATCTCGAGGGAATGGGCCGCCTGGAGAAAAGGACGATGCTGGTGCAAGATATTGGCGATTTGATGCAGATTTTGGAGATGGAGGTCGCCTACACCGAGGGAAGTTCCTCTCAGGAGACAGAGCTGAAGAATCTTCGGGCCAAGCTGGCTACGAGCAAGAAGGCCCGAGATGAGAAAGAAAAATCCTTGAAGCTATCTGAAGAAGAATCAGGGAGGTTCTCCGAGGGAATCAGGGTTCTCTTGCTCGAGAAGAAGGACCTTGAGGAAAAGGTGGAGGCCCTGACTGTCGAGATTATGCCCACTGAAGACGAGCTAGAGGATACCAAAGATCTGAAGACTCGGGCCGAGCTGGTTGCTCATTTTCAGTTGGTCGTGAACGACGCTCAGGCTGCTTCCGAGGGGAGCTTCGAAAATGCTGTAAAGTAGATGCACGTGTTGAACCCCAGTGTTGAGCTCAACACCTCAAGAATGGGTGTCAATTATTACGTGTTTGGAGGTCAGATTCTGGTCCCTGATTATCTCAAGGAGTTCGTCGCCCAGCCAACCGAGGGTCCCGCCCAACTGTCTCCCGTTGCTGAAGGAGAAGTGGAAGGATGATTGTTTATGTTTATTTCTGCCTGAGTGTCGTATTTGTTGTATCTTTGTTTTTCTGGCCTTTTGCCCGTTTATGTAATATTCGCACATTAGCGGCCCAAGTGGTCGTTTTATTTAATATCCAGCCAATGGTCGTTTTCTTTGAATATTTGACTTGTGTTGTTTACATGTTTGTTGACAAACTATCTCGTTTAGGGCGTTTTTTATTTTGCTAAGAGTTTATAGCGGGAATTTGCTCGTTAGGTATGTTCGTCAGTGTGGGGAAACTGATCAAATGGCCAGGGTGGATACTAAGCATGGGCGGAACCCAGGTCTCATTTCGAGGGACCCGGGTTCGGCGGAGTGAACTTTTGGTCGTGAGTCGGGCGTTCTACCATCGTGGCACAAGGACTATGGAGCTTGATCAAGTTATCCATGTCAATCTAAAGGCGCGCTCGTCATAAGAGCGGAGCCTCACCCCCTCTGAATACTTTGGGTGATATGCTTGTGCCTAAGCATGCATGCACGGTCGGGCCTGGGTGAGTTTGTCTTGCCGACTAAACTCACCGACTGCTCAGTGTCTTTAACTGTAATATTGTTTTAGATTTTCAGCGTTCCATGATCGAATGAGCTGTTTCCCTTGTAAGTTTTCCAAGTAATACGCTAGAGACCCTGTTTTCGCGTAGACGCGATAAGGACTTCCCCAGTTTGATGTGAGTTATCCCTCGCGAGATTCTTTGCGATTTCTCTTTAAGACAAGGCTGTTGACCTCGAACTCTCGTCGTATTAACTTGGCGTCATAACATATGGCTATTTTTTGTTTGAGCGAGGCCTTTCGTAGGGCCATTCCTGTTCTGATTTCTTCCACCAGATCCAGTTCTTCTCGGAGGACGGCGTCGTTCATCTCCTCGTCGGGAGGTGCCTCGGTTCTCCTGGAAGGTTACTCAATCTCTACAGGGATGACATCCTCCGTTCCATAAGCTAGTCAAAAATGGGTCTCCTTGATTGACGAATGCACAGTCATTCGGTATCCCCAGAGTATGCTGTGTAACTCCTCGACCCACCTCTTCTTGGTTTCGTCCAATCTTCGCTTGAGAACCCTGAGTATTATTCAGTTCACAGACTCGGCTTGACCGTTTGTTTGGGGGTACTCGACAAAGGCGAAATGTTGGGTGGTGCCCAGTTTGGTGACGAATTCCTGAAAGGTGTGGTCTGTGAACTGAGTCCCATTGTCGATGACTGTCACTTGTGGGACGCCAAACCGAGTGAGGATATTTCTTTTATAGAAGCAAAGGACGACTTGGGCGGCGATTTTGGCCAAAGCTTCGACTTCTATCCACTTGGTGAAGTAGTCGACCGCTATAATTAGATATTTGTTCTGATTGGTTTCGACCATGAATGGACCGAGGTGATCCAGTCTCCACCAGGAGAAGGGCCAGAGAGAGGAGAGGGATTTAAGCTCGTTAGGTGGAGCTAAATGCATGTATCCATGTCGCTGGCATTTATCACATTTTTTCACGTTCTCTTTCGTATCATGTTGCATGGTGGGCCAGTAATATCCTACTCGTAAGGCTTTTCTCGTGAGGGATCTCCCGCTTAGATGTTGGCCACTGATGCCCTCGTGGATTTCGAGCAAGACACGCTCTGCCCCGCTTCATTCGACACATTTGAGAAGTGGAATGGAGAATCCTCTTCTATAAAGTTTACCCTCAACCAAAATGTATGACCAAGCTCTCTTCTTGACAATGACTGCTTCTTTCGGGTCATCGGGAAGTTTTCCCCAAGTGAGGTAATTGTGTACGGAGATCATCCAGCAATCGCTGTCCCCGATGGCGAACACTTTTAAGGTAGAACATGGATTTTGGATGCTTGGTCGAGGAAGTGTTTCTTGTATCACCAATTTATTCCCTTCTTTTCTCTTCGTGCTCTCCAACTTAGACAAGATATCTGCACGGGCGTTATGCTCGCGGGGAACATGTTGTACGTCTAAAGATTTAAATTTCTTTTTCCTCTCCTGGACCAGGCCTCGATATTCAACGAGTTGGTCGTTTTTGACCTGATATTCGCCTCGGATTTGTGAGGCAACCAACTGAGAGTCGATGAAGATTTTCACTTCCTCGGCTCCCGGATCTTCGGCCAGTCGCAAACTTGCGAGGAACGCCTCGTATTCAGCCTGATTGTTGGAGGTTGGAAAAGATAGGGCGAGGGAGACTTCGATTAGGGTCCCATACTCGTTTTCCATTATAATTCATGTGCCGGTTCCAGATGAACTGGAGACGCCATCGACGAAGAACGTCCAACAACGTGATCCGTCAGGATCTGCGGGCGAGGTCATTTTAGCTACAACGTCAGCCAAGGCCTGTGCCTTAAGGGCTTTCCTACTCTCGCATTGGATATCGAATTTAGAAAGCTCCAAGGACCATTTCAATATTCTGTCGACCATGTCTGGTCTTCTGAGCAATTGTTTTATTAGTTGATCTATCCAAACCACTATGGTATGGGCCAGGAAGTAGTGTGTGAGTCTCCTCGTTGTGTTAACAAGGGCTAGAGCTACTTTTTTGATTTGTTTATATCTTTCCTTTTGGCCATGCAGGGCCTTGCTCGTGAAGTAAATTGGTCTTTGTCCTTCCGGAGTTTCCCTTATCAGTGTCGCGCTTATTGCCTCGGAGGCGACGACCAGATAGAGGTGGAGGACCTCGTCTTTCTCGGGCCGAGAAAGGACGGGAAGCTACGACAGCTCTCGTTTCAAATGAGTGTGGGCTTGTTCGCATTCAGGCGTCCACTCGAAGGCGGCTTCCTCGCGCAAGAGTTTGAACAAAGGAAACGCGTGCTGGGAAGAATTTGCCACGAATCGAGAGAGGGAAGTGAGCATGTCGTTCAAAATCTAGATGGACTTTTTCGAGGTGGGCGTCAGAAATTCGAAAAATGTTTGACATTTGTCGGGGTTTGCCTCAATGCCTCGTTCCGTTAGATAGAATTTGAGGAACTTTCCTGCCTGTACACCGAAGGTCCATTTTTCGAATTAAATCGCATCCAGCACTTTCGAGCTTGCTTGAACACTTTCTTTAAGTAGGCGGCATGGTCGAGCTCCTCGGTGGATTTGAGGATCATGTGGTCCATATATACCTCGAGCATGTCACCTATCTCATTACGAAAAACTTTGTTCATCATGCGCTGATATGTAGCGCTCGCGTTTTTCAGGCCGAAGGGCATTACATTGTAGTAATAGTTTCCCGACTCGGTCATGAAAGTAGTGTATTTTTTGTCCGTTTTCGCCATTAGGATCTAGTTATAACCAGAGTATGCATTCAGGAATGATAGCAATTTGAAACCGACCGAGTTGTCGACTAGTTTATCAATATTGGATAGGGGATAAGCATCTTTCGGGCAAGCCCGATTAAGATCAGTATAATCAATACACGTGTGCCATTTTCCATTAGTTTTTTTTCACAAAAACTACATTTGAGAGCCAGATTGTGTATTGGACTTCAAAAATAAAATGTGCCTCTACGAGGTCTTTTACAACTAGTTTTGTAGCCTTCGCTTTCTCAGACGCCTGCTTTCTTCTGCTTTGTGCAACCTCCTTGAGGGTAAAATATATATTCAAGTGATGGAATGCAACTTCTGGATCTAAACCAGGCATCTCGGTCGCACTCCAGGCGAACAGATCAACATTCTCTCTTAGGCAAACTTTGAGTTGCCTTTTTGCCAGGTCAGGGAGTTCTGCTCCAATCTTCACTCCACTGGTGGGGTCTTCTCTGAGGGGAACCAGCTCGAAGTCGTCGTCTGGGATGGTTCGTGCGTGACTTGAGAGTTCGTCGCAACCAGCAGATGGGGTTGAACCTTCATCTTTGACCATAATATCATTTCCGTTCCTTCTTTGCTCGACATGGTCTTCTTTGGAAAAGTGACTGTCGAGGTCAATAGTGTCCACCCTCGACAGAGGCTTGACTTCCTCAGAGCTGGAGGACAGTGTGGCTCCAGTGGTCGTTCGAAGTTGAACGCTGATGGAACTGAGGCCCTTGGCTGAAACTTCGAAACACCTTCTTGCTACTTGGATGTCCCCGTGAGGGGTAGTGACCAAGCCTTCAGCGGTGTAGTACTTCATCTTGAGATGCACGGTAGAGAGAACCGCGATGAGTTCAGCGAGAGTGGGTCTCCCGAAGATGCACTGGTAGAGAGACAGGAAATCTACCACCAAGAATTGGGTCTTGATGGCCCTGGCCGTTACTCCTCTCTTGAAGGTGACGATCAGCTCGACATATCCCCAGGGTTTTGTGTTGGCTCCATTGAAGCCCTCGAGGTCTGATCCCATATAAAGGGTTAGATGGCTCTCGTTTAGCTGTAAAGTGGTGAATACCTGGGCGTACATGATATCCATCGAGCTGCCTTGGTCGACCAGTGACGCACATCAAAATTTTCCATGTGAGCTCTCACAAGTAGTGAGATGCTCGAATTCGGGGCCCCGCCCGACAATTCTTCCCTGTAGAAGGCGAGGGGATGAGAGCCTCCTTGGAATTTATCAAGCGTGGCATCCATATCTGAGTTGGCTTCAATGAGTTGGTTGAATCTCCTCTTCACCGACCCAACTGTGTGCCTGTTGAATCCTCCGCCGGAGATGACCATGGTTGCGGGGAAAGATTCCCACAGACTGTGGGAAGAGAAGTACAGGGGGACATTCTCCATGTCTAAATAATATAAATCTTCCGGTCTTGAGATGCTCGTGGCGACTAGAATGGCGTCAAGATCGGGGGACTTCTTCCCTTCCTCGACGTTTTTGGTTTCATGTGCTTCCTCACGGGAACCCTCCTTCTTTTTTTACTGCTTGAGGTGCCCGTCTCTGATCAGTATTTCGATTGCATCCTTGTGATGAATGCAATCCTCCGTGTTGTACCCATGGCTATTCCCAGTTTGGACGGTGTTTTTGGGAGAGGCGCACCCCGACTTGCTTAAATTTAGAATTGGTGCATTCAGAAAGAATACGCTCCCTTGAGATTGTCACAGGGGTGTAGTTGTGGAAACGATCGGCTGGCCCCTTGTAGTCCTTAGAGTTACGGGACTTGTCTTCTCGTTTCTTATCCCCCGATAGGATGTCGAGGGTTCGTCATTCTTCGAGGACTTGGTACTCTCTCTGTGCCTTGATTCCCTAGCGCTGTTGGTCGCTTCCTTCTCCTCGTACTGTATGTACGCCTGGGCCTTGAGGAGGAGGGAGTCGAGCATGGATGGTGTCTCAATGCCTACAGCTTTGGCAAAGTCACTGCGGGGACGAAGCCCACGCTCGAGGAGATACTTCTTCATGTTGTCCTTCGTTGAGACCTGAACTGCTTCCTTGTTGAAGCGTTCAATATACACACGCAGAGACTTGTCCTTGCCTTATATGATTGCTTCGAGCGAAGCCTTCTATTTCAAGTGTCGACGGGAGGCGGTGAAATGACTTAAAAATATCCTCCCGAGATGCTTCCATGAGGTGATGGATTCATCGGGGAGGCTCTTATACCATGACATCGCCCTCTTCCTGAGAGTGGTTGGGAAGAGTCTACATTTGATGGCTCCCCTAACCCCTCGGTTGTCGAGGAGAGCATCGATGTTCTCGATGTGCTCGTCAGAGTCTGTTGTTTCGTCGTAGGTTCCTGTGATACGGTGGGAGAACTGACTTGTGGTTTTGCGTTTGTTTTCGCAAATGTTTCAGTTTAGCAAGAGTCGCCACCGACTTTTTATTTTATCCTAAGGAAAGGTTAAAAAGCACAGCAAAAATCTTTGAGATGTTTTAATGGGTTCGGGGAGTAGATTATAGAAAGGGAAGGTATTAGCACCCTTTCTATCCATGGTTATCCATGGGCTCTTAGTTACTTGCTTAGATCACTTGCCTTGCTTTTTCAATTGTTTGAAATGGTGTTTTCAATTGTTTGAAATAGTGCTTTGTGTGTGTGTTTGAAAATGTTTTGAAAAGAGGCCATTGTTGTGGCAACCTTTGTAATGATCCATGTTTGAATGTATACAAAGGTGTATTTGTCTTTTGAAAAGTTTTCAATGTTTTTTGAAAGTTTGTTTTGAAAGTGTGTTGTGATGTGTGTTTTTGAAAAGTAGGCAAGTGTGTTTTGCAAGTTTGATCAAGTAACCAAGAGTTGTCTACCCCTAAATTTACTCAAATATTTTTCCTATGTTTTAACCCTTTTAACAATTTTGTTCCACCATTGTATTTGGTGGACAATCTTGTGTTAGGATGTTAACGGGACGGGCGCGGGTCATCGTTTAGACCATGAATGCAATAGTGCCAAGTGTCTTTGGCAATTTTTCCTTTAAGGGACTTGATCATTTTTAGGCAACTTTCGAAAGCGTCATCGAAGGACTATGATCATTTGATTTGTTTTGTTTTGCCAAAAACACCCAACATGCAACATGTCCCATTATTGAAGGAAACAAGTGGAGTAACCCTAGGGGTGCAAGTGTGATTGGTGTTGTCCATTTTCATGCTTTGTTGTCTTTGAATTAGGTCAAGCTATTCGTTATTTTTGATTTGCATACAAAACCCTAAGTCTATCATGGCATATTTAGAAAGCTTTAAAATGCGGAAAATAAAATCCTAAATTATTACAACATAATTATGGGATGGGGGGTACAAATGTTCAAATGGGGGATATTTAGCAAGAAATTTAAATCTAAATTATTACATCCAAATTGAATATACAAGTTATTTTAATTATACAATAATTGAATAAATACAATAAATATGCAAGATGCACAAAAAAATTATTTTTATATGTATGTAAAAGTATTTTTCATGTGACATATAAACAAAAATAAAAAAGGTTAATTTTTGGATATTTTCATGGTTTAGGGCAAAACCCTAATTTTGTAAATAAAAAATGTTTATTATTTATTATATACAATATGTATTAATTATATACAAAAATAAATAAAAGAGAAGTATATTATGAAAAAGTAATTTTTGAGGTCAAATATTAAAACAAATAAAAAGGTATTATTTTGTATTTTTATCCTAAATATTCTAACAAATATATAAATATTTATATTATATATTAACTATATTAAATATATACAAAAAATAAAATATTAATTATTTATAAAAAAAAAGTGTATTTTAAGAAAATGTTTTCAAAAGGTAAAAATAAAATAAAATCAGAAAATAAAATGTATTTGTATTATTTTCTAGGGTTTAAATAAAATATATATATATATATTTATTTACATACATATATCAAATAAAACAAATAAATGCCTAATAAATACAAAAAAAGGTGAAAATATTTTTAATGTTTTTTATATTTTAACAAAAAAATAACAAGCCAGAATCAAAAAGAAAAAATCAAAAATGATAAAAATAACACACAATGGGCCAAGGGGGTGTATGTGGGAAATGAGTGTTCAAACACAAAAACGCGCGTTCCTTGTTCAACCTGCTAACTTCTGATTCCTTGATTTTTAACAAAAACTTACAACATCAAAAGTGTAGAGCATCTTGTCACGATTCCAAATATATAAAAAAGTTGTTCTAACTCTCAGAAATGAGAGAGAATTTCTCCTCCCCCAATTCTTGACCTAGCTTTTTTCAAATGTTCAGGTTCCAAATTCTCTTAACACACACAATGTAAATGAAAAGTGAGGATATAGGTAGCTTCAGGGCCATGAATAGAACATACTTTCTTCACAAACCTAAGCCTAGATATGCTTGGATAGAGAGATAGAAGTTCAAACTTTTACCTGTTCAACTTGAATCGTGTACAACAATTGAGGCACTTTCAATGAAGTTTGAGGACTTGTACAGCTTGCTTGAGGTCCAAGGATGCTCTTCCAACCTCTAGCTTGCTTTGAAACTAACTGAATCGAGCTATGTAACTCAACCTGCACAGATGAAAAATGAAAATGGCAAACTTGGTTAGGGGTGTTACAGTCTGTTTCCAAGGCTTGGGATAGTTTGTATGGATGTTATAGAGTGTGTATGAAGTGGTTTTGGCCAAGGCGCACAAATGGATTGAGCTGACCAAATCAAAATGCAGCAGGTACCCTATTTTGCCACAAAACTGTGTTTTGATGAATGGGAAGGTTTGAAACTTGGTTGATTCGTGTTTTAGGTTAGTTGGATCAAGTGAAAAGTGTTTGCAAAGTTGGTTTCAGTTGGTTCTTGCAGGAATGTGTGATATGTTACAAAATGCAAGTTTTCTTCTTATCTAAGCAAGAGTTGTCAAGTTAGATTGTAGGCTCATACAGGCCCCTCAAGCATGCTACACAAATCACTCTTGATCAGTGGAATTGGTTCATGAACTTGTGCCCAAAAGATCTGCTTTGTACTTCTTAGATTGTGATCTTGACATAAAGTGCTTCTTTTCAAAAATGGCTAAAATGCTTTTTCCAAATATGGCTTAATCTTGTATGTAATGGTTAAATACACAAAACAAGACATGAGCACAAAGGATATGCATTAAATTATTGAGTGAGAATGGGATTAGAGGCCTGTAATCTAGTTTGTGCAAGCTGAGTCTGAAAATGCAAAGTTATGAACATGTAATTTGGCCATGAACAAAGTGACTTTTGCCCATCTTGACAAATTCGAATCTCCCTAACCACAAGGGTGTTTGAGAAGTTCTTTGACAATTTGGAAAGCTTGGAATGTGTACTACAATACATCTTTTTAATGCAAGTTGAAATTCCAAGTGGAAGCATGTGAAAAGTGGCCATGAAGTTAGGCAAAAATCCTGCCTAAAATAGGTCAAAAAATTTCTAAGTTAAGAATGTTTTGCACCCCTATTCCAAAAATCATAACTTGAGCTACAAGCTTCTTTTGAGGAAACTTTGTGAATCAAAGTTGTAGATTTTGAAATGGAATATAACTTTAATGTTTTGAGTTTTGTTTGAATCCAAATATATCTTGATGAAAAGATGGGACAAAGTTAGGAAAAAATAAGGGAATTTCATAACTTAGAAAATTTCTAAGTTATGAAATTTCTTCATTTCAAACCCTAATTTGTAATTTTTGATTTCTTGATGAACAAGTTTCATAATTTGACATGTTTTGATGAAAAATGAATCTTGACACTTGATTTTGACCAAAAAGTCAAAGTTTGACTTTTCAGTATACAGTCAAATTTTGATCAGTTGACTGGAAAATTCATTTGTCAATCTTGTGCATTTGGGATCTTTTGAACTTGTTGAACATGTCAAGACAATTCCATTGAGTCCTTGAGTCCATATGTGAGCTTGAATTACCATTGGTTAGGTCAAACAGTAAAAAATTGCCTTTGTGCAGTCAAAACCCTGAAAATGACCATTTTGCCCTTTTGGTGATCTGATCAAATTTCTTGTGGAATTGTGATACAAACTTGACCAAATGGTTCATAATGTTGATGTGGGTCAAAAATCATGAGGTTTGACTGTCAATTGGCCATAGTTGACTTTTTCCCCAATACAGCTGATTTCTAGGTCAACTGTCCAATTGACTGGGCAAAGATGGGAATCAAGGCTTGAAACTTGGTATGGATAAACTTGTGAGTCCAACATGAAGCATGAAAGTCATTTTGGGCATTTTAGGTCAAAACATCTTTGTGCAAACTCAAACCCTAAGTTGGGTCAACAGTGCAAGGAGGAGTCTTTGTGCAAAGCAAACCCTAACTTAATCTTGAGCTCCAAGGGTCTTGTGATGAGAAAATACTGATGAAATGAGAGGGAAAATTTTTGGGTACAACAGTTGCCCCTGTTCAATCTTCTTGCACCTGAAGAGTTAGATTGGCAGGTTTGCCTTTCGCGTCTCGAAGGTAAAAGGAGATTGGACACTAGAGTGCCCTTAAATTTGCACTAGTCAAAACAATGGACGCGGGAATGGGCTTAGAGATGCCATTTGGAGATGGGCTTAGAGATGCCATCTGAAGGGTGACAGAATCTTGTCGGAGATGGGCTTAAAGATGCCATCTGAAGGGTGACAGAATCTTGTCGGAGATGGGCTTAAAGATGCCATCTGGAATATTTGTTGAACTGCAATGTGATGGGTCAGAAGAATGAGGATCAAAATGGTATCCGTGTCTGGAATGCATTTGAACTGCATCTAAGGATTGAGTTTGTATAAGCAGAAGAATGGCCTCCGTGTCTGGGGCGTACCTGAGCTGTAATTGTGCTTGAAGAATGAATAGCAGAATGACTGCCGTGTCTAGAGTGTATCTGTATTGTATCTGGGTAACAGAGAAACATCTGTATGGAGAAACTGCGTGCTGGGGACAAATTCTGAATAAGCGACAGAATGACAACCGTGTCTGGAGCGTATCTGGACTGTATCTGAAGTTGAAAGTTGTATGAGTAGCAGAATGACTTCCGTGTCTGGAGTGTATCTGAAACTGTAACTGGGATTGAGATCCGTATGAGTAATAGAATGACTTCTGTGTTTGAAGTGTATCTGAAACTGTAACTGGGATCTAAATAAATGACAGAATGATTTCCGTGGCGAACGCACTAGGGAGAATCAAACTGTTGTTGTAAGGGTCAGAATGGTATCCGTGTTTGGAATGCATTGAACCTTGAGGTGGATAAGCGAATCTGAATGAGAGATAGAATGGCTGCCGTGTCTGGAGCGTATCTAGTCTGTATCTGATTGCTGTAGTCTGAATGAGTAGTAGAATGACCGCCGTGTCTGGGGTGTATCCATACTGTATCTGACTTGAAATTCTGAATGAGTAATAGAATGACCGCCGTGTCTGGGGTGTATCCATACTGTATCTGAATAATTGTTAATGATAGCCTTTTAATCTTATCCTGAAAAGGGTGAAATGTTAGCTAAAACACAAAGTTATGTTGCATGATATATATGATGCAATATATGTTATATCAATATTTATGATATGAATGTAAATGAATGCGCATGTAAGCTGAAGAGCTGTCTTGCTGAGGATAAATGAATCCTGGATGGCTGGAGATAAAAGAATCTTGACTGCTGCCAGGGAAAGTGAGTCCTTGACTGCTGCAGGGGAAGACAAGAATTTTGATTGCTGAGGATGAGACATCCTTGTTGACTACTGCTGGAGAAAAAGGAGCTTGGGTTGTATACCAATCTTCTGGGGATTCTTGTTTTGAGGAGATCTTCACTGGAGAACATTTGATTATCCGGTGAGGAACTGAGAATGAGAGTATTCATTCTGCTTGGGGAATACAAGATCTTCAATCGTTGAGGGATCTTAGGACCATTGCGGGGAATTGGAATTCCTTGGTGACTTGTAGGAATGAGAACTTCTGACGATCTTTACTAGGGAGTTTAGAACCTGATAGACTCATGCTGGAGAAGTGAGACTGAGCATCCCTAGTTTGGTGGGAAGTATCTCTGTGGGGAGAAGGTTCACTAGTTTGGTTCCGCTGGGGATTGATGGTTGGAAATTTTAGCTCCGCTGGGGATTAGATTTTCAGATTTTTAAAGCTCCACTGGGGATACTGAAACTTAGCTCTGAGGGGAATTGAGTTCTGGGAGGCTCTCTGGCTGGGGAGATCAGTTTTGAGAAAGCTTTCTCTGATGAGGATCCTGAAGTCTAACTCTGTTTAGGGAATTAAGTTTTGACTGAGGAATTTGGATTTCAAATCTGCTGGCGATCTCTTCTGAAAGGGTATCGAGACATCTACCTGTACCTTCAACCTATCAGTAATCACCTTTCTTGATTTATAAGGAAAATGATTATGTTCAAATGCATATGCCTATTTAACAAAACATTGGACGTTTCTCAAAATAAAACATAAATGTAGAAAAGCAAGAGAAGACAAAGCAAATTTCTGTATTTGGAAAAGTATTTGTATTAACTTTCTATGAGTATATTTGTACAAAGGAGACATCCATCCTAGTAAGAGGATGTCGTCGTAAAAATTGAAAAATTTATACAAAAGAAAGATAGCTATGTGAAATGATTCTATGGGATTCCATTCTGCTATAGCCTTCACAACTCTGAATATTTGTCCATTCAATGCTTCGTCTGCCGATGACTGGATTGATTAGAAGCTTGGAGCTGGTTGATGAAGAGATTGTCCTTAAAGTGATCCGACGAGACATAGTCATACGCTTTAATTTCCTAACTTTTTCCTGAATCTCCCTTTCGGGTTTTCGATCCACCGGGAAACCCTTTTTTGCCCAAGCCGCCCTTTCGGGTTTTCAACTTGCCGGGTGTACAGATTTTTTTATTTTATCCCTAATTTTTGCCTGAACCGCCCTTTCGGGTTTTCGGTCCACCGGGATGCCCATTTTTGCCCAAGCCGCCCTTTCGGGTTTTCGACTTGTCGGGTTATTTTATGCGTAGTATCTTTTGACTATGTCTGCATTCGCAGGGTGCGGAAAATCGTCACCGTCCATGGTGGTCAGAATCATTGCACCACCATAAAATATGCTCTTGATCACAAATGGTCCCTCGTATGTAGGAGTCCATTTGCCCCTGGGATCACTTTGCGGAAGGATAATCCGCTTGATTACGAGATCTCCGACTTGATATACTTGACGTCTGACTTTCTTGTTGAAAGCCTTGATCATCCGATTTTGATACGTTTGACCATGGCAGACGGCAACGAGTCGCTTCTCGTCGATCAAATTGAGCTGATCAAGTCGGGTCTGAATCCAATCATCTTCATTCAAACCTGCGTCCTTCATAATCCTTAAAGAAGGAATCTGAACTTCCATGGGCAGGACAACTTCCATGCCATATACCAAAGAAAATGGGGTTGCCCCGGTTGAAGTACGTGCCGTCGTACGGTATCCATGCAGAGCAAACGGTAACATCTCATGCCAGTCCTTGTAAGTGACTGTCATTTTCTGAATGATCTTCTTAATGTTTTTGTTCGCAGCTTCAACAGCACCGTTCATCTTCGGCCGATAGGGAGATGAATTGTGATGATAAATCTTGAACTGTTCGCACAATGCGGTGATCATAGTGTTATTCAGATTTGTACCGTTGTCTGTGATGATCTGTCCGGAATACCATACCGGCATATGAGGTTTTGCTTGATGAAGCGGGCAACCACATTTTTAGTAACAGAGGCGAAGGAAGCTGCTTCGACCCATTTGGTGAAGTAGTCAATGGCAACCAGGATGAAGCGATGTCCGTTGGAGGCCGTGGGCTTGATCTCTCCAATCATGTCAATGCCCCACATTGCAAATGGCCAAGGAGCTGTCAGCACGTTGAGAGGAACCGGAGGAATATGAATCTTGTCAGCATAGACTTGACACTTGTGGCAGGTACGGGAATGCTGATGGCAATCTGCTTCCATGGTAGACCAGTAATAGCCCGCCCTTAGGATCTTCTTAGCCATTGTATGCCCGCTCAAGTGGGTGCCAAATGTACCGCTGTGCATCTCGGTCATGATTAACTCTGCTTCAGCTTTGTCTACACATCAGAGTAAAACACAATCATGGTTGCGCTTATAGAGGATGCCATTGCTCAGGAAGAACTTGGCAGCAAATTTCCTTAGGAACTTCTTGTCATTTACGGAAGCTCCTTCGGGACATTCTCTAGTCTGGAGATACCTTTTGATTTCGTGAAACCAGGGTTGTTCCACTACTTCTTCGGTATTAATCTCGTGACAATGCGCAGGTTCATCCATTCACTCGATGGTGATTTGGGGAGCCTCGTTATCCCAGTTGAGTTTAAACATGGAAGACATTGTAGCCAGAGCATCTGCTAGCTGATTCTCTTCTCGCGGGAAATGCTCGAAGGTAATTTTCTCAAAATGAGGCAACAATGTCAGGACATGTTCTTTGTATGGGATAAGATTAGGATACTTGGTATCCCACTCTCCTTTGATTTGACTGATAACCAAAGTCGAGTCCCCAAATACGATCAAAGATTTGATTCCCAAGTCTATAGCAGCCTTGAGACCAAAGATGCAAGCTTCATATTCAGCCATGTTGTTTGTGCAGCTGAAGCAAAGTCGAGCCGTGAAAGGCGTGTGACAACCTTTTGGGGAAATGAGTACCGCACCGATACCGTTTCCAAGTGCATTTGAAGCACCACCAAAGTGCAGGGTCCACCGGGATCCCTTTTCAGGTCCGTCATACGGTCCGTTACCTTCGATGTTGTCCAAATTCATGATGTCCTCGTCTGGGAAGTCAAATCTCATGGATTGATAATCTTCGATAGCTTGATGAGCTAGATGATCAGCTAGTACACTCCCTTTTATAGCTTTTTGAGTGGTGTACTGGATGTCATACTCAGTTAGGATCATTTGCCATCTAGCTATTCTTCCAGACAAAGTAGGCTTCTCGAAGATATACTTGATAGGATCCATTTTGGAAATCAACAAAGTGGTATGAGTCAGCATATACTGCCTTAGTCGGCGAGCAGCCCATACCAAAGCGCAGCAAGTTTTCTCGAGTAGTGAGTAGCGAGTCTCACAGTCGGTAAAATTTTTGCTAAGGTAATAAATAGCATGCTCTTTTCGACCAGACTCGTCATGCTGGCCCAAGACACACCCCATTGAGTTATCCAAGACGGTCAGGTACATGATCAATGGTCTTCCTTCGACGGGTGGCATCAGAATAGGAGGTTCTAGCAAAAACTCCTTGATTTTATCAAAAGCAGCTTGGCAATCATCGTTCCATTCGACTACCTGATCTTTCTTTAATAATTTGAAAATTGGCTCACAGGTAGAAGTCAGATGAGAGATGAATCTGGCAATATAGTTTAAGCGCCCAAAGAACCCTCTAACCTCCTTTTCAGTACGGGGAGCAGGCATCTCTTGTATCGCTTTCACTTTTGCTGGATCGACCTCAATGCCTTTGTTGCTGACAATAAACCCTAGAATTTTACCAGACCTAACTCCAAAAGTGCATTTACTTGGATTCAGCCTGAGTTTGTACTCTTTCAATCTGGCAAACAACTTTTCCAGGTGTTCAAGGTGTTCCTCCTCTGTTTGTGACCGAGCTATCATATCGTCTACGTAAACTTCGATCTCATGGTGTATCATATCATGAAATAAAGCTACCATGGCACGTTGATAAGTTGCCCCTGCGTTCTTCAGTCTGAACGGCATCACCTTGTAACAGAAAGTACCCCATTGTGTGACAAAGGTTGTTTTCTCCATGTCCTCGGGGGCCATTTTAATTTGGTTGTAGCCCGAGAATCCATCCATGAAGGAAAACACTTTGTGCTGAGCCGTGTTGTCAATCAAGATGTTGATATGTGGTAGCGAAAAATCATCTTTAGGGCTAGCCCTATTCAAATCCCGGTAGTCCACACACATCCTGACCTTGCCGTCTTTTTTAGGTACTGGCACGATGTTAGCAACCCATTGTGGATAGGATGTAACAGCCAGAAAGCCAGCGTTGAACTATTTCATTACTTCTGCTTTAATCTTCTCAGACATGTCGGGCCTCATTCGGCGGACTTTTTGCTTGATCGGTGGACAATCCTCTCTTGTAGGGAGACGGTGAACCACGATGTCTGTGTCTAAACCCGACATGTCTTCGTAAGACCAGGCGAAGATTTCAACGTATTCATTTAACAGCTGTATCAGACGCTCCTTAACACTTGGTTCCAGATTGGCACCCACTTGTACTTCCTTCCGGTCTTCCTCTGTTCCTAAGTTGACAGTTTCCAACAACTCTTCGTGAGGCAAGATGGCCCTTTCTTCTTGCTGTAAAAGTCTGGCTAATTCCCCTGGTACTTCACAACCTTCGTCATCTTCATACTCAGCCTGATTGACCAGATCTTCAGAGTTATTGAAGGACATAGCAGAATAGTCACCCATAGAATCCAAAGTGGATGGGTACCTGCATTTGTGAGTGTGGGTGTGTGTAAGGGATAGCCATCCTTAAATAAAAAATGCAAAAGGAAAGAAAATGAACACATCAGTTTATCAATGAAAAAGTCCAATGAATCATTAAACATGGCATATGGATATGAAGATAATCAAAACCCTTACAAATGGACCTACATGCCTCGGGCAAGGCATGAGGTGAAAAAGTAGTGTACGGATTGTTCAAAAGTAATTATTACAGACCACAGGAAATGTTTGACAGATAATTACTGATTAATAAAAGTAATGGGGACAAAGTCCTTTGCCTCCCAGTTGCGTAGTCCTCCTTCGATGGTTGGGTAGATCCAATCTTCAATGTTGGCCTCTTCGTCTTCACCTTCCAAAGCATTGATCCCATAAGGAGAGATCTTGATGGATGTTCTTTCAACTTTTGAACGGTGCATAGCTTTCTGCCCCGCAGCAGTGAATCCTAAACCAAACTTGTCTGTTTTGTGGAGAATATCAGGCAACTGACCCCATGTTGAGCTCTTTCTTTCCTTTATTGCAGCCTTCGCGTCTGTTAGAGATGCCATCCTGGCCACCTGCTTTGGTACCTCAGCTACCACTTTTGCTACTTCCACCTCAGGAGAGACTTCCTCGAAGTGCTAGAATGGTGTCTCAATGAATTCACCCTCTACCTCTACATACCGGAAAGAGTTCAAGGGGCTGATCATATATTCCTCTTCACCGTGCACGGTTATGATCTTTCCTTTGACAGGGTATTTCAGCATTTGATGTAGGGAGGAGGTGACTGCCCCAGCATTGTGTATCCATGGTCTCCCCAATAAGCAAGAGTATGACGGACGGATGTCCATCACATAGAAAGTTGAGGGGAACACTTCTGTGCCTACCTTAATGGGAATGTCTACCTCCCCATGTACCATTCTCTTCGACTCGTCGAACTCCCTTACAATGATATTACTTGGCCTCAACTCCAAGACTTCGCAATCCAATCGGTCGAGAGCCTTCTTAGGCAGCACGTTCAGAGAAGAACCCGTGTCGACCAAAACATGGGCCAGAGTAGTTCCTTGGCATTCTACTGACACATGTAAGGCGTCGTTGTGCTTTCTTCCTTTTGAGGTTAGGTCAGCATCAGAGAAACCTAAACCGTTGTCTGCTGTAAGACTGGCTACACAGTCTTGGAATTGGTCGGCAGAGGTTTCCTGGGGTACATGGGCTGTCTTCAGGAATTTTATCAATGCTTTGGCGTGCGCCTCAGAACAAATCAGTAATGCTAACATGGAGATCTTCGAGGGGGTTTGCCCCAGTTGCTCTACCACGTCATAATCACTCTTTTTAATTATCTTCAAGATCTCCTCCATCTCTTTCTTAGAGGTTTCCGGGATGACCAAAGGTTGAGCCCTCGTCCTGACGAGCTCATCTTGGATCCCTTTCCCCTTATCCGCAAAAGTAGGAGGGACAACAACAGGAATAACAACATCTTCAATCAGCGGGGTTCTAGCGGAAAGTTTTATTGGTGCAGGAATAACTTTGGCAGCAGATGAGGGTCCAAAGATTGCCTTTGGAGGGGCAATCTCTGGAGAAAATATCCTCCCACTTTGGGTGATCTTGCTTGTGCCGGCAATGTTTCCAATGCTGGCATCTTCTTCATCAGAGCTTCCTTCGGTTATTTCAACTTGTTTAATACCATGGTAGTAGATTTCTCCACCGTAATTCCATGGTATTGATTTTTCAGAACTGTAGGGGACAGGCCCTGGCATAGTTATTTTCAGAGGAACAGACTTTGTAGCGGATGTAATCTTAACAGGCTTTCTGACGGCCTTGGAAAGATTGGCGTGAATGGTGATTATTGAAACATCTTCAGTAGGGGTTGGAATAGCAGGAACTTTTTCAAACAGAATTCGCTGACTGTCCATTAGGCCTTGGATGCCTTTCTTCAGTAACGGGAAGTCGATTGGTAGAGAGTAACAACAGTAGCAATCTTCTTTGCATCTCGGGAAAATCCCGGCCCTTAGCAGATTTAACTTGATGGTTAACAGCGGAGTTATCAGGTCATTGACATCAGAAACATACAAATCTTCCTCAATAGCATGGACATTTCGACCATGCTTCGGCATCGGAGCCGATATCACATTTGGCTTCTCTGGAGCATCGAACTCCACCTCTTTTGCATCTATCAAGTCTTGAATTTTATTTTTTAGCGCCCAACAATTGTTTGTGTCATGTCCGACGCTATCGGAATGGTAGGCGCATTTGGCATTGGCATTGTAAGCTGGTGAGGTTGTATTCACATTTTTCGGCGCTTCTTTGATATTTGTGAGATTCAGCTTTAACAAGTGCGGAAGAACTTGCGCGAGCGTCATATTAATGCGGGTGATCTGCCGTGGTGGCCGTTCTCCCCACTGCTGTTTAGGTCTGGACTGATTTCCGCGAGGCTGATCATTTGATGGATTCTGGATCATCACGGCCCCCACGGTCGGCCGGCGCTCACTTCTTCCTGCTCCTCTCTGAGAATACACAACAACCGTTTCCTTCTTCGCCGGAAATGATTTCTTAACAGTTGTAGATGCAGAGGCATCCTTCTGAATCTTCCCATTCTTGATACCGGCTTCTACCCGCTCGCCAGTCAGAATTAATTCAGTAAACCCCGCGGAAGAGCTACCGATCAGGTGGTTAAAGAATGGACCAGACAGAGTCCCCAGGAACATATCAACAAGTTCTCTATCAGAAAGAGGTGGCTACACTCTTCCGGCCAGATCGCGCCACTTCTGGGCGTATTCCTTAAATCCCTCACCTGAGGCCATTCCCATACTCTGTAGCTGAGTACGGGTTGGCGCCAAGTCAGAGTTATATTGATATTGGCGATAAAAAGCAGCTGCCAGATCTTCCCAACTATGTATCTCTGACCTTTCCAGCTTGTAAAACCAGTCTAGCTGAGTGCCAGATAGGCTATCTTGAAAGAAGTGTACCCAAAGGTTTCTATCGGAAGTGTGAGGTTGGATTCTTCGGACATACGACCTTAGGTGCATTTTTGGGCAAGACAGCCCGTCATATCTTGCAAAAATTGGCACTTTAAACTTCGGGGGGATCACAATTCCAGCAATTAATCCTAAATCTTCGAAATCTAAGCCGGGAACTCTCTGCAGCTCCACATCTGCCAACCTGTCTTCCAAGTTTTTGTACTTATCGTCGGCGGGCGGGTATTGTTGCTCTGAGTAGTCTTGGTCTTCTTCGGCCTCTTCCTCTTCAGCTTCGAATTCAGAAGGTACCGCAGCCCCTTTTCCTTTACTGGTTCCTTCTTCAGACGTAGGGGGAAATTCAAGAACTCTTCTGGCTTCACCCTCAAACCTTCTTCCTAGGGTAGCCACCCCGACTCTTTTCTTCTTCTTTTTCACTTGCTCTTTGTTCCCAAGCAGGGCCTTTAGATCCTTCTGACCCTTTGCCAAGGTCATCAGGAGATGTTGAAACTGTGAGTTTTGAGACTGCAAATCCTTGACCGTCTGTTCGAGATCCATCTTACTGAAATAAACAGCAGAAAGATAAGGAAACCTGGTGTGGAGACCTGCTTATGCGCATGATGAATGATATGCTTATTTATGCAATGCATTCAAGGATTTAGAAATTCAAAATTGTTGCAAACAAAAAGAACACACGTCATATTAATAAGAAGAAATTTTGTCAGTACATAAATGCCCCATGGGCCAAATATTACAAAACTTCTCAAGGTAAAAAGACGTTGCGCATCCTCTTTGGTGCGATGTATGTGTTGAGGGTCTCTTCCTCATGGAGTCGGCGGGTAAGCTCCAAAACCTTCTTCTCACTGGCGTAGAAGCTGGCTTCAAAAGTATTATGTTCCTCCTTGAGTTGGATCCAACTCTTCTGCATCTCCTCCAATGATGTTGGCATGTCAGGGTATAGGATGGTGTAGGGAACCTCTCCTTCCTTAACGGGCTCTTTAATCACAGGGAGAACATGAGGGTAAGGCATTATTAGACTCTGGACCCGGGTTCGTACCCACTTGAGATAAGGCTCAAGAGGGATGGAGTTCTTGTGCCCTAGTGTCTTGCTGTCTACCTTGTTAGGCATCCTCCAAGCTCTGATGAATCTTTGGCGAAGTCCTTGCGCATCATTGTCGAAGTCAAAAACTAGGTCAGGAATCAACATGTCATGAGGGCCATCCCTCCGTGCATATCCAAATTGTCTCAAAGCTAGACAAGGGTTGTAGGTAATGCCTCCTCTAATGCCAAGCAATGGAACATTAGGGAACTCTCCACAACGATCGATGATGATGACATTTTCTCTGGACCGAGAACACCAATGTACATCAGAGTGTGTGAGGGTCATCAATCGTTGTGACCACCTTAAGCCTTGGTCATTCTTCAAGGCAGATTGTGGAAGGTGCGAAATAAACCACCTTGCAAGGAGAGGAGTACATCACATGAGAACACCCCTCTTTCTCATTGTTCGTGTGTAAAATGAGTGGAGGATGTCCCCAAGCAATGTTGGTATTGGATTCCTGGATAAGAAGATTTTGACGGCGTTGACATCTATAAGCTGGTCAGGATTTGGGAACAGGACCAACCCATAAATGAGGAGTGCCACAATTTCTTCAAAGGCTTGTAGATCCAATGAATTCCAACACTCTTGTGCCTTCTCAAACAAGAATTTTGCCAAGAAGCCTTTGACACCGCTTCTAGTTTCTCAATTCCCTTGATGTCAGATGGTTGCAAGTGTAGTGCTTGAGCAACATCTTCAGGCTTTGGTTCTTTTTCCGTACCGTTGTAGGGTAGTTGATTAAGAATAGGAATTCTCAAGAGTTGAGAAAATTCCTCCAAAGTGGGCACCAATTGATAGTCGGGGAATGTGAAACAGTGGTGAAGGGGGTCAAAGAACTGGAACAACACCTTTACCATGTCCTCTTCAATGTTGGTGTTGACTAGGCTGAGCAGTCTACCATGTCTTTCACTGAAGGGAGAGCTTTCTGGAATTCTGGATGTGAGTTCCTTGAGTTGAGGAGGGATTCTCACAAGGTTGACTTGGATAGTTTTCCTGCGAAGAATTTCCATGACCTACAAAACAAGAACAAAGATGAAGATCCAAACCCTTGAAATGGTTAGTGGATGCATATGATGCTTTATGATGTTCATGATGTATGCACAAACATATGTACAAGCAATTCACACAAAACCCTAGTTTCAGGCTTGCATGGGGTTTCATAGGTAAGTACCCTCTTGAGTGTAGTTGGCTTAAAAACCTGTCCTATAAATAGTAATCGGGTTCTAAGGAGCTCAATATCATTGGATTGTTTTCCATGTTCATTGTTTTGGTTTAGCCACTTAACTAGCGACCAAAATATTCCAAGAAAACAACCCTCAATGAGTGTAGTATCGAGTATCTACCAACTTCGGACTGCACCAAAGCCGGTCATCTCACTACCCCTAATAAAAGGCCAAGATGGTCAAGTAAGGTTCTAGGTCATTAGTGCTTAGTGACATCACTCAGCGGCCCCGTACTCTCCTTGATTGAACTCAAGGGTTACCGGTACTCACAAATATATTGCACTAATATAGATATTGCTTCAACCGTGTCGGTATACCCCACACAGTTTCCACAATGTATTGCTATCTATGAATGTTTCCCCAAATCCGGGTGTAGGATTTCAAGCCCAAACAAAAGAACCAAGATGTAAAGCAATCAAAGCAAACAATTAGTCATGTAAAAGGGGTGATCTAAGCCCTAAGGTTACTCCACTTTTAATATTTTCCCCAGCAGAGTCACCAGTTCTGTGATACGGTGGGAGAACTGACTTGTGGTTTTGTGTTTGTTTTCGCAAATGTTTCGGTTTAGCAAGAGTCGCCACCGACTTTTTATTTTATCCTAAGGAAAGGTTAAAAAGCACAGCAAAAACCTTTGAGATGTTTTCATGGGTTCGGGGAGTAGATTATAGAAAGGGAAGGTATTAGCACCCTTTCTATCCATGGTTATCCATGGGCTCTTAGTTACTTGCTTAGATCACTTGCCCTGCTTTTTCAATTGTTTGAAATGGTGCTTTCAATTGTTTGAAATGGTGCTTTGTGTGTGTGTTTGAAAATATTTTGAAAAGAGGCCATTGTTGTGGCAACCTTTGTAATGATCCATGTTTGAATGTATACAAAGGTGTATTTGTCTTTTGAAAAGTTTTCAATGTTTTTTGAAAGTTTGTTTTGAAAGTGTGTTGTGATGTGTGTTTTTGAAAAGTAGGCAAGTGTGTTTTGCAAGTTTGATCAAGTAACCAAGAGTTGTCTACCCCTAAATTTACTCAAAGATTTTTCCTATGTTTTAACCCTTTTAACAATTTTGTTCCACCATTGTATTTGGTGGACAATATTGTGTTAGGATGTTAACGTGACGGGCGCGGGTCATCGTTTAGACCATGAATGCAATAGTGCCAAGTGTCTTTGGCAATTTTTCCTTTAAGGGACTTGATCATTTTTAGGCAACTTTCGAAAGCGTCATCGAGGGACTATGATCATTTGATTTGTTTTGTTTTGCCAAAAACACCCAACATGCAACATGGCCCATTATTGAAGGCAACAAGTGGAGTAACCCTAGGGGTGCAAGTGTGATTGGTGTTGTCCATTTTCATGCTTTGTTGTCTTTGAATTACGTCAAGCTATTCGTTATTTTTGATTTGCATACAAAACCCTAAGTCTATCATGGCATATTTAGAAAGCTTTAAAATGTGGAAAATAAAATCCTAAATTATTACAACATAATTATGGGATGGGGGGTAAAAATGTTCAAATGGGAGATATTTAGTAAGAAATTTAAATCTAAATTATTACATCCAAATTGAATATACAAGTTATTTTAATTATACAATAATTGAATAAATACAATAAATATGCAAGATGCACAAAAATATGATTTTTATATGTATGTAAAAGTATTTTTCATGTGACATATAAACAAAAATAAAAAAGGTTAATTTTTGGATATTTTCATGATTTAGGGCAAAATCCTAATTTTGTAAATAAAAAGTGTTTATTATTTATTATATACAATATGTATTAATTATATACAAAAATAAATAAAAGAGAAGTATATTATGAAAAAGTAATTTTTGAGGTCAAATATTAATAAAAATAAAAAGGTATTATTTTGTATTTTTATCCTAAATATTCTAACAAATATATAAGTATTTATATTATATATTAACTATACTAAATATATACAAAAAATAAAATATTAATTATTTATCAAAAAAAAGTGTATTTTAAGAAAATGTTTTCAAAAGGTAAAAATAAAATAAAATCAGAAAATAAAATGTATTTGTATTATTTTCTAGGGTTTAAATAAAAAATATATATATTTATTTACATACATATATCAAATAAAACAAATAAATGCCTAATAAATACAAAAAAAGGTGAAAAATATTTTTAATGTTTTTTATATTTTAACAAAAAAATAACAAGCCAGAATCAAAAAGAAAAAATCAAAAATGATAAAAATAACACACAATGGGCCAAGGGGGTGTATGTGGGAAATGAGTGTGCAAACAGAAAAATGAATCAGGCCCAGCCCAAGGGGCTTTGTCTTCAACCTCCAGCCAATTTCAAACACAAAAACGCGCATTCCTTGTTCAACCTGCTAACTTCTGATTCCTTGATTTTTAACAAAAACTTACAACATCAAAAGTGTAGAGCATCTTGTCACGATTCCAAATATATAAAAAAGTTGTTCTAACTCTAAAAAATGAGAGAGAATTTCTCCTCCCCCAATTCCTGACCTAGCTTTTTTCAAATGTTCAGGTTCCAAATTCTCTTAACACACACAATCTAAATGAAAAGTGAGGATATAGGTAGCTTCAGGGCCATGAATAGAACATACTTTCATCACAAACCTAAGCCTAGATATGCTTGGATAGAGAGATAGAAGTTCAAACTTTTACCTGTTCAGCTTGAATCGTGTACAACAATGGAGGCACTTTCAATGAAGTTTGAGGACTTGTACAGCTTGCTTGAGGTCCAAGGATGCTCTTCCAACCTCTAGCTTGCTTTGAAACTAACTGAATCGAGCTATGTAACTCAACCTGCACAGATGAAAAATGAAAATGGCAAACTTGGTTAGGGGTGTTACAGTCTGTTTCCAAGGCTTGGGATAGTTTGTATGGATGTTATGGAGTGTGTATGAAGTGGTTTTGGCCAAGGCGCACAAATGGATTGAGCTGACCAAATCAAAATGCAGCAGGTACCCTGTTTTGCCACAAAACTGTGTTTTGATGAATGAGAAGGTTTGAAACTTGGTTGATTCGTGTTTTAGGTTAGTTGGATCAAGTGAAAAGTGTTTGCAAAGTTGGTTTCAGTTGGTTCTTGCAGGAATGTGTGATATGTTACAAAATGCAAGTTTTCTTCTTATCTAAGCAAGAGTTGTCGAGTTAGATTGTAGGCTCATACAGGCCCCTCAAGCATGATGCACAAATCACTCTTGATCAGTGGAATTGGTTCATGAACTTGTGCCCAAAAGATCTGCTTTGTACTTCTTAGATTGTGATCTTGACATAAGTGCTTCTTTTCAAAAATGGCTAAAATGCTTTTTCCAAATATGGCTTAATCTTGTATGTAATGGTTAAATACACAAAACAAGACATGAGCACAAAGGATATGCATTAAATTATTGAGTGAGAATGGGATTAGAGGCCTATAATCTAGTTTGTGCAAGCTGAGTTTGAAAATGCAAAGTTATGAACATGTAATTTGGCCATGAACAAAGTGACTTTTGCCCATCTTGACAAATTCGAATCTCCCTAACCACAAGGGTGTTTGAGAAGTTCTTTGACAATTTGGAAAGCTTGGAATGTGTACTACAATCCATCTTTGTAATGCAAGTTGAAATTCCAAGTGGAAGCATGTGAAAAGTGGCCATGAAGTTAGGCAAAAATCCTGCCTAAAATAGGTCAAAAAATTTCTAAGTTAAGAATGTTTTGCACCCCTATTCCAAAAATCATAACTTGAGCTTGTTGGCTGAAGATTTTGATAATGATATTAGAAGCCAAATGAATTAAATGTTTCGATCGAAATGAGGTAAAGCGTCATGTTTCGAAGTAGCAGAAGCAGTGTTTCGAATAAGTATGTCAAAGCTTGGAGCTTTGAGTGGCAATTATGGGAACATATCTAAAAGAAGTCTCGAAATAACAACAAGGCTGTGTCTGGGAAGAGCGTTCGAAACGGAGAAGTACCAAAGCATTTGAAATTCAAATGAAAGCGGGACTTTCGAAGTTTGAAAGTTATGTGCTGGAGCATTTGGGGACACGTGGAGAGAAGAAAGAGGCATTGTTCTGCATGTTCTAAACGTGGCATGATCCTATAGCCAGACCGTTATGGTCGAATTAGTATAAATAGAAGTCTTAGTATTAGGATTTCGGGTGTCATATCTATTATACAAAATACTCAGTAACATTCAAACTACCACATGGCAAGGGAAACGAATGCAAGAGAAATGTATGTATGATAGCACCATGTATTTCTGATTTAATGAAAACCTTTTACCATTTCCAGCATTTTCCTTTATCTTTTTGTCAAATAACATTTACAAGTTTTCTCATTTACAGTCTTTTCACTTCGAAATCTCTTCTTCAAAGTTTTACATTTTAATGCTTTCTTCATATTTCAAGCACTTTATATTTCAGAAAACTGTCATATTTTCCATACATTTACCTTCAAGTCTTATCCTTCGAACGCATATTTTTACTTAAAAGTCATTTAAAGATTTCTTGCATTAAACGCTTTCTTCATATTTCAAACCTTCTACGTTCCAGAAATCCTTTATATTAACTGTTTTATAATTCGAAACCATTTACTTCACTTTTATGCAATTTTACATGTCTTTACAATTAGCATTTATTCATGTAACTTAGTTTCGTACACACACATTTTGATTACATCTTTAGACTTTTAGAGAGAGAAATCAAAATAAGCCAAACACATATACAACATCAACCATGAATATCTGTTCGATCGTGAGAGTAACCTTAATATCCAAGGAGTCCTAGGATCAATCTAGTCGATCCTGTGAGTTACCAGAGGAATTGAATAACAGTAAGAAAGATTATTCGATAGTTTGGAAGACTAGCGGTTGTTTACCAGAAATCACTGGAAACAAATTGGCACACCCGGTGGGACCAATAATTGGATATTAGAAATAAGGATTGTTGGGACATAACCATTACAAAAACGTTGGAACCTAAGAAGTTTGCTGTTTTATGAACCTGAGAAGTGGTAAGATAACCAACAACAACCAACCTTTATCCAGAAGAAAACGTTTGGACAAAATGTCTAATTCAGACAATCAACAAGGGGACCAAAATGGCCCACATACAACAGGCACTAATGCGTCCACTTCGATCGGAACATCTAATGTAATCCCTTCGAATGCACAGTCTATTGCATCTTCGACCAGTAACATAGCCACCCATGGAGTAAGTGGCATATCAACTAATAGTTTGATCTTAGGAAATACTGGAACCATTGGCTACCCTGGGGGATTCGTTCCACCATCAGGGACACAATCCAATTTCGCCACTCCATTAACTAGACCACCCGGTTTCGATGGAAATAGAACCAGAAACTCCTCTTATGGAATGCCAACATCTTTTATGGCAGGTTTACACAATTCCACATCGAATTCATCCCCACAACTAGGGTCTGGGTCTGGGGCGAATCAGTTTATGACAAATAACCAAGGGTCAGTGGGTTATAGCACAATGCCTATCTTAACCACAGACAACCAGTTGGATTTTAGGCAATTGATGGATGACAGTAACCATAATATGATAGGGGTGTTAGCACAAACCATGCAGGAGATATTTGCCCCAATAGTGCAAAATGTGACTGTGACAAACAGAGAAAACGCTGACAATATGAGTCGAATAGCAGATTTCATTGCTCCCCCAGAAAGGCGTAGGCAGAATCAGGCGGGATTTCGAGCAAACATGCCTGTTATAGAACAAATTGCTAACGACCCAATTTATAGACCACCCAGAGAAGAAGTTAACTTGGGGGCCAGGGCACCAAGGTTAGAAGCCCCAATAATCCCGGGTCCACAAAGAGAAATTATGGAACCAGGGGCAAGGGTCGAAAGGCCAGAAGCCCCAGAGTTTCGAGAAGAACAACCTAGGGGAGTTGTTTTGGTTGGTCGAAATCAAGATGCCGATGATGTCGTTCATAGAATTCGAAACGATAACATCTTGGCAGAAAACAACCTAACCACCATGATAGAGAGAGTCATGGCCCAGAATGGCCTCAACACAGGAATGAGAAGGCCAAATTATGCTTCTCCTATATTGGATTGCATCATGCATACTGATTTACCAAGGGGATATAAAGTCCCTAAATTTACAAAGTTCGCTGGGGATACCAATGAGTCAACAGTCGAACACATAGCGAGATATCTAACCGAAGCGGGAGATATAGCCAATAATGAAGATCTCAGGATCAAATACTTCCCAAGTTCCTTGACAAAAAACGCCTTCACATGGTTTACCACTTTGCCTCCTGGGTTCATTGACACTTGGGCTCTTTTAGAGAGATTGTTCCATGAACAATTTTACATGGGACAGTCGAAAATAAGTTTGAAGGAATTGGCCAGTGTTAAGAGAAAGTTCACCGAACCCATAGATGATTATCTGAATAGATTTAGGCTTTTGAAATCCAGATGTTACACAGTAGTGCCTGAACATGAGTTAGTCGAAATGGCCGCTGGTGGCTTGGATCATTCTATTAGAAAGAAACTAGACACTCAATATTTGAGGGATATGGCTCAATTAGCCGATAGGGTTCGACAGGTCGAAAGACTAAAGGCCGAAAAAGCCAGAGTCTTTAAGAATAGCAAGAAAGAAAGGATTTCCTATGTTGGGACTGAGGAAGCAGAAGAATATCCTGAATTCGAATTCGAAGAGGTCAAAATCGACCTCGCTGAATTAAAACAGGCTCCGCCTTATTCCTGCAAATTGTTAGTTCCCACAAAAGGGAAAGACATTGTTGAAAATGAGAAAAGCGACAAATTTCCAAAGAAGGTTTATACCTTCGATGTCACTAAATGTGACGAGATTTTTGACTTACTTGTCAAAGATGGCCAACTAATTATGCCATCAAATGTCAAAATACCTCCTTTGGATCAGAGAAAGAAGAGAGGATTTTGCAAATATCATAGTTTCCTAGGCCACAAAACCTCACAATGTTTTCTTTTCAGGGACCTGATTCAAAACGCGATCAAAGATGGCAGACTAAAGTTTGCTGATAAGGTGAAGATGAAAGTGGACGAAGATCCTTTGGACGTCGCAGACACCAACTACTCCGAGCCTGCATGCATTGGAGAGGTCAACATGGTGGAAACTGATCAAAGCGACACCCTAACAGGAGAGAAGGGTACTAAAGCTGAAAACTGGGTGATGGTCGAAGTCAATAAGGAGGTCACTGAAGACATCCAGAATACGCCAGAGACTTCGATTGCCGCACCTGTAGCTGTTGCAAGAGAAACCCAGGCTACTGAAGGCCAGGGAAATCAAAACCAAGAATTAACACAAGTCACTGAAGGCTTGAGGCTGGAATTGGAGAAAGTCCAAATCACGCAGCCAATTTCCCCTCAGAAGGAAATATGGGACACTCTAGGGGAACCCAGTGGAAAATTTGACTATTTGGTCAAATATTCTGCCCCAGAGAGTTCGAAGGTTCAGATTGAGGATATAAAGCCCACAGGATGGGGTGATGATGAAGCTAAGGGGGAAGATGTTGAAATAAATATGGTGGATATGGAAAGACCTCGCTCTGAGATGGAGGAAGTGGGAAAATACTTAGAAAAAGAAAAGTATAAAATGGGGGATAATCACACTGGAGATGCTAGTCTCAAGGATTATCTCATGACATGCCACAAAGGAGATTCAGGCATGATATTGTGCCCTAGGTGCAGCATCCTCTGCAATCAAAGAATCGCTGCGAATTTCGAAAGGGTACAGAGGACTCGAACTGGCAACAATTGGCGCCAGGATAACCAGCTTTTTAGGTGTTATCCCAAGGCTGGGGAAAGTTTGCTGGAACTTGTGTTTCGCTGCTACAAAGGGGCAACCAAGTGCTTGATTTGCCCAAGGTGTTCTGCTGTGTATGACCAAAGCATGGCCAGGGCTTTCGAAACGATTCCCTTTGCCCCTTGCTGGAACCATCAAGAAACTGTCCAGATGGGCCCACGCTTCGACAGCAGACACAAACAGCGAAGGCCTGATAGCCCTCACCCCAAGGCTGCTCGAAGAGTGACTTTCAAACTCCCTGCTGAAGTGCCAACCGATAGATGGTTACAGGTCAGAAATGACAAAGGCAAAGATAGATGGAGAAACGCTGAACGAAATGCACGCCATGCTGTGACATACAGGAGGCAATTCAACACAGCAAAAAGGGAGGAGGTGAGATTGGAAAATTACAAAGGAAGGAACCCCATGTCAAGATCCCAGTGGCGCAGACAGCAAACGATTCGAAAGGCTGAGAGAGAAGCTGTGGCGAACAAAGGGGCTACTTCAATAAAAAACCAAGGTGAATCTAGCACCAACAAACCAAAAAATCAAACTGAAGACAAACCTCCAGTCAATAGGAGGCTCTTCTCTGAAGAACAACGCGATGAACCAAAGGAATACACTCCAGGCCCGGAAGAGGACGAAGATATGATAACAGATAACTTCGAATCGGAGGGGGAGTCTTCATTTAACTTGAACTGTAATGTGGTGTCTGTGCTTCCCTGCGAATTTGGGCAGGAAACTGAAATCAATGAATATGAGGAGGAAGACACCACAGATCTGATGAAACATAGGCCTGTGTGCAACTATGTGATGGACAATGGGGCTGTTGAGGAACAAAATGCGTTCTTCGAACGTCCAGAACCTGCAATAAAGAACCATCTCAAGCCACTTTTTATTCGGGCAAAAGTTGGTGTCCATGGTGTGAACAAAGTTCTAGTGGATGGGGGTGCTGCAGTCAATTTGATACCCCATTTCATGCTAAAAAGATTAGAGATCCGCGAAGAAGACATCAAGCCCCATAATATGGTTCTGTCCAATTATGAGGGAAAAGTTGGCAAAACACTGGGAGTGGTCCAGTTGGAATTGACAATAGGCTCAAGCTGTAGGCCCACCATGTTTATGGTGATCGAAGCCAAGGCCAACTATAACTTACTGCTGGGAAGGGAGTGGATCCATGGCGTGGGGGCAGTTCCTTCGTCAATGCATCAGCGGCTAGTTCTGTGGAGAGACGATGGTATCGTGGAAAACATCGAAGCAGACCAGAGTTACTTTATGTCAACTGTCAATTTAGTTGATAAGAGGGATTATGATAAAAATCTGGCAAAGATTGCTCCGTGTGTTCCAAATGATGAGATTAATGAAACTAGAAACACCCACTACTACATGACCCTTCGTCATGATGGCCTTTACTGGGATAGAACAATAATCAGTGAAGAAGAGGGAGTCGAAGGCACTATACAAAAACGGCCAGCAGGCTGGGACTTCGACAACCTTATCCATGTCTGAGTCTACCTTTTTCAAAAGGATTTCGGCCTATATGGCTGAGAACGAATCAAGAGCGGCCTTAGAGGCTGAAATAAATAAATCAACTATGAAGATGAACGAAGTAAGTGGGGATGGTTCGAAATGCTCACCCTTCGAAGAGTTTGAGATGGATCAAAGGTTAGATGCCATCTATGATAAAGAACCCTTAGGCTTCGAAAGGGACCCCATAAACTCAGGTGTCAAAATGTTGGCACAAGATCCACTCGAAGAAGTTAACTTAGGGGATGAAAAAACGAAAAGAGTAACCTACATAAGTGCTAAACTTAGCCCAGGCCTCAAGAAGGAAGTGATCGAAGTCCTCAAGGAAAACAAAGATTGCTTCGCATGGGATTATGACGAGATGCCTGGTTTAAAGAGGGAGTTGGTCGAACACAGACTGCCAATCAAAGATGGCAAGAGGCCCATCAAACAAACTCCCAGAAGATTCGCGCCAGCGGTTCTCACAAAAATTAAAGCTGAGATCGAAAGGTTGCTGCGTTGCAAATTCATCAGAACAACAAGGTACGTCGAATGGTTAGCAAACATAGTACCTGTTATTAAGAAAAATGGTTCTTTAAGAATTTGCATAGATTTTAGGGATTTAAACACTGCAACCCCTAAAGATGAATATTCCATGCCTGTGGCAGAAATGCTAGTAGATTCTGCTGCAGGGTTCGAATACTTGAGTATGTTAGATGGATACTCTGGGTATAACCAGCTTTTCATTGCTGAAGAAGATGTTGCAAAGACAGCATTTCGTTGCCCAGGAGCCTTAGGCACCTACGAATGGGTGGTGATGCCTTTTGGTTTAAAGAATGCTGGGGCAACTTATCAAAGGGCAATGAATTCAATTTTTCATGATTTCATTGAAACCTTCATGCAGGTGTATATTGACGATATAGTCATCAAATCTATATCTGCAGAAACACATTTGCATCATTTAAGCCAATCATTCGAGCGAATGAGAAAACATGGCTTAAAAATGAATCCCCTTAAATGTGCATTTTTTGTGCAGGCTGGAGATTTTCTTGGTTTTGTGGTTCACAAGAAAGGAATTGAAATCAACCAGAACAAAACCAAAGCCATAATGGAGACGAAAGCACCTACGTCAAAAAGGGAGTTGCAATCTCTGCTAGGGAAAATTAACTTCCTCAGAAGATTCATCTCGAACCTAAGTGGAAGGACCCAAGCTTTCTCTCCGTTACTGCGTCTAAAGCAAGGCCAAGCCTTCGAATGGAACGAAGCTCACCAGGAGGCATTTGACAGGATAAAAGAATACCTTTCTCAGCCTCCTATTTTGTCTCCACCTTCATGGGGGAAGCCCATGAGATTGTACATATCTGCCTCTGAAGTTAGTATAGGTAGTATGCTAGCACAAGAAGATAGCAATGGCATCGAAAGAGCCATATACTATTTAAGTAGAGTGCTAAATGATGCAGAGACCAGATATAGCAATTTAGAAAAGCTATGTCTCTGTTTGTATTTCTCTTGTATGAAACTCAAGTATTATATAAAACCTGTTGATGTTTATGTTTCATCTCATTTCGATGTCATTAAACATATGCTTTCAAAACCAATAATGCATAGCAGAGTTGGCAAGTGGGCTTTAGCCTTAACAGAATATTCGTTGGCTTTCATGCCTTTAAAAGCTATGAAAGGTCAAGTGATTCCTGACTTCATTGTGGACCATTCTTTGGTTGAGCAGACGGTCATGAGTTACGTCGAAATGCAACCATGGAAATTGTACTTTGATGGTTCAACCCACAGGAATGGAAGTGGTGTTGGAGTCTTTCTGATTTCTCCTGAAGGAATTCCAACAAAATTCAAGTATAAATTAGATGGTCCTTGTTATACCCCAAAATTTGCCCTCCCATATTCTTCAAGAAATTGCCAAGCCAAGTCACAAAATTCCCCAAGGGTTGTGCAGGTCAACTGTCTCCTATACAGTCAAAACTAGGGTTTGGGTTCTGATCAAGAAAATGAGGTTTTCAAAGACTCAATCAAGTCTCATATGCTTACAAACATGGTCAAACATCCTCATATCAAGTTTCAAGGCATTCAGCTCAAGATTGCACAGTCAAAACCCTAAATTGCACTACAGTCAACTGTAGGGGCAAAATGGTCATTTGACAGTCAAAAGTTCAAATTTTTGGTCAACATATCATTTTGAAGCCACAAACATCATTTGATCAATGCTTGATCATGATTCTCAAAATTTGGCTCAGAAATCATCAAAGATGCAAAAGTTGCTATATTTGGACAGCTGAAAAAGTCAACTGAAATTGACCAGGGCATAACTTTCACATGGATTATCAGAAAAATTCCATCCAAAGCTCATTTTGAAGAGAAAGACATTTCCTACAACTCATCTTCATACTTCAAGTCCAAGAAATGCTCTCACAAAAAGTTATCAATTTCAACATTATAGGTCATTTTCAAAAGTCAACAAAAAGGGACTTTAAGTCAAAGACCATAACTTGAGATTGGTAAATCAAAATGACATGGGACCAAAGGCATTGGTTAAAGGACTCAAAGATCTTTCCAAAATGTCCAAGAACATGTGAAAAGCTTAAAAATTGAGCAAGTTATGCCTTGTAGAAGTTGGGAAATTTTTGTGAAATGGCAAAAGTCAACTATCCTTGAAAATCCAATTTTTGACAAAAGGGCCCCATTTTTTCCACTTGATTCATCCTTGTCATGCCACACACGTGTCCCATGGTTAATTTCAAGACCAAATATTGATTTTTTTATTTTATTTGATTTTTAATAATTTAATTCATTTTAAATCTTTGAAAATTCAAATAAAATTCAAAAACCAATGGAATAGTGTCATGTGAATTTGGACAACTTCCATGTATCATGGGCCAACTCAAGAACTCAGGCTAGGGTTAAGTTTCACACTAGGTCTAGGTCTTGGCTAAAAAGAGGGAAATTTGGTTAATGGTAAAAACCCTAGGACTTGTTCCTTCATGGGCATAAATCTAGGTCAGTTAGCAAGCCAATTCCATTCCATTATAATCACTAAGTCAAACCTTAAACCTAACACATCATAAGCTGCGCCCAAACAAGCTTTTGCAAATTGAAATTTTTTCCTTAAAACTCAAACACTGAAAACTAGTTTAAAGAGAATTGGAGGCCTTAATTCTTTTTCCATTAGCATCCTGGACAAATTCTGAACGCATCCCAATTCCAAACAGCTTTCAAAACTCCCTGAACTGGTATCCATGAGTTAAATTGTGAAGCAAAGTTTTTGAAATCGCATAGCATAATTCAAGCATTTTTTTTCATTTTTATTTATGTATTCATGATCACAACGATGTTTCTAAGCTAACCATGGCGTTTGATTGCTTTTTTGTTGACCATACGTGATTCTGCCATTGCTAAAATTTAGGGTTACAGGTTTCTTAAATTAGGGTTTTTGCGTAGAGGAAAAATTAGGGTTCCTGAAGACCATGGTTGAACTCAGCGTTTAGAGACGAAGAAGAAGATATGCTCGCGAACAATTTATGAAGCTCGTGGACCTAATCGCTATTTTTTGAAAGCTAGCTTTAAGCCACGCATGAAAAACCGTGGCCAATGTGTTTTGTTTTTACAGGGATGAAGACGATGGTGTCGTGTCACACAGGGACAGGTCCATTCAAATTTGCGCGCGTTTGGATCATTATGCGTTGGTTTTAATATTTGTTGTTTAATGACCATTATATGTTAATTGAAACACAAGTGGCTCAGTGGACAGGGATGCGTGCATGTGACCTTCAAGACCTGGGTTCAAGTCCCAGGTCAGAACAATTTCCATAATATTTTTCTATTCTAATTCCCATGCAGGCTCAGTAAAACATTCCACCATACGCTGCCAAGGATCAACGGCCATGTGTCCAAGGGAATCAGATCCAAGGCTTAGGTCTGAGGAGTACGCTACACTTGGTCAAATGCATCACACCTGATCAAAAAAGTCAATGGACTTCAAAGCCTAATGGGCCTGATTTGCTAGGCCTATACCTCCTGAATTGGGGACTACACCCCACCCTGGTTTGCCAAATTTATTTATTTTTCTTATATTTTCATTTATTTTAATTGTTATGTTATTTTAATTATCTGTTTTATTTAATTTTTAATCAAAATGTAAAAACATCATAAAAATCAAAAAATGCCAAAAATACAATTTTTATTATTTCCATAAATAAATTGCATGTAAATTATTTAGTTTAATTAGGGTATAATTTTAATCTTTTTAATAAAAATCCAAAAAAACTAGAATTTAGGTTTAATGACTTTTATTTCCTTTTTTTTATTTTTCCCCTTTTTTCAGAATAATAATGTTATTTATTTATTTTCATAAATTAAAAAATGTACATAAATTAATTTAGAATTAGATTAGGTTAAGAGTCAATATCTTCATAATAAATTTAAAAAAACAATAGAATTAGGTCTAATATTTAATTTAATTTCAATTAACTCCTTTTTCTCATTAAATCTAAAAAAACACAAAAATACCATTTTCATTTAATTTTAATTTTAAATTCCTTGTTAATTTTAATTGATTGCACAAGGGTCCAACGCCCTAGTTTTGTTTTTAATTCCGTTATTTCGCACATTTATTTTATATCGTTTAAATAATTATGTATATGCCCCAAAGCCTTGTACATTTATTTCTTGCATTTTTATTTTACTGCTTCTTTACTTTCAGTCAAATCGGGTTCGGTTTATTTTGGCGATGTGGACCCGCGCCATTTGTAATAGTTTAGATTTATTTTCCCGCAAATATACAACTGTTAATAAATATGCATGAAAGAATGTATGGACTTAAAAATAAAATCAAGCGTAGATCACAACAAACATGACAAGACAAAATAATTGAAACATGACACACGGACCGCACACACCACCCCTAGGGTACGCCTCACTGTTGCCTTTCGAAAGGTGATCGTCGAGTAGAGGACGTCTTAGTAAGTCCTCATGATCCGGGAACCTGGCATGAGGGTAGCTTCTAAGGTGTCTTCCTATTGCTCCGGTGATCACCATGTCCCTAAAACTCGAATTGACCCGAACACCTCCAACGGTGGTGCTACCTACCTCTCAATGGTGGGATGGCATTACTTTTAAGGACATTTACACAGACGAATTCCTTAGGGTAGGTAGGTTCTCAAGGATACTTGCTCTTTTTAAAACAAACTGAAATCTTTTCACACCAACACTTTTCAAAAGCTTTCGAAGCAAACTTTTCAAACACTCTGACGTACGAGTCGAACTGAAATTTTTCAAAGAAACTTTTTAAACCCACATTGAAAAGCAAACAAACAATTTTGAAAACACATTGAGCAAGTACCTAAGAGCCCATGGATAACCATGGATAGAAAGGGTGCTAATACCTTCCCTTACTATAACTTACCTCCCGAACCGAGAGCAATCTCTTTAAAGGAATTTTTCTGTGCTTTTGTCCTTTCCATTTGGAGAAAATAAAAGACGGTGGCGACTCTTGCTTCCGCGACATTTCGCGAACCAGCTTAAAAAATTCAGTTCCAGATCCACCGATCACAGAACTGGCGACTCTGCTGGGGATAAAACTTAAAGTGAGGTGTACCTTAGGACTAAGATCATTGTGTTTTCAATTGTATTGACTTGCTTTTTCAATTGTATTGACTTGCTTGCTTTATTATTGTGGGACTGTCTTGGGAGTTCTATAGATCCTAACCCGGATCTGGGGGATACCCTTTTAGAAAGTAGCAACAAGGCTGTGAGGGAACTGTGCGGGGTATACCGACATGGTTGAAACAGTCTGCTACGTTGATGTGGCACTTTGGTGTGTACCGGTAACCCTTGAGTTCAGTCAAGGAGAGTACGGGGCCTCCATGTGGTGTCATGAAGCATCAACAGACCTTAGGAACCTTAATTGAACCATCTTGGCCTCTTTAGGGTAGTGAGATAACTGACTTTGGTGCAGTCCGAGGTTGGTTGATACTCGATACTACACTCAATTGAGGGTTGCTTTCCTGGAATATTTCGGTCGCCAGTTCAGTGGCTAAATCGAAACGATGAACAATGAAAGCAATCCCGTGATATTGGGAACCTTAGAACCCGGTTACTTTGATTAGGACAGGTTGAACCCACCAACTTCAAGAGGGTACTACCCAGACCCCATGCTGGCCTTAAACCTTAAGGGCCTGTCTTGTGTGCCTTGTGTGCCTTACATGTTTGTCTTTGTAAATATCGGTGGTGTGTTTAATCATAGCATCATGACATCATCCAACATCATACGCATTGACTAACCATTTCAGGGGTTCGAATTTTCATCTTTGTTCTTGTTTTGTAGGACATGGAAACTGTTCGTAGAAAGACAATTCCAATCAGTCTTGTAAGGATCCCTCTTCAGCTTAAGGAGCTTATATCCAGGATTCCCGAGAACTCTTCATTCAGTGAAAGGCATGGAAGTCTCATCAGCTTGGTCAATACCAACATTGAGGAAGATATGATGAAGGTCCTGTTCCAATTCTTTGACCCTCTGCATCACTGTTTCACCTTCTTGGACTATCAATTGGTACCTACATTGGAGGAGTTCTCCCGACTCCTGAAGATCCCTATCCTTGATCAGCTACCCTTCAATGGTACAGAAAAGGAACCTAAGCTTGAAGAGATTGCTAAAGCCTTGCACCTACAATCATCTGACCTCAAGGGACATTGGGAAGTCAGAAGTGGTATTAAAGGGTTCTTAGCCAGGTTTCTGTTTGAAAAGGCCTATGAATGTTGGAATTCCCTTGACTTGCAAGCTTTTGAAGAGGTTGTGGCCCTCCTTGTTTATGGTTTGGTGTTGTTCCCTAACCCAGATCAGCTCATTGATATCAGTGCTGTCCAGATCTTTATGTCCAGGAATCCTATACCTACGTTGCTAGGGGACCTCCTTCACTCATGTTACACTCGAACCATGAGAAAAAGAGGTGTCCTTATGTGTTGCACTCCTCTCCTGGGAAAGTGGTTTATTTCGCACCTTCCACAATCAGTCCTGAAGAATGAGCGGGGTTTGAGATGGTCACAACGGTTGATGACTCTTACACATGCAGATATACATTGGTGCCCTAGGTCCAGGGAAGATGTCACTATCATTGATCGTTGCGGGGAGTATCCTAATGTTCCTTTACTTGGAATCAGAGGGGGTATTACTTATAGTCCATGCCTGGCTTGGAGACAATTTGGTTATGCTCGGAGGGATGGTCCTCATGACATGTTGATTCCTGACATAGTTTTTGACTTCGACAACGATACTCAAGGACTTCGCCAGAGATTTATCAGAGCTTGGAGGATGCCTAGTAGGATAGACAGCAAGACACTGGGGCACAGGAACTCCATCCCTTTGGAACCTTACCTCAAATGGGTACGAGCCCGCTCTCAGAAATTAGTAATGCCTTATCCTCACATGCTCCCAGTAATCAAAGAGCCTGCCTTGGAAGGAGAGGTGTCTCATGTTATTCAGCACCCTGATATGCCCACATCCTGGGAAGAGATGCAGAAAAGCTGGATCCAGCTTAAGGAAGAGCGGAATTCTCTTGAGACTAGTTTGCATGCCAGTGAAAAGAAGGTCTTGGAGCTCACCCGCCTGTTGCACGAGGAAAGGAACCTCAACACTTACATAGCTCCAAAGAAGATGCGCAACATATTTTGGGATTGATTTGATCTTTTTGTACTTTTGCCCATGAGGCTTTGATGTATTAAACAATGATTTTCTTAATAACAATGTGTGTTCCTTTTGGTCTACAACAAATTTGAATTTTCGAACTCTTGAATGTATTGCATAAACACATATCATTCATCATGTGCATCATAGGTACTCTTCTTTTCAGGTTGTTTACTGTCCTTCGCTGTTTATTTCAGCATCATGAATCCTGAATCATCAACCGAGGCATCTATCAAGGCTCTTCAGGCGCAGAACGTCCAATTTCAGGCGCAGAATGCCCAATTTCAGGAGCTGATCAAGGGCTTGGCTCAGGGTCAACAAGAGTTGAAGACCATGCTTCTGAAGAAGACTAAGAAGAAGAGGAGGACTGTGCTATTTAACACTGGGCGCAGACTCGGGAACACTTTGGTGGAAGCTGAAAGGACTCCTCCATCTGTGACGGAAGGTAGTCACCAAGAAAGGGAGGTCACTACTCCTGTGGGCTCTGATACTGAAACAGACTTCAACGACGAACAGTACCCTCCTGCTGAAGACCGGTACAAACAGCTGGAAGACAGATTGAAGGCTATGGAAGTTCAGCGGGTGCCTGGATTGGATTTCGGAGACTTGGGGTTATCTACTGGGGTGGTGATCCCACACAAGTTTAAAACACCTGCCTTCGTGAAGTATGATGGGGCTTCCTGTCCCAAGATGCACCTCCGTTCTTATGTAAGGAAGATCCAGCCTTACACAGCAGACAAGAACCTTTGGATCCACTTCTTCCAGGAGAGTCTTTCAGGGACTCACCTCGATTGGTTCTATCAGCTGGATGGAATCAGCATTCGTAATTGGGAGGATCTGGCCACTGCTTTTTACAAGCAGTATCAGTATAATGCCGACCTCGCTCCTACGCGTACCCAGCTCCAGGGTATGTCGCTAGGGTCGGGTGAAGGTTTTAAGGAGTACGCCCAGAAATGGAGAGACCTGGCTGGCAGGGTGCAGCCACCATTGACGGATCGGGAGCTGGTAGATATGTTTTTGGGGACCCTATCTGGTCCATTTTTCAATCATCTCATTGGTAATTCCTCTGCTGGGTTTACCGATCTAATCCTGACTGGTGAAAGGATTGAGGCCGGTATAAAATCGGGGAAGATACAGAAAGTTGCCTCCTCCAGTACTGAGAAGAAACCCTTTAAAAAGGAGGCTAGTGCTGTATATAGCTCCCGGAGAACAGAGCGACCTGAACACCGCCAATCTGTCAGTGCGGTAATGATTGCCAAACCTGCTGCCGCTCCTCGGCCCACTAATCCTCCAAAGTTTGAAAGACCCCGGAGAGAGTTTACCCGGTTAAGCATGACCTTATCACAGATCCTGCCACAGTTGCTATCCACCAATTTAGTGACTGTCAGGGAGGCTCCAAAGTTTCCCAATACTGCATCCCCCAAGTTCAATCCAAATGCTCGCTGCGCTTATCACTCTGATAGCCCGGGGCATAACACAGATGACTGTTGGGCCCTAAAGAATAAGGTTCAAGACCTCATTGATGCAAAGGAAATACAGTTTGAGGCGCCCGAGAGGCCAAATGTTGTAACTGCTCCCATGCCCCAGCATGGAGTGAATGCTGTTGAGGAGGATTTGTATGTAGCTTCGGTGGATGATGTTGCTACTCCGTTGCTGATGGTCAAGAGGAATCTGTTGCTAGCCGGTTTATTTCCGGGATGTGGTGAAGGTTGCCCTCTGTGTGTTGCTTCCCCTGCTGGTTGTTCTCTTCTGAAGTTAGGCGTCCAAAACCTGATAGATAGTAGAGAGATTTTGTTCAGAAAGACTGTTGTTCCTGCTGCTCCTGTTGAAGAAGTGTCGATCGTTACCATCTTCAACAACCATTCCAAGGCTCCTTCAAAGAAGCCTATACAAATTTTGTCAGTTCACAAGAGTGCTCCCATCACCATTACTGTTCCGGGGCCTATACCCTACAAATCTGATAAGGCTGTCCCATGGCACTATGGGGCGGATGTTTATGTTCTGGGTGTGAAACAAGAGTGCAACATTGATACTGGTGTCTCCAACATCACCGGGCCTGCTAAGGTCACTCGTAGTGGAAGACTGTTCTCGCCAGACATTGCTCCTCCGGCAATTCATAGGCCTTTGATCTTCACACCTGCCAGTGTGCCTGTTTCTCCCTCTGACCAAGTATCCACCCCTGCTACTGAGTCATCTGATACTCGGGGCAAGGGGACTGCTGCTGATATGCCTGCCAGGACGGAGGCACCAAAGACCATTGTTGAGGCTTCCAAGCAGGAAATGGAAGAAATCCTCAAGATAATAAAGAAAAGTGATTTCAACGTTGTAGAACAGCTGGGGCACACCCCCTCTAAAATCTCCATGTTGTCACTGCTGCTGTGTTCAGAGGCCCATGCAAAAGCTCTGATTGCTTTCTTAAAGACAGCCCACGTACCCCAAGAGACGTCTGCTGACCAGTTCACCGACTGTGTGGCCAACCTAACTGCTGATAATGGCCTGGGTTTCTCTGATGCCGATCTGACAGCAAAGGGGAAGAACCATAATGATGCCCTGCATGTCTCCATTGAATGCAGGGGCACTACTCTTGCTCATGTGCTGGTTGACACAGGTTCTTCATTAAACGTGCTGCCCAAGAAGGCTCTGGATAGGCTGGATTGTGAGGGTCTAGAGCTCAAACCAACTCACATTGTTGTCCGGGCCTTTGACGGGTCCAAAAGAATGGTGCATGGTGAAGTGGACATCCCAGTCAGGGTTGGGTCACAGGTATTCGATTCAAAATTCTATGTGATGGACATCCATCCGTCCTATTCTTGTTTGTTGGGTCGCCCATGGATCCACAAGGCTGGAGCTGTGACCTCCATATTGCATCAGAAGCTCAAGTACCCGGTCAGGGGGAAAATCGTAACAGTGCAAGGGGAAGAGGAATACATGGTCAGCCACCTCAACTCCTTCAGATACGTGGAAATGGATGGGGAGTTCATTGAAACCCCCTTTCAACATTTTGAGGAAGTACCACAAACCTTGGCAGCAGCAGAAGCAGATGAAGAGGTTTCTCCTATGAAGATGGCCTCCTTAAAGGACGCCCGGGCTGTGATCGAAAAAGGCGAATGTGCAAACTGGGGCAAGCTCCCTGATCTTACTCCTAAGACTAATAAGTTTGGGCTGGGTTTCACCACAGAAGCTCAGAAAGCGGTGCGCAAGGCGAGAATTGGAAGACCTCCTGTGCTCATCACCCACTCAGAAGTGAATGCTATTGGAGAGGAAGTCAAAGTGGAAGAGTCAGAGTTCGATAGCTGGATCTACCCGACGGCCGACGGTGGATTGACCAATTGGACTGCTAAAGATTTTACACCCATAACTTTTGTTCCCCAGTAATGAATTTCTTTGTTTTTGATTTGTAATAAACAATAATTTGAAACTATATGGCCCGGTGTCTTACCCGGGGCACCGTGGTTTTATTTATGAGGGCTTTTGTTTGTCACCGTCATATATCATGAATAAAAGCATTGGACGTTTTTCACAATTCAAATTTTGCGCTCCTTTTCTTTCTTTTCTTTACATATTGCAAAACAGCTGTATTTACACACACACTCACTCATACAGGTTTCAATCCACTCTGGATCTCACTGGTAACGACTCAGCTACTGCCAGTTATGACTTCGAAAATCCGATCAACTTAGCCGAAGACGAAGGCGAAGATGATTGCGAAGTGCCTGGTGAACTTGCAAGACTGTTACAACAGGAAGAGAGGGCAATTCAACCCCATGAAGAGCCAGTAGAAATAATAAACTTGGGTACTGAGGAAGACAAGAAAGAGGTGAAGATTGGTGCCAACCTAGAACTCAGCGTGAAGCAACGGTTGACTCAGATGCTGCATGACTATAAGGAAATCTTTGCCTGGTCCTACGAAGATATGCCCGGATTAGATACCGACATTGTGGTCCATCACTTACCAACTAAAGAAGATTGCCCTCCGGTTAAGCAAAAAGTCCGCCGTATGCGTCCAGAGATGTCTGAGAAGATTAAAGCCGAGGTTATGAAGCAGTTTGATGTCGGGTTTCTTGCAGTGACTTCTTACCCTCAGTGGGTTGCTAATGTGATGCCGGTACCTAAGAAGGACGGCAAGGTTAGGATGTGTGTTGATTACAGGGATCTGAACAGGGCCAGCCCCAAGGATGACTTCCCTCTACCTCACATTGATGTCCTTGTTGATAATACAGCTCAGCACAAAGTGTTCTCTTTCATGGATGGTTTTTCAGGCTACAATCAGATCAAGATGGCTCCGGAAGACATGGAAAAGACTACATTTGTTACTCAGTGGGGCACCTTCTGCTACAAGGTCATGCCTTTTGGACTAAAGAATGCTGGGGCAACCTACCAACGTGCCATGGTTGCTTTATTTCATGACATGATCCATCATGAGATAGAAGTGTATGTTGACGACATGATCGCTAGGTCCCAGACTGAGGAAGAGCATCTAGATCATCTGCAGAAGTTGTTTGACCAGTTGAAATTGTACAAGCTGAGATTGAACCCGAACAAGTGCACCTTCGTGGTAAGATCGGGAAAGTTGCTAGGCTTCGTGGTCAGTGATAAAGGTATTCAAGTGGACCCTGCTAAGGTCAAAGCCATTCAAGAGATGCCAGTTCCTAAGACAGAGAAGGAAGTCAGAGGCTTTCTAGGACGTCTGAATTACATTGCTCGGTTCATCTCACACTTAACTGCTACCTGTGAACCAATCTTCAAGCTGCTGAAGAAAGATCAGGTAGTACGTTGGAATGATGAATGTCAGGCTGCTTTTGACAGAATCAAAGAATATCTCCAAGAACCACCCATCCTTATGCCACCAGTTGAAGGGAGACCTTTGATACTTTACCTGACAGTGCTTGATAATGCAATGGGGTGTGTGCTGGGGCAGCATGACGAGTCTGGCCGAAAAGAGCATGCCATTTATTACCTTAGCAAAAAGTTTACCGACTGTGAGACCCGATACTCACTGCTTGAGAAAACTTGCTGCGCTTTGGTATGGGCTGCTCGCCGGCTGAGACAGTATATGCTGACTCACACTACCTTGTTAATCTCAAAAATGGATCCTATAAAGTACATATTCGAAAAGCCTGCTCTGTCCGGGAGAATTGCAAGATGGCAGATGATCTTGACGGAATACGACATTCAGTATACGACCCAAAAAGCCATCAAGGGAAGTGTATTGGCAAACCACTTAGCACATCAAGCTGTGGATGACTACCAATCAATGAACTTCGAGTTTCCAGATGAAAGCATTATGATAGTAACTGACTGTGAAATACCTGGGCCGGATGAAGGACCTGAACCAGGATCCCGATGGTCTATGCACTTTGACGGAGCCTCCAATGCTTTGGGAAATGGTATCGGCGCCATAATCGTATCTCCACAAGGTACTCATACTCCACTCACCGCCCGGTTGTGTTTCAACTGTACCAACAACATGGCGGAATATGAAGCATGTATCATGGGTCTTCAAGCTGCGATCGACCTGAGGATCAAATTTCTGAGTGTCTTCGGAGATTCCGCTCTTGTGATCAATCAGATCAAAGGAGAGTGGGATACGAAACACCCAAACTTGATTCCTTACAGAGAATGTGTGTTGGCCCTGATCCCCCACTTCACAGAGATAACATTTGAGCATTTTCCAAGAGAAGAGAATCAGTTGGCGGACGCGTTAGCTACAATGTCTTCAATGTTCAAGGTTAAATGGGATAATGAAGCTCCCCGGATCATCATCTGGAAACTGGACGAACCGGCATACTGTTGTGATCTCGAGACTGAATTGGTGACTGAGAAGCCTTGGTACCACGAAGTGAAGAGATATCTGGAAGTTCAGGAATACCCTGAAGGTGCCTCTGTCAATGATAAGAAATTCCTGAGGAGATTTGCAACCAAGTTCTTCCTAAGCAACGGCATCTTGTACAAGCGAAACCATGATTCCACCTTATTGCGTTGTGTGGATAAGACTGAAGCAGAAAGAATCATGGAAGAGCTACATGAAGGGACCTTTGGTACACACTCCAGTGGACACACTATGGCTAAGAAAATCCTACGGGCAGGATATTACTGGTCTACAATGGAAGCTGACTGTTACCAACATTCCAGGACATGCCACAAATGCCAGGTTTATGCAGATAAAGTGCATGTTCCTCCGGTTCCCCTGAATGTTCTAACTGCACCTTGGCCGTTTGCAATGTGGGGCATAGACATGATCGGCGAGATTAAACCTACGGCATCCAATGGACATCGCTTCATCCTAGTGGCAATTGATTATTTTACGAAGTGGGTTGAGGCAGCATCCTATGCTACGGTAACCAAGACCGTTGTGGCACGGTTCATTCGGCAAAACCTGATATGTCGGTACGGTGTCCCTGAGCGGATTATTACAGATAACGGTACCAATCTGAACAATAAGATGATCGCCGAGCTCTGCGAACAGTTCAAGATACAGCACCACAATTCTTCTCCTTACAGACCGAAGATGAATGGGGCTGTAGAAGCAGCTAATAAAAACATCAAGAAGATCGTGCAGAAGATGACAGTAACGTATAAAGATTGGCACGAGATGTTACCGTTCGCTCTGCATGGGTATCGTACCTCAGCTAGGACGTCAACCGGGGCAACTCCTTTCTCTCTGGTTTATGGCATGGAGGCAGTCTTGCCAATCGAAGTACAAATTCCTTCTCTCCGGATAATGAAGGATGCAAATCTGAATGAAGATGATTGGATCCAGACACGACTTGATCAGCTCAACCTTATTGACGAAAAGAGACTTGCTGCTATCTGTCATGGTCAGACGTATCAGAAACGAATGATCAGGGCATTTAACAAAAAGGTCAGACCACAGGAATATCAAGTCGGGGATCTGGTGATCAAGCGAATCATCCTTCCTCAGAGTGATCCAAGGGGAAAATGGACCCCTACGTACGAAGGGCCATTTGTGGTTAAGCATGTGTTCTCAGGAGGAGCAATGATATTAACCAACATGGATGGTGACGACCTTCCTCACCCCGCCAATGCAGACATAGTTAAAAAATACTACGCATGAAAAAATGACCCGCTAGGCTGACATGCCTAGGCAAAAATTAGGGCTTCCCGTCGAACCAAAAGGGTTCGGGCAAAATGAAGGGATGAAAATGAAAAATCTGTACACCCGGCAAGTCGAAAACCTGAAAAGGCGGCTTGGGCAAAAATGGGTATCCCGGTGGACTGAAAACCCGAAAGGGCAGTCCAGGCAAAAATTAGGGATAAAAGCGTAAAACTATGTCTCATTGGATCACTTTGCATCCAGAATCCGGTACCTACATCAAGTTCAGACGGCATCGATCAGTCAGCTTCACCTTCAACCAAGGTCATCAAGTGATGAGACGCTCAGAGTTATAAAGGCGATAGCAGAGTTGAAACCCAGTGGATCATTCATCTTTCACACAGCTGTTTTATTTTCTTTGGTACAAAACTTGTATAAACTTCTTTTGCTCGGCGACGTTTCTCTTACTAGGACGTCAGCCTCTTGTACACAAAGCGCCTATTTTCAGGCTATTCAAAATCAATACAAATATACTTTTCAGTTAAACGTGCCAACTATTTTTCTTTTTTTGTTCTGTTTTGTGAAGAACGTCCAAGGTTCAATTTGTGATATATGCATTGACAATAATTTGCTAGCTCATAAATATTTGCATACGAAACAAAGAATTAATTGCAGGTGACACTAGAAACAGGGGCAATAAAGAGTTGTCTGAGCAGCCTAATTGTTCTATCCTCCAAGGTACCAGAGAGTGAGACAGCAAGTCAGTGCATTATTCCTCAAACAAAGTTAACAAGTCTCAAGGAAATTGGGTATCCTCCAGTAGATCCCAATATGCCCCAGCAGCATATATTCTTAACAAGCATCCCCGGCAGTCTTGGTCTAAAGATTGTTCCCCGGTGGCATACATCAACATTCAAAGGAATCACTTCCCCAGCATATCTTAAATTCCCCAGGAGAGTCCCATCCAAGTTCCCCAGGAAAGATGGAATTCATCTCCCCAAGCAGTAAGCTTATCCCCAGTAAATTCTGGAAGCTTATCCCCTCGCAGAACGCGAACGCGTCGTCTGGCTTGATTTAAAGAGTTATTTCCTCAACAGGGTATAACTGGGTTATCCTCAGCCAAAAGCCAAGGGAAGGTCGTCGTCAACGTAGTTCTTTCCTATCCCCAGCGAAGTCTATTCACACTTCCAATACAACAACGGTATCCCCAACAGAGTTACTATCAACATTCAGCAAGGCATCACTCTTCCCACAGAGTATTGCTTTCCAGCATGATCGCTAGAGTATCTTTTCTCCCCGCAGAATCTTCCATTCGCCAAGTTTATTCCGCAACGGAGTCATCTTCTCCTACCGGTGTTCTTGCAACTATCATCCCCAGCGGAAGTACAAGTTTATTCCTCAATATCAGCCCAGGATACGACTTCCCGACACCCGTCAAGGATTTACTTTCCTAGACGAAAACATACATAAAACATCACATACATCATTATAGCATGCATAACGCACTGCATCATACAAATCTCATTTATGTTGAGAACATCATTGCTTGATCCATATCATGCATTGCATATGACTGACTTTTATCTTTCAGGAAAGATCCAGTTAAGTTCTCAAGCTACATTTCAAGACCTAGACCGGTTCAGTTAAATCGTCCTAAGATTTTCCTGATGCTTATCCAGTCAAAGGCCTTCTCTGGTTCAGTCAGATCGACCCTAAGATCTCCCTGATGCTTATCCAGTTGAAGACATTTCAAGACCTAGACCGGTTCAGTTAAATCGTCCTAAGATTTTCCTGATGCTTATCCAGTCAAAGGCCTTCTCTGGTTCAGTCAGATCGACCCTAAGATCTCCCTGATGCTTATCCAGTTGAAGACATTTCAAGACCTAGACCGGTTCAGTTAAATCGTCCTAAGATTTTCCTGATGCTTATCCAGTCAAAGGCCTTCTCTGGTTCAGTCAGATCGACCCTAAGATCTCCCTGATGCTTATCCAGTTGAAGACATTTCAAGACCTAGACCGGTTCAGTTAAATCGACCCCAAGATTTTCCTGATGCTTATCCAGTCAAAGGCCTTCTCTGGTTCAGTCAGATCGACCCTAAGATCTCCCTGATGCTTATCCAATTGAAGACATTTCAAGACCTAGACCGGTTCAGTTAAATCGTCCTAAGATAGGCAAAAATCCTGCCTAAAATAGGTCAAAAAATTTCTAAGTTAAGAATGTTTTGCACCCCTATTCCAAAAATCATAACTTGAGCTTGTTGGCTGAAGATTTTGATAATGATATTAGAAGCCAAATGAATTAAATGTTTCGATCGAAATGAGGTAAAGCGTCATGTTTCGAAGTAGCAGAAGCAGTGTTTCGAATAAGTATGTCAAAGCTTGGAGCTTTGAGTGGCAATTATGGGAACATATCTAAAAGAAGTCTCGAAATAACAACAAGGCTGTGTCTGGGAAGAGCGTTCGAAACGGAGAAGTACCAAAGCATTTGAAATTCAAATGAAAGCGGGACTTTCGAAGTTTGAAAGTTATGTGCTGGAGCATTTGGGGACACGTGGAGAGAAGAAAGAGGCATTGTTCTGCATGTTCTAAACGTGGCATGATCCTATAGCCAGACCGTTATGGTCGAATTAGTATAAATAGAAGTCTTAGTATTAGGATTTCGGGTGTCATATCTATTATACAAAATACTCAGTAACATTCAAACTACCACATGGCAAGGGAAACGAATGCAAGAGAAATGTATGTATGATAGCACCATGTATTTCTGATTTAATGAAAACCTTTTACCATTTCCAGCATTTTCCTTTATCTTTTTGTCAAATAACATTTACAAGTTTTCTCATTTACAGTCTTTTCACTTCGAAATCTCTTCTTCAAAGTTTTACATTTTAATGCTTTCTTCATATTTCAAGCACTTTATATTTCAGAAAACTGTCATATTTTCCATACATTTACCTTCAAGTCTTATCCTTCGAACGCATATTTTTACTTAAAAGTCATTTAAAGATTTCTTGCATTAAACGCTTTCTTCATATTTCAAACCTTCTACGTTCCAGAAATCCTTTATATTAACTGTTTTATAATTCGAAACCATTTACTTCACTTTTATGCAATTTTACATGTCTTTACAATTAGCATTTATTCATGTAACTTAGTTTCGTACACACACATTTTGATTACATCTTTAGACTTTTAGAGAGAGAAATCAAAATAAGCCAAACACATATACAACATCAACCATGAATATCTGTTCGATCGTGAGAGTAACCTTAATATCCAAGGAGTCCTAGGATCAATCTAGTCGATCCTGTGAGTTACCAGAGGAATTGAATAACAGTAAGAAAGATTATTCGATAGTTTGGAAGACTAGCGGTTGTTTACCAGAAATCACTGGAAACAAATTGGCACACCCGGTGGGACCAATAATTGGATATTAGAAATAAGGATTGTTGGGACATAACCATTACAAAAACGTTGGAACCTAAGAAGTTTGCTGTTTTATGAACCTGAGAAGTGGTAAGATAACCAACAACAACCAACCTTTATCCAGAAGAAAACGTTTGGACAAAATGTCTAATTCAGACAATCAACAAGGGGACCAAAATGGCCCACATACAACAGGCACTAATGCGTCCACTTCGATCGGAACATCTAATGTAATCCCTTCGAATGCACAGTCTATTGCATCTTCGACCAGTAACATAGCCACCCATGGAGTAAGTGGCATATCAACTAATAGTTCGATCTTAGGAAATACTGGAACCATTGGCTACCCTGGGGGATTCGTTCCACCATCAGGGACACAATCCAATTTCGCCACTCCATTAACTAGACCACCCGGTTTCGATGGAAATAGAACCAGAAACTCCTCTTATGGAATGCCAACATCTTTTATGGCAGGTTTACACAATTCCACATCGAATTCATCCCCACAACTAGGGTCTGGGTCTGGGGAGAATCAGTTTATGACAAATAACCAAGGGTCAGTGGGTTATAGCACAATGCCTATCTTAACCACAGACAACCAGTTGGATTTTAGGCAATTGATGGATGACAGTAACCATAATATGATAGGGGTGTTAGCACAAACCATGCAGGAGATATTTTCCCCAATAGTGCAAAATGTGACTGTGACAAACAGAGAAAACGCTGACAATATGAGTCGAATAGCAGATTTCATTGCTCCCCCAGAAAGGCGTAGGCAGAATCAGGCGGGATTTCGAGCAAACATGCCTGTTATAGAACAAATTGCTAACGACCCAATTTATAGACCACCCAGAGAAGAAGTTAACTTGGGGGCCAGGGCACCAAGGTTAGAAGCCCCAATAATCCCAGGTCCACAAAGAGAAATTATGGAACCAGGGGCAAGGGTCGAAAGGCCAGAAGCCCCAGAGTTTCGAGAAGAACAACCTAGGGGAGTTGTTTTGGTTGGTCGAAATCAAGATGCCGATGATGTCGTTCATAGAATTCGAAACGATAACATCTTGGCAGAAAACAACCTAACCACCATGATAGAGAGAGTCATGGCCCAGAATGGCCTCAACACAGGAATGAGAAGGCCAAATTATGCTTCTCCAATATTGGATTGCATCATGCATACTGATTTACCAAGGGGATATAAAGTCCCTAAATTTACAAAGTTCGCTGGGGATACCAATGAGTCAACAGTCGAACACATAGCGAGATATCTAACCGAAGCGGGAGATATAGCCAATAATGAAGATCTCAGGATCAAATACTTCCCAAGTTCCTTGACAAAAAACGCCTTCACATGGTTTACCACTTTGCCTCCTGGGTTCATTGACACTTGGGCTCTTTTAGAGAGATTGTTCCATGAACAATTTTACATGGGACAGTCGAAAATAAGTTTGAAGGAATTGGCCAGTGTTAAGAGAAAGTTCACCGAACCCATAGATGATTATCTGAATAGATTTAGGCTTTTGAAATCCAGATGTTACACAGTAGTGCCTGAACATGAGTTAGTCGAAATGGCCGCTGGTGGCTTGGATCATTCTATTCGAAAGAAACTAGACACTCAATATTTGAGGGATATGGCTCAATTAGCCGATAGGGTTCGACAGGTCGAAAGACTAAAGGCCGAAAAAGCCAGAGTCTTTAAGAATAGCAAGAAAGAAAGGATTTCCTATGTTGGGACTGAGGAAGCAGAAGAATATCCTGAATTCGAATTCGAAGAGGTCAAAATCGACCTCGCTGAATTAAAACAGGCTCCGCCTTATTCCTGCAAATTGTTAGTTCCCACAAAAGGGAAAGACATTGTTGAAAATGAGAAAAGCGACAAATTTCCAAAGAAGGTTTATACCTTCGATGTCACTAAATGTGACGAGATTTTTGACTTACTTGTCAAAGATGGCCAACTAATTGTGCCATCAAATGTCAAAATACCTCCTTTGGATCAGAGAAAGAAGAGAGGATTTTGCAAATATCATAGTTTCCTAGGCCACAAAACCTCACAATGTTTTCTTTTCAGGGACCTGATTCAAAACGCGATCAAAGATGGCAGACTAAAGTTTGCTGATAAGGTGAAGATGAAAGTGGACGAAGATCCTTTGGACGTCGCAGACACCAACTACTCCGAGCCTGCATGCATTGGAGAGGTCAACATGGTGGAAACTGATCAAAGCGACACCCTAACAGGAGAGAAGGGTACTAAAGCTGAAAACTGGGTGATGGTCGAAGTCAATAAGGAGGTCACTGAAGACATCCAGAATACGCCAGAGACTTCGATTGCCGCACCTGTAGCTGTTGCAAGAGAAACCCAGGCTACTGAAGGCCAGGGAAATCAAAACCAAGAATTAACACAAGTCACTGAAGGCTTGAGGCTGGAATTGGAGAAAGTCCAAATCACGCAGCCAATTTCCCCTCAGAAGGAAATATGGGACACTCTAGGGGAACCCAGTGGAAAATTTGACTATTTGGTCAAATATTCTGCCCCAGAGAGTTCGAAGGTTCAGATTGAGGATATAAAGCCCACAGGATGGGGTGATGATGAAGCTAAGGGGGAAGATGTTGAAATAAATATGGTGGATATGGAAAGACCTCGCTCTGAGATGGAGGAAGTGGGAAAATACTTAGAAAAAGAAAAGTATAAAATGGGGGATAATCACACTGGAGATGCTAGTCTCAAGGATTATCTCATGACATGCCACAAAGGAGATTCAGGCATGATATTGTGCCCTAGGTGCAGCATCCTCTGCAATCAAAGAATCGCTGCGAATTTCGAAAGGGTACAGAGGACTCGAACTGGCAACAATTGGCGCCAGGATAACCAGCTTTTTAGGTGTTATCCCAAGGCTGGGGAAAGTTTGCTGGAACTTGTGTTTCGCTGCTACAAAGGGGCAACCAAGTGCTTGATTTGCCCAAGGTGTTCTGCTGTGTATGACCAAAGCATGGCCAGGGCTTTCGAAACGATTCCCTTTGCCCCTTGCTGGAACCATCAAGAAACTGTCCAGATGGGCCCACGCTTCGACAGCAGACACAAACAGCGAAGGCCTGATAGCCCTCACCCCAAGGCTGCTCGAAGAGTGACTTTCAAACTCCCTGCTGAAGTGCCAACCGATAGATGGTTACAGGTCAGAAATGACAAAGGCAAAGATAGATGGAGAAACGCTGAACGAAATGCACGCCATGCTGTGACATACAGGAGGCAATTCAACACAGCAAAAAGGGAGGAGGTGAGATTGGAAAATTACAAAGGAAGGAACCCCATGTCAAGATCCCAGTGGCGCAGACAGCAAACGATTCGAAAGGCTGAGAGAGAAGCTGTGGCGAACAAAGGGGCTACTTCAATAAAAAACCAAGGTGAATCTAGCACCAACAAACCAAAAAATCAAACTGAAGACAAACCTCCAGTCAATAGGAGGCTCTTCTCTGAAGAACAACGCGATGAACCAAAGGAATACACTCCAGGCCCGGAAGAGGACGAAGATATGATAACAGATAACTTCGAATCGGAGGGGGAGTCTTCATTTAACTTGAACTGTAATGTGGTGTCTGTGCTTCCCTGCGAATTTGGGCAGGAAACTGAAATCAATGAATATGAGGAGGAAGACACCACAGATCTGATGAAACATAGGCCTGTGTGCAACTATGTGATGGACAATGGGGCTGTTGAGGAACAAAATGCGTTCTTCGAACGTCCAGAACCTGCAATAAAGAACCATCTCAAGCCACTTTTTATTCGGGCAAAAGTTGGTGTCCATGGTGTGAACAAAGTTCTAGTGGATGGGGGTGCTGCAGTCAATTTGATACCCCATTTCATGCTAAAAAGATTAGAGATCCGCGAAGAAGACATCAAGCCCCATAATATGGTTCTGTCCAATTATGAGGGAAAAGTTGGCAAAACACTGGGAGTGGTCCAGTTGGAATTGACAATAGGCTCAAGCTGTAGGCCCACCATGTTTATGGTGATCGAAGCCAAGGCCAACTATAACTTACTGCTGGGAAGGGAGTGGATCCATGGCGTGGGGGCAGTTCCTTCGTCAATGCATCAGCGGCTAGTTCTGTGGAGAGACGATGGTATCGTGGAAAACATCGAAGCAGACCAGAGTTACTTTATGTCAACTGTCAATTTAGTTGATAAGAGGGATTATGATAAAAATCTGGCAAAGATTGCTCCGTGTGTTCCAAATGATGAGATTAATGAAACTAGAAACACCCACTACTACATGACCCTTCGTCATGATGGCCTTTACTGGGATAAAACAATAATCAGTGAAGAAGAGGGAGTCGAAGGCACTATACAAAAACGGCCAGCAGGCTGGGACTTCGACAACCTTATCCATGTCTGAGTCTACCTTTTTCGAAAGGATTTCGGCCTATATGGCTGAGAACGAATCAAGAGCGGCCTTAGAGGCTGAAATAAATAAATCAACTATGAAGATGAACGAAGTAAGTGGGGATGGTTCGAAATGCTCACCCTTCGAAGAGTTTGAGATGGATCAAAGGTTAGATGCCATCTATGATAAAGAACCCTTAGGCTTCGAAAGGGACCCCATAAACTCAGGTGTCAAAATGTTGGCACAAGATCCACTCGAAGAAGTTAACTTAGGGGATGAAAAAACGAAAAGAGTAACCTACATAAGTGCTAAACTTAGCCCAGGCCTCAAGAAGGAAGTGATCGAAGTCCTCAAGGAAAACAAAGATTGCTTCGCATGGGATTATGACGAGATGCCTGGTTTAAAGAGGGAGTTGGTCGAACACAGACTGCCAATCAAAGATGGCAAGAGGCCCATCAAACAAACTCCCAGAAGATTCGCGCCAGCGGTTCTCACAAAAATTAAAGCTGAGATCGAAAGGTTGCTGCGTTGCAAATTCATCAGAACAACAAGGTACGTCGAATGGTTAGCAAACATAGTACCTGTTATTAAGAAAAATGGTTCTTTAAGAATTTGCATAGATTTTAGGGATTTAAACACTGCAACCCCTAAAGATGAATATTCCATGCCTGTGGCAGAAATGCTAGTAGATTCTGCTGCAGGGTTCGAATACTTGAGTATGTTAGATGGATACTCTGGGTATAACCAGCTTTTCATTGCTGAAGAAGATGTTGCAAAGACAGCATTTCGTTGCCCAGGAGCCTTAGGCACCTACGAATGGGTGGTGATGCCTTTTGGTTTAAAGAATGCTGGGGCAACTTATCAAAGGGCAATGAATTCAATTTTTCATGATTTCATTGAAACCTTCATGCAGGTGTATATTGACGATATAGTCATCAAATCTATATCTGCAGAAACACATTTGCATCATTTAAGCCAATCATTCGAGCGAATGAGAAAACATGGCTTAAAAATGAATCCCCTTAAATGTGCATTTTTTGTGCAGGCTGGAGATTTTCTTGGTTTTGTGGTTCACAAGAAAGGAATTGAAATCAACCAGAACAAAACCAAAGCCATAATGGAGACGAAAGCACCTACGTCAAAAAGGGAGTTGCAATCTCTGCTAGGGAAAATTAACTTCCTCAGAAGATTCATCTCGAACCTAAGTGGAAGGACCCAAGCTTTCTCTCCGTTACTGCGTCTAAAGCAAGGCCAAGCCTTCGAATGGAACGAAGCTCACCAGGAGGCATTTGACAGGATAAAAGAATACCTTTCTCAGCCTCCTATTTTGTCTCCACCTTCATGGGGGAAGCCCATGAGATTGTACATATCTGCCTCTGAAGTTAGTATAGGTAGTATGCTAGCACAAGAAGATAGCAATGGCATCGAAAGAGCCATATACTATTTAAGTAGAGTGCTAAATGATGCAGAGACCAGATATAGAAATTTAGAAAAGCTATGTCTCTGTTTGTATTTCTCTTGTATGAAACTCAAGTATTATATAAAACCTGTTTATGTTTATGTTTCATCTCATTTCGATGTCATTAAACATATGCTTTCAAAACCAATAATGCATAGCAGAGTTGGCAAGTGGGCTTTAGCCTTAACAGAATATTCGTTGGCTTTCATGCCTTTAAAAGCTATGAAAGGTCAAGTGATTCCTGACTTCATTGTGGACCATTCTTTGGTTGAGCAGACGGTCATGAGTTACGTCGAAATGCAACCATGGAAATTGTACTTTGATGGTTCAACCCACAGGAATGGAAGTGGTGTTGGAGTCTTTCTGATTTCTCCTGAAGGAATTCCAACAAAATTCAAGTATAAATTAGATGGTCCTTGTTATACCCCAAAATTTGCCCTCCCATATTCTTCAAGAAATTGCCAAGCCAAGTCACAAAATTCCCCAAGGGTTGTGCAGGTCAACTGTCTCCTATACAGTCAAAACTAGGGTTTGGGTTCTGATCAAGAAAATGAGGTTTTCAAAGACTCAATCAAGTCTCATATGCTTACAAACATGGTCAAACATCCTCATATCAAGTTTCAAGGCATTCAGCTCAAGATTGCACAGTCAAAACCCTAAATTGCACTACAGTCAACTGTAGGGGCAAAATGGTCATTTGACAGTCAAAAGTTCAAATTTTTGGTCAACATATCATTTTGAAGCCACAAACATCATTTGATCAATGCTTGATCATGATTCTCAAAATTTGGCTCAGAAATCATCAAAGATGCAAAAGTTGCTATATTTGGACAGCTGAAAAAGTCAACTGAAATTGACCAGGGCATAACTTTCACATGGATTATCAGAAAAATTCCATCCAAAGCTCATTTTGAAGAGAAAGACATTTCCTACAACTCATCTTCATACTTCAAGTCCAAGAAATGCTCTCACAAAAAGTTATCAATTTCAACATTATAGGTCATTTTCAAAAGTCAACAAAAAGGGACTTTAAGTCAAAGACCATAACTTGAGATTGGTAAATCAAAATGACATGGGACCAAAGGCATTGGTTAAAGGACTCAAAGACCTTTCCAAAATGTCCAAGAACATGTGAAAAGCTTAAAAATTGAGCAAGTTATGCCTTGTAGAAGTTGGGAAATTTTTGTGAAATGGCAAAAGTCAACTATCCTTGAAAATCCAATTTTTGACAAAAGGGCCCCATTTTTTCCACTTGATTCATCCTTGTCATGCCACACACGTGTCCCATGGTTAATTTCAAGACCAAATATTGATTTTTTTATTTTATTTGATTTTTAATAATTTAATTCATTTTAAATCTTTGAAAATTCAAATAAAATTCAAAAACCAATGGAATAGTGTCATGTGAATTTGGACAACTTCCATGTATCATGGGCCAACTCAAGAACTCAGGCTAGGGTTAAGTTTCACACTAGGTCTAGGTCTTGGCTAAAAATAGGGAAATTTGGTTAATGGTAAAAACCCTAGGACTTGTTCCTTCATGGGCATAAATCTAGGTCAGTTAGCAAGCCAATTCCATTCCATTATAATCACTAAGTCAAACCTTAAACCTAACACATCATAAGCTGCGCCCAAACAAGCTTTTGCAAATTGAAATTTTTTCCTTAAAACTCAAACACTGAAAACTAGTTTAAAGAGAATTGGAGGCCTTAATTCTTTTTCCATTAGCATCCTGGACAAATTCTGAACGCATCCCAATTCCAAACAGCTTTCAAAACTCCCTGAACTGGTATCCATGAGTTAAACTGTGAAGCAAAGTTTTTGAAATCGCATAGCATAATTCAAGCATTTTTTTTCATTTTTATTTATGTATTCATGATCACAACGATGTTTCTAAGCTAACCATGGCGTTTGATTGCTTTTTTGTTGACCATACGTGATTCTGCCATTGCTAAAATTTAGGGTTACAGGTTTCTTAAATTAGGGTTTTTGCGTAGAGGAAAAATTAGGGTTCCTGAAGACCATGGTTGAACTCAGCGTTTAGAGACGAAGAAGAAGATATGCTCGCGAACAATTTATGAAGCTCGTGGACCTAATCGCTATTTTTTGAAAGCTAGCTTTAAGCCACGCATGAAAAACCGTGGCCAATGTGTTTTGTTTTTACAGGGATGAAGACGATGGTGTCGTGTCACACAGGGACAGGTCCATTCAAATTTGCGCGCGTTTGGATCATTATGCGTTGGTTTTAATATTTGTTGTTTAATGACCATTATATGTTAATTGAAACACAAGTGGCTCAGTGGACAGGGATGCGTGCATGTGACCTTCAAGACCTGGGTTCAAGTCCCAGGTCAGAACAATTTCCATAATATTTTTCTATTCTAATTCCCATGCAGGCTCAGTAAAACATTCCACCATACGCTGCCAAGGATCAACGACCATGTGTCCAAGGGAATCAGATCCAAGGCTTAGGTCTGAGGAGTACGCTACACTTGGTCAAATGCATCACACCTGATCAAAAAAGTCAATGGACTTCAAAGCCTAATGGGCCTGATTTGCTAGGCCTATACCTCCTGAATTGGGGACTACACCCCACCCTGGTTTGCCAAATTTATTTATTTTTCTTATATTTTCATTTATTTTAATTGTTATGTTATTTTAATTATCTGTTTTATTTAATTTTTAATCAAAATGTAAAAACATCATAAAAATCAAAAAATGCCAAAAATACAATTTTTATTATTTCCATAAATAAATTGCATGTAAATTATTTAGTTTAATTAGGGTATAATTTTAATCTTTTTAATAAAAATCCAAAAAAACTAGAATTTAGGTTTAATGACTTTTATTTCCTTTTTTTTATTTTTCCCCTTTTTTCAGAATAATAATGTTATTTATTTATTTTCATAAATTAAAAAATGTACATAAATTAATTTAGAATTAGATTAGGTTAAGAGTCAATATCTTCATAATAAATTTAAAAAAACAATAGAATTAGGTCTAATATTTAATTTAATTTCAATTAACTCCTTTTTCTCATTAAATCTAAAAAAACACAAAAATACCATTTTCATTTAATTTTAATTTTAAATTCCTTGTTAATTTTAATTGATTGCACAAGGGTCCAACGCCCTAGTTTTGTTTTTAATTCCGTTATTTCACACATTTATTTTATATCGTTTAAATAATTATGTATATGCCCCAAAGCCTTGTACATTTATTTCTTGCATTTTTATTTTACTGCTTCTTTACTTTCAGTCAAATCGGGTTCGGTTTATTTTGGCGATGTGGACCCGCGCCATTTGTAATAGTTTAGATTTATTTTCCCGCAAATATACAACTGTTAATAAATATGCATGAAAGAATGTATGGACTTAAAAATAAAATCAAGCGTAGATCACAACAAACATGACAAGACAAAATAATTGAAACATGACACACGGACCGCACACACCACCCCTAGGGTACGCCTCACTGTTGCCTTTCGAAAGGTGATCGTCGAGTAGAGAACGTCTTAGTAAGTCCTCATGATCCGGGAACCTGGCATGAGGGTAGCTTCTAAGGTGTCTTCCTATTGCTCCGGTGATCACCATGTCCCTAAAACTCGAATTGACCCGAACACCTCCAACGGTGGTGCTACCTACCTCTCAATGGTGGGATGGCATTACTTTTAAGGACATTTACACAGACGAATTCCTTAGGGTAGGTAGGTTCTCAAGGATACTTGCTCTTTTTAAAACAAACTGAAATCTTTTCACACCAACACTTTTCAAAAGCTTTCGAAGCAAACTTTTCAAACACTCTGACGTACGAGTCGAACTGAAATTTTTCAAAGAAACTTTTTAAACCCACATTGAAAAGCAAACAAACAATTTTGAAAACACATTGAGCAAGTACCTAAGAGCCCATGGATAACCATGGATAAAAAGGGTGCTAATACCTTCCCTTTCTATAACCTACCTCCCGAACCGAGAGCAATCTCTTTAAAGGAATTTTTCTGTGCTTTTGTCCTTTCCATTTGGAGAAAATAAAAGACGGTGGCGACTCTTGCTTCCGCGACATTTCGCGAACCAGCTTAAAAAAGTCAGTTCCAGATCCACCGATCACAGTCCTCGTTGTTCTAACAACGAAGCTGAGTATGAAGCGCTCATTGTTGGACTTGAAGCTTTGTTGGAATTGGGGGCAACCAGAGTCGAAATTAAAGGAGACTCTGAATTAGTGGTCAAACAAATCACAAAGGAATACAAGTGCATAAAGGAAAATTTAATGGTATACTTCGTCATAGTCAATAGGCTATTGAGGAAATTTGAATACATGGATATTCAACACATACCAAGAATAGAGAACCAAGAAGCAAATGACTTAGCGCAGTTGGCTTCGGGTTATAAAGTGTCTACCAAGAACTTCAAGGATTTGGTTGAATTAAGGGGAAGAGTTATGGCTACTAGATTCACACCATCGGATCTGGAAAGTATGAGATTGGGATATGCTGAGAAACAGGGATTCAAAATATTAGCCATAAATACTTTGTCAGATGCAGATTGGCGAAGTCCACTAAAGAATTATTTAGCAGACCCAACTCTAAATGTGGATAGAAAGACAAAATATAGAGCATTGTCATATCTCCTCATGGGGAACGAATTGTTTAAAAAGACCCAAGAGGGTGTATTATTAAAATGCCTAGGAGAAAGTGAGGCATATTTAGCATTGTCTGAAGTCTATAATGGGGCATGTGGGGCACATCAAGCAGGCCATAAAATGAAATGGTTGTTATTTCGATACGGCTTGTATTGGCCTAGCATGCTCAAAGATTGCATAGAATTTGCTAAAGGATGTGAGGAATGTCAGAAACATGCAGGAATTCAACATGCCCCTGCAAGTGAGTTGCATTCGATCATCAAACCATGGCCATTTAGAGGATGGGCATTGGACTTGATAGGAGAAATAAATCCTGCTTCGTCCAAAGGACAGAAATACATCTTGGTGGGGATAGATTATTTTACCAAATGGATCGAAGCTATACCACTGATAGTTACTGATCAAGAGGCTATTATTGAATTTATACAAAAGCACATTATCTATAGGTTCGGATTGCCAGAGAGCATAACTACAGACCAAGGCTATGTGTTTACTGGTAGAAAGATGCAAGGATTTGCCCAAGAAATGGGGTTTAGATTGCTAACATCAACGCCATATTATGCTCAAGCAAACAGACAAGTCGAAGCAGCAAATAAAGTAATAATAGGATTAATCAAGAAGCATATTGGCAAAAAGCCAAGAAACTGGCACAAAACTCTGGACCAAATATTATGGGCTTGTAGAACATCTCCTAAGGAAGCTACTAACACTACGCCTTTCCAACTCACATTTGGTCATGATGCAGTGTTGCCAGTAGAAATTCATCTACAATCAGTTCGAATTCAGAGACAAAACGAAATCCCAGCTGCATTATATTGGGAAATGATGATGAATGAATTAGTTGAGTTGGACGAAATTAGATTACATGCATTGGAAATTTTGATGAGACAAAAATAAAGAGTGGCCAGAACATACAATAAAAGGGTGAAGAAAAAAGTATTCATTATTAATGACTTGGTTTGGAGAGTCATATTGCCTATGGACAAGAAGAATAAAGCGTTAGGTAAATGGTCACCTCATTGAGAAGGACCTTTTCGAATATTAAAAGTATTCTCAAACAATGCATACGAAATCGAAGAACTCATGGATGATAAACGTATCCTAAAGGTTAATGGGAAATATTTAAAGAAATATAAGCCAAGCCTGCAGGAGATTCGAATAGTAACAACGTAAACAAGATGTTATAAAAAGCCAAGATGGCAAGATAAAATGCCAAAATGGCGTTGTTCGAATATTACATGTAAGAAACCAAATGTATGTGTCAAATAAACATCAAAATCTAGAAATAAGAATTATTTTTCAATCGATTAAAAGTGCTTCGAAATGATTCAAGTTTCTGCTGAGCGAACCGCCTGGCTCCTTCCAAGGTTGCCACTTCTCCTTTAAGTTGTTCTGCAGTCTCCATTTCCGCAAGCCCCTGGTTGAGAAGCTCTTCGAATTGGTTACCAGCAGAATTGGTTTCGAAGGCTAGTTGTTGTTCTTTAGCCTCCTTAACCTTCTGTTGAAGTTCCAGAATCTGCCTTTCCCAAACAAGTATGGACTCAGCTCGAGCCTCATAATCAGTTTTCGCCTGCTTCAGATGCATAGCTTGATCCTCAGCTTCTTGAGAGAGTTTCAAAGCTTGTTCATAAGCGGCATTCATGGCAATGCGTTTCTCTTGAACCTTCTTGGCAGCAGATTTGTCTTGGAGAAGGTAACCAGTTACGTTGTCCAACAAATTCTGAAGATCGAACAAGAGAGTACTAACTGGCAAGGAGCAGGTGGAAAGATTGACCTTTGTGAGCAGCTCCTTCATAGTATAGCAAGCAGTACTATCTTGCTTAAGCACTTCGAATATATCCACATTGAGAATGGTTTTCCTAATTTTATTAAGAAGAACAATTCTTTCATCTGTGGGAAGAGGATAGCTGGTCAAACTTGTGCCAGCCCTAGCAAGTGAGACGTCCCTCTGAGCCAACTTTGCCTTCATGTACCCAATAGGGTCATTTCGTCTCAGAAGTGCCAGTTCCTCGCCAGTCATTTGAGACAGAGAGGATTGAGGGAGTTCCACACGTAGGGGAGCCACATCCATTTCAACCTCTATAGGTTCGTTGGTTGCATTACCATCCCCTTCATTCGTTTCGTGCTCTTGATCTTCTTCATCTTCATCCAAGTCCACCACTTCGATACCATCCCTTTCACTGCTATTTGCGTTGGACTCCGTCCCAGCAGTCGAACCGTCATTGGCATTCTCCTCCTCAGATTCTTCGTCTGCAGATTCTTCGGCTCTTTGCCCAGAATCAGCTTTCTCTTCTTCAGTTTGAGTGTCCTTTGGGTCCTCTTGAAGAGTTTCAAGAGGGGACTTTTGAAGAGAAGCCCTTTGCAAATCCTCTGCAGACGTTTGAAGTGTTGTTTCGTTTATCTCTTTCAGAGGAATGGAGGTACCTTGATCATCATGTTGTTCAGAAGTTCCAGCAAGAACCGCCATATTGGAGGAACCTTTATTTTGAACCAGGTTGCTGGAATCTCCTTAAGGAGAGGAGTTGAGCGGAGCAGCAGCTCTGGATGGTGAGTTCGAAATAGTAGAAGCTGGATTCAAGATGTTCTGCAAAGAACAACAGAATGTTAAAAATATTCACCAAGGTAATAAGAAGTTATTATTGTCAAAAATTTAAAGGTTCAATTTACCTGTGGACTCTCGGAGGAGAGGTTACTAGCTATACGTTCCAACGTTGGGTTGGAGGTCGAAGGTGGATTTTTGGATTTGGGTGAGGGAGCAGCATCCCTGGAATCAAGTCCAGAGACACTAGTTGGAACGGTGCTTTTCGAAATATCTTTCTTTGGCTTCTTCTTTGAAGCAGCATTTAAGTTTCCTCCAGCCTTGGGATCTTCCCCAGTGGTGCTTGATTTCCGCTTCTTGGGAGTAGGAGGAGGAAGCTTGTTGGTCTGAAAAGATTGTAAACAAAGAGTTAGATGCAAACCATAGAACATGAGTGAATTCGAAACATCAAGGCTAAGTGATTACCGTTGGAATTGGAACACTGGTTGTTGTTGGTATTATTGTTGTTGTGGTTGCAGCAATAGTGGTTGTTTCGGGTGGAGTCCAAGCGCGTGGGATCATAAGTAGTTTCAAAATAATTTTGGAAAGCTTTAATCTCTTTGGCATGAGTAAACATACCTTTCTTTGTTGGTACCTGCACATCGAAGGCATCAATTAGTTTCTGTTGAATTGTAAGTGTATCGAACATGTAAGTTTGATAAAACATGGTCCACCATTCCAGAAATCCTTTAGCCGTGAGATGGGTAGGTTCGAAGGTTATCAGCTCAAATTGGGCAAAGCCTTGATATTGTTCTTGTTGTATTTTGGCTTCCCGTGCCTTGAAAGTTCGTCCAGAAGTGATGGCACTCTCAGTTTGGAATAAAGGTTCAGAAATCAGTTGGCATAAACCAAACTGCCTCGAGACGAAGTTTGGTTGGTAGGCAAAGAGAAAAATCTGGTTCTTGGCTGGGGTTATCCTTGAAGAAATGAGTCTAGGCATCAAAAAAGCTCTCCATACATCCTGAATCTCCTTGCTCTTGATAGCTTCTGAGAGAGCCATGGTGAACCAAGAAGGTCCATGAGCCCTCGAAGCAAAAGGCGCCATGCTCTCTTCAAACTTGTGCCTTTTGGAGAATATCATGATGTACTTCGAGAATTGGACTTTGAAGTCATCTTTGTCGTCATTAGGAGTTAATCTTCGAAGCCTAGTGCCTTCGACTATCCTATCATTTATCTCAGAATCTTGCTCATCAATGGTGTTGGCGGTTGATAAGGAGGGTTCGAACATGGCATTTATCCATAGTTGGAGTAACCAAAAAGGGCCAGCCAATAGAATATTTTTGGAGGTGTGGGATTTGAGGCTCGAAACAGCTGACCTCAGGCTTTCATAAAGGCCAACTAAGAGCAGTTCACTTAGGCACACTTTTCGATTTTCATGCAAGTCCCTAGCTAGAGGAATGAACCTGCTAGCTACCTGTAGGGATCTACTGCAGAAAATGTATCTTGACAGCCACAGGGTTAAGAAAGCAATGTGCTCTACGTCAGACACATTGTCCCCCTCAGCATGGTAATGACTGATAAATTTGGAAAAACTGGCTAGCTTGACTTCGAAGTCAATTATGCTTGAGTATTCTTCGTTGTCGGGTATATAAGTTTCTCCCACTGGCGATATCCCAGTGATGGCCGCTATGTCGAAGAAGGTTGGGGTGATCATTCCACCTGGGAGATGGAAAGTGTTATAGGTACTGTCCCAGAAATAAAGGGACGCGAATAGCAGAGGGTGGCTGTAGGTGAAACCAGGCTTCGATAGCTTAATCAGGTTATAGATGCCTAATTCTTCCCATTGCTGGGATTTCTTAGCTTCTACTTTCTTGAACCAATTTTGGTAAGCAATATCAGAGGTGGGGCAAGATCGAAATGGCTTAAAATTACTTTTTACATAATCCAAAACAAAGGGGTCCTTAGGAGGAACAGTTGGGGTTTCTATGGTATTTGAACTAGGAGATTCTACTGCCTTAGGGGCGTCCATTTTGTTAAATAAGGGTTTGAAGCTATAACAAACTGGGAAAATCGTCCTGGTGTCTTTTAATATTTCAAAAACCGTAAGAGGGCCATTTAAAGCTAACCTCTTACCAGCAACGTTGGTAGGAATGAGTACCTGTGACGCATACATCATTTCTTTTTCCTTTGAAATCATCTGAGGGGCAAGAACGGATTGACCTTGGTGAGTGATGATTTTACTTTCCATGGTAGCTCCTGCAGTTTTTCCTTTCTTCTTGGAGACTTTCTTGAGTTGGGATGAAGTAGAAGAAGACATTTTTGAAAGATGTTGAAAGCTTGGATTTTTTTTGACGAGAGAAGGAGGATAAAAGATTTAGAGTGTGAAAAGAAAAGAAAAAGATTAAGTTGGTGATGTTTTATAATGGGGAAGTTTAAGCATCCACCGAATAAGGGTGTGATACGTGGAGATCATGGGTTGGTGTGATGAAGAGGTGGCGTAAAGTTAACATGGGTAATAGGCGTGATTTAAAGATAATCATTAGTTGTAACTGCACCATACTGTGAAGTGGCTCCAGGAGGTTAAGGAATCCAAAAGGTGCTATGATTGACGTGACTGGAGTCAAATGCATTAAATGTTACGATGATTCGAAAATCACATCAAAATCTTGTGTAGGTGTTTAAAATAGGTATTTCTCAGAGGAATCGAAATACATATTTTAAAGGGGCAATTTGTTGGCTGAAGATTTTGATAATGATATTAGAAGCCAAATGAATTAAATGTTTCGATCGAAATGAGGTAAAGCGTCATGTTTCGAAGTAGCAGAAGCAGTGTTTCGAATAAGTATGTCAAAGCTTGGAGCTTTGAGTGGCAATTATGGGAACATATCTAAAAGAAGTCTCGAAATAACAACAAGGCTGTGTCTGGGAAGAGCGTTCGAAACGGAGAAGTACCAAAGCATTTGAAATTCAAATGAAAGCGGGACTTTCGAAGTTTGAAAGTTATGTGCTGGAGCATTTGGGGACACGTGGAGAGAAGAAAGAGGCATTGTTCTGCATGTTCTGAACGTGGCATGATCCTATAGCCAGACCGTTATGGTCGAATTAGTATAAATAGAAGTCTTAGTATTAGGATTTCGGGTGTCATATCTATTATACAAAATACTCAGTAACATTCAAACTACCACATGGCAAGGGAAACGAATGCAAGAGAAATGTATGTATGATAGCACCATGTATTTCTGATTTAATGAAAACCTTTTACCATTTCCAGCATTTTCCTTTATCTTTTTGTCAAATAACATTTACAAGTTTTCTCATTTACAGTCTTTTCACTTCGAAATCTCTTCTTCAAAGTTTTACATTTTAATGCTTTCTTCATATTTCAAGCACTTTATATTTCAGAAAACTGTCATATTTTCCATACATTTACCTTCAAGTCTTATCCTTCGAACGCATATTTTTACTTAAAAGTCATTTAAAAATTTCTTGCATTAAACGCTTTCTTCATATTTCAAACCTTCTACGTTCCAGAAATCCTTTATATTAACTGTTTTATAATTCGAAACCATTTACTTCACTTTTATGCAATTTTACATGTCTTTACAATTAGCATTTATTCATGTAACTTAGTTTCGTACACACACATTTTGATTACATCTTTAGACTTTTAGAGAGAGAAATCGAAATAAGCCAAACACATATACAACATCAACCATGAATATCTGTTCGATCGTGAGAGTAACCTTAATATCCAAGGAGTCCTAGGATCAATCTAGTTGATCTTGTGAGTTACCAGAGGAATTGAATAACAGTAAGAAAGATTATTCGATAGTTTGGAAGACTAGCGGTTGTTTACCAGAAATCACTGGAAACAGAGCTACAAGCTTCTTTTGAGGAAACTTTGTGAATCAAAGTTGTATATTTTGCAATGGACTATAACTTTCATGTTTTGAGTTTTGTTTGAATCCAAATATATCTTGATGAAAAGATGGGACAAAGTTAGGAAAAAATAAGGGAATTTCATAACTTAGAAAATTTCTAAGTTATGAAATTTCTTCATTTCAAACCCTAATTTGTAATTTTTGATTTCTTGATGAACAAGTTTCATAATTTGACATGTTTTGATGAAAAATGAATCTTGACACTTGATTTTGACCAAAAAGTCAAAGTTTGACTTTTCAGTATACAGTCAAATTTTGATCAGTTGACTGGAAAATTCATCTGTCAATCTTGTGCATTTGGGATCTTTTGAACTTGTTGAACATGTCAAGACAATTCCATTGAGTCCTTGAGTCCATATGTGAGCTTGAATTGCCATTGGTTAGGTCAAACAGTCAAAAATTGCCTTTGTGCAGTCAAAACCCTAAAAATGACCATTTTGCCCTTTTGGTGATCTGATCAAATTTCTTGTGGAATTGTGATCCAAACTTGACCAAATGGTTCATATGAGTTCATAATGTTGATGTGTGTCAAAAATCATGAGGTTTGACTATCAATTGGCCATAGTTGACTTTTTCCCCAATATAGTTGATTTCTAGGTCAACTGTCCAATTGACTGGGCAAAGATTGGAATCAAGGCTTGAAACTTGGTATGGATAAACTTGTGAGTCCAACATGAAGCATGAAAGTCATTTTGGGCATTTTAGGTCAAAACATCTTTGTGCAAACTCAAACCCTAATTTGGGTCAACAGTGCAAGGAGGAGTCTTTGTGCAAAGCAAACCCTAACTTGATCTTGAGCTCCAAGGGTCTTGTGATGAGAAAATACTGATGAAATGAGAGGGAAAATTTTAGGGTACAACAGTTTCCAATGGAGGTGGCTTCTCCTGGCCGACAGGAAGTAGAGCCTCTGTAATCTCCCTCGATAGCGGGCCACGGGGCTCGTCATCCTCACTATCCATGGGAGATAGAGAAGGGGAGTGATAGTTTCTTCTCCGTCGATCGTCACAGTCTCGTCTGGGGAAGGGGCTCCTCTGTTTCTGCTTTTGTTCGGGCGGGCAATCGAGCGCGGCCAATTTGTCCGTTATCTTTCCTCTTCTTGAATGAAGGGGAGTCTTGATCTCTTGGAGAAGGTGTGCAGTTGTGTTTCTTGTAGAAAGAAACTTCGTGCCTCTCCTTTCTGGGTGGTAGGCCACGCTTGGGTGGCGATATACTAGGGGAGTTTCGTCGTTGGGTCCTCCGAGGAGGAGATCTTGATCGCCTATTCTCCCAGGCCTATATCCTTTGATTCTGTTGTAGGATGAGGGCGTTGGTCTAATTGATAATAGCGAGCAGCGCTGCCATGGCCGGGTCGGCGTTGATAGGGATGGGAACTGGTTGCATGACTTCTGGAAGTTCCTCGATGGAGTTGTTAGGACGTTTCTTGTCTAAGAATCGATCGTCTCCGCGTTGAGCGTCAGTTGAATCTGGAGACGTATTGTGTCCGTCTCGGGAGCCCAGGTTGTCCTCGAGGTAAGGATGTTCCTGACTTCCGTCGGTTTTGTGAGCAGGGGAAAGAATAGTCTTTACGGGCAGATGAAGATCATCATGGTCGACCATGATTAGTGAGAGGAATCTTGAAAAGTTGCTTTTGATCTTAAGTTTCGAGGAAAGAAAGATGGGGAGAGTAGTTTCCCACAGACGACGCCACTGATCTTACTGGTTGATCAGAACCTGTGAAGTGGTTGAAAGATGGTCTATAGTCGGGCTGTGATGTTTAGGAGAAAAAAGGGGTTGTATCTGCAAGACACTCTGACGATCAAGTAAGAGTGGGAATAAGGAGATACAAGCAAAGTATTAGGTGTGAATAGTGAATATTCGATACCTGGCCCTCACAGGTGTGAGGGTTTATGTAATGCCCCTGGTTCGTGGCTATTTGTTCCTGATTCAAGCCTGGATATGCGGGTCCTTAAAATCAGGTAACTTCCAAGACTTGGTCAAACTGGGCAGATGTGCCCGTAACTAGCTATTGATTCTGAGGATGGGGTCAGTTATGGGCATCTCTCTAGTCGGTTTCTGGTGGCCTACACGACGTTGATGTTAGACAGGCTGAGAGGATGCTCGTCGATCATCCTAGGTCAGTGCTGATTTGGAAGGGCAAAAAGTCGATATCACCCGACTGATAGCGGGCAGTTCGGGTCATAGACGTGCAAGCCGTACCGAAGAAAAGGTTTAGATTGGGCCCAATCAAGCTGTCGGGCCAGTCCAGAACAACAACAACAACAATAATAATAATAATAATAATAATAATAATAATAAAAATAAAAATAAAATAATAATAATAATAAAATAATAATAATAATAATAATAATAATATAGCTTTCAAATACTTTTCATATATTTCTTTTAATTTTATATAATAAAAATGAATTAAATTTTTTACAAAGAATATAAAAACTCTATCTCTCTCTTCTATATTTCTATTTCAAAATATTTAAATTTGATTTAGAATTTATAAAAATCTTTTAAAATTTTGTATAATTAATCTCACAAAGTTTTAATATATTTTATTTGTTTGGTGTCACAAATTTTACACAAATCACTTAAATAATATAACTTCTTAAGATTTTATGTTTTTAGTGGCATAAATTGTTTCGGCTTGTTAATAAAATGTGTTGTTTTGCATGAGTATTAATGTCACAATAAGTATAGTTTTAAGTTATGTTTTATAGTCTTCATCAAATTATTTGTGCAACTAACTTATTTCATATCTATTTGGACTTGCTAATGGTTTCGGCATTTTAGATTTTTATTTGTCTTCATTTTATTTACTACTTTTTATTGTTATGTGTTGATGTATGTCTTTGATATAACTTGTCGATTAAAAATGGTGTATTTCAAATTTAAAACTGATATTTTTAACATAAAACTATGTATCATTTTGTAACAAAATAGTTTTTTGGAAGGAGCAAAGAATGGGTCCAAGTCTCTGAGATTTGACTCATGAGTAAGGTGGAAAGTAATCCAACGTGATGATAACGATCACGACTTCACGCGCGCACATGAGCTGGAGTTGAACTTGAACTAGAACTAGCCTGAATCATCCGTGACGTTTTAAATTTATTATTTATCGTTTAGTAGAAACTTTATTTCAACGTCTGAAATTCAACACTCAATAAAAAGACATTTATACAAATTCTCGAAAAAATATCTAAATCTAAATCTAACACAAGTTATACTTTCTATCTATATAACTTGGTGATTTTCCTTTCAATTTTCCTTCAAATTTAAAATAGACAATATAATTGTTATCTTAATTTTGAAGAATAAAAGTTTCCCCGTTGACTATGATGTTAAATGTCATGTGAATTAATATAAATAATAATCTTACATTTGAGGGAAATTAAGAAGAGGACTATCAAATACTAATAGATAAATAAATAAATAAAAGGATCAAAATTGCTTTGAAAAAAGTGGGACAAAATTGCACAATAGCAATATTGAGTAAACAAATGCAATCAAATTTAAATACTCCTACAAAATATAAAAGTGTATGTTTACCCCATTCCAATAATTGAGTCAGAAAAATAGTGTTGGATAATAAGATTAGATCATTTTTCATATTTTTAGATGTGATTAAATTTTAATCTATATCATTTTTTACATGGGAAATAACTCTTGTTGAGAGGTGTTAAACACTAAATCTAGATGCATAAACTTCAATCTTTTTATTTTTTTAATAGAGAAATATTAGAAACTTTGTAGTCAAATAATTTTATTTTTCATTCCTTAACCTTTTTTAAACTGATAAAAAAAAATTTGAATTTTTTTTTAATAATAATTATATTTTAAAATTAAAATACATCAACAATCAGATTTTTAAAAAACTTACGTAAATAATCAGGTATTAGAAATGGCATAAGAGAATACGTCAGTTGAGATGGCGCATGTATGTAAAATTTTAATGGATGCATCATATGAATTGACACTTAGGTTCATGTGAGATCTGACAAGTCAATCCATATGACGTCTAGGTGCATTATTATTTTTTTTAAAAAAATATTTAAATAATAATAAATAAAATTAAAAAAATATATATTTTCATTTTAATAAAACAATTACATTGTGGAAATAAAAGTTACATATAATCGAATTCCCCTGTCCTCTCCTAGTTCTTCCTCTTCTACGAAGTTCCTATTGTGGTTGGATCAAGGGCCCTATGAGGTCAATGCGATCATGGTCCATGAAATTCATCAGGTCACCAAATCCTGAAGACCCGCTATCAAAAAGTTAATTACCCGTGTTCTCAATGTTTGGTCGTGTTGGTGGGCGTAATGGGTTGGATGAGTTGTCAATATCACTGGTTGTTTGAATAAGGGGGTTAAAAAGAAATAAATCTTGTGGAGTTTGGTAGTCATATGTGTGTTAGGTGTGTTGGGTGCTACGGTGATGTGACAGTTGCATGTATGTTGGGTCGGTTGGGGAATATTTCTCATGTTGGCCTAGGTCGGGGCTAAGGTGAGAAGTGGATGGACCCACATGGGGTCGTTGGTTGTAAGGTACATGTTCTTGGTATTGAGTTTGAGTATATGACATGTAATTGCCTTAGCATTTGTCGTGGGGTTGGAGTTAGGTGTTTGTGGATCAGTATCGTTGTTGTGTTGGTTGAGTGGTGGAAGTGTGTTGGATTTGTTGTTAGGTGGTGTATGTTTGTTGGTAGTTGGTATTTAAGGATGACGCAACTCGTGTGCTCGTGTCAGACACAAATATTTGAGGATTAGTAACTGATTTGTACCAACTCATATATTCTTCTATGTGTCGCATTGTTTGGTTTACAAGCGCAACATGGAAGTCTAAGACATAACGATCACGCCTCTTCCACATCTGACACCATTCTGAAGCATATTCTTTCCAACTGTTAAAAGTTCATTGAGTGTCGACTCTACAGAGATACCATGATGACAAACACGTTGGAGGGGTGCGATTCCTTAATGCACGCCAAACTGTATTTTGACACGATCACTGTGGTGCATCTCAATAACGTTGAATCAAACTATCGCAGTTTTTACAGTCTAAATTTAGTAATCCCCGATGTCATACCCCAAATTTTTCCGTCTTATATTTTACAATCAAAATGTTAAAAGTTGGGCTTTATAAAATTACTTAGTTCATTTACCTTAACATTTTGGAGTTATAGCTATGCATTGTCAATTTATTTCTCTTTTTTAGTAGACTTTTAAAAATATAAGTTACACTAACTTAATATTTTAAATATTTTCTTTGGTCGTAATTGAATTAAGAAAAGATATTTATTCTAAATAAATAATTAATTATAGGGTATTAGTCATTTTCATAAAAAAATATTTTATTTATAAAAACTATTGTTGTATATCTGATTTATTTATTTCTTATATATATTTAGTTAACCAATAGTTAACTAATAACTATATTTTTATTTTGTACATATTATATTAATTTTAAAACTTTTAGTTGGCAAAAAGTCAGCCTTAGGAAATAATTTTCATTTTTATTTTTTTATTTGAATTTGCATGATTTTTTTAATAAGGTTGATACGGAGGTCAACATTCTTTTTCAGATTTTATTCTGTTTTTATTTCATTTTTATTACAAATTTTATATTATTATTGTTTTGGTTGACCGAAGGTTAACATCTCCATATCCGTGTCATTTTAAGGAAATGTGTATGTAATATCTGTTTATTGTTTATTTTATTTTATTTTAAATTGAGAAAGGGGTTGATTAAGTCAAAATTGGGGTTGACTAAACCTTAATTCTAAAACTACAACTAAATCGATCTAATTTACAAAGAATCAATAAGATATGCCTAATCAAATCTCTAATTGAATCAATCCCTAAAAACTAATTTGTAACAAAATATAAATAGTTAAGCTATTTCCTAATTCGAACTAAACCTAAGGCTATAATTTGCAAAACTTAGAGCCTAATTGGGGACCGAAAGTTGAAAAGGAAGGAGAGCAGAAATCCTAAGAAACTCTTGGTGTTCTTACTGCAAAAGTCTCATCTTCAGTACCTCCACACAAAGAATCAAATAAGAGATTAGAAGAAGGAGAAGGAGAATCAGGGGAATATACGAAAAGAGACACTACAGTTCAGGTAAGCCTATAACTTAACTTAGGTGATTGTTATTGTGTTGGTTAAATTTTTGGAAAGTTGCAGGGTTAGGGTTCTAATTTAGGGTTAGGGTTCTTCAGGTTGGGGTTAGGTCTCTTCGTTTTGGGGTTAGGGTTCCTAATATTGTTAGGGTTCTTGTTGGATTTCTGGAAAGGGATTTAGAGTGGTTCGTATTTAGAGAAATATATTTAGAGGACTAGTCTCTCTTGGAGATAGGAGTTTGGATTTGACCAATGACTCTAGGGACCTACCCTAAAATAAAAACTCATGGTGAGACCTTGTATGACCTACAAGACGAAAGTCTTGGTCTACAAAGAGGTTCCACTTAAGGGAGACCCTTGTGCCTTTTCCCTTTTGTGTTATCCATGATACCTTAAGGAAATCACCCTTATGGGGAATGATAGAATATCCGTAGAACGAACTTATAAATCTACATACTAAGGATACCCTTATCATCCCACCCTTATATTGCATCACCATACATGCATACATTGGCATTTAAAAATATTCATTTTTGCATTTTTTTTGTGTCTTATTCACAGGATTTATTTGGAAAAAAATAATTTAAAAAAAAAGAGGAGAAAGGTTTTTGGTGAGCATCCTGAAAATGAATACTAATGAGAAGCCAATCATCCGCATTAGCACCATGATGCCTGATTTAAGGAAACTAAAGCTGATTAGAGAGAAACTACCTGAAAAAGCCATGAAATATTTTTTTTCGTCGCTATGGGAATATCATTGATTTGATAAAAATGTTTGTACAAGTGGAACCTATCACCGCCCTTGCTCAATTTTATGACCCTCCACTAAAGTGTTTCACTTTCTAGAAATTTCAATTGGCACCTACCACTACTACAAAAATCCCGTGTCACGTCGGACGCGAAATGCATTTTACCTCGACTACAAAAGTGAGGCAACTAAGGTCGTCATAAAAAGTATGGACTTAACACCTCGTTATTTAAAAAACCGAGGGTATTTTAATTGCACATAGATTCAAACTCAACCATCTACATTTTTATTATTTACAATTGTAGCGCCTCAAGCATCTCGGATTATCAATAAAATCGAGAGATAAACTATTAGTTATTAGTATTTTTTTTTAAATTTAAACTGGTAACATTGTTTACGCATAAAATTAATAAAGTAACTTGTTTACAAAATACAACATTTGCCCAGAATATTATATTGGTTACATTGTTTACACAGAATATCAAAATAAAAATCAAGTTGTCCATAAAGATCATATATTGAATCTTCAAATCTTTGATATCCATGGGAAGAACAATTGCTAGAAACAATATGCTTTCAAATATTTTCCCTTGCATTTATTTATGATATAAACAAATAAAAAAAGGGTTAGATAAATAAACAACTTTATATTCAAATAAACATTTAAGAACACAAACCTTAAACCCAAATAATTTTCTGCTCTTGCAATCCATCTTAGAGAACTCTTCATGACCAGGACTCTTACAAATCTTAAAGTGGAGGATAGTTCCAAGTGCTTCATGATGTTGTATTATGAATTTTTTATATTAAGATTATTTTTATTATGGAAGTTATTTAGGTTTCATGCGGATCACTAACGGTAGTGTCTTGAGTGTTGATAGTGATGAAAATGGACGACAAAGATTTGATTAAGGACAGTGACAAATATTCTCAAAATTAACGCTAAAATATCCCCTCGGATTTTAAAAAACCTGAGGTGAAAGATTTTTATAATTATTAATTTTTAATTTACATAATTTACAAATAATATTACAAGAAATCCAGATTCTTGGAGATAAATAAATCTTTGCTATAAGGAGTTATTGAGAATAAATTGTTTACAACAGATATTTGGTGGAATCCTCAGAGATCTCATAGTCTTCGGAGTCCTCAGAGATTTCATGGTCTTCAAATATATGTTATTAAGCGTTTCTAGATCAAAAATTTGCATGGCAATGGACAGTGGCAAATATTTCCTCTATCTGTTGCAGCTACATATTAGTTAGAATTTGGATAAAATCTGTTTTACAAATGCCATATTTCACCTCGATTATTTTTAAAAACCGAGGTGACATGTTGAGCTCCCTTCTTTGTGTAAGTTGAAGCAAAAATGTTAAAATACATTATTACAACAGATGCAATGTCATAATAGTCGTTGTTATTCTTGGAGAACAACATATCTTTGTTGTAATTCAAATTTAGTTGCATACCCTTGTGCGCATGCTTTTTAAGCTTAATGGTTTGAATGTGTCAACCTTCTAATAATTTATTTGTTCCAAACATTGGAAAATATTTTTTCTGCACCTGCAATCCATCATACGAAGTTTATTCCAAAAATACAACAACAACATCAACACTATTATGTGAGATAGATTGCAAGGACATAAAAAATATTTTGTTCTAGATAGAAGAACATTGGGGCGACTTCATATAAGTAAGGATTAGGGTAAAATTTAACGAGTGCCTTTATAATAAAATCTGATTATTTTATCACTCGGTTATATCGAAAATTGAAGGGTTAGATCATTTAGTTTACACTTATAAACAAATAAAAACATAAACTGCAATAGCTGGGATTCGACGCGTGTCCTCACTTGTCTTTCCCCTTAGTTATTTTAAAATCCAAAGGAATTTGTGTTTTTTATTTATTTTTATAAATAATAAAAGATGGCGCGCCTTGGCATTTTACCTAGATTTTTCTTTGGCAGAGGTGAAAGTTCGTCATGAAAAGTGTTATTTGTTGTAGTGTATATTGGAGGAATTTGATAGGATTTTGGGATTCTCTAGAATCAAATATGAAGCTTACATAGGAATTGTGAAAACCATCAAAGTCTGAGACTTGGCTAAAGAGTTAGGGATAACATTTATCGACCTGGTACTTAACTACAAAGCAGACGGTGAAGTGCAAGGTATTAAGAGACAATACTGAGAATCTAAGGCTCTCTCTTTTGCAGATCGGAAAGAATGAGAGGCTTGTGGATACGTCTAATTACTACTTATTTTTGGCTTAATTATCTTTCCAAACACTGTTGACTATATAGACTCTGTGTCTATCAATGTATTTTGGGTCATGAAAATATTGAATCCTGATCCTACTCCTGCTTTGCTTGCTGACGTATATTACTCCCTTCATATGCATTATGAAAAAGTGAAAGGTGTGCTACATTATTGTATTTCTCTCATGTATTCTTGGCTTATATCTCACCCCTACAAAGAAAGTTACATGGTCAAGGACCTAACGAGGAATGATTGGTCTCAAAAGTTAAGGGCTCTCAGAGCTGATTCTATTTTATGGTATGCAAGGAAACTTAATATAGAGAATATTGTCTATAGTTGCAGAGATTTCCCCAATGTTCCTTTAATTGGGACAATATGATGTATTAATTATAATCCCACTTCGGCTTTACGACAACTTGGTTACCCTATGGAAGATAAACCTTATGATGAGCAGCTTCAACAATTGGTCCTTCATGATATAGGTAAAAGCAACCCCGAGCTACTCAAGAAAATCATCCAAGCTTGGGGCGAAGTTCACAAAAAAAGGCTGAATTTGGAAGGAAGAATGTCGTGGCAAGAGAAACCTATACTAAATGGGTTTTGGATAGGGTCTGAATCAATAAACTACCATTCTACATCGATCCTTTATATAAGCTAAACATACCAGATCCTCTTCCGATATCAGTAGAAGAAGTGGAAGAACTAAGGGATTCCCTTGAACAATCCCAAAGAGAAAAAGAGGGATTAAAGCATGCCTTTATGACTTTGCTTATGAGAAGAATTAGTTGCAACATGAGCTCAAGCTAAAAGACCAACAAATTCAAAAAGATCGTGAATTGGCTGAAAAAGATAGGCTTAAACGAGAGCGTTCAACTGAAGGGTTGCTAAGTGCTACTTTTAATCTTGATTCCTATAATCAATGATTAGATGATGCAACCAGGGAAATTAGAAAACTAAATGGTTGGTACAATAAAGCACTCCAAAATAAAAGGGAATTGAAAGAGGATTTGAGAGCTCAAATCCAAGAACTAGAAGGAGAAACTCAAAGTCAAGGGGTATAGGTTCAAAACCTTGTTACAAACCTCTAAGAAGGAAAATAATTAGAAATAAGGGAATGCCTTAGGAGGATGAGAATAGAAAAACTCCTCTCCCGACGAGTAGAGGAGTATGAAGAAGTCTTTCAAGAACTAGAAGATCTCTGAGATAATTTCCACCTACAAAGGCTCTACAAGGAAATGAAAGATGAGAAGGATTATTGGGAAGAACAATACACAATCATATCTCGTGCAAGAGAAGACAACAAGCGCATAATTCAAACACTCTACAAGGAGTATTTGAGGTATGAAGACAAGCATGAAAAACTCTCCTTCTTAGAAAAACAACCTCATTGGTGATATTCCTAGGAGCTTGAAGGATGCAAAAGCTATAATGGTCCCTCTCCGAAAAGATGTTGAAGACTTCCTCAACCTTTGTAGGGAAATGGTTGATGGTTTTAGGGAGAAAGTTCATAAGCGCCATTAGAAGATTTAGTTTCCCTTAGTTATTTAGTATTTAGTATTTTGTTTTTGGATTTCTAGTATTCAGTATTTGCTTCTATTTTTCGACATTCAATATTTGCTTCTATTCGAATTGTATTTCCATTTTAAGGATTGTTATATTTCTCTCTATTCAATAAAAAGTATTTTTATTTCGGTATTTGTATTCATGGGGTGTTCACCAATAAAAAATAAGAACCTTAAAAAATAATAAATAATAAAAAGGAATCTCAAGTGAATAAGACATTAAACAAATTCTTAGCATATTCATACGCATTCATTCAACCGCAAGCATTGCATTCATATTTCATACAAAAAACTCATCTTTTTTACATCATCTCCAGTTAAATCATCGGGAAAAACAAATAGACTTTCTGACCTCCATATCAAACAAGAGCTCATCAAAAGAAAGTAATGGAACAAATCGAGCAAAATCAAGCAGTCTTTTAAGAGGACTTGGAACAAGTGAAAGGAAGTATCGATTCAATGAAAGGAGATATGAGTCAAGTCATGCTTGCCTTAAAGAACATAATAGCAAGACAAGACGAGATTCCTAAGGTAGCTTTTGAAGAATTAGCCCAAACCATTTGTGCATCTAGAGGCCACTCACCAAGACATGAGCCAAAATCCGGTCCCGTCAAGACAATTGCTGCCCAAAAAGAGACCATCATGGCTCACACTGAAGGTTCCGAAGGTAGGGGCATCTCACACTCTGCACATTCCGATCAACAATCCTCTCAAATAAACAATTATATGGACTTACAATATAGAGACCATGATTTGGGAAGCATGACTCAAGTGCCTCAACAAAAGGCGCTTCACACCAATACTATTGAAGATCCTATGGCGATTAATCAATTTAAAGCCATTGAAGAAAGACTAAAGATTGTAGAGGGTTATCATGCTTTAGATGTTGGTGCTCTAGAAATGTGTTTGGTCCCAAATGTAGTGATTCCTCCCAAATTATAGGTACCTGACTTTGAAAAATATAAGGGACTCACATGCCCAAAAAATCATGTACGCATGTTCTGTAGGAAAATGGCTGCCTACGCTCATGATCAGAAACTGGTGGTCCACTATTTCCAAGACAATCTGAGTGGGGCATTTTTGGATTGGTATATGCAGTTGGAGTGAGCACATATCCAAACATGGCCAGACCTTACTCATGCCTTCTTAAAGCAATACAAGTACAACTTGGATATGGCACCTAACTGCATGTAACTTCAAAACTTGTCTCAAAAGAAAGATGAATCTTTCAAGGATATGCTCAACGATGGAGAGAAATGGCAGCACGTGTGCGACCATCACTCCTCAAAAGAGAATTAGTAGATATGTTCATGAGTACTTTACAAGATCTATATTATGAGAAGATGGTAGGCAGAATCTCCTCAGGATTCTCAGGTTTGGTGATAATTGGGGAACAAATTGAAGCTGGTTTGAAAAGCGACAAGATACAAGGGGCATCCAGTACCCCTTATAACTCAAAGAAGAATATTCCTAACTTCTCTAAAAATAAGGAAGAAGAGACTAATGCTATCGCAGGACACCAGAACGCACAACAACCATTGGTGATCCCACGAGATCAACAACAAAATAGGTTCGAAAGACCTCCGAGAAGATTTGATCATCTCCCTATGCCACATAGTCAACTACTACAACACCTGCTCAAGGCATCCCTGGTAGGGCTAAAGCCACTCGCTCCTCTAATTGGTGCGCTCCCGCCAAAATATGATGCAAATGCAAGGTGTGGATATCATGCTAATTATCCTGGGCACACCATAGGGAAATGTTGGGCCTTCAGGCACAAGGTTCAAGATCTGATAGACTCCTAAGATATCACCTTTGATAAACCTAATATGAAGACAAACCCCATGCCTCCGCATGGTGGTCCAACAGTAAATGCAATTGAGATAATCATTAATCATGGAGAAAATAAACGAGTAAATGCTTCGATAGATATCCTGAAGGAGCATTTGTTGGAACATGGTTTTCTTTTGGAACATAATGACACTTTCAAAAAAACTTTGCAAAAATTGGTGGATCAGGGAATAGTCTAGTTCATGCAATACCCTGAAGAGGATTATGTAGATGCAATTAATAGGAATATAAGAAGACCATTGGTGATCCCTTGCCAAGGTCTGAGTTCTGCCAAGAAACTACTTGTAATTACTTGTGGGGATCCAAGCTCAACAAAAATACTAGTAACAATACCATGTCAAAGTCAAACTTTTAAGATATCGGCGCCTCTGAAGAGTACAATAGTGATTAAGGGACCATCTCTGATTCCCTATGAAAGTGAGAAAGTTGTGCCATGGAGTTATGACATAATTGTTTATGTCAATGGGCAAACATAAGAGTGTGAACCACCGACGAATCAAGGGTCTGCAATTAAAAATATAGCAATAACAGGAGGCATGACCCACAATGGTTGCATATACGCTCCAGATCAACACAAGAAGGATGATACTTTGGCTAAGGATAAAGGAAAATTTATGACTGAAACTAGACAAAGAAAGGAACCTCCGAGTAAGGCCTTCACCGACCAAGAGGCTGATGAATTCTTAAAAATGATCAAGAAAAGTGACTATAGGGTAGTGGATCAACTCCACCAAACCCTGTCCAAGATATCAATACTCTCATTATTATTAAATTCAAAAGCACACCGAGATTCTCTGATGAAGATCCTGAGCGCTGCTCATGTAACAAAGGAGATCACAGTGGATTAATTTGATGGAGTCGTGGCCAATATGACATCAAGAACACGCTTAGAATTCAATGACAATGATTTAGCTCCAAAAGATAGACCTCGCAACAAGGAACTGCATATTTCAATCTAATGCAGAAATACTAGTCTATCCAGGGTACTCATCGATACTGGTTCTTTCCTGAAAGTACTACCAAAGACTAGCCTGATGAAACTAACTACGGATGGCTAGTTATAAGACCAAGTTCCATGGTGGTCAAGGCCTTTGATGGTTCACAAAGCACTATGTTTGGAGAAGTGGATATCCCTATAAAGATTGGTCCACATACTTTCTACATTATCTTCCAGGTGATAGATATAGAACCAGCATATACTTGCCTGCTAGGGCGGCTGTGGATTCATGCTGTGGGGGTTGTCACCTCAAATATTCATGAAAAGTTGAAGTTCCTCATCAAAGGAAAGTTGGTTGTGATTGGCGGAGAAGAAAACATCTTTGTAAGCCACTTGGAGTCTTACAGGTACATCAGTGTGGAAGAAGACTGTGTAGAAACTCCATTCCAGGTCCTGGAAGTGGCTACAGTAGTTACCCTCCTGGTAGAGAAAGTAAAGAAACCTGGAACTACCATGACATCATGGCGAGACTTACAAACAATTGTGGGAGATAGAACATCTAAATGTTGAGGAAAACTCGTAGAGATACTCGAAAAGAAAGGCCGTTTTAGTTTAGGCTATCAACCGTCAAGGGCTACTAAAAAAGATAAAGGGTGAATTCCTCCCATCTAGGAAACCTTCATCAACAAAGGAGTAGAGCGCGATGGACAAGTTTCAGTGATATCCAACAAAAGCATTAACAAAGGAGCATTCAACTTCATTCATGAATGCGTTCCCAGTGAAGAGCTCAAGAATTAGACTGCCATGGAGATTTCAGAGATCTTTTTCTTTGCAAAGTAATTTTTCTCGTTTTAAAAAGAACCTATGGCTTGTTCGAGGCATAAGGGTAGCTTATAAAGGCCCCCATTTATTTTCAAACAATGTTTTTTGTTAATAAAAGTTATATTTTTCAGTCAGTTAAGATCCATTTCTTTATTTTCTTATTACTTATTTCAAAATGGCAATACTTTTATTCATACAAACTTTTAAATTTCACATTCTAAAAGAAATCAAAACATGATAAATGTGCAGATCTACACTTAAACTCACCAATAACAATATTGATACAATTCGATATGACTTTGATGCCCTAATTAACCAAGTTGAAGAGGAAAATGAGGAAGATTATGAACACTCTGAAGAGTTGGCAAGATTATTAGAGCAAGAATCAAATGACATACAACCGCACCAGGAACCTGTAGAAATCATCAATCTTAGAACAAAGAAAGACCATAAAGAGATCAAAATATGCGTAACTCTGGAAGAATGTGCAAAGAAAAGGCTGATCAAGCTCCTGCATGAGTATGTGGATATATTTGCTTGGTCTTACTAAGATATGATAGGTTTGGATCCAGACATTGTCATATATAAACTACCTCTCAAAGAAAGGTGTTCTCCTGTTAGACAAAAACTCAGAAGAACTTGTCCAGACAAATTAACTCCATACCGAGATCATGTTTTGGAAATAGCTATAGAATTTACAGATATTACTTTCACTCACATTCCCCGAGATGATAATCAGATGGAAAATGCCTTGGAAACTTTGTCAGCTATGTTCAAAGTAACTTGACCTAATCATGAACCATAAATAATAATCAGACACTTCTAAGAACATGCACACTACTGTCTAGCAGTTGAAGAAGGGCCAGATAACAAACCTTGGTTCTATGACATCAAGAGGTATTTAAAAAAGCAAGAATATCTAGAAAATGCATCAATAATAGACAAGCGAACTCTACGAAAGCTAGCAGTAAAGTTCTTCTTAAATGGAGATATATTGTAAAAAATAAACTATAACATGGATCTACTCAGATGCATGGATAGACACGAAGCAGACACACTCATGAAAGAAGTCCTGAAGGAACCTTTGGGACCCACGTAAATGGACATGCCATGGCTAGAAAAATCTTAACAACATGTTACTATTGGTTGACAATGGAAACTGGCTGTTACCATTATACGAAGACATGCCACAAGTTCCAGATATATGCTAACAAGATACATGATCAGTGGTTTTTACATCTCTATTTATCGTTAATTTTAGTCATCTTTTCTTTATATTGGCAAACATTTCATTTATTTCTTCTACATTTTATGCGTTTGTTGTGTGTTTTACTGTTTTTAGGCTCACAAGAATAAATCAGGACAAATCAGTGCGAAAAGGGAAAAAATCAGAGTTTCGGAAAAGATTCTAGCATGCTTCAGGAGGTCTGACATGGTCGCCCATGTCAGCTGACACTGCCTGTGTCAGCCAATGTGCTGATTGATCTATCATTAGCAGTTTTCACTAAAAAATTCATACCTGGAGCTACAAGAATCAGATTGACACGTTCTAATATCCGTTGGAAATCTAAGAGAAAGAGCTACAACTTTCATGTTGAAGTCAGAATCTCATTCAGACTGTAGAAGCCTCGAAAAATTTATTGAAGTTGCAGACTTTAGAAATTAAGTTGTTTCAGGTCGTTTTACGGGCCTGGTTTATGTTTCCGGCCCAATTTGAGTTAGTAGTGAAAACCCTTATTTGGTTTATAAGACTTTTTGCCAGCAAAGAATAATTTACACAATTGAAGATTGGAGAGACCAAGGTTATTGAAAGGCAGAATATTCTCATGAGCGGAAGCAATTGAAGATCGAAGTTATTCAAATTCTTGTAATGTCTAATTATCATCTTGTAATTATTTTGAATAATATGTGTAGTTAAATCCTCCAATGGTAGGGGGTCTCCCTGATTTGATTTTGTAAACAACTTTGATTTCGAATTTCTTTAATGCATTAATTTTTCATATTCAATTTGATCGTGTAATATTTTTAATTCTTTCCCTGTCGAACCAACAAGGATTGATTTACGGTTGACAATTAGCTGGACCGCAATTTTTAAGGTTTTTGTATGATTATACTGTAGTAGATATCACCTAGGACTAGGGATATCCTATAGTTACCAGTTAAACTCGATAAAACAAAGGCTCGATTTCATCATAATTATTTAAGGACTTAGGATTTAGGATGAATGTTTAAAGGTTTTCCCACTAAAGACTTAGGGAAAATAACCTAAATAGCGGTAATTGATTATTATGAACTTGTTAAAGAAATCATGATTCAAGGTTGTTACAAGGCAAATTATACACTTTACCTTAGCATGTTGCTCATAATTGTGAAAAATCCAATTTATATTTTTGTTTAATTTACAATAACAATAACCAAACAAAACCCAAAATTAAGTTTTTGTTTAATTGAACCACGAATTGAACTCGATACTTCTGTGCAGTCCTTGAGATCAGCATTCAGGGAATTTTCTTTATTATTACAAAAGACAAAGTAGTACACTTTTTATTTTTCTAATCAAGTTTTTGGCTTCATTTTCGGGGACTGCCAAAATATAGAGTTTTAATTTTGGTTCAATTGAAATTTTGTTTCTTATCAACTAAAATTTTCTTTCAGTTTTTTTTAACTTGAATTTTATTTTATTATAAAAATAAAATAAAAGGTCAGAGTTTTGTTGCTTCATGAATTCTTCTATACTTTGCTGCTAATAAAGTGTCTGAGTTTTGCAGCCATGTATTATTTTTATACATTACCACATGTATCTCCTTCATGTTGGTCACCTGATTCGGGAATCACTTTGGAAGAGACGACTAAAATTTTTAAGGCATATAAGAGGGATGTAAGAATTCTTATGAATGAATGTAATGAAGCTAACTTTTATCTAGATAGGCTTATTTGGAGAAAGTTCAAGTTGGAATAAGAAGATGTGAAACCAGAAGAAGAATGCATAACATCAGATGACAATGATGCAGTAAAAATATAAGAATTTGAGTTAAACAAGAAATATGGGGAAGAAGAAATAAGGCAACTTGAAGATGATCTAGTTTTAGATGAGACTACAAATTTAATAATTTGTGAAGATTTGGATATCCAACAAGAAAATCTTCAACAAAAGTGTATCCCTAAAAACTATTTTCACAACAAGGCAGATGAAAAACAAGAAATTGATAAAGTACTGGATGTCATTTATGCCTTATTCAATAAATTCAAGTTGAAAATGATTTGGAAGCAACATCATCATTACTTTAAGTTTATGGGATTGCTATCAAACAAAAGAAAGAAAAAAGATGACGTGTTCTTTGTGTCATATATGCCACCCTAACAAGGGGAATGAACCGTCGAGCCATGCGACATTAAACAAAGCACTTTGTGGGAGGTAACCCACACTTTTAATGACTTAATTTTTCTTTTTGTTGTTTGTTTTGCTTTGGTTTTCAGGTAATAAAAATGGGGCCTTGCAGGTGAAAGCTAGGAGGAAGCAATTGGTGTTACATTACCGTCTGTGAGTCACCCTTCTCGATCTTGTTCTTAAACATCGGGGTCAATGTTTAATTCAAGTTTGAGGGGATTTACTGTTTTGTTATACTGTTTTTGTTTATTTGTTTTATGCGATTTTCTTTGTAAAACCACATGTTGAAGTCTTCCAAAATTTTGACTGGAATTTTTGTTTTATGCAAGAACTTGAATTTCAAAGAGATCGAGAATAGTATATAGAAATAAAGGGATGATTGTTTGAGGGTAGGAAGTTTGGAATAATGTGACAGTGATACGAGTCTAACGTGTAGATTTGTACCAAAGTACTTGAATCCTGAGAAGTACTTCTTGAGTAATTTATTTTGACAATCTGGCATAATCTAGATTCACATGCACGTATGTTGAGAAATAAATAATTTTGGCACAAGATGATGAGAATACGGTAAAAGGAAGCTGACCCACTAAGCTGGGTGACCCTCACCCGGTTATTCATCCCAAAGGGGATTGATCCCCATACATCATCCAAATAAGGACAATATATAACTGAAAAGTTTGAAAATTTCATCGGTAATTAAAAGTAGCAAATGCTACTTATTTGGTGCCTAAGAAAAAAATTCTTGATTAGTCTTGTGCATGTGATGATCATCATAGTTCTCATTGTGTTAATTTGATTGTCCGAATGAAAAAAGAGGAAAATTAGAAAGAGACTTAAGTACAAAGCATAATTAGAGAGGTATCTGAAGAGGAAGCTCAAGTTTAAAAGATTCTGACAAAAACTCTTTGCATCATAAGAATACTAAACTGACTACCTCTTAAACAATGTGAACAAAGGTCTCACATATGCGTACCAGTATGCTGTGAATTTTATGAGCTCTTCTAAGTGTCGCTTGAGATCAACCAACAGTTTATGTTTGGGGGAGTTAGATCTGTGGTTTTTACATCTTTATTTATCGTTGATTTTAGTTATCTTTTCTTTATATTAGCAAGCGTTTCACTTCGTTCTTCTACATTTTATGCGTTGGTTGTGTGTTTTAATATTTTTAGGCTCACAAGAATAAATCGGGACAAATCAGTGTGGAAAAGGGCAAAAATTAGAGTTTTGGAAAAGTTTCCAGCATACTACAGGAGGTCTGACACGGTCACCCGTGTCAGCCGACACTGCCTGTGTCAAATAATGCGCCGATTGATCTATCATTAGCAGTTTTTACTAAAAAATTCATAACTGGAGCTACGAGAATCAGATTGACGAGTTCTAATATTTGTTGGAAATATGAGAGAAAGAGCTACAACTTTCATGTTGAAGTCGAGAGCTGATTTGGACTGTAGAAGCCTATAAAAATTCTTTAAAGTTTCAGACTTTATAAATTAAGTTGTTTCGGGTCGTTTTACGGGTCTGGTTTATGTTTATGAACCAATTTGAGTTAGTAGTGAAAACCTTTATTTAGTTTATAAGACTTTTTTCCAGTGAAAAATAATTTACACAATTGACAATTGGAGAGACCAAGGTTATTGGAAGGCATAAGATTCTCATGAGCGGAAGCAATTGAAGATCAAAGTTATCCAAATTCTTGTAATGTCTAATTTTCATCTTGTAATTATTTTGAACAATATGAGTAGCTAAACCCCCCAATGCTAGGGGGTGTCCCTGATTTGATTTTGTAAACAATTTTGAGTTTGGATTTCCTTAATGCATTAATATTTCATATTCAATTTGATCGTGAAATATTTTTAATACTTTCCTTGTCGGACCAACAATGATTGATTTACGGTTAACAATTAGCTAGGCTGGGGTTGTTCAGATTTTTGTATTATTAGATTGTAGTAGATATCACCTAGAAATATGGATACTCTATAGTTACAAGTTAAACTCTTGATAAAAAAAGGATTGATTACATCATAACTCTCTAAGGACTTAGGATTTAGGATGAATGTTCAAAGGTTTTTCCACTAAGGACTTAGGGGGAAATAACCTAAAGAGCGATAATTGATTGTTATGAACTTGTTGAAGAAATCAGGATTCAAGGTTGTTACAGGAAAAATTATACACTTTATCCTAGCATGTTGCTCATAATTGTGAAAAAGCCAAGTTATATTTATGTTTAGTTTACAGTAACAATAACCAAATAAAATCCCAAATTAAGTTTTTATTTAATTGAACCACGAATTAAACTCGATACTTCTGCGCAGTCCTTGAGATCGACATTCGGGGAATTTTTCCTATTATTACAAAAAGAAAAATAGTACACTTGCTATTTTTCTGATCAATACATGTCCCACCAACTCTGCTGAATGTCCTGAATTCAGCGCGAGCGTTCTCAATGTGGGGAATTGACATGATAAGAATGATCAAACCAAAGGCTTCCAACGAGCACCAGTTCATACTGGTCGCCATCGATTATTTCACTAAATGGATAGAAGGAGGTAAGAAGCCGCTTCTTACGCCAATGTGACTAAACAAGTCGTCACCCAATTTATCAAGTAAAATATCATATGTCGGTATGAGGTTTCTAGCAAAATCATCACAGACAACAGGTCCAACTTGAACAAAAAATGATGAAGGAGTTATGCGATGATTTCAAAATCAAACATCATAATTCATCACCTTAACGACCTAAGATGAACGGGGCCGTTGAAGCCGTCAATAAAAACATCAAGAAAATCATCCAAAAAATGGAAAATACATATAAAAATCGGCACATAATTATTCCTTTCGCGCTACATGGCTACCGTACCTCAATACGTACTTCGACTGGTGCAACTCCTTTATCTCTTGTTTATAGCATGAAAGCAGCACTCCTTGTTAAAGTGGAGATTCCATCATTTCGAGTCCTCATGGAAACTAAGCTCGAAAAATCAGAGTGGGTCCAAACACGACTTGATCAACTCAACCTCAGCGAAGAAAAACGCTTAACAACTTTTTGCCTGGTCAACTGTATCAAAAGCGGATGAAGAAAGCATTTGATAAGAAATTTCATCCTTGAGTATTCCAAGAAGAAGATCTGGTCCTCAAGAAGATTTTGCTACCTCATTTAGATTCACGTGGGAATTGGACACCTAACTACGAAGGTCCATATATGGTAAAAACGACTTTTTCAAGAGGAGCTCTTATCCTCACAACAATGGACGGGGAAAAACTACCACACCCTCTGAATTATGACGCAGTAAAAAAATACTATGTATAAAAGAAAAGCCCGTTAAACCGAAAACCCCAAAGGGCCACTTAGGAAAAAAAGGGCGTCCCGGTAAATTGAAAATTCTAAAGGGAAATTCAGGAAAACATTGGGGACATATAAACAAAATCATCATCTCGGTGGATTGAAAATCCGAAAGGATAATCCAGAAAAAAGTTAGGAATTTCTATTCAAACGACAAAACGAACAAAAAGACTATGACTCGAGGGCTCATTACATTAACAACTACAGAGGGGATGAATTAATCCAATCATCTTTCTTGGAAGCGAAGTGATCGGAGTTATCAAGAACATAGGAGAAATAGCATTATCAAATATCATTTATCAGTACCATTTTCTGTTTCTTTGTACCTTTTTTAATTACCTCTTTTTAGGAATTTCATCTTGTCTTCTTGGGAATTTTCATTAATAAAATGATTCATTTTTTAAATCTTTTTCAATTGTGTTTTTCTTTTTCCGACTTGTTTGCAAAATACGAAGTTTATTTTTTGTAAACACTGAATTGAAACTACTTTGGGGACATGACAAAATAAAAAGCATTGACAATCATTAAAAAGCACTTTGGTTAGAAAAATGTCAAAAGAAATCCGTGGCTACGCCCAAAGTATGATCATTAAAATCATACTGACATTGTTCACAATAATTGATATGTCACCATTTGTGTTATAGTTCTATTGCTGACTTTTCAAAAATCAAGGAAAATTGTAACACTTTGTTTTGAGTTAGTAGTAGTTGGAGTCAATTTTTATTTAGCTCTTGTTATAAGAGTTTTATATTATTTTTGCTATTTTTACGCTTTTTGGTAGTGTGTTGGTTGAATAGAGGTTCATGAATTCAAAGGATCACGGAACGGACCTGAGCAGTTGAGCAGGTGAAGAAAATAGAGAAAAGTCACCAAGGATCCCCATATGCGTACCATACGCATATATCCTGGTGCAGAGTTAGCTCGTACGTGTTCCTTACGCAAATCAATGAAACATAGGCAAAAATCCATTTTGCCCATACACGTATGATACGCGTATGGGTCCTTGTAGGAAAGTTGAACGTGTTTTGTGCGTGTATGAGATCTACGTTGTCCATAGCCATACGAGTATGATATGCATATGGAGGCCTAAATCATGCTGAAAAGCCTAGTGCACGTGTATTTAAGCCAGGAACACAGATTCTCAAGGGTTGGGCGATTTTTAACGTCAAAGAACATTGTTGAAGGTTGGAGAACTCAAATCTATGCTTGGAATCAAGATTTTCACGAGCTTTAGCAATTTAAGACTTAATTTCCATCATTAATTTGTAATGTCTACACTTACTACTATGTTTTTCTTGAATATTATGAGTAGCTAACCCTCCAATGCTAGGGGCGTGTCCCTGATTCGAGTATGTAATGACTCTGAGTTTTTAGTTGCAATGAAAATATTATTCTTCATAATTAATTTACTCTCTTGATGTTCTTAATGCTTTTTCTTTTGGACAAATTGAGATTGATGTATGATTATCAATTAGGTTGGACCGCCGTTGGTAATGCTTTCATGAGAATATTCTATAGTAAATATCACCTAGAACTAGGGATACCCCATAGAAACCGAATTATTCTTGATTTAATAATGCTTAATTTCGTCGGTAAGTTTCTATGGGCATATGGCTTAGGATGAATGATTAAAAGTTTGCTCACTAAGGACTTAAGAGTAAATACCCTTAATAACCGGTAATTGATTATGGAAAATGTTATTGCAATGTTAATTCAGAGTTGTTACAAGAATAAATCATACACCTTTCCTAGCATGCTATTCATATATGTCGAAATCGTTCACCACATCTATTTATTTTATTCACATATTTTCATAATTTAGAAAAATAATTCTCAATATTATTATTTTTTAATTGAACAACAATTAGAACTCAACATATATGCGCAGTCCTTGAGATCGACATTCAGGGAACTTTCCTCATTATTACTGTTCTGGACTGGCCTAACGGTTAAAATGGTCTCAATCTATGCTCCACCTTCAGCACGACCCATTCGACCATGGCCCGAAATCCCCCGCCCTCCATCGGACACCGCCGATCCATGGCTCTCCCAGACCAGAGCCTAGAAGTAGGAGTTTCTTTCAGTAGGAAAAAACCCTCAATCTTAACCAGGGGTAGGGAAGTCTTCAGCTAATTTGACCACGCGTTCTAATTTTTAAAAAAAGGAACATCCCATATGAAGATCAATCACATCTTATCCCTCATATATATCATACAATATGAAATAGAAATGGTGTTTTACTCCTATGATTTTTTATGTTCTTGAACAAATTGATTGGATGATGATTGTGGGTGAAATTTTGACTAATTCATGATGAAATTGATGCTAATTTGTGATAAATTGTGAATTAGATGTTTTAATCATTGTATAATTTTTGTATTTTAAATTCTGAGGTCGGGCCTTTTTACAGAATCAAAATCAGAGGTTTGGGATACCTCCAACAGTGAAAATCATATTATGGTTTTTGTAGGTATGTACGTCCTCGCTTATTGAGGGAGCATCGTTGCTTTGAGATCCTTCGCTTAGCAAGGGAGGGTCTCGCGTAGCAAGACACTCTAACGGAGAACTTCTTCTGATTTTGTTTTTATCATAACTTTTGATTCATAAGTTCAATTGAGATGTTGTTTGCAGTGTTGGAAAGCTAACGCGCGGAACTATCTCATGGTAGTGCTTGGTGAAATACTTGAGTAGTAGTCATGTGCACACTTTAGGTATGTTTGTGATGACTTGCATGATCGATTAATGAACCGTTGTGTTTATTTGATGATATGTTGATGTTATAATGAATTAACATGATTAAATGATTGTGAATATGCATTTGTTGAGTTGTTAATGTTTGATGTGTTTGTCGATTGTCGTAACATTGATTAATGGTTGCATATGGTGTATAATGTTATATTATGTTATGATGATGTTGTTACGATGTTGAAGTTTGATGATGTTATCATGATGTTGATGTTGATACTGTTGTATGTTATTGTTGAAAGTCACATATTCATGGTGTACGAACTTCAGTTCAGTTTTGGTGAGCCTTGATTTTATGGTAGAGATTGAGTGCGAGTATCAGGTTCCAGTGGAAATCGGTGAAGTGTTACCTATGGTGTTGGTATAGATTTTGGTGTGCTCCAGTTCCAAGGGGAAATCTGATTCTATGGTGGGGATCGGGGAGCGATATAAACCTATGTGTTTATATTAGTACTACATGCATGTTGAGTCGAGTTGTTGTCATGAGTCACATTGCATAAACAAAATCAACGAATGCGGTTTGGTGCGTGATGATGAGATGTGAGTATGATTATGAGTAACTTTGTATGAATTATATGAGTTTGATTGAGATGTGGGTGAGATGTGAATAAATGATATCGATGTGCATATTGAAATGTATATAAATTTGTAGTGTATGAATCTATCCTAATTGTTTTGTGCACAATTTATCATTTGAATGTATTCTCACCCCCTTTGTTTTATTGTTGTCCACCATAGACATCTTGTAGATACTCAAGAGTAGAGTCTACTGTTGTAAGTAAAAGATAGCTCTTGGAGTCATTTCCTTTAGTTGTCACTTTATTTAGTAATGCCGTGCTCTGATTTTACATCACCGGAATGTGGCGTTTCGTTTATGTTTTGAAGTTGTTTCGTTAAAGGGGATTATTTTACCTTATTGTGGATTAATGTTTGATTTTTTGAATCATTTGGAGATTGTTGAGAGTTGAGTATTACAACTTTGTTTCATTTGTTTTATGAAAGTTATGTTTTATAAGACTAAAGTTGAAAGTTGATATGTTTCATTATCAGTTTATTATTCTGATGCAATGATACCCTAAGTGAAGGTGAGCAACGAGACATGAGTAATTGAATGTCGTGTCTTAATGATTACTTCGCCGCAATGAGCCTAAGTTATGGTGAGCGTATGATATATTATATGATGTTTTAATTTTGTAATATATGTTGCTAAATGCTTATGTGTTGTTAAAGGATTATCATTGGCGATACCTTAAATTGTCCTCTATATATATATATATATATATATATATATATATATATATATATATATATATATATATATATATATATATATATATATATATATATATATATATATTCAGAATTTAGGTGTTACAACATTCTTCTTGACCATTATAAATTCACTTTATGGTGAAAATTACATTAAAATATTGCATGTTCCGTAAAAAGGATTCAAATGATTTAATGTTCTCGTGATTCAACCAGTATAAAAAAGAAACTCGAACATTTTGGAAGAGAGATCAAAAAACTAATCTCAGACATTAAAAACTTTAATGGCGTCTTTGCGCTTTACCTTTGACTGTGTTTCGTTCAACAGTAAAAAAAAACAAGCTCGTGATATAAACTCGTCTGCTTTAATGGCATCCAACTGCTTCATCTTTGAGATGCGAAATTGTCTGATTAGGAGATCCTCATATTAATCCTAACTTTTATAGGGTAATTAAATATGACCAAAACGAAAATTAAAATAATGTAAAAAAAAGCTACTTCTCATTATTTTTTTTGTTAAACTGAATAAAAAATGAAATCTGAATTGAAATAGTATCTAGAAGCAATAGATAAAAAATCTTCATACTATATAAGAGAAATTAAAAAAAAAAAACTTTTACATGAATGGAAACGGAAACTAACTTACGTTGCAGAGGATGTGGTAACCCTAAATTTTTTTTACATGTTTCTATTTATACATTTGGGATTGATTTTTGATAATGTCAATCTATCTTCTCCTGTTTGATAATATCGTAACTGGGATACAACAATCTACGATCCAAATAAATATTTGATATAAATTTTTTTTAATATATTTTTTTAATAGTAAAAGACACGTGTGAGAGAAAATGCTACGACATCAATGACACTAATCTTCATTTCATAGTACTAGTAACACACGTGTTTCTCATTTAACCTTAGTGGCTACCGCCCACAACCTGTCTCCAACGGTTTTCCATGATTGCAGACTCTATGGGTGGCCCATGTAATCTATATTCTGGCCCACCTCATAAATTCTCCTTTATGAAAATGATGTAATCACAATCGTTTGATTTATTAATTCTTATTATCATCAGCTAGTACATGATTTTTATATATATCTTCATCACATATTCATAGCTTTGTCAAATGAAAAAAATAGTATTCTCTTTTGATTATTATAAATAAATATTTTCTTTTTAGATTTATTAAATAATAAATTAAATATATTTATTATTCGATGAATTAAAAAAAAAAGTTTTTATATATAATAATAATTAGAGAGAGTACATATTCGTGTGCGATCAAAGAAAATTATTGTGGTCGTACTAAGGTATAATTTTGACCCAAAAAAATGGTTAGCTTATTAAATTATGTTTATACATGAACCATGTTTATGGAGTGTTCCCACATGAGACATTTTGTATTCGAATAATTGATGCATTGCATACACGTAGATAATATATATTTTTTTATAAGCAGCTACTAATTCATGTGCAAAAACATTACCACTTTGACCTTATTCTTTAAATCTTGAAAGGCTGTAGTTGATAAGGACTTGGTCATAATGTATGATAATTATATTGAAGCTCATGCATGGTTGATTTTGAATTTGTTTATCACTACTCTTTCTTTCTCTCTCTGACAAAATGGATGTCTAGTTTAACATGCTTTGTTCTGGCATATAACATGAAATTATGAGATATCAAAACTCCTTTTAGGTTGTCACAAAGTAGAGTTAATGAAAGATAAATGATTTTCAACTCAGCTAGAAGAGGTTCCAGGCCTAACAACTAAGACGTGGTATGTGCCAAAGCTCTTTAGTATGATTCAACACTTGATTTTTCAACCAATGAGTAATGACTGCTTTTTGGAGTATAAAAAAAATCAAATTTGAACCAATAAATATACTAGTTCTAGAAGTAGATCGTATATTAGAAGTAGAATGTATATCGTAACACCTTAAATCTCGAAATTTATATATTAAACATTACACAATAATTTAAGATGTCACTAACGATAAATCTTTTAATAATTCAAATATTTAGTAAACACGTAGCAAAAATAACAACGTCATACAACACTTGTCATCGCACGCTCACCTTCACTTAAGATATCATTGTGGCAATATCGATCTTATTTCAAATAAATAAAACATCACAACTTAGGAAATTTAATCTCAAACTTCAAATTATATAAAACTGCTTTCAAATAAATGAGTTATCATATTCAACTCTCAACAACTTCAAACATAAATTGAATAATCAATTAAACTCCAACAATAACATAATAAGCAAAACAAGCATTCCCAACTCCGATGTTACAAAATCAGAATAGGGCTTCTAAAAACAACGACAAAATTAAAAAAGTAACTCCAAGAGCTATCTTCCACTTACAACAACAAACTCTACTCCTGAGTATCTGCAAGATGTCCATGGTGAACAACATCAAAGCAAAGGGGTGAGAATTCACATCAATAATTAAATGACATAAGTTATAAGGTAGAACACAAACATCTAAACATACATCACATATTCACACAACATTATTCTCACACCCAATCCACCAACATACTTACTACAATCAAATATTAATCATGTAAATTATACAATGTGACTCACAAAATCAACTAGACTCATATGCATGTGGTACCAAACAATAATGATTCTTCATACAAACCTGATCTACCCTTTTAGACCCCGAATCCACCCTTCTAGATCCGCAAACCCACCCTTTTAGGTTCAGGACAAGTTATTAGTTTACCCTTCTAGACTTGCAACTCGTATCTTTCGACAACAACGACACAATAATGCATGGCATACAATTAATGCAAACAACAACACATGCTTACATCCCCCCTTCGAAACATAAACAACAACTATGTGCTTCCACATAATTATCCATAAAAGCATCAATAATATGCATTCTATACAAGCATCACACAACTCAAATTTTCATACACTATATACTATCAAATTTATCAAATTTATGCATACAAAATATCATCTTTCGTTAATCACATAACAATACCAAATAACATCATTGATTTAATTATAAAAACTAAATAATTTTTCTAAATAAATTATTAACACTCAACAATACAATGTAATCATATAATTAATTAATAAAAGTCATCCAAAAAATATGCCCAACAACAGTTAACATGAATCGCACGACAACACAACATACAAAACCCAACTCAGTAGTTAAACACACAACCACCGATATTAGTCCTTAAGTAAAATCGTATATTCACGTCATTAAGTGCACATCCAGCCTCTTAAGACATCACCATGAGATAGTATTACACGTTAGCTTTCCAATGCTTTGAACCGCGTCCCAAACGGAATCACAGATATCTCAATTTATGACAAAAATAAAGGGAACCAATCGATATCACAAATCACCACGTCATCGCTGGCATCTTCAACGAAGAACACATGTCTACATGGGCTGACGCCCATCGGCTCCCCTAGGGGTCATATTACTCAACACGATGAAGGTCGGACTGTCAGCTGGGCTGACGGCCATCATCGTCGTGTAGAATGCAAAACTTTATGCATTTTTCACCATAAAAGTCCTTCCGAACCTCCGATTTTGATTCCGTAAAAAGCCCCAATCTCATAATTTGACGTACAACAATATCCAATGTTAAAACTACAAATTTACAATTCATCACAGATTGACATAAATAAAATCATGCATTTTCATACTTTCTCATTTACCTCAAAAGCTCCCAAAACCACAACAATGATGAAAATATATTAACACATCAAAACAAAAATTATCATCAGTTAAAGTACACGAATTTGATCAATAATCATAGCACATATCATCATATTCATACCAATTTATAGAATTAAATCAAAAATCAATGCACTATTAGAGATTAAGGAATCCTTTATTCTATTCCTCATGCATTATACCTATTATTGAGATAGTTCTTCCTCTTACCTGGTTTTCCTAGCAGCAAGAACAACTTCCAAACTTTTGTTATGGTTGTTATTCTTCCCTCTCCTAAAAATACATGTTCGAACCTTTGCTCTTGCCTCTTTTATCTATTTTTCACGTGCTAACAAAAAAAGCCCTAACTTAGACTATTTTAAACTTAAATAGTTAGGTTTCCATCTCTCTAAAGTTATAAATTAACCTACCACTAATCCCCTCATATTTCATGTGTTAGACAACGAAAACTTATCTAGAGGGGGGTGAATAGATACCCAATTCAAAATTAAATTTCAAAACAGTTTCTAAAACAAATTAAAAACAATGGTTAGTGGAAGTCGTGTTCTAGATCGAAGTCATCTAAACACACTTGATTATTGGAGCTCAGATATGCGTTCAATCAATTTTTGGTTAAGTAAATATGATAAGTGAGTAACACAGAAAATTCTCAATCAATTATTTGAACACAGTCAATCAAGTAATCTATTTCCAATGAAATTGAAGGTAAAACTTATTTAGACAATTTATCGAACACTTAGTGTGCACTTTGATTATCCAGAATTTCCTTTGAATTTTGTTGATGCTAAAACCTCTTACAATCAAAGGGATTGTAAGAACAACAAGAAAATGATTTAAACTCTCAAAGAATATTTCTAACCCAATCAATTTGCACAATTAATAGTATAATAAATTGCTAACAAAATATAAAAGAGATCATGCAAGATAAAGAGAAAGAGAGAGAGAGAGAGAGAGAGAGAGAGAGAGAGAGAGAGAGAGAGAGAGAGAGAGAGAGAGAGAGAGAGAGAGAGAGAGAGAGAGAGAGAGAGAGAGAGAGAGAGAGAGAGAGAGAGAGAGAGAGAGAGAGAGAGAGAGAGAGAGAGAGAGAGAGAGAGAGAGAGTGAGAGAGAGAGAGAGAGAGAATGACACAGGGATTGTTTTTAGGAAGTTCATCAATCGTCTTTGCTATGGCTAATCTCCCCCCAATTCTGTTTTTGAATTGAGATAATTTCTTACTTATTGCAAAAATGTTCTTTACAAGAGAAATATTGCAATGCACTCTTACAACCCCTATGGTTGATGATGATCCAACAAATTACCTTTGGCTTGATGGATTTAGATCAAGCCCCAAAAACTCCAATTGATATGTTGTCTCGCGCTACTAAGTTGAAGGAAAACCGTCTTCAATGTTCACTTGCATGGTATCAAACTTGCGGATGGACTCGTAAACTCGTACGAGTTTACGAGTCTAGGAAGTAAAAACGAGTTGACTCACACATAGAATCATTTTTTGATAGACTCGAGTAGACTCACACAAACTCGTATAGACTCACGAGTCTATGGTGAGTTTGCGAGTCTATAAGTTTTTTGAATTTTGTTTTTTTTAAACCCAAAAAAAGGCCCAAATTCCTTAAAAAATTATTTATTTAAAAAAACCCTTATAATTTTATCCTGTTGGGGAATTAGAAAGTCTCTCTCCCAGTATCTTGTTTCAACAAAGTTTTTTCATCCCTTCATCGACGACATAGTCGCGTTTGTATTATCTCTTTTTGTTTACGTTCTTTTCTGTAAAGAAATCATGTGATGTGCATTGTATCTATTGCACGTGAATTTTGATTGTGAAGAATTTGAAATATACCGTTAAAAACACTTGTTGTTGAAACAACCGACTAAACAATCATCGGATATAAAACCAATGAAGTCGCCATCGAACGTCTTTTATCCTACCGAAAGGGAAAGGTGAACATCGAGAAAACCTGAAGAGGGAGAAATCACGATCTTTCGACCGAGAGATCGAGTAAGAGAATCGGTTACGTGAAGGGAAGGTATTAGCACCCCCATGTTTGTAGTACTCTATGGTATCCACTCTTGTTGTTCTAATCTAAGGGTGTGTAAAATTTATGTCTAAAGCTTAAAAGCTTAAAAGAAACATGCAAAGAGAGAATGCATGCAAAAGAGAAAACACGGGGAAAAGAAGGAAATATTACAAAATTCGCTCGGCTCCCGTGACTAGATGCCTACGTATCCCTTTTAAGGAATCAGAGTGCCATAGTTCGGCTCAATAGTTTCCATTTGTTTATGTTTTTTATGAACAATGCTTTGAGAAGCATGCCCTCTTTGAAAAGAGTTTTAAAAGAAAAGGCGCAAGCGGCAAAAAGAAGTTTTAAAAGAAAAGCCACAAACGGCAAGAGAACATGAATTGGTTGGTATTTTTTACCTTAGAATAGGATTTGAGAAGTTAGAGTATTTTGAGATATTTGAAAAAAAAAGAAATTTTAGTTTTAATGAGATGCAAAAGGGAAGGAAAAAGTCTAAGGGGATACTAGAAAAATAGCCCTAAAGTTGTCATACAATGATAGCCCTAGAGTCGAGATTAGGGGAATTCTAACTAATGTTGGCATACATGGATAAATATCCTAAAGTCTATTTAGTTCACATTTAAAGAAGCATGAACTAAAGATCCTATGGGAACATGGAAAAAGAAGAGAAAGCAAAAGGAGATGGTAATACATCAGACAAAGATGACGAAACATCAAAGATAAAAATGATAAAACATCAAGATAAAGATGATAAAACCTCAAGCACGAACACAAGGAAAGATGGAAAAACATCAAGGTGAAGAAGATAAAACATCACACAGATAGTAAAATATCAAGATAAAGCCTTAACACAACAAAACATAGGTAGAGACCTAGATATGAGAAGAAGTGGAAAAACATCGTGTAAATGATGACTATATAATTGAAGAATTATGGAATGTGTGACTTATATAAAAAGTTAACTCAAGATGAATTCAAGAGTAATTAAGTAAGAATATGAAACTTCAATCACAAGTAAAGTCACCTAGTTGTTGAATAACAATCATCTGAAGATAGATGACACTTACCTTAAATCAAATGAGATTGATGAAGATCAAGTGAGAGGAAAATGGTGTCTTGTATATCCTAGGGTAATGATGAACCATCACAAGATATCAATCATGAACTTAAAACTTTAAGAAATTTCAACAAAATAACAATCTCAAGTGTCATGATACATGACAAAGTATAGTCTCGTAATGCATAAAAGCATTGTGATTTAAATAAATCAAATGAGATGTTATGGGCAAAGGTCAACATCAAGGTACACTCATAGGACATGGCATAAAAGCTCATAATACAATCACTAGACGGTGATGCTCAGTACACAAGTAAATAAAGGAATATAGTTTCTAATGTGTCTCCAATATGATTAGTAATGAAGTGCTTAACCAAGGATCATAGAAGCATGAAGAGAAAGGTTGAGATTGAAACTTTAGCACAAGATATTGGGTCATGGCCCCTTAACAATCAATCAACATAAACATGTTAAGATGTCGAAACATCAATACCATACATTGATATCATATTATCAAAGTTGGATAGAAAGTGACGATGAAACATCCACACCTGACAATGATATCGATCATCAAAGTAGGATATAAGAAAGATGATAAAACATCAACATCTAACAATGATATTGAGAACCAAAGTAAGATAGAAAGATAAGAAATGATGATGAAACATCGGACACCTTACAATGATATTTAGAATCAAAGTAGGATAAGAAAGATAATGAAACAATGATGAAACATTAGACACCTAACAATGATATTGAGAATCAAAGTAGGATAAGAAATATAATTACGATAAAAGGCTTGCACCTAAAATTGATATCGATTATCAAAGTAGGAGATAAAATAGCGATGGTAAAACATCCACACCTAACAATGACATTGAGAATCAAAGTAGGATAAGTAAATAGTGACGATAAAACGTCCATAGGAGAAGTAGAGACTTACTCACAATATAGTGTACTTGGATAAGATATTTAAATAAAAACCTACTTAGAAAAGAAAGTAAGAAAGAAACATGCACATAGATGAACATCAATGCAAATATGAGATATTAGAGAGATCTCAGATAATACCTGATGGTGAAGGTCTGTCGCCTCTTCAATGCACCTGCATCAAGGTTGCGCCCACAGTCGATCACAAAGCCAAAGAACAAGTAATATGGTAGATATCATGGAGAGAATAATGGAATGCTTGGGGTATGATTTAATGGAATTTAATCGGGTTATGGTTAGCCAAGGGCAACACTTGATTAACCTCGTGAGAGTAGGTGCTCCTACCCTCAACCATGAGACCCTTTTGTGTATGGAAACACTTGGTATATGGACCAACATGGTTTAATCGGGTTATGATTAATCAAGGGCAAAACTTGATCAATCTCGTGAGAATGGCCATGCCCAAACTCAAATATGAGACCCTTTAAGAAAATGCTTTGTATGTGGACCAAGAGGAGAGAAAAGAGTTGTTTTGATGCGTAAGATAGAAAATCAAAAGCTCATACAAGGTGGCCATACGCATATGCTCATAAAAGTGAGGACTAGCGTGGCGCTAGTATTCTAAACGACCAATTGGAACAATCGATCGAATATTTGTCATTGTAGAAAAGTACAGGACCAAACTACGAATGTGTGTAAGTATGCATTTTGTAGGTGTATACCTTTTCATTGATGTTGAGCCCAAGAGGAGGCCATGTGTTTTAATTGGATGATACATGCATAATTAAGCAATAATTAAAACATACAAAGAAATGAAATTCTAAGCTATTACTAACTATATGGGAATAAGGGTACAAGTTTATAAATGGGGATGTATTGAATCAACAACATGATTAAAAGTCTAAATAAACAAACAATACAACCCAATTGAAATTGATTAAATAACTAACTAAATTGAATTATCTTATTTAATAAAATTAATTAGCAAAATAATTAATTATATTAAATATTATTTTCTAACCTAATTAATTATTTAAAATAAAAAAAGTATTTTTATATTTTATATTTGATAGAATCTAATATTTAACAAAACAATAATAAAAGAAAGATTAGAAGAAAAAAAAGAAAATATTTATGGGCCTGTAAATGCAACAACCCGGGGGGTGTGCATGGCAAAACCGTGAGGCCCAAAATGAGATAAGGCCCAGATCCAAAGAGGAGGACCACCTGATCCTGTGCGTTACAGCTCCAGGAGGTGTATCATGGGAACGCTTTTGGAGCGTTAGATCTCAGATCTGACGGTGATGATTTGATTATGCATCATAAGGTTGACAGAGAGGTATGTATTGGATCTGCCAAATCTGGTGGCTGCCGTTTCTGAGGGTGTATCGTGGGACACACGTTCTGGAACATTTGATATTTATGATGGATGATCTAACGAGATCCTACAGTTGATAGGCGAGGGAACACGATGAACCACTGGGAGGTTCCTGCATGTGATGCAGTGGGAGAACTGACTTGAAGTTTTACGTTTGTGTTTGCAAATGTCGCGGTTAGCAAGAGTCGCCACCGACTTTTCTTTTATCCAAAAGGAAAGGTAAAAAAGCACAGGAAAGACCTTTGAGATGTTTTCTTGAGTTCGGGGGGTAGATTATGAAAAAAGAAGGTGCTAGCACCCTTTTCATCCATGGTTTTACATGGGCTCTTAGTTACTTGTTTAGATCACTTGCTTTACTTTTGCAATTGTTTGAAATGGTGCTTTGTGTGGTTTTGAAAGTATTTTGAAAAGAGGCCATCATTTAGGAAATCTTTGTAATGATTCTCGTTCGTAAGAATGTATGCAAAGATGTTTGTATTTTGAAAAATGTTTCAATGTTTTGAAAGTTGTTTGGAAAATGTTTTGAAATGTGTGTGTGTTTTTGAAAATAGCAAGGATTGTTTGCAAATTGATTAAGTAACTATAAGCATTCTACCTACTCAAAAGTCTTTCTTGTACATTTTTATTCCTTTGACATTGTTGATTTACCATTGATTTGGTAAACAACCCTATCTTTGGATGTTAAACGGGACGGGCGTGGGTCATCGTATGACCATGATAGCAATACTGCCAAGTATCTTAGCATTTTGAGGGACTAAGATCATTTGTTTAGGCAACCTTTTGATAGTGTCATCGAGGGACTATGATCTTTTTGTTTTGTTTTGTTTTACCAAGATACTTCGCGTGCGTAACATGGCCATTTTTATTTAGGCAACCAAGTGGGTGAAACCCTAGGGGTGTTTGTGTGCAATGTGTTGTCATTTTATATGCTTTTGTTTGTCTTGTATTAGGTCATTCTATTTGTTTGATTTTTGTCTTATCATGCAAAACCCTAGTTTTACTAAACATGGTATAAGGCGATAAATTGCGTAAATAAAAGTAAGCTATTACAACAATTATTATGGGAGGGGGGATACAAGTTTTTGAATGGGGATATTTGCACAAAATAAAACCCTAAAATACTATTACAACCCAATTGAATTATTGTACAAGATAAATAAATATACAAATATTTAAATATGCAAATAAAATGTATTTATGCAAAAATGTTTTGTATTAATTTTATGTATGAAAAAATAAGATTATTTAAGCCCTAGAAATAAGAAAAATAATATTGTTATTTTTGAAAGGGGAAACCCTAGTTTCTGATTTAAAAGAAAATTATGTTTTCTATTATTATTTTATTTGTTTATGTACAAGAAATAATAAATAATATTATTAGCAAATATTAAAAATTAAAATGTTTATGAGAATAATATTTTATGTAGAAAAACAATAAAATAAAAATGTATGGTATTTTAAATATTTTTACAAATTTTATTTAAGAAAATAAAGTTCATTATCCTAATAAAACTATTTTATTATGCCAAAAAATAATAAAAAAATAAAATAAAATACAAAAAATTAAGAAAATATTTTTGTGATTTTTTAATGTTCAGAAAAAATTGTTAAAATCAATAAACATAAAAAATATGAGAAAAAATGCAAAAATATAAAATATGAAACAGGGGGTGCAAATAGTAGTCAGGGGGGTATGGGAAGCAAAACAGAAGGCCCAAGGCGCGCTCAGGCCCAGTCACTTCATCCCTGTCCTCCATTCTTTCCCATACGTGCGTGTTTTTGCTTCAAACCTGTATCTTGATATTCTTTGCATAAAATCAAAAACTTGTAACATGAAAAATGTAGCATTTCATCTCACGATTCCAATGATATATAATTTGTAAACTAAATCTCAAAGATCAGAGAGAATTTAATCACCCCTAATTCCTGACCTAATTTTTTCATGAACTTCAAGCTTCAAATTCTCACTACTCAGTTAATATAAATGACAACTATGCATATGTACATCTTCAGCAAGTTAAGGACTACATTTTTGCTTCACAAATCAAAGCTTGAGGTTTCCTAAATAGAGAGATAGAGTTTTGAAAAATACCTTGTTCAGCTGAGTTTGGATATGGCAATGTGGGGACTTTGAGTGAGGCCTGAGGACGTGTGAGCTTGAAGTTCCCTCAAGCTTTTCCAATGCTTAGCTTGCCTTGAGGATGCTTGAAACTCCCTGTAGAAGTCAACCTGCAACCTTCAAAAATGAAAATGGTGATGTCTGAAACAGGGCACACAGTAACAGGACAAGGGCTTGGATAGTTTGGATATAATGTGGATGAAGTGTTTCAAGTGGCAAGAGGCAAAACGCACGAGCAAATATTGAGTTGGCAAGAGTTTTGCAGAAGCTGCCCTGTTTGGACAGAAAAATGTGTTTTTTGGGTTTGAGAGTGTTTGGGATGTTATCAATTCGTGTGCTTTCTTGAGATAAGTTTGTGAAGTTGTTTTGAATGATGCCAAGCCCTCCCTTTATCAGCTTGTACAAGTTTTTGACTTTTGGCGACTTTTCTTGTTTTTGAAGAAAGGTTAAAGTGACCATGCTAAAGGCCTGTACTTGGCTATCTTGTGAGCTGCAAAAGTTGGTAAACCATGCCTGATATATGTGGACAATGCTTTCACAAAAGGAACAAGTCCAAGGCTCAAGGCTGATAAAGTTTGCAAAAGCATGCTTTATGAAAATGGCAATGTGCCCTTTATGCCATTTATGGATTTATTCTTTGTGCAATGCTTCAAAAGCCAAAACAAATCCATTATCCACTGAATTAGCATTTAATTATGGAGTGTAGAAGGGATTTAGGACCTGTAATGCAAGGTACAAGCATGCTTGATCAGATTTGCAACTTGGTGCATTGTGAAAAATGGCTTGAACAAAAGTGACAAAATGCCATTTTCTCTTCTTCGATTCTCCCTAACCACAAATGATCTTGGAGAGTTCTTGGACAGTTTGGAAAGCTTGAAATATGCTCTACAATTCATCTTTGAAATGTATTTTGAGATACCTCTTGTAACTATGTAAAAAATGCCCATGAAGTTGGGTCAAAAACCTGCCTAATTTAGGGCAAATTTTCACTAAGTCTTTTAGTTCATGGACCCTTATTCACAAATTCATATCTTGATATCCAAACATCTTTTTGGAAAATTTTGTGAATAAAAGTTGTATATTTAATGGAGGACTACAACTTTTATGTTGGAAGTTTTCTTTGAATCCAATTTCATCATGGTGAAAAAGTGGTGAAAAGTTGGGAAAAAATAAGAAAATTTCCATACTTAGAAAATTTCTAAGTTATGAAAATTTCAAATTCAAAACCCTAATTTGCAATTTTAGGTTTCTTGGTCAACAAGTTTCAAATTTTGAAATATGTTGATGTATTATGACCTTTGGCACTTGATTTTGACCAAAAAGTCAAGGTTTAACTTTTCAGTGTACAGTTGATTTTTGATCAGTAGACTGCAAAATTCATCTGTCAATCCTATGCATTTGAGATATTTTGAACTATGTGATTAGGTAAAGATGATGCTATTGAGTCCTTTAAATCATGCTTGAACCCAATTGGTCATTGGCTAGGTTAAAAATCAGAAATTGCCCTTTCTCAGTCAAAACCCTAATTTTGACCATTTTGCCCTTTTGATGATTTGATCAAATTTCTTGAGGAGTTGTGATCCAAACTTGATCAAATGGTACATATGAGTCCAAAATGTGGTTGTGGATCAAATTTTTTGAAGTTTGACTATAAATTTGCCATGGTTGACTTTTCCCCTAATACAACTGATTTTTAGGTCAACTGTCCAATTGACTGAGCAAAAATGTGATTCAAGGCTTGAAACTTGTCATGAGCAATCTTAGGGTTCCAAGATGGTGTATGAAAGTCACATGAAGCATTGATGGTCCAAAAATCCTTATGCAAACTCAAACCCTAATTCCAGGTTATCAGTGCAAGGTGAGTTGAGCTGAGCAAACCCTAGTCTTGTCTTGAGCCCAAGAAGTCTGGTGAGGAAAATATTGATAAATGAGAGGGCAAATTTTGGGGTACAACAGCTGCCCCTGTTCAATCTTCTTGAACCTGAAGAGTTAGATTGGCGAGTTTGCCGTTCGTGACTCGAAGGTAAAAGATGATTGGACACTAGAGTGCCCGTAAATTTGCACTTGTCAAAGTGTAGTTGAGGGAATGGGCTTAAAGATACCATTTAGAGATGTGATAGAATCTTGTTGGACATGGGCTTAAAGATTCCATCCAAGAATGTTTGCTGATTTGTAAGTTGTAAGTCAAAAGAATGAATATCAGAATGGTTAAGTGTCTGGAACGTATCTAAACTGTATCTGGAGACTGAATCCGAATGAGCAATGGAATAACACCCGTGTCTGGAGCGTCTCTGAGCTGGGGAAAATCAGAATAAGTGACAAAATGGAAGCCGTGTCTGGAGCGTATCTAAACTGGGGACAATCATAATAAGTGATAGAATGGCAACCGTGTCTGGAGCGTATCTGGATTGTATCTGAAGTTGAATATGAATGAGTAATAGAATAGCATCCGCGTCTGGAGCGTATCTAAACTGTATCTGAGATCTGAGTCTGAATGATCAATAGAATGACTTCCGTGTCTGGAGTGTATCTGTAGTGTATTTCAGATCTGAGTCTGAATGAGTAACAGAATGACTTCCGTGTCTGGAGTGTATCTGTACTGTATTTGAGATCTGAATAAGGGTCAGAATGGCATCTGTGTCTGGAGCATATCTGAACTAGAATCTGAATAAGTGACATAATTACTTCTGTGTCTGGAGTGTATCTGAACAGTATCTGATAGTTGAAATTTGAATAAGTATCAGGATGGCATCCGTATCTGGAGCGTATCTGAACTGTATCTGAAATCTTTGAACATTGTTAATGATAGCTGTTAATCTTATCCTGAAAAGGGTAAAATGTTAGCTGAAGCACAAAGTTATGTTGCATGAAATGTATGATGCAATATATGCATTTATCAATGTTTATGATGTATGGATGTAATGTATGCGCATGTAAGCTGATTTGATGTATTGCTGAGGAAAATAAATCCTTGACAGTTGGGGATAATAAATCCCTTGACTGCTGCCGGGGAAAATAAATCCTTGACTGCTGAGGATAAGAAATCCTGAACAACTTCCATGGGGATATAGGGATCCTTCATGTCTTGGAGTTGGAGTATTGACCAAAATTCTGTTGCGAGCAATGCCATACACTGCTTGAGTAATCTGCTTGGGGAATCCAAAGAATTTGATGACTTCTACTATGGATTACACAATGGGAAACCTTGATCTGCTGGAGAATAGGGAAAACTCTGATGACTTCTGCGGGGAATTAAGAATGAGAATCTTCATTCTGTTGAGGAATAATGAAAACTCTGGAAACTTCACTGGGGAATGAGAATCTTCATTCTGTTGGGAAATAGAGAAAACTCTGCGGGGAAGAAAGCTTACTGCTGAGAAGTAAGTTCAGGAGTTTGGGTTGTCCGACATTCTACTTGGGAGTTATCCTAGGTTGGGGAGAGACAAAATTTAACTGTTATCCAGTTGATTTTCAGGTTTCAAGATGACTTGCTGGGGAAATTGGATTGGCTGAATGGTTTCCGCTGGGGATTGATAGTTTGAAACTTTGGCTCCGCTGGGGATCTGGGAGTTTGAAGTTTTAACTCTGATAGGGATTAAGGGTTTGAAATTTTAGCTCCGCTGGGGATCTAGATGATGTACTGTAGGGATTGCTCATGGAATAGTCTAAAGACGTTTTCCTACCCTTTCAATCTGTCAGTAATTGTTCTCTTCCATCCTGTTTATTTATAAACAACAATTATGTTCAAATGCATATGTTCATCAATGAATCATTGGATGTTTTTGTAAATAAAAACACAAGTCTAAAAGAAAAAGGCAAATAGTTTTTGTACTTTGAAAGAGACATCTTTGTATTTACTTTGAATAAGTATTTGTGTACAAAGGAGACAAACATCCTAGTAAGAGGATGGTGTCATAAAAAATGAGAAAAAATTTATACAAAGAAAGATAGATATGTGTATATAAAAAATCCCATGGGGTTCCCATTCCGCTATAGCCTTCGTATCTCCGAATATCTTGTCCATTCGTTTCTTCATTCGAAGATGATTGGATTGATCAGAAGTCCAGAGTTTGTCAATGAAGAGATTGTCCTTAAAGTGATCCGACGAGACATAGTCATACGCTTTAATTCCCTAAATTTTTCCTGGACCGCCCTTTCGGGTTTTCAGTCCACCGGAAAACCCTTTTTTGCCCAACTCGCCCTTTCAGGTTTTCAACTTGCCGGGTGTACAAATTTTTTATATTTATCCCTAATTTTTGCCTGAACCGCCCTTTCGGGTTTTCGATTCACCGGGGTGCCCTTTTCTTTCCTAGGTGTGTCAACCTAGCAGGTCTCTTATGCGTAGTATCTTTTGACTATGTCTGCGTTCGCAGGGTCTGGCAGATCGTCACCGTCCATGGTGGTTAGGATCATTGCGCCACCAGAAAAGATGTTTTTGATTACAAATGGTCCTTCATAGGTAGGAGTCCATTTGCCCCTGGGATCACTTTGTGGCAATATAATGCGCTTGATCACTAGATCTCCAACTTGATATACCTGGCGTCTGACTTTCTTGTTGAAAGCCTTGATCATACGCTTTTGATACATCTGACCATGGCAAACAACAGTAAGTCTCTTCTCGTCAATTAAGTTCAACTGATCAAGTCGAGTCTGGATCCAATCGTCTTCACTCAAACCAGCATATTTCATGATTCTCAAGGAGGGAATCTGAACCTCGATAGGTAAAACAACTTCCATGCCACATACCAAGGAATAGGGTGTTGCCCCAGTTGATGTGCGAGCCGTGGTACGGTACCCGTGGAGAGCAAACGGTAACATTTCATGCCAGTCCTTGTAGGTGACTGTCATCTTTTGTATGATCTTCTTGATATTTTTGTTAGCAGCTTCGACTGCACCATTCATCTTTGGCCGGTAGGGAGATGAATTGTGATGTTGAATTTTGAACTGCTCGCACAAAGCGGTGATCATAGTATTGTTAAGGTTTGTACCGTTATCAGTGATGACCCTTTCGGGGACACCGTACCGGCAAATAAGGTTCTGCTTAATGAAGCGGGCAACCACATTCTTAGTAACGGATGCGAAGGAGGCTGCTTCAACCCACTTGGTGAAATAATCAATGGCCACCAGAATGAAGCGGTGTCCATTGGATGCTGTAGGCTTGATCTCTCCAATCATGTCGATTCCCCACATAACGAAGGGCCAAGGAGCATTTAAGACATTTAGAGGAACAGGAGGCACGTGCACCTTATCCGCATAGATTTGACATTTGTGACAGGTGCGGGAGTGCTGATAGCAGTTTACTTCCATGGTAGACCAGTAATAGCCTGCCCATAGAATCTTCTTAGCCATCGTATGCTCGCTAGAGTGAGTGCCAAAGGTACCTTCATGCAATTTATCCATGATCTTTTCAGCTTCAATCTTGTCCACACAACCGAGTAGAACAAAATCATGATTATGCTTGTACAGGATGCCATTGCTTAGGAAGAACTTTGCCGAGAACCTCCTTAAGAACTTTTTGTCATTGACTGAAGCTCCTTTCGGATATTCTTGAGCCTCGAGATATCTTTTGACTTCATGAAACCATGGTTGGTCCACTACTTCTTCGGTGTTAATCTCGTGACAATGTGCCGGTTCGTCCATCCGTTCAATGGTAATTTAGGGAGCCTCATTATCCCAATTAAGTTTAAACATGGATGACATTGTAGCTAGAGCATCTGCTAGCTGATTTTCTTCTCGCGGGAAGTGCTCGAAGGTAATCTGCTCGAAATGTGGTAACAATGTCAAAACATGTTCTTTGTAAGGGATGAGGTTTGGATGCTTAGTATCCCACTCTCCTTTGATCTGGCTGATGACCAAAGCTGAGTCCCCAAACACATCTAAGGATCTGATTCCCAAGTCTATGGCGGCCTTGAGTCCAAAGATGCATGCTTCATATTCTTCCATGTTGTTCGTACAGTTGAAGCAAAGTCTGGCAGTTAAAGGAGTATGGCAACTTTCTGGGGATATGAGTACCGCGCCGATACCGTTGCCAAGTGCATTGGATGCCCCCATCAAAGTACAGGGTCCATCGGGATCCTTGTTCAGGTCCGTCATATGGTCTGATCTCTTCAATATTGTCCAAAGTCATGATGTCTTCGTCAGGGAAGTCGAACTTCATGGATTGATAATCTTCTACAGCTTGATGGGCCAGATGGTCAGCTAGCACACTCCCCTTTATAGCTTTTTGGGTCGTGTACTGTATGTCGTATTCCGTTAGGATCATCTTCCATCTAGCTATTCTTCCAGACAAAGCAAGCTTCTCAAAGATGTACTTGATCGGATCCATCTTAGATATCAGCAAAGTGGTATGAGTCAACATATACTGCCTTAGCCGGCGAGCAGCCCATACCAAAGCGCAGCAAATTTTCTCGAGCAGTGAATATCTGGTTTCACAGTCGGTAAACTTTTTGCTAAGGTAATAAATGGCATGCTCTTTTCGGCCAGACTCGTCATGCTTCCCCAGTACGCACCCCATTGAATTATCTAGGACGGTCAGATACATGATTAGCGGTCTTCCCTCGACGGGTGACATGAAGATAGGAGGTTCTAGCAAATACTCCTTGATTTTATTGAAAGCAATTTGACAGTCATCGTTCCATCGAACTACCTGATCTTTCTTCAACAGCTTGAAGATTGGTTCACAAGTAGACGTTAGGTGAGAAATGAACCTAGCAATATAGTTTAGGCGTCCTAAGAAACCTCTGACCTCCTTCTCAGTGCGAGGAGCAGGGATTTCTTGTATAGCTTTGACTTTGGCAGGATCAACCTCGATGCCTTTGTTGCTGACAATGAAACCTAGAAGTTTACCGGACCGGACTCCTAATGTGCACTTGTTTGGGTTCAATCTAAGCTTGTACTCCTTCAACCTGACAAACAGCTTTTGCAAGTGATCAAGGTGTTCTTCTTCAGTTTGTGATCGGGCTATCATGTCATCTACGTAGACCTCTATCTCATGATGTATCATGTCATGAAACAAAGCTACCATGGCGCGTTGATAGGTTGCCCCGGCATTCTTCAGTCCGAATGACATCATTTTGTAGAAGAACGTACCCCACTGTGTGACAAATGTAGTTTTCTCCATGTCCTCAGGTGCCATTTTGATCTGGTTATAGCCTGAGAATCTGTCCATGAAAGAAAATACTTTGTGTTGAGTTGTGTTGTCGACCAGGATGTCGATGTGCGGAAGTGGAAAATCATCTTTAGGGCTGGCCCTATTTAAATCTCTATAATCCACGCACATTCTGACTTTGCCGTCCTTCTTAGGCACGAGCACAATGTTAGCAACCCATTGTGGATAGGAAGTAACAGCCAGAAATCCAACATTGAATTTCTTCATAGCTTCTGCTTTGATCTTTTCTGACATGTCAAGTCTCATGCGACGGACCTTTTGCTTTACTGGTGGACAGTCTTCTCTTGTGGGTAGACTGTGTACCACAATGTCTGTATCCAGTCCCGGCATGTCTTCGTATGACCAGGAAAAGATCTCAACATAATCATGCAATAGCTGAATTAGGCGCTCTTTGACACTCGGATCTAGATCGGCACCTATCTTGATTTCCTTTTTATCATCCTTAGTACCCAAGTTGATTGTATCCAACTGCTCCTCATGAGGCTGAATTTCTCTTTCCTCTTGCTGTAGTAATCTGGCCAATTCCCCTGGCACCTCACAATCTTCCTCACCTTCGTATTCGGCTTGGTAGATTAGATCTTCAGAGTCACTGAAGGCTAGCAGTATCGTTACCCATGGGATCCGGAATGGAAGGGTACCTGCATTTGCGAGTGTGGGTGTGTGTAAGGGATAGCCATCTTAAAACAACAAAATGTAAAAGAAAGACAATGAGCATAAAAGGTTTAAACATAAAAAGCATCCATGATTCATTAAATGACATATGAAAATGAAATAAAAACCCTTACAGATGGACCTTTGTGCCTCGGGTAAGACACAAGGTTGAAAAAGTACGAATTGTTTGTGAAATATTACAGATCCAACAGAAATGGAAAAGATAAATTACTGCAGTATGAAAGTAATAGGAACAAAGTCTTTTGCTTCCCAGTTGCACAGTCCTCCGCTGACAGTAGGAAATATCCAATCTTCTAGGCTTCCCTCTTCTTCACTGTCCTCTAGTGCATTAACCCCTCAGTGGCTGATCTTCACAGGTGGCCCTCCGGCACGGGCGCGGCGCACGGCCTTCTGACCAGTCGAAGTAAACCCCAAGCCGAATTTGTCTGATTTGAAAGGAAAGTCTGGAAGATGCCCCCAGATGGTGGATCCGCCTTCTTCCACTACTTCCCTAGCATCCTTGAGAGATGACATTCGAGGTGGTGGTCTTGTGATCACAGGAGTTGAGGATACCGCCTTGGTCGCCGCTATTTCTTCAGAGACTTCTTCAAAATGTTGGAAAGGGGTCTCTATGAATTCGCCATCTAACTCCACATAACGGAAGGAATTCAGATGACTAATCATATATTCCTCTTCCCCATGGACAGTTATAATCTTCCCTTCGACGGGGTACTTGAGCATCTGGTGCAAGGTGGAGGTGACGGCACCGACATTATGGATCCAGGGACGTCCTAACAGGCAAGAGTAGGAAGGACGAATGTCTATCACGTAGAATGTCGAGTTGAAAACCTGAGTTCCCACCTTGATTGGGATGTCTACCTCCCCATGGACCATCCTCTTAGATCCATCAAAAGCTCTGACCACTATATTGCTGGGTTTTAAAGTCAGCCCTTCACAATCCAACGTATCAAGGGCTTTCTTCGGCAAGACATTTAAAGATGATCCAGTATCAACCAAAACATGATCTAGGGTTGTTCCTCTACACTCCACTGAAACATGTAATGTATCATTGTGTTTTCTCCCTTTGGAGGTCAAGTCAACATCGGAGAAACCCAGGCCATTGTCAGCTGTCAGACTGGCCACACACTCTTGGAATTGATCTGCAAACGTCTCTTGCGGCACATGAGCCGTCTTCAGAAATTTGACCAAAGCTTTAGCATGTGCCTCAGAGCATAGCAGCAATGCTAACATAGAGATTTTGGAGGGGCTCTGCCCCAGTTGTTCTACCACATCATAATCACTTTTCTTAATGATCCTCAGGATTTGTTCCATCTCCTTCTTGGATGTTTCAGGAATAACTAGTGATTGAGCCTTCGTCAGGACAGGCTCCTCTTGAACATTCTTTCCTTTATTTTTAGCAGCGGAAACAGGGATAGGAATTGCATTGTCTTTGTCAGCGGGTACACTTGTAGGTGCAGTTGTTGGTATAAAGGTTATCTTCGGAATGGCCACGGGTCCAAAGACTGCTGTTGGAGGAGCAATCTCTGGAGAAAAGATTCTTCCACTACGGGTAACTTTGCTTGTTCCGGAAATGTTACTGATGTCGGGATTATCCTCTTCGGCGCTTTCTTCTTCAACAGTCTATTCAATATGTTTAATACCATGATAGTAGATTTCTCCACCATAGTTCCATGGTACCATTTTATCCGATTTTTATGGGGCAGGCCCGGACATTGTTATCTTCAACGGAGTGGTCATAGAAGCAGATGTAATCCTAACGGGTTTTTTAGGAACCCTGGAAGGATTGGCGTATATGGTTATTATTGAAACTTCTAGAACTGGAATGGGTGAAATAGGAGCTTTCTCAAACAAGATTTCTTGGTTATTAATCAATTGTTGGATTCCTTTCTTCAACAGAGGGCAATCACATGATGAGGACAGGCAAATATGGAAATCTCGGTCACAACCTGGGAACACCCCTGCTTTCAACAAATTCAACTTGATGGTTAGGAGAGGAGTTAACAATTCATCCACAGTAGAAACAAACAAATCTTCTTCCACAACATTGGCATCATGTCCATGCCTCGGCATCGGAGCGGAGATAACATTCAGTTTCTTAGGAGCTTCAAATTCAACTTCCTTTGTGTCAATCAGATCTTGAATCTTGTTCTTCAGAGCCCAACAGTTGTTGGTGTCATGCCCTGGACTTTCTGAATGGTACGCGCATCTGGCGTTGGGATGGTAGTGTGGAGAAGTAGTATTAGGATTTTTTGGCGCCTCTTTCAAAGTGGCCAGATTCAACTTCAAGAGATGTGGTAGGACTTGAGAGGGAGTCATGTTGATCTTGGTAAATTGCCTAACTGGCCTTTCTACCCTTTGCTGGTTATTTCTCGGCTGATCATTTCTCGGTTGGTTGTTTCTCGACTGGTCTGATGCAGACTTTTGAATTATAACGGCCCCCACTGTTGGTCGTCGCTCAGTTCTTCCCTGATTTCTCTGTGCATAGACAGCAGACACCTCCTTTTTTCCAGTGAAGGGCTTTTTCACACCAGCAGAGGTAGACGCGTCCTTCTGAATTTTCCCACTTCTAATACCAGCCTCCACTCTTTCGCCAGTCAGAATCAATTCGGTAAACCCTACAGAGGAGCTTCCAATCAGGTGATTAAAGAAGGGACCTGACAGAGTCCCTAGGAACATATCAACTAGCTCTCTTTCTGACAAAGGTGGTTGCACCCTTCCGGCTAAATCCCTCCACTTTTGGGCATAGTCTTTAAAACCCTCATTGGTAGCCAAAGCCATACTCTGTTGCTGAGTACGGGTTGGTGCCAAGTCGGTGTTGTATTGATAATGTTTATAGAAGGCGGCTGCCAAGTCTTCCCAATTATGAACATCTGTCCTCTCCAACTGGTAGAACCAATCAAGTTGCGTTCCCGATAAATTGTCCTGGAAAAAGTGGACCCACAAATCTTTGTCAGGAGAATGAGGTTCAATTTTCCTGACATAGGATCTGAGGTGCATTTTAGGGCAAGACACCACATCATACTTGGCAAACAGTGGCACTTTAAACTTAGGAGGGATTACAATTCTAGAAACCAACCCTAACTCCTCAAAATCCAGCCCCGGTACTCTTTGTATTTCCATAGCAGCTAGACGTTCTTCCAAGTTTTTGTATTTGTCATCGGCCGGAGGGTATTGCTGTTTAGAGTAGTATTCCTCTTCCTCTTCTTCTTCTTCCTCAAAATCTGATGGCACTGCCGCTCCTTTTCCTTTTCCTCCCTCTTCATCAGATGTTGATGGGAATTCCAAAGTCCTTATGGCTTGTCCCTGAAATCTTCTACCCATGAGAACCACACCAGTTGGCTTCTTCTTCTTTTTCTCTTTCTCTTTATCTAGCAGAGTCTTCAGTTCCTCCTGCCCCTTGGCTAAGGTCATGAGCAACTGTTGAAATTGGGAATTATGAGCTTGCAAACCTTTGACTGTTTGTTCAATATCCATCTTGCTGAAATAAACAGCAGAGAGATGAGGAAACTTGGTGTGAAGACCTGTTTATGCATATGATGAATGATATGTATTCATGTAATGCTTTCAAGGATTCAGAAATTCAAATTTGTTTTAAACAAAAAGGAACACACGTCATATTAATAAGATAGAAATGTTAGTACATCAATGCCCCTTGGGCAAAATAATACAAAGTTCTAAGGTAAAAAGATGTTGTGCATCCTCTTTGGTGCAATGTAGGTGTTGAGAGTCTGCTCTTCGTGAAGTAGACGAGTGAGTTCCAAAACCTTCTTCTCGCTTGCTTAGAATTGGGCTTTGAAAGTATCGCGCTCTCTCTTGAGCTGTATCAAACTCCTTTGTAGATCTTCGAGTGATGTTGGCATGTCAGGATGTAGGAGGGTGTATGGAACCTCTCCTTCCTTAACAGGCTCTATAATCACAGGGAGAATGGAGGGGTAAGGCATCATAAGACTTTGGGCGCGGGTTTGTACCCACTTTAGGTAAGGCTCAAGAGGGATGGAATTTTTGTGTCCCAGGGTCTTACTATCCATCTTGTTAGGCATTCTCCAAGCTCGGATGAATCTATGACGGAGTCCTTGATTGTCATTGTCGAAGTCGAAAACCAAGCCTTGAATCAGCATGTCATGTGGGCCATCCCTTCAGGCATAACCAAACTGTCTTAGAGACAAGCAAGGGTTGTAAGTGATGCCTCCCCTAATGCCAAGTAGAGGGACATTAGGGAATTCTCCACAATGGTCAATAATGATGACATTCTCTCTGGATCGAGAACACCAATGAATATCTGAATGGTTAAGTGTCATTAACCGTTGTGACCACCTCAAACCTTTCTCATTCTTCAAGACTGACTAGGGAAGATGAGAAATAAACCATCTTGCCAGGAGAGGAGTGCAACACATGAGAACACCTCTTTTCCTCATTGTACGAGTGTGAAAAGAGTGGAGGATATCCCCAAGCAAAGTAGGCACCAGGTTGCGAGACATGAAGGTTTTGACAGCGTTCACATCTATGAGTTGGTCAGGGTTAGGGAACAAGACCATCCCATAGATGAGAAGAGCTACAATCTCCTTAAAAGCTTGAAAATCTAGAGAATTCCAACAACTTTGGGCCTTCTCAAACAGAAACTTTGACAAGAAGCCTTTGACACCACTTCTAGTTTCCCAATGTGTTGTGATATCAGATGAGTGCAAGTGCAAGGCTTGAGCAATCTCTTTTGGCTTTGGATCTCTTTCCGTACCGTTGAAGGGTAGTTGATTGAGAATAGGAATCCTCAAGAGTTGAGAAAATTCCTCCAAGGTAGGCACAAGTTGGTAGTCAGGAAATGTTAAGCAATGATGCAAAGGGTCAAAGAACTGGAAGAGAACTTTCATCATATCCTCCTTTGTGTTGGTGGTGACCAAGTTGAGTAGACGACCATGTCTCTCGATGAACGGAGAATTCTCAGGAATCCTTGAAGTTAGCTCCTTGAGTTGTAGAGCAATTCTTACAAGGTTGACTTGGATAGTTTTCCTGCGAAGTGAATCCATAACCTACAAAACAACAACATAGATGAATCTCCAAAATCCTTGAAATGGTTAGTGGATGCATATGATGCTTCATGATGTCCATGATGTTATGCACAAGTATATATGTACAAGCAAATCACACAAGTTCCTAATTTAGGCTTGCATGGGGTTTCATAGGTAAGTACCCTCTTGAAGTTTAGTTGGCTTAACCTGTCCTAGAAATAGTAACCGGGTTCTAAGGAGATCAATATCACTGGATTGTTTCCTTGTTCATTGTTTCAATTCAGCCTCTTTACTGGCGACTGAAATATTCCAAGGAACCAACCCTCAATGAGTGTAGTATCGAGTATCTACCAACTTCGGACTGCACCAAAGCCGGTCATTTCACTACATCCTAAAAGGCCAAGTTGGTCAATTAAAGGTTCTAGAAGTCCATTAGTGCTTCATGACATCACTCAGTGACCCCGTATTCTCTTTGATTGACTCAAAGGCTACCGGTACCCACAAATATGTCACACTAACATAGCTATTGCTTAGACCATGTCGGTATACCCCGCACAGTTTCCACAACGTATTGCTATTTACCTATAATGTTTCCCAAATCCGGGTAGAGGATTCAAACACAAACAATAGAAACAAAATGTAAAGCAAACAAGTCAAGAAAGATAAGCATGTAAAGGTGATCTAAAACCCTAAGGTAACCCCACTTTTATTATGTCCCCAGCAGAGTCGCCAGTTCTGTGATGTAGTGGGAGAACTGACTTGAAATTTTGCGTTTGTGTTCGCAAATGTCGCGGTTAGCAAGAGTTGCCACCGACTTTTCTTTTATCCAAAAGGAAAGGTAAAAAAGCACAGGAAAGACCTTTGAGATGTTTTCTTGAGTTCGGGGGGTAGATTATGAAAAGGGAATGTGCTAGCACCCTTTTCATCCATGGTTTTCCATGGGCTCTTAGTTACTTGTTTAGATCACTTGCTTTACTTTTGCAATTGTTTGAAATGGTGCTTTGTGTGGTTTTGAAAGTATTTTGAAAAGAGGCCATCGTTTAGGCAATCTTTGTAATGATTCACATTCGTAAGAATGTATACAAATATGTTTGTCTTTTGAAAAATGTTTCAATGTTTTGAAAGTTATTTGGAAAATGTTTTGAAATGTGTGTGTGTTTTTGAAAATAGCAAGGATTGTTTGCAAATTGATTAAGTAACTAGAAGCATTCTACCTACTCAAAAGTCTTTCTTGTACATTTTTATTCCTTTGACATTGTTGATTTACCATTGATTTGGTAAACAACCCTATCTTTGGATGTTAAACGGGACGGGCGTGGGTTATCGTATAACGATGATAGCAATATTGCCAAGTATCTTAGCATTTTGAGGGACTAAGATAATTTGTTTAGGCAACCTTTTGATAGCGTCATTGAGGGACTATGATCTTTTTGTTTTGTTTTATTTTGCCAAGATACTTCACGTGCGTAACATGGCCATTTTTATTTAGGCAACCAAGTGGGTGAAACCCTAGGAGTGTTTGTGTGCAATGTGTTGTCATTTTACATGCTTTTGTTTGTCTTGTATTAGGTCATTCTATTTGTTTGATTTTTGTCTTATCATGCAAAACCCTAGTTTTACTAAACATGGTATAATGCGATAAATTGCGTAAATAAAAGTAAGCTATTACAACAATTATTATGGGATGGGGGATACAAGTTTTTGAATGGGGATATTTGCACAAAATAAAACCCTAAAATACTATTACAACCAAATTGAATTATTGTACAAGATAAATAAATATACAAATATTTAAATATGCAAATAAAATGTATTTATGCAAAAATGTTTTGTGTTAATTTTATGTATGACAAAATAAGATTATTTATGCCCTAGAAATAAGAAAAATAATATTGTTATTTTTGAAAAGGGAAACCCTAGTTTCTGATTTAAAAGAAAATTATGTTTTCTATTATTATTTTATTTATTTATGTACAAGAAATAATAAATAATATTATTAGCAAATATTAAAAATTAAAATGTGTATGAGAATAATATTTTATGTAGAAAAATAATAAAAAAAAATGTATGGTATTTTAAATATTTTTACAAATTTTATTTAAGAAAATAAAGTTCATTATCCTAATAAAACTATTTTTTATGCCAAAAAATAATAAAAAAATAAAATAAAATAAAATAAAATACAAAAAATTAAGAAAATATTTTTGTGATTTTTTAATGTTCAGAAAAAATTGTTAAAATCAATAAACATAAAAAATATGAGAAAAAAATGCAAAAATATAAAATATGAAACAGAGGGTGCAAATAGTAGTCAGGGGGGTATCGGAAGCAAAACAGAAGGCCCAAGGCGCGCTCAGGCCCATACACTTCATCCCTGTCCTCCAGCCTTTCCCATACGCGAGTGTGTTTGCTCAAACCTGTATCTTGCTATTCTTTGCATAAAATCAAAAACTCGTAACATGAAAAATGTAGCATTTCATCTCACGATTCCAATGATATAAAATTTGTAAACTAACTCTCAAAGATCAGAGAGAATTTAATCACTCCTAATTCCTAACCTAATTTTTCCATGAACCTCAAGCTTCAAATTCTCACTACTCAGTTAATATAAATGACAACTATGCATATGTACAGCTTCAGCAAGTTAAGGACTACATTTTTGTTTCACAAATCAAAGCTTGAGGATTCCTAAATAGAGAGATAGAGTTTTGAAAAATACCTTGTTCAGCTGAGTTTGGATATGGCAATGTGGGGACTTTGAGTGAGACCTGAGGATCGTGTGAGCTTCCTTGAAGTTCCCTCAAGCTTTTCCAATGCTTAGCTTGCCTTGAGGATGCTTGAAACTCCCTGTAGAAGTCAACCGGCAACCTTCAAAAATGAAAATGGTGATGTCTGAAACAGGGCACACAGTAACAGGACAAGGGCTTGGATAGTTTGGATATGATGTGGATGAAGTGTTTCAAGTGGCAAGAGGCAAAACGCACAAGCAAATATTGAGTTGGCAAGAGTTTTGTAGAAGCTGCCCTGTTTGGACAGAAAAATGTGTTTTTTGGGTTTGAGAGTGTTTGGGATGTTATCAATTCGTGTGCTTGCTTGAGATAAGTTTGTGAAGTTGTTTTGAATGATGCCAAGCCCTCCCTTTATCAGCTTGTACAAGGTTTTGACTTTTGGCCACTTTTCTTGTTTTTGAAAAAAGGTTAAAGTGACCATGCTAAAGGCATGTACTTGGCTATCTTATGAGCTGCAAGAGTTGTTAAACCATGCCTGATATCTGTGGACAATGCTTGCACAAAAGGAACAATTCCAATGCTCAAGGCTGATAAAGTTTGCAAAAGCATGCTTTATGAAAATGGCAATGTGCCCTTTATGCCATTTATGGATTTATTCTTTGTGCAATGCTTCAAAATCCAAAACAAAGCCATTATCCACTGAATTAGAATTTAATTATGGAGTGTAGAATGGATTTAGGACCTGTAATTCAAGGTACAAGCATGCTTGATCAGATTTGCAACTTGGTGCATTGTGAAAAATGGCTTGAACAAAAGTGACAAAATGCCATTTTCTCTTCTTCGATTCTCCCTAACCACAAATTATCTTGGAGATTTCTTAGACATTTTGGAATGATTGCAACATGCTCTTGGAACTATGTGAAAAATGCCCATGAAGTTGGGTCAAAAACCTGTCTAAATTAGGGCAAATTTTCACTAAGTCTTTTAGTTCATGGACCCTTATTCACAAATTCATATCTTGAGATCCAAGCATCTTTTGGGAAAACTTTGTGAATAAAAGTTGTAGATTTCATGGAGGAATACAACTTTCATGTTGGAAGTTTTCTTTGAATCCAATTGCATCATGGTGAAAATTTGGTGAAAAATTGGGAAAAAATAAGAAAATTTCCATACTTAGAAAATTTATAAGTTATGAAAATTTCAAATTTCAAAACCCTAATTTGCAATTTTAGGTTTCTTGGTCAACAAGTTTCACATTTTGACATATCTTGATGAATTATGACCTTTGGCACTTGATTTTGACCAAAAAGTCAAGGTTTGACTTTTCAGTGTACAGTTGATTTTTTATCAGTAGACTGTAAAATTCATCTGTCAATCCTATGGATTTGAGATCTTTTGAACTATGTGATTAGGTAAAGATGATTCTATTGAGTCCTTGAAATCATTCTTGAACCCAATTGGTCATTGGCTAGGTTAAAAATCAGAAATTGCCCTTTCTCAATCAAAACCCTAATTTTGACCATTTTGCCCTTTTGATGATTTGATCAAATTTCTTGAGGAGTTATGATCCAAACTTGATCAAATGGTACATATGAGTCCAAAATGTGGTTGTGGATAAAAAATTATGAAGTTTGACTGTAAATTGGCCATGGTTGACTTTTCCCCCAATACAGCTGATTTTTAGGTCAACTGTCCAATTGACTGAGCAAAAATGTGATTCAAGGCTTGAAACTTGTCATGAGCAATCTTAGGGGTCCAAGATGGTGTATGAAATTCACATGAAGCATTGATGGTCCAAAATTCCTTATGCAAACTCAAACCCTATTTTCAGGTTATCAGTGCAAGGTGAGTTAAGCTGAGCAAACCCTAGTCTTGTCTTGAGCCCAAGAAGTATGGTGAGGAAAATCTTGATAAATGAGAGGGAAAATTTTGGGGTACAACACTGCACATAATCACATGGAGACCACAATGGCGGTGACAAATGTCACCGTCGGATTAGTGTGTTAATTAACACTTAACTTTAACAAAATTGAGATTAGTGGAAAACAAAAACATAAGAGATTGAACAATCTCTCTCTTCCTTCTTTGTTATCTCACTCTCTCTCATATGAACCTTGTCGGAGACGACATAGCCGTCGCACCGGAAATCACCTCATGGTGGCGGCAGTGGCGGAGGACGGCGATTTGTCTTCGATCTTCAATTTTCTTGCGTTTTTTGATTCGTCTTCTTATTCTGATCCTTAATCTCTAGCTCGTTTTTGCAGGAAATGGTTGATTTCGCGTTGATCTAAAAAGGGGAAAATGTAAACCTAAATGTTCAGATGTAACAAAAATCAATGATTATGATGCAAGATAAGCTAATAGAAAATGAAAACAAAATGAAAAAAGGGAGAGAATGCAGCCGATGTGTCTGGATTTGAATGTTCTTCAACTCTTTTGATGCTTCTCCGATATTATCCTTCTATCTCTGAGCTTATCTGCGTTCTCTGTTTGTCTAAACTTTCAATTTGAAATTTTTTCTTCTTCCTTCTCTCTTTTGATTTCTGAAGGGTTTGTGGCTTTAAGAATATGATGAGAAGTTAGGGTTTGTTTGATAGCTACGGTTGTGAACAGTATTCCCCCCTTGATTTCAGTGCCAATCATTGCTTATATATTATGACAGGGACTTAGGGTTTCATTTGTGTTGAATTCAATGATTTCGTGAAAACAGGCCTTGAGAAATCGCTTATTTCTTGGGTTTTTGCATTCTTCTGATATTTTATAATTTTGTGATTTCTAGAATGTGAACTTGACAGATTTTCTTGTTATTGGGCTTCTTGATATCTGTTTTTGTTATTTGCTGAATATTGGACTTGTGATGTTGCATCTGTTATTATTGTTGGGCATGTGATTTCTGTATTCTTTATTGAGTTTGCAATAAATTACTCCTTGAACCTCTTTTTGTGAACCAAAACAAGAATTTTGATTTGTAATATAGGTCTTGGCCTACAATTATATATTGAAATTCTGATTATTACTTGAGAAATAATGTATGAGGCCTTTTTGTTGCATTTGTGAACATGATTGAATTCAAACTCCCTAATTCTGATTCCATGTTCTAAACCCTTATGATGAAATTTGTAAAAACTCTATTTGAAAGCTTTCTTTGCTTGTGCTCAAGTTTAATTGTTTTGATTGCTTGCTAACATTTCTTTTTCTTGTTTTATGAGTTGTTGGCTCGGATGAGCTTGGAAAAATGATGAAGGAAGATTGAAGATAAAGTTGAGGTAATGGCTATGGTGAGCTTGAATATTGAATGAGAATGAGTCTTGGAGGGAACTTGGAGAAGGGAAGATGAAGACCTCACTAAAGATCTTAGGACTTAGATTAGGATCCATTTGAGTTTTATATTGTAAAAAGACTTACATTGTAAAAACTTGGAAATTGAATGCTTGTATCAATACTTTAGAGAAAGTATGTAAGAGTCTTTTGCATAAATTTTATAAACTTACAAACTAAAAAATTCAAAAATGGAATTTGTAATACAAACCTTTTTCCAAAGTGTTTGTAAAACAAGTTGAATCTTGAATGAGTTTGGCAATACTTGAATCTTTGAACTTAACATTTGAAATTGTCATTTTAACTTGAACTCTTGAAAAAATATGAGCTCGTTCTTTGCACTAAGTCAAAACCTCCCTTATATCCAAATCAACAAGTTTCCAAAAGGCTTGATTTCCATATTTCAAGCAAAACAAATTTTCTCTTAAGTTCCAAGGAAAAAACTCTAAATGAAAACCCCAGGAAATATGTAGTAGTGAAGTGTATTAAATGAAGTTTCACTTGGATGCCTTGTGTGAAAACAATATGAAAATTTCATTATAAAAGCCCAAAGTTCTTTACTTGAATTTGCATCATAATTTTACTACTTAAACTCAAAAGTGTAACCAACAAATAATCAAATATTCACTTGATCTCAGAAACCATACAAAAATCCCTTCTAACGAAAATCCACATAAAAACCCTCTTTAACACTAAACTTAAGAACAATATCTTGCCTTTGAAGAACTTTGAAATAGATAAAAATGGAATAAAAGAAAATAAGTTATAGTGACCCTCAATTGATGATTTGAAAGCGTACAGAGACAATACCCATAATGCTTCAAGAGTTTTGTCAAGAAAGACATTACTCGCTTCTGTAATCAAAGTCTACGCACAAAAGCCAATGGATAGGAGAAAAGGTGTCTCAGTTCAAAATACTCACATATCCTGAATCCTCTGACGAAACAAAGAATCATTTTAAGATGCCCTGAGGCATGAAGAGCCTTGGTAGCTGAAATAACCAAAAGAAAGAAGATGTGAGAGCCTCCTCACACTAATTGACAATACAACCAAATTTCATAGTTTATAGAGAACTTGGAACCGAGATATCTTGTTCCCATCACAAAGAAATTAATGCAATACAATATGATGATTATGATGAAACATAAGCCTAAATCAAGAGGGTAAATTTTGGGGTGCAACAAATGTTAATATTTTTCAAAAACAAATTGAGTTTTGGAGTCTAAATTTTGAGTTTGATGAAAATATTTGAAGAAACTTGGACGAAGTTTTCTGATGTGGTTCCTAAGTTGAAGGACGTGTGATTTCAAATCATGCCGCATGCGGTCCGATGTAATTGCAGTTGCAAACCACAATTTAAATCTATGAGCAAAAAGAACTTATTGCTATAAGGTGGTCTGCTATCCATAATAGATTAAGAGACCTCCTTTTTCTTCAACAGTGAAATTTTCCTCCCCAAAGTAATGTTCTGCATGACACAAGTTATAGTGTTAACTTTTTTGGCTTTTATTTTACTACTTTACATTCTTGAACTATTGATTCCTTAACGTTATTTACAACTTGTGAATAGGAAATGAACTTAAGGATGTTTTAATTATGAAAATGTAAACCTTGTTAATTTTAATTTTTTTAATGTTTTAATTATTATTTTTTTAGTTTCTAATATAGGGTGTTTGATATTTTTAGATATGCGCTTATTTTGAAAATAATTGTTGAACATTGAGATAACTAGCTTCATAGGCCCTTACATGCCACTACATATTATCTTAATCCTCAGTTCCACTATGAAGATAATTTTAAAGATGAGGATGTTGAAGGTAAAAATATGTTATTTAGTTGTTTAAATAGGATGGTAAATGATGTTGGGCTTAACAAAATTCTTAAGCAAGTGACTTCCTTTCATTATGCTAGAAACATGTTTGGTTATGAAGCGACAAATAAATCTAGGAAGGATATGTTACCTGGTGAATGGTGGGATTTCTATGGAGATATGACTCCATAATTTAAGAGGTTCTCAATTTGTGTTATAAGCTTAACTTTCAACTCTTCTGATTGTGAACAGAATTGGAGTTCCTTTGAAATGGTAATGAATTATTATTTGTTTGTTTATAGACTTGATTTTTATTTGTTTAGAACCATTATGTTGAATTATTATTTACTTTATAGGTTCATATAAAGAGAATAAATAGGTTACATAAAAAAATATGAATAACTTGATTTATGTCATGTACAATTTGAAGTTGAAAATTATAAAAGGAAAAGCAAAAAGTGTTGTTCTTTCGTTTGAATATATTCATTCAGATGATGAATAGATAAATGAAGATCCTAATGAAGAAAATGTGCAAATTGAATTTAATATTGAGCAAAATAATGTTATTATTAACAATGTTGTGGAAGCATGTGCTATTGTTACTAATGTTGTACAAAGTGGTGGTGGTAGAAATGTTGAATTAGTTGGAAGTTGAACTTCAAGAAATCCAACTTTGATTAATGATGAAGAAGGTGTTTCATCTGGGGCAAAGTTTAATGATGATACACAAGATACCGATGAATATGATGGTGATGATATTTGTGGTGATGATTTTACTAGAGTTTTGGATGTGTGAAGCCATTAAGATATCTATTTTATGCTTTGTATGGCTTTATGTAGTAGTCAATTAAGAAGAAATTAGTACTTTAAGTCTTTATGGAGTATGAAATTTAAATTTTGATGTTAATTGGTGTTCCATTACACACACACACACATATATATATATATATATATATATATATATATATATATATATATATATATATATATATATATATATATATATATATATATATATATATATGTGTGTGTGTGTGTGTGTGTATGTGTGTGTGTGTGTGTGTGTGTGTGTGTGTGTGTGTGTATGTGTGTGTGTGTCATATATGTGGCATTTACAAGTTTAAAAATATATGTATGTGTCATATATGTGTCTCTTACAGGTTTTTGAAAGTCATTTTAAATTATTCATAGACTCATACGAGTTTGCGAGTCGAGTCTATAGACCTTTTACGAGTCTGAGTAGACTCACGAGTTTGACAACCTTGTCCACTTGGCCAAATCCAATTGCAATTTTGTTGTCACCCAAGATCACGCGACGATTAACCGATTCACGCTACTAGGCTTGCAAGAACCACCACGTTCTTCAATGTCTTCACTCGATTGAAAATGATGCATGTATGAGATATATATAGGTGTGAGACTTGGCGGCAAAAGAAAGACCTAGAAACAAAAAAGAAAACTGATTTTTGAAGTTCGGTACAGGATGTGTCGACATATACGTGACAAAATAGGCGCATGTATAGACCTGTAGTAAGTCATGAGTCGACACAAATTTCCAGAGAGTTTTAGGCTTTAAAATAACTGCACGTGAGTTGACACGAAGCTCGTATGTGTCGACACATAGAGCATTTTAAAGGCATGTATCGGCACAAATAAGAGGATTAGTCGACACAAACTTACAGAGAGTTTTTTCTTTAAAACAACAACACATGTGCTGATACAAAGCACGAATGTGTCAACACATGCAAATGAATTTTGTGCAAAAACTAATTTTTTTTACTTTATGAGACCAATGGAAAACCAAACCAAACTTATTCTATATGCTTCTTAAGGTTCCTAATGACTTCTAATGAAAGGGTGCACACAAATACTCCAAGATAGCATTCAACATATAGAAAAGCTAAATCAATTCCTAGTTTTGATATTATACAAAAGATATATAAGAGAACAAGCACACAATGAGAATTATCAAAATTCACACAAATACTGATATATCACACAAAGGCGTTTTGCAAAAGTAAGAGCGCAAACATACATGTTCCCATACACATGATGTTACGCAAGAATAATAATCATAAAACATGGAAAGATAATTGTTACCATAATAAGATACACATAAGACACAAAGTATGAGAAATGCGATGCTTATGCAACTTTCTCAAGTCGCCTCAAATGTCATTAGTATGCAAGATATCACAATGGTTCTCCTGATGCCGCGCACGCATGTGCCTAGCTTAGTGAACAATAAATCACCAAAAAAACCAAATAATGAAATGCATTCAAAACATATGATATGACATGATCAACAAGCGCAATATCCAAATAACAATCTCACATTTAATTCATGTGTCAAAGAATATATAAACACCTTGCAAGAGATGCAAGCAATAAGAACCAAAACATGCATGAGAATTGTGATGCGGTGGGAGAACTGACTTGAGGTTTTGCGTTTGTGTTCGCAAATGTTTCGGTTTAGTAAGAGTCGTCACCGACTTTTTATTTTATCCAAAGGAAAGGTCAAAAAGCACAGGAAAGACCTTTGAGATTGTTTTTGGGTTCGGGGGGTAGATTATTCAAAGGGAAGGTGCAAGCACCCTTTTCATCCATGGTTTTCCATGGGCTCTTAGTTACTTGTTTTAGATCACTTGCTTTTGCTTTTCAATTGTTTGAAATGGTGCTTTTGTGTGTGGTTTTGAAAATATTTTGAAAAGAGGACTTTGTCTAGGCAACCTTTATAATGATTCTTGTTTGAATATATACAAAGGTGTTTGTCTTTTGAAAAATGTTTCAATGTTTGAAAATTTGTTTTGGGAAATAATTTGAAATTATGTTGTGATGTGTTTTTGAAAATAGCAAGGATGTTTGCAAGTTTGATCAAGTAACTAGGAGCATCTACCTACCTACTCAAAGATCTTTCCTACACATTTTTAACCCTTTGACATTGTTGTTTTACCATTGCATTTGGTAAACAACCTTGTGTTTGGATGTTAAACGGGACAGGCGCGGGTCATCATATGACCATGATAGCAATTGTGCCAAGTATCTTAGCAAGTTTTTGTTTGAGGGACTAGATCATTTTTGTATAAGCAAACAAGATAGCGTCATCGAGGGACTATGATCTTTTTGTTTTGAGTTTGTTTTGCCAAGATACCTAGAATGCATACCATGACCATGTTTTTAAGGCAACAAGTGGATGAAACCCTAGAGGTGCTTGTGTGCATTGTGTTGTCATTTTTCATGCTTTTTTGTCTTGTGTTTAGTCATGCTATTTGTTTTGATTTTGGTCTTGCATACAAACCCTAATCTTTCTATCATGGCATATTTGAAAGCAATAAAGTGCGCAAAAGTAAATCTACGACTATTACAACATGATTATGGGGAGGGGGATACAAATTTGAATAGGGGGATATTTGCAAGAAATTAAAACCCTAAGTCAACTATTACAACCAAATTGAACTCATTGTGCAAATAAATAAATAGATAAATATTTAAATATGCAATTAAACATAAATATGCAAAAAATGTTTTTGTATTATTTTTATGTATGTAAAAATAAATTATTTAATGTCCTAAAAATATTAAAAAATAAAAATGATTATTTTTATTAAGGGTGGAAACCCTAGTTTTTGTTTTAAGAAAATATACATTTATTATATTATTTATTCATTTTTATATACAAGAAAATAAATAAAAATATTCACAAAAGTATTAAGAAATAAAATAAGTGAGAAAATATTATTTTATATGTATAAATAATAAAAATGAAATATATAATATTTTTGTATTAATTATAAGTTTTTATTTAAGAAAACAAAAGTATATTATTATAGTAATTATTTCCATGTCCAAGAAAATAATAATAATAATAAAATAAAATTTGAAAATTTATGAAAATATTTTTGGTGATTTTTAATATTTAGAAAAATAAATAAAAGTCAGAAATGAAAATAGAAATGGAAAATATAAAAAAAAATAAAAACAATGGGCCAAGGGGGTGTAAAGAGCAAGCTAGGGGGTGCAAAAAGTATGAACAAGCCAAGCCCAGCTGTGATACGGTGGGAGAACTGACTATGGTTTTGCGTTTGTTTTCGCAAATGTTTCGGTTGAGCAAGAGTCGCCACCGACTTTTTATTTTATCCTAAGGAAAAGTTTAAAAAGCACAGCAAAAACCTTTGAGATATTTTCTTGGGTTCGGGGAGTAGATTATAGAAAGGGAAGGTATTAGCACCCTTTCTATCCATGGTTATCCATGGGCTCTTAGGTACTTGCTTAGATCAACTTGCCTTGGTTTTCAATTGTTTGAAATGGTGCTTTGTGTGTGGTTTTGAAAATGTTTTGAAAAAGATGCCTTGTCTAGGTTACCTTTGTAACAATTCTTTACTCGAATGTTTTACAAAAGGTGTTTGTCTTTTTGAAAAGATGTTTCAAGGTTTTTTGAAAGTGTGTTTTGAAAGTGTGATTTGAAAAATAGGCAAGTGTTTTTGATTTGCAAGTTGACGAGTACTTAAGAGCTATCTACCCTAAAGTTCTCAAAGATTTTTGTTATGTTTTAACCCTTTTAACAATTTTGTTCCACCATTGCATTTGGTGGACAATCTTGTGTTAGGATGTGAAAGGGACGGGCGCGGGTCATCGTTTAGACCATGATTGCAATGGTGCTAAGTATCTTTGGGCAATTTTTTCCTTGAAAGGGACTTGATCATTTTAGGCAACTTTTCGAAAGCGTCATCGAGGGACTATGATCATTTGATTTTGTTTGTTTTGCCCAAAGAAACCTAACATGCAATATGGCCCAATTATTGAAGGCAACAAGTGGAATACCCTAGGGGTGCAAGTGTGATATGTGTTGTCCATTTTCATGCTTGATTATCTTGAAATTAGGTCAAACTATTTGTTGTTTTTATTTGCATACAAACCCTAATTCTAACATGGTATATTTAGAAAGCAATAAAGTGCGAAAAGTAAAGTTCCTACACTATTACAACACAATATGGGAAGGGGGGTACAAATGTTCAAATGGGGGTATTTTGACAAGGAATTTAAACCTAGCTATTACATCAATTTGGAATTATTTACAATATAATTGATAGCACAAATTAAATAGAAATAAAATAAATATGCAAAATGTAAAAAGGGTTTTTATATGTATGGAAAAAAGGTATTTTTTATGTTAAATAATCAAAATAAAAAAAAAAGTATTATTTTTTGGAGTTTTTGTGTTTTAAGGGCAAAACCCTAATTTATTAAGTAAATATATTAATTATTTAATATGTACAAGTATTTATTTATTATATTCAAAAATAATAAAAATGAAGTATATTTATAAAAAGTATTTTTGAGGTCACATATTAATAAAAGAAAAAATGTATGTAATTTTGTATTTTTGCCCTAAACATATTAATATATATATGAATATCTTTATTATTTACTAAATATATTATATATACAAGAATAATAATATTTAATATTTATAAAAAAGTATATTTTATATAAAATATTTTAGGAAGATAAAACAAAATAAAAATGAAAATAAAATGGTGTTTACATTATTTTTAGTATTTTAAGTACAAGAGTGTTTATTTATTTATTTATGTACAAATAACTATCTTAAACAAATAAATGCCTAATAAATTCAAAATGGTTTAAAAAATTATTTTTATATTTTTAATATCATGAGGAAAAATAAATAAGTCAGAATGAAAAAAGAAAAGTCAATAAATCATGAAAATAAACATAATGGGCCTAGGGGGTGTAAAACCAAAAACATGGTGTGAAAAGAAATATCAAAACAGGCCCAGCCCACCAAGTCTTTCTTCAACCTCTGGCCAGAACTGTGACAAAAACGCGCGCTTGCACCATGAATTCAAACATCCTGATTCCTTGAGTTTTAACAAAAACTTACAACACCAAAGATGTTAAGCATTGAATCACGATTCTAAATATGTAAAGAACTCATCCTAACTCTCAGAAATGAGAGAGAATTTCATCAATCCCAAATCTTGACCTAACTTTTTATCAATATTCAGACATCAAATTCTCATAGCACAGGCAAAATAAATGAAAAGTAAAGGTATGTACAGTTTCAGGGGCATGAGTAGAACACTTCTTATTCACAAACTTAGAGCTAATGATGTCTACATTGTGAGATAAAAGTTCAAGAATATACCTGTTCAGTTGGAATCGTGTCTGGCAATGGGGGATCTTTCAGGGCAAGATAATGATCTGTACAGCTTGTCTGAAGTGTAGTGATGCTATTCCAATGCTTGGAGTGTTTTGAATCGTGCTGAATCACTCCATGGAAGTCAACCTGCAAGAGAGAAAAATGAAAATGGCCAACTGTGCTATGGCTGTTACAGTATGTATCTAAGGTTGGGGATAGCTTGTATGGATGTTAATGAATGTGTTTGAGGTGGTTTGGATGAAAACGCACGAGGGAAAGGAACTGTGGAAGTCAATATGCAGAAGATACACTGATTTTGCAGTTTGAGGGTGATTCTGAGTTTTGGAAGGCAATGGAAGTGATTGACTCGTGTTCTAGCTTGGTTAGGATGTTTAGAGAGTGTACAAAGTTCTTGCTTAAGCTTGTTTGTGCTGAGATGAAAAGTTGTGTTGGTTATGCCAAGTTACTTCTAACTTAAGAAAGAAAATGCAAGTTGGTTTTACAAGCTTGTGCAGGCCCCTCTAAACATGCTGCAAAATTAGCCTTGATCAGTGGGATTAGCTCAATAAATCGTGCCTAGAAGATATGCCTTGTACCTCTTAGATTCATGCTTGACATAAAGTTGTGCTTTACAAGAATAGATAAATCACTTTTTCCAAATATGGCTTAAACTTCCATGCAATGACCAAACTCATAGAACAACATCTTGGCACAGAGGATTAGCATTTAATTTATGAGTGTAAATGAGATTTGAGGCCTGCAATGTAGCTTGCACATGCTGAGTTTGAAAATGCATAAGTTATGAACATGGAAATGGCCATGAATCAAAGTGACTTTTTCCTAACTTGCCAAATTCGATTCTATCTAACCATGAGGTTGTTTGATGAGTTCTTGGACATTTTGGAAAGCTTGGAATGTGTACTACAATCCATCTTTGAAATTCAAATTGAAATGCCAAGTGGAAGTATGTGAAAAATGGTCTTGAAGTTAGGTAACAACCTTGCCTAAAATAGGTCAAATTTTCACTAAGTTAAGAATGGTTTGGTACCCTTGTTCCAAAAATTGTAACTTGAGATACAAGCCTCTTTTGGGAAAACTTTGTGAATCAAAGTTGTAGATTATGCAATAGGCTACAACTTTCATGTTTTGACTTTTGCTTGAATCCAAATGAATCTTGGTGAGAAAGTGGGGCAAAGTTAGGAAAAAATTAGGGTTTTTCATAACTTAGAAAAATTCTAAGTTATGAAAAATCTTCATTTCAAACCCTAATTTGCATTTCTTGATTTCTTGATGAACAAGTTTCATGATTTGGCATGTTTTGATGAAACATGAATCTTGACTCTTGATTTTGACCAAAAAGTCAAAGTTTGACTTTTTAATATACAGTAAAAAATTGATCAATTGACTAGGAAATTCAACTGTCAATCTTGTGCATTTGGGATCTTTTGAACTTGTTGAACATGCCAAGACCATTCCATGGGGTCCTTGAGTCCATATGTGAGCTTGGTTTTCCATTGGCTAGGTCAAACAGTCAAAAATTGCCTTTGTGCAGTCAAAACCCTAAAAATGACCATTTTGCCCTTTTGGTGATCTGATCAAATTTCTTGTGGAATTGTGATCCAAACTTGATCAAATGGTCCATGTGAGTTCATAATGTTGATGGGGGTCAATTTGCATGAGATTTGACTGTCAATTGGCCACAGTTGACTTTTTCCCAATACAGCTGATTTCTAGGTCAACTGTCCAATTGACTGGGCAAAACTTGGAATCAAGACTTGAAACTTGGTATGGATAAACTTGGGAGTCCAATATGAAGCATGAAAGTCATCTTAGGCATTTTTGGTCAAAACATCTTTGTGCAAACACAAACCCTAATTTGGGTCAACAGTGCAAGGAGAAGTCTTGAGCAGATGAAACCCTAACTGGATCTTGAGCTCCAAGGGTCTTGGTGATGAGAAATTAATAAGAAATGGGAGGGCAAATTTTGGGGTACAAATGGTCCTTCATATGTAGGAGTCCATGGTGGTCAGAATCATCGCACCACCAGAAAATATGCTCTTGATCACAAATGGTCCTTCATATGTAGGAGTCCATTTGCCCCTGGGATCACTTTGCGGCAAGATAATCCGCTTGATTACGAGATCTCCGACTTGATACACTTGACGTCTGACTTTCTTATTGAAGGCCTTGATCATCCGTTTTTGATACGTCTGACCATGGCATATAGCAGCGAGTCGCTTTTCGTCGATCAGATTGAGTTGATCAAGTCGGGTCTGCATCCAATCATCTTCATTCAAACCTGCGTCCTTCATAATCCTTAGAGAAGGAATCTGATCCTCCATAGGCAGGACAACTTCCATGCCATATACCAATGAAAATGGGGTTGCCCCGGTTGAAGTACGTGCCGTCGTACGGTATCCATGTAGAGCAAACGGTAACATCTCATGCCAGTCTTTGTAGGTGACTGTCATTTTCTGAATGATCTTCTTAATGTTTTTGTTCGCAACTTCAACAGCACCGTTCATCTTCGGCTGATAGGGAGATGAATTATGATGATAAATCTTGAACTGTTCGCACAAAGCAATGATCATCGTGTTATTCAGATTTGTACCGTTGTCTGTGATGATCCTGTCTGGAACACCATACCGGCAAATGAGATTTTGCTTGATGAAGCGGGCAACCACATTCTTAGTAACAGAGGCGAAGGAAGCTGCTTCGACCCATTTGGTGAAATAGTCAATGGCAACCAGGATGAAGCGATGTCCGTTGGAAGTCGTGGGCTTGATCTCTCCAATCATGTCAATGCCCCACATTGCAAATGGCCAAGGAGCAGTCAGAACGTTGAGAGGGACCGGAGGGATATGAACTTTGTCAGCGTAGACTTGACATTTGTGGCAAGTACGGGAATGTTGATGGCAATCAGCTTCCATGGTAGACCAGTAATAGCCTGCCCTTAGGATCTTCTTAGCCATTGTATGCCCGCTCAAGTGAGTGCCAAATGTGCCGCTGTGTATCTCAGTCATGATCAACTCTGCTTCAGCTTTGTCTACGCATCAGAGTAATACACAATCATGGCTTCGTTTGTAAAGGATGCCGTTGCTCAGGAAGAATTTGCTAGCAAATTTCCTTAAGAACTTCTTGTCATTTACGGAAGCTCCTTCGGGATAATCTCTAGCCTCGAGATACCTTTTGATCTCATGGAACCAAGGTTGTTCCACTACTTCTTCGGTATTAATCTCGTGGCAATGCGCGGGTTCATCCATTCGCTCGATGGTGATTTGGGGAGCCTCGTTATCCCAGTTGAGTTTAAACATGGAGGACATTGTGGCTAGAGCATCTGCTAGCTGATTCTCTTCTCGCGGGAAATGCTCGAAGGTAATTTGCTCGAAATGAGGCAACAATGTCAAGACATGTTCTTTGTATGGGATAAGATTAGGATGCTTGGTATCCCACTCTCCTTTGATTTGACTGATAACCAAAGCCGAATCCCCAAATACGATCAAAGATTTGATCCCCAAGTCTATAGCAGCCTTGAGACCAAAGATGCAAGCTTCGTACTCAGCCATGTTGTTTGTGCAGCTGAAGCAAAGTCGGGCCGTGAAAGGTGTGTGACAACCTTCCGGAGAAATGAGTACCGCGCCGATACCGTTTCCTAGTGCATTTGAAGCACAATCAAAGTACAGGGTCCATCAGGATCCCTTTTCGGGTCCGTCATACGGTCCGTTACTTTCAATGTTGTCCAAGTTCATGATGTCCTCGTCTGGGAAGTCAAATCTCATGGGTTGATAATCTTCGATAGCTTGATGAGCCAGATGGTTAGCTAGTACACTCCCTTTTATAGCCTTTTGGGTGGTGTACTGGATGTCATACTCAGTTAGGATCATCTGCCATCTGGCTATTCTTCCAGATAAAGCGGGCTTTTCGAAGATATACTTGATAGGATCCATTTTGGAAATCAACAAGGTGGTATGAGTCAACATATACTGTCTTAGTCGGCGAGCAACCCATACCAAAGCGCAACAAGTTTTCTCGAGCAGTGAGTAGCGAGTCTCACAGTCGGTAAACTTTTTTCTAAGGTAATAAATAGCATTCTCTTTTCGACCAGACTCGTCATGCTGGCCCAAAACACACCCCATTGAGTTATCCAAGACGGTCAGATACATGATCAATGGTCTTCCTTCGACGGGTCGCATCAGAATAGGAGGTTCTAGCAAATACTCCTTGATTTTATCAAAAGCAGCTTGGCAATCGTCGTTCCATTCGACTACCTGATCTTTCTTCAAGAGTTTGAAAATTGGCTCACAGGTAGAAGTCAAATGGGAGATGAATCTGGAAATATAGTTCAAGCGCCCCAAGAACCCTCTAACCTCCTTTTCAGTACGGGGAGCAGGCATCTCTTGTATTGCTTTCACTTTTGCTGGATCGACTTCAATGCCTTTGTTGCTTACAATGAATCCTAGAAGTTTACCAGACCTAACTCCAAAAGTGCACTTACTTGGATTCAGCCTGAGTTTGTATTCTTTCAATCTGGCAAACAGCTTTTCTAGATGTTCAAGGTGCTCCTCTTCTGTTTGTGACCGAGCTATCATATCGTCTACGTACACTTCAATCTCATTATGTATCATATCATGAAACAAAGCTACCATGGCGCGTTGATAAGTTGCCCCAGCGTTCTTCAGTCCGAACGGCATCACCTTGTAACAGAAAGTGCCCCATTGTGTGACAAAAGTTGTTTTCTCCATATCCTCGGGAGCCATTTTGATTTGATTGTAGCCCGAGAATCCATCCATGAAGGAAAACACTTTGCGCTGAGCTGTATTGTCGATCAAAATGTCAATGTGTGGAAGTGGAAAATCATCTTTGGGGCTGGCCCTATTCAAATCCCGGTAGTCCACACACATCCTGACTTTGCCATCTTTCTTAGGTACTGGCACGATGTTAGCGACCCATTGAGGATAGGACGTAACAGCCAGAAAGCCAACGTCGAATTGCTTCATCACTTCTGCTTTGATCTTTTCAGACATGTCAGGCCTCATTCGGCGGACTTTTTGCTTGATCGGTGGACAATCCTCTCTTGTGGGGAGACGGTGAACCATGATGTCTGTGTCTAAACCCGGCATGTCTTCATAAGACCAAGCGAAGATTTCAACATACTCATTCAACAACTGTATCAGGCGCTCCTTGACACTTGGTTCCAGATTGGCACCCACTTGCACCTCTTTCCGGTCTTCCTTGGTCCCCAAGTTGACAGTTTCCAATGACTCTTCATGCGGTAAGATGGCCCTTTCCTCTTGCTGTAGAAGTCTGGCTAGTTCCCCTGGTACTTCACAACCTTCGTCATCTTCATACTCGGCTTGATTGACCAGATCTTCAGAGTTATTGAAGGATATAGCAGAATGGTCACCCATGGAATCCGGAGTGGATGGGTACCTGCATTTGTGAGTGTGGGTGTGTGTAAGGGATAGCCATCCTTAAACAAAAAATGCAAAAGGAAAGAAAATGAACACAGCAGTTTATCAAATGAAAAACATCCAATGAATCATTAAACATGGCATATGGATATGAAAAATAATCAAAACCCTTACAAATGGACCTACATGCCCCGGGCAAGGCATGAGGTGAAAAGATAGTGTACGGATTGTTTGAGAATAAATATTACAGACCAAATAAGAAATGTTTGACAGATAAATTACTGATGAATAAAAGTGACGGGGACAAAGTCTTTTGCCTCCCAGTTGCACAATCCTCCTTTGACAGTTGGGTAGATCCACTCCTCGATGTTGCTCTCTTTGTCTTCATCCTCCAAAGCGTTGATTCCGTAGGGAGAAATTTTGACAGGCGCTCTTTCAATCTTCGAACGGCGCATAGCTTTCTGGCCCGCGATAGTGAACTCTAATCCAAATTTATCTGTTTTATGCGGAATATCAGGCAACCTCCCCCATGCTGAATTCTTCCCCTCCTTTATTGCGACCTTTGCGTCCTCCAGAGATGCCATCCTGGCCATCTGCCTCGGTGTCTCAGCTGCCAACTTTGCTACTGTTATTTCAGGAAGGACTTCTTCGAAATGCTGAAAAGGCGTCTCAATGAACTCCCCCTCTACCTCCACGTACCGGAATGAGTTTAAGTGACTGATCATGTACTCCTCTTCACCATGGACAGTAATGATCTTTCCCTTGACAGGATACTTCAACATCTGGTGTAAGGAGGAGGTGACTGCCCCAGCATGGTGTATCCAAGGCCTACCCAACAAGCAAGAGTATGATGGACGGATGTCCATCACATAGAAAGTAGATTTAAATACCTCAGTGCCTATCTTGATGGGAATTTCAACCTCCCCATGGACCATTCTTTTCGAACCATCGAAAGCTCTGACAACAATATCACTCGGTTTCAACTCCAACCCTTCACAATCTAGTCGGTCCAAGGCCTTCTTAGGCAGTACATTCAGCGATGAACCAATGTCGACCAAGACATGCGCGAGAGTAGTTCCTCGGCACTCGACTGAAATGTGCAAAGCATCATTGTGGTTTCTGCCTTTAGGAGTTAGGTCGGCATCAGAGAAACCTAATCCATTGTCCGTAGTAAGGCTAGCCACGCAATTTTGAAATTGATCTGCAGAGGTTTCCTGGGGCACATGGGCTGCCTTCAGGAATTTTATCAGAGCTTTAGCGTACGCTTCCGAGCAAAGTAGTAGTGCCAGCATGAAGATCTTTGAGGGGGTTTTCCCCAGTTGTTCTACCACATCGTAATCACTCCTTTTGATTATTTTCAAGATCTCATCCATTTCCTTCTTGGAGGTTTCCGGGATGACCAAGGGTTGAGCCCTCGTCCTGACGAGCTCATCTTGGATTCCCTTACCTTTATCAGTAGAGGTAGGAGGGACAGTACTAGGAACAACAACATCTTCAATCAACGGGGTTCTAGAGGAGAGTTTTATTGGTGCAGGGATGACCTTGTCGGCAGATGAGGGTCCAAAGATTGCTCTTGGAGGGGCAATCTCTGGAGAAAATATTCTCCCGCTCCGGGTGATTTTGCTCGTGCCTGCAATGTTTCCAATGCTGGCTTCTTCATCATCCGAACTTTCTTCAGTTATTTCGATTTGTTTAATACCAAGGTAGTAGACGTCACCTCCATAGTTCCATGGTATTGACTTCTCAGAAACATAGGGGACATGCCCTGGCATTGTTATCTTCAAAGGAACAGACTTCGTAGCTGGTGTAATCTTAACAGGCTTTTTGACGGCCTTGGAAAGATTGGAGTGAATGGTTATGATTGAGACATCTTCAGTATGAGTTGGAACAGCAGAAACTTTTTCAAACAAAATTTGTCGACTATCCATTAGGCCTTGGATGCCTTTCTTCAGTAACGGACAGTCAAACGGCAGAGAGTAACAACAATAGCAGTCTTCTTTACATCCTGGGAAGATCCCGACCTTTAACAGATTCAACTTGATGGTTAGCAATGGAGTTATCAGATCATTGACATCAGCAACATACAAATCTTCTTCAATGGCATTGACATTTCGGCCGTGCTTCGGCATGGGAGCAGATATCACATTAGGCTTCTCCGGAGCGTCGAACTCCACCTCCTTCGCCTCTATCAGGTCTTGGATTTTATGCTTGAGTGCCCAACAATCATTGGTGTCGTGCCCGACACTGTCAGAATGGTAGGCGCATTTAGCATTAGGATGATAATGCGGAGAGGACGTATTCACATTCTTTGGTGCCTCTTTGATAGTGGCGAGATTCAACTTCAACAGATGGGGAAGCACTTGCGCTGGAGTCATATTAATACGGGTGAACTGCCGTTGTGGCCGTTCCACTCGTTGTTGATTTGGTCTGGACTGGTTATAGCGAGGCTGCTCACTTGAAGGATTTTGAATCATTACGGCCCCCACGGTTGGCCGGCGCTCGGTCTTCCCTGCTCTTCTCTGGGAGTATACCACAGCTGTTTCTTTCTTAAAAGGCTTCTTCTCAACACTTGCAGCAACACCCTTCTGAATCTTTATTGACTTGATGCCAGCTTCTATTCTTTCGCCTGTTAAGATCAAATCGGTAAACCCCGCGGAAGAGTTACCAATCAGATGATTGAAAAAAGGCCCAGATAGGGTCCCTAGAAACATATCAACAAGCTCACGGTCGGTTAAAGGAGGCTGCACCCTGCCAGCCAAATCCCTCCATTTTTGTGCATATTCTTTGAATCATTCGCCTGTTCCTAATGACATACCCTGAAGTTGGGTACGAGTAGGAGCAAGGTCAGAATTGTACTGATATTGTTTGTAAAAGGCGGTGGCCAAGTCTTCCCAATTTCGGACGCTGGTTCCCTCTAGCTGATAAAACCACTCCAGTTGAGCCCCAGAAAGGCTGTCTTGAAAGAAATGGATCCAAAGGTTTTTATCTGCCGTATAGGGTTGGATCTTTCTCACGTAGGACCTGAGATGCATTTTTGGACAGGACAGCCCATCATACCTCACAAAAACTGGCACTTTGAACTTTGGGGGAATCACAATCCCGGCAACCAAACCCAAATCTTCAAAATCCAAACCCGGTACTCTCTGTAGTTCCATGGCGGCCAACCTGTCTTCTAACCCTTTGTATTTATCATCAGCCGGAGGGTATTGCTGGTCAGAATAGTCTTCATCCTCTTCAACCTCTTCTTCTTCCACATCGGACTCGAAAGGTACCGCAGCCCCACCTCCTTTACTAGTCCCTTCATCAGAAGTAGGAGGAAATTCAAGCACTCTCCTGGCCTCTCTGTCAAATCTTCTCCCTAAAGTAGCCACCCCGAGTCTCTTTTTCTTCTTTTTCACTGGATCTTTATTCCCCAGCAAGGTCTTGAGATCCTCCTGACCTTTAGCCAAGGTCGTCAGGAGTTGCTGGAACTGTGCATTTTGAGCTTGTAGGTCTTTGACTGTTTGCTCGAGATCCATCCTACTGAAATAAACAGCAGACAAATAAGGAAACCTGGAGTGAGACCTGCTTATGCACATGATAAATGGTATGCTTATGTATGCAATGCATTCAAGGATTTAGAACATTCAAAATTGTTGTAGACAAAAAGGAACGCACGTCATATTAATAAGAAGAAATTTGTTAGTACATAAATGCCCCATGGGCCAAATATTACAAAAACTACTTCTCAAGGTAAAAAGACATTGCGCATCCTCTTTGGCGCAATGTAGGTGTTGAGGGCCTCTTGCTCATGGAGTCGGCGGGTAAGCTCTAGAACCTTCTTCTCACTGGCATAGAAGCTAGCTTCAAAAGTGTTCCGTTCCTCCTTGAGCTGAATCCAACTTTTCTGCATTTCCTCCCATGATGTAGGCATGTCAGGATGTAGGATGGTGTAGGGAACCTCTCCTTCCTTGACGGGCTCTTTAATCACAGGGAGTACATGAGGATAAGGCATCATTAGACTTTGGGCTCGGGCTCGTACCCACTTGAGATAAGGCTCAAGAGGGATGGAGTTCTTGTGTCCCAGAGTCTTGCTATCAACCTTGTTGGGTCTTCCCCAAGCTCTGATGAATCTTTGGCGAAGTCCTTGTGCATCGTTGTCGAAGTCAAAAACTAGGTCAGGAATCAACATGTCATGAGGGCCATCCCTCCGTGCATATCCAAATTACCTCAAAGCTAGGCAAGGGTTGTAGGTGATACCTCCTCTGATTCCAAGTAAAGGAACATTAGGAAACTCTCCACAACGATCGACGATGATGACATTTTCTCTGGACCAAGAACACCAATGTACATCAGAGTGAGTAAGAGTCATCAACCGTTGGGACCACCTTGAGCCTTGGTCATTCTTCAAGACAGATTGTGGAAGGTGCGAAATAAACCACCTTGCAAGGAGAGGAGTACAACACATGAGAACACCCCTCTTTCTCATTGTTCGTGTGTAAAATGAGTGAAGAATGTCCCCAAGCAATGTTGGTATTGGATTTCTGGACAAGAAGATTTTGACGGCGTTGACATCTATCAATTGGTCAGAATTTGGGAACAAGACTAACCCATAGATAAGGAGTGCCACAATCTTCTCAAAGGCTCGTAGGTCCAATGAATTCCAACATTCTTGTGCCTTTTCAAACAAGAATTTTGCTAAGAATCCTTTGACGCCGCTTCTGGTTTCCCAATGCCCCTTGATGTCGGATGGTTGTAGATGTAATGCTCGAGCAACATCTTCCGGCTTTGGTTCCTTTTCCGTACCGTTGAAGGGTAGTTGATTAAGGATAGGGATTCTTAAGAGTTGAGAAAACTCCTCCAAAGTGGGCACCAACTGGTAATCAGGGAAAGTGAAACAGTGATGAAGAGGGTCAAAGAACTGGAATAGCACTTTCATCATGTCTTCTTCAATGTTGGTGTTTACTAAGCTGAGCAGTCTACCATGTCTTTCACTGAAGGATGAGCTTTCCGGAATTCTTGAGGTGAGCTCCTTGAGTTGAGGAGAGATTCTCACAAGGTTGACTTGGATGGTTTTTCTGCGAGGATTATCAAAATTCACACAAATACTGATATATCACACAAAGGCGTTTTGCAAAAGTAAGAGCGCAAACATACATGTTCCCATACACATGATGTTACGCAAGAATAATAATCATAAAACATGGAAAGATAATTGTTACCATAATAAGATACACATAAGACACAAAGTATGAGAAATGCGATGCTTATGCAACTTTCTCAAGTCGCCTCAAATGTCATTAGTATGCAAGATATCACAATGGTTCTCCTGATGCCGCGCACGCATGTGCCTAGCTTAGTGAACAATAAATCACCAAAAAAACCAAATAATGAAATGCATTCAAAACATATGATATGACATGATCAACAAGCGCAATATCCAAATAACAATCTCACATTTAATTCATGTGTCAAAGAATATATAAACACCTTGCAAGAGATGCAAGCAATAAGAACCAAAACATGCATGAGAATTGTGATGCGGTGGGAGAACTGACTTGAGGTTTTGCGTTTGTGTTCGCAAATGTTTCGGTTTAGTAAGAGTCGTCACCGACTTTTTATTTTATCCAAAGGAAAGGTCAAAAAGCACAGGAAAGACCTTTGAGATTGTTTTTGGGTTCGGGGGGTAGATTATTCAAAGGGAAGGTGCAAGCACCCTTTTCATCCATGGTTTTCCATGGGCTCTTAGTTACTTGTTTTAGATCACTTGCTTTTGCTTTTCAATTGTTTGAAATGGTGCTTTTGTGTGTGGTTTTGAAAATATTTTGAAAAGAGGCCTTTGTCTAGGCAACCTTTATAATGATTCTTGTTTGAATATATACAAAGGTGTTTGTCTTTTGAAAAATGTTTCAATGTTTGAAAATTTGTTTTGGGAAATAATTTGAAATTGTGTTGTGATGTGTTTTTGAAAATAGCAAGGATGTTTGCAAGTTTGATCAAGTAACTAGGAGCATCTACCTACCTACTCAAAGATCTTTCCTACACATTTTTAACCCTTTGACATTGTTGTTTTACCATTGCATTTGGTAAACAACCTTGTGTTTGGATGTTAAACGGGACAGGCGCGGGTCATCATATGACCATGATAGCAATTGTGCCAAGTATCTTAGCAAGTTTTTGTTTGAGGGACTAGATCATTTTTGTATAAGCAAACAAGATAGCGTCATCGAGGGACTATGATCTTTTTGTTTTGAGTTTGTTTTGCCAAGATACCTAGAATGCATACCATGACCATGTTTTTAAGGCAACAAGTGGATGAAACCCTAGAGGTGCTTGTGTGCATTGTGTTGTCATTTTTCATGCTTTTTTGTCTTGTGTTTAGTCATGCTATTTGTTTTGATTTTGGTCTTGCATACAAACCCTAATCTTTCTATCATGGCATATTTGAAAGCAATAAAGTGCGCAAAAGTAAATCTACGACTATTACAACATGATTATGGGGAGGGGGATACAAATTTGAATAGGGGGATATTTGCAAGAAATTAAAACCCTAAGTCAACTATTACAACCAAATTGAACTCATTGTGCAAATAAATAAATAGATAAATATTTAAATATGCAATTAAACATAAATATGCAAAAAAATGTTTTTGTATTATTTTTATGTATGTAAAAATAAATTATTTAATGTCCTAAAAATATTAAAAAATAAAAATGATTATTTTTATTAAGGGTGGAAACCCTAGTTTTTGTTTTAAGAAAATATACATTTATTATATTATTTATTCATTTTTATATACAAGAAAATAAATAAAAATATTCACAAAAGTATTAAGAAATAAAATAAGTGAGAAAATATTATTTTATATGTATAAATAATAAAAATGAAATATATAATATTTTTGTATTAATTATAAGTTTTTATTTAAGAAAACAAAAGTATATTATTATAGTAATTATTTCTATGTCCAAGAAAATAATAATAATAATAAAATAAAATGTGAAAATTTATGAAAATATTTTTGGTGATTTTTAATATTTAGAAAAATAAATAAAAGTCAGAAATGAAAATAGAAATGGAAAATATAAAAAAAATAAAAACAATGGGCCAAGGGGGTGTAAAGAGCAAGCTAGGGGGTGCAAAAAGTATGAACAAGCCAAGCCCAGCTGTGATACGGTGGGAGAACTGACTATGGTTTTGCGTTTGTTTTCGCAAATGTTTCGGTTGAGCAAGAGTCGCCACCGACTTTTTATTTTATCCTAAGGAAAGGTTTAAAAAGCACAGCAAAAACCTTTGAGATATTTTCTCGGGTTCGGGGAGTAGATTATAGAAAGGGAAGGTATTAGCATCCTTTCTATCCATGGTTATCCATGGGCTCTTAGGTACTTGCTTAGATCAACTTGCCTTGGTTTTCAATTGTTTGAAATGGTGCTTTGTGTGTGGTTTTGAAAATATTTTGAAAAAGATGCCTTGTCTAGGTTACCTTTGTAACAATTCTTTACTCGAATGTTTTACAAAAGGTGTTTGTCTTTTTGAAAAGATGTTTCAAGGTTTTTTGAAAGTGTGTTTTGAAAGTGTGATTTGAAAAATAGGCAAGTGTTTTTGATTTGCAAGTTGACGAGTACTTAAGAGCTATCTACCCTAAAGTTCTCAAAGATTTTTGTTATGTTTTAACCCTTTTAACAATTTTGTTCCACCATTGCATTTGGTGGACAATCTTGTGTTAGGATGTGAAAGGGACGGGCGCGGGTCATCGTTTAGACCATGATTGCAATGGTGCTAAGTATCTTTGGGCAATTTTTTCCTTGAAAGGGACTTGATCATTTTAGGCAACTTTTCGAAAGCGTCATCGAGGGACTATGATCATTTGATTTTGTTTGTTTTGCCCAAAGAAACCTAACATGCAATATGGCCCAATTATTGAAGGCAACAAGTGGAATACCCTAGGGGTGCAAGTGTGATATGTGTTGTCCATTTTCATGCTTGATTATCTTGAAATTAGGTCAAACTATTTGTTGTTTTTATTTGCATACAAACCCTAATTCTAACATGGTATATTTAGAAAGCAATAAAGTGCGAAAAGTAAAGTTCCTACACTATTACAACACAATATGGGAAGGGGGGTACAAATGTTCAAATGGGGGTATTTTGACAAGGAATTTAAACCTAGCTATTACATCAATTTGGAATTATTTACAATATAATTGATAGCATAAATTAAATAGAAATAAAATAAATATGCAAAATGTAAAAAGGGTTTTTATATGTATGGAAAAAAGGTATTTTTTATGTTAAATAATCAAAATAAAAAAAAGTATTATTTTTTGGAGTTTTTGTGTTTTAAGGGCAAAACCCTAATTTATTAAGTAAATATATTAATTATTTAATATGTACAAGTATTTATTTATTATATTCAAAAATAATAAAAATGAAGTATATTTATAAAAAGTATTTTTGAGGTCACATATTAATAAAATAAAAAATGTATGTAATTTTGTATTTTTGCCCTAAACATATTAATATATATATATATATGAATATCTTTATTATTTACTAAATATATTATATATACAAGAATAATAATATTTAATATTTATAAAAAAGTATATTTTATATAAAATATTTTAGGAAGATAAAACAAAATAAAAATGAAAATAAAATGGTGTTTACATTATTTTTAGTATTTTAAGTACAAGAGTGTTTATTTATTTATTTATGTACAAATAACTATCTTAAACAAATAAATGCCTAATAAACTCAAAATGGTTTAAAAAATTATTTTTATATTTTTAATATCATGAGAAAAAATAAATAAGTCAGAATGAAAAAAGAAAAGTCAAAAAATCATGAAAATAAACATAATGGGCCTAGGGGGTGTAAAACCAAAAACATGGTGTGAAAAGAAATATCAAAACAGGCCCAGCCCACCAAGTCTTTCTTCAACCTCTGGCCAGAACTGTGACAAAAACGCGCGCTTGCACCATGAATTCAAACATCCTGATTCCTTGAGTTTTAACAAAAACTTACAACACCAAAGATGTTAAGCATTGAATCACGATTCTAAATATGTAAAGAACTCATCCTAACTCTCAGAAATGAGAGAGAATTTCATCAATCCCAAATCTTGACCTAACTTTGTATCAATATTCAGACATCAAATTCTCATAGCACAGGCAAAATAAATGAAAAGTATAGGTATGTACAGTTTCAGGGGCATGAGTAGAACACTTCTTATTCACAAACTTAGAGCTAATGATGTCTACATTGTGAGATAAAAGTTCAAGAATATACCTGTTCAGTTGGAATCGTGTCTGGCAATGGGGGAGCTTTCAGGGCAAGATAATGATCTGTACAGCTTGTCTGAAGTGTAGTGATGCTATTCCAATGCTTGGAGTGTTTTGAATCGTGCTGAATCACTCCATGGAAGTCAACCTGCAAGAGAGAAAAATGAAAATGGCCAACTGTGCTATGGCTGTTACAGTATGTATCTAAGGTTGGGGATAGCTTGTATGGATGTTAATGAATGTGTTTGAGGTGGTTTGGATGAAAACGCACGAGGGAAAGGAACTGTGGAAGTCAATATGCAGAAGATACCCTGTTTTTGCAGTTTGAGGGTGATTCTGAGTTTTGGAAGGCAATGGAAGTGATTGACTCGTGTTCTAGCTTGGTTAGGATGTTTAGAGAGTGTACAAAGTTCTTGCTTAAGCTTGTTTGTGCTGAGATGAAAAGTTGTGTTGGTTATGCCAAGTTACTTCTAACTTAAGCAAGAAAATGCAAGTTGGTTTTACAAGCTTGTGCAGGCTCCTCTAAACATGCTACAAAATTAGCCTTGATCAGTGGGATTAGCTCAATAAATCGTGCCTAGAAGATATGCCTTGTACCTCTTAGATTCATGCTTGACATAAAGTTGTGCTTTACAAGAATAGATAAATCACTTTTTCCAAATATGGCTTAAACTTCCATGCAATGACCAAACTCATAGAACAACATCTTGGAACAGAGGATTAGCATTTAATTTATGAGTGTAAATGAGATTTGAGGCCTGCAATGTAGCTTGCACATGCTGAGTTTGAAAATGCATAAGTTATGAACATGGAAATGGCCATGAATCAAAGTGACTTTTTCCTAACTTGCCAAATTCGATTCTCTCTAACCATGAGGTTGTTTGATGAGTTCTTTGACATTTTGGAAAGCTTGGAATGTGTACTACAATCCATATTTGAAATGCAAATTGAAATGCCAAGTGGAAGTATGTGAAAAATGGTCTTGAAGTTAGGTAAAAACCTTGCCTAAAATAGGTCAAATTTTCACTAAGTTAAGAATGGTTTGGTACCCTTGTTCCAAAAATTGTAACTTGAGATACAAGCCTCTTTTTGGAAAACTTTGTGAATCAAAGTTGTAGATTATTCAATAGGCTACAACTTTCATGTTTTGACTTTTGCTTGAATCCAAATGAATCTTGGTGAGAAAGTGGGGCAAAGTTAGGAAACAATTAGGGTTTTTCATAACTTAGAAAAATTCTAAGTTATGAAAAATCTTCATTTCAAACCCTAATTTGCATTTCTTGATTTCTTGATGAACAAGTTTCATGATTTGGCATGTTTTGATGAAAAATGAATCTTGACTCTTGATTTTGACCAAAAAGTTAAAGTTTGACTTTTTAATATACAGTCAAAAATTGATCAATTGACTAGGAAATTCAACTGTCAATCTTGTGCATTTGGGATCTTTTGAACTTGTTGAACATGCCAAGACCATTCCATGGGGTCCTTGAGTCCATATGTGAGCTTGGTTTGCCATTGGCTAGGTCAAACAGTCAAAAATTGCTTTTGTGCAGTCAAAACCCTAAAAATGACCATTTTGCCCTTTTGGTGATCTGATCAAATTTCTTGTGGAATTGTGATCCAAACTTGATCAAATGGTCCATGTGAGTTCATAATGTTGATGGGGGTCAATTTTCATGAGATTTGACTGTCAATTGGCCACAGTTGACTTTATCCCAATACAGCTGATTTATAGGTCAACTGTCCAATTGACTGGGCAAAACTTGGAATCAAGACTTGAAACTTGGTATGGATAAACTTGGGAGTCCAATATGAAGCATGAAAGTCATCTTAGGCATTTTTGGTCAAAACATCTTTGTGCAAACACAAACCCTAATTTGGGTCAACAGTGCAAGGAGAAGTCTTGAGCAGATGAAACCCTAACTGGATCTTGAGCTCCAAGGGTCTTGGTGATGAGAAATTAATAAGAAAAGGGAGGGAAAATTTTGGGGTACAACACTAGCCCAGATGGCCTTCATCCCTGTCCTCTGAACAAGAAAAAATGCACGCCCTGTACAAATTCATATCTCCTGCATTTGTGCTTAAAAACAAAAACTTGCAACATGAAAGTTATAGAGCATTAAACCACGATTCTAACCATGTAAAAAACTTGATCTAACTCTCAAAGACCAAAGAGAATTTCATTGGCCCTAATTTCTAACCTAGTTTTTTCAGAAAGTTCAACATCCAAATTCTCCTAGCTCAGTTAACATAAATGAATTCTATGCATATGTACAACTTAAGGACAATGAGAACTACATTTTTGCTTCACAAACCTAAGCCTAATGTTTCCTAAATAGAGAGATAGAAGTTTGAAATTTACCTGTTTCAGTCAAGCTCGAGTATGGAAATGCAGCAACTTTCAGTGAGGCCTAAGGTTCTTTTGAGCTTGCTTGATGTTCCCTTGATCTTTCCCAATGCTTGGCTTGCTTTGAAATGGCTTGAGTATGCTTGTAGAACTCAACCTGCAAAGCTTCAAAACAAAAATGGTGAAGTGTGTAAATGGAGTTACAGTTGCTTGGGAATGGTTGGGATAGCTTAGGTATATTGTATGGAGTGTGTTGGAACTGGTTTGAGACAAAACGCACGAGGCAATGTGAAGATGGAAGTGAAACTGTAGAGTTGAAGTAACGGCTCCAGCATGATGAATCCAGGGTCTTCCCAACAAGCAAGAATAGGAGGGACGGATGTCCATGACATATAATATAGAGTTGAAGGTTTCAGTTCCTACTTTAATAGGGATGTCCACTTCCCCGTGGACCATCCTCTTGGAACCATCAAAGGCTCTGACAATGATGTTGCTGGGCTTCAAGGTTAAACCTTCACAATCTAGCCTATCCAATGCTTTCTTTGGTAAGACGTTCAGCGAAGAACCAGTGTCTACCAGAACCTGTGCTAGAGTAGTCCCTCTGTATTCCACCGAGACATGTAAAGCGTCATTATGTTTTCTCCCTTTGATTGTTAGATCAGCATCGGAGAATCCTAGACCATTGTCTGCTGTTAGGCTAGCTACACATTCCTGGAACTGATCCGCGGAGGTTTCCTGGGGCACATGGGCCGTCTTCAAGAATCTGATTAAAGCTTTGGCATGAGCCTCTGAACAAAGCAGCAAGGCCAACATAGAGATTTTTGAGGGGGTTTTCCCCAGTTGCTCCACAACATTATAATCACTTTTCTTGATTATTTTCAAAATCTCTTTCATTTCTTTTTGAGAGGTCTCAGGGATGATCAACGGCTGAGCCCTCGTCCTGACGGGCTCTTCTTGGATCCCTTTCCCTCTATCATCAGCAGCAACAGAGGGGACAACCACAGGAGTTACAACTTCTTCAATAACTGGAGTTCTTGCAGATATGTTGACCGACACATGGGTAACCTTAGGAGCGGCTGAGGGTCCGAAGATTGCCTTTGGAGGCGCAATCTCCGGAGAGAAAATTCTTCCACTGCGGGTGATTTTAGTTGTTTTGGCAATGTTTCCAATGTCGAAAGTCTCTTCATCAGAACTCTCTTCAGTTGATTCAATTTGTTTAATACCGTGGTAAAAGATCTCTCCCCCATAGTTCCACGGTATTGATTTGTTGGACTTGTACGGGATAGGCCCCGACATGGTTATCTTCAAAGGTGCAATCTTCGAATCAGATGTAATCTTAACAGGTCTTTTGGAGACCTTGGAAAGATTGGCGGATATGGTAATTATCGAAACATCATTGACAGGAGTCGGAGTAACAGGAGTCTTTTCAAAAAGTATTTCTTGATTATCCATTAGGCGCTGGATGCCTAACTTCAACAACAGACAATCGGTTGGTAAGGATGAACAAAGGCAGTAATCTTCTTCACAACCTGGGAAAGTCCCAGCCTTTAGCAAATTCAACTTGATTATCGGTAACGGAGTCATCAAATCATCAACAGTAGCAATAAAAAGGTCTTCTTCAACAACATGGGCATTGTGGCCATGCTTTGGCATTGGAGCAGATATCACATTAGGCTTTTCAGGGGCTTCAAATTCAACTTCTTTAGCATCTATCAAATCCTGGATCTTATTCTTGAGGGCCCAACAATTGTTGGTGTCGTGCCCTATACTGTATGAATGATAAGCACACTTGGCGTTCGCATGGTAGAAAGGAGAAGCTGTATTCGGATTCTTCGGAGCCTCTTTCAGACTAACAAGGTTTAACTTCAAGAGATGGGGTAAAACCTGGGCATATGTCATGTTTATCCGGGTGTATTACCGTGCAGGCGTTTCCACTCTTGCTTGGTTGGTTCTAGGTTGATTGTTTCTAGGCTGATCAGCTACAGACTTTTGAATCATTACAGCCCCCACTGCTGGCCGGCGCTCAACTCTTCCTTGACCTCTTTGAGAGTAGACAGCTGAGACTTCTTTCTTTGCTGGAAAAGTCTTTTTGATGGCATCGGAAGCAGATGCATCATTTTGAATTTTCCCGCTCTTGATTCTGGCTTCGACTCTCTCACCAGTCAGAATTAACTCAGTGAACCCCGCAGATGAACTTCCAATCAGGTGATTGAAAAACGGGCCAGATAGTGTACCCAAGAACATATCAACAAGCTCCCTCTCAGATAGAGGTGGTTGTACTCGTCCTGCCAAGTCTCTCCATTTCTGGGCATACTCTTTGAAACCTTCATGTGAGACCATGCCCATACTCTGTAATTGAGTACGGGTTGGTGCTAAATCCGCATTATATTGATACTGTCTGTAAAAGGCAGCTGTCAAATCCTCCCAATTACGCACATCAGACCTCTCTAACTGGTAAAACCAATCTAACTGCGTCCCCGAAAGACTGTCTTGGAAGAAATGGACCCATAGATCCTTATCAGAAGAATGCGGTTGGATTTTTATGATGTAAGATTGCAGATGCATCTTTGGACAAGACAAACCATCGTACTTAGCAAATATAGGCACCTTAAACTTAGGGGGAATGACAATTCCAGAGACCAGCCCTAGATCTTCAAAGTCCAGCCCAGACACTCTCTATACCTCCATAGCTGCCAGACGCTCTTCCAGATTCTTGTATTTGTCGTCTGCAGGAGGGTACTGTTGCTTAGAATAGTCTTCATCCTCTTCTTCTTCTTCCTCAAACTCAGATGGTACTGCAGCTCCCTTTCCCGCCCCTTCATCAGATGTTGAGGGGAAATCCAAGACCCTTCTGGTCTAACCTTCAAATCATTTACCCAAAGTAGCCACACCAACTCTCTTCTTTTTCTTTTTCTCCTTTTCCTTTTCCTTTTCCAGCAAGGTTTTGAGCTCCTCCTGCCCCTTTGCCAAGGTCAGAAGTAGCTGTTGAAACTGAGAATTCTGCGCTTGTAAGTCTTTAACCTTCTGCTCTATATCCATCTTGCTGAAATAAACAGCAGAGAGATAAGGAAACCTGGTGTGAAGACCTGCTTATGCATATGATGAATGATATGTATTCATGTAATGCATTCAAGGATTCAGAAATTCAAATTTGTTTTAAACAAAAAAGGAACACACGTCATATTAATAAGATAGAATTTGTTAGTACATCAATGCCCCATGGGCAAAATAATACAAAATTCTAATGTAAAAAGACGTTGCGCATCCTCTTTGGTGCTATGTAGGTGCTGAGAGTCTGCTCTTCGTGAAGTTGACGAGTAAGTTCCAAAACCTTCTTCTCACTGGCGTAGAATTGGGCTTCAAAAGTATCGCGTTCTCCCTTGAGCTGTATCCAACTCCTTTGCAAATCTTCAAGTGATGTTGGCATGTCAGGATGTAGGAGGGTGTATGGAACCTCTCCTTCCATAACAGGATCTTTGATCACTGACAAAATGTAGGGGTAAGGCATCATAAGACTTTGGGCGCGGGTTCGTACCCACTTAAGGTAAGGCTCAAGGGGGATGGAATTCTTGTGTCCCAAGGTCTTACTGTCCACTTTGTTGGGCATTCTCCAAGCTCGAATGAACCTTTGTCGAAGTCCTTGAGCGTCGTTGTCGAAGTTAAAAACCAAGTCTGGAATTAGCATGTCATGTGGGCCATCCCTTCGGGCATACCCAAACTGTCTCAGAGCTAAGCAGGGGTTGTAGGTGATGCCTCCCCTAATGCCAAGTAGAGGGACATTAGGGAATTCCCCATAACGATCAATGATGATAATGTTTTCTCTAGATCGAGAACACCAATGAACATCTGAATGTGTAAGAGTCATCAATCGTTGTGACCACCTCAAACCTTGCTCATTCTTCAAAACTGATTGAGGAAGATGATAAATAAACCATCTTTCCAATAGAGGAGTACAACACATGAGAACACCTCTTTTCCTCATTGTTCGAGTGTGAAATGAGTGGAGGATATCCCCAAGCAATGTAGGCACCGGGTTGCGAGCCATGGAAATTTTGACAGCACTTACATCTATAAGCTGGTCAGGGTTTGGGAACAAGACCAACCCATAGATGAGAAGAGCTACAATCTCCTCAAAAGCTTGTAAGTCCAAAGAATTCCAGCATTCTTGAGCTTTCTCAAACAGAAACTTTACCAAGAAACCCTTGACACCACTTCCGATTTCCCAATGTCCTTTGACATCAGATGGTTGCAAGTGTAGGGCTTGAGCAACATCTTCAGGCTTTGGATCTCTTTCTGTATCGTTGTAGGGTAGTTGATGGAGAATAGGAATCCTTAAGAGTTGAGAAAATTCCTCCAAAGTAGGCACAAGCTGGTAGTCAGGAAATGTGAAGCAGTGGTGTAGGGGGTCAAAGAACTGGAAGAGAACTTTCACCATGTATTCCTCGGTGTTAGTGTTGACTAAGTTGAGAAGATGACCATACCTCTCGGTAAATGGAGAATTCTCAGGAATCTTTGAAGCTAGCTCATTGAGTTGAGGAGGAATTCTTACAAGGTTGACTTGAATTGTTTTCCTGCGAAGTGAATCCATTACCTACAAAAAAGGAACAAAGATGGAGATTCAAATCCTTGAAATGGTTAGTGGATGCTTCATGATGTTATGATGTTATGCACAAGTATATATGTACAAACAAATCACACAAGATCCTAGTTTCAGGCTTGCATGGGGTTTCATAGGTAAGTACCCTCTTGAAGTTTAGTTGGCTCAACCTGTCCTATAAATAGTAATCGGGTTCTAAGGAGCTCAATATCACTGGATTATTTTTTGTGTTCATTGTTTCAGTTTCGCCACTTTACTGGAGACCGAAATATTCCAAGAAAACAACCCTCAATGAGTGTAGTATCGAGTATCTACCAACTTCGGACTGCACCAAAGCCGGTCATCCCACTACCCTTAAAAAGGCCAAGTTGGACAAGTAAAGGTTCTAAAAGTCCATTAGTGCTTCATGACATCACTCAGCGGCCCCGTATTCTCTTTGATTAACTCAAAGGCTACCGGTACCCACAAATATGTCGCACTAATATAGCTATTGCTTCAATCATGTCGGTATACCCCGCACAGTTTCCACAATGTATTGCTATTTACCTATGAATGTTTCCCAAATCCGGGTAGAGGATTTCAAACCTAAACAATAGAACCAAATGTAAAGCAATCAATTAAAACAAAATAAGCATGTAAAGGTGATCTAAAACCCTAAGGTAACCCCACTTTTAAGTTATTTCCCCAGCAGAGTCGCTAGTTTTATGATGCGGTGGGAGAACTGACTTGAGGTTTTGCGTTTGTGTTCGCAAATGTTTTGGTTTAGTAAGAGTCGCCACCGACTTTTTATTTTATCTAAAGGAAAGGTCAAAAAGCACAGGAAAGACCTTTGAGATTGTTTTTGGGTTCGGGGGGTAGATTATGAAAAGGGAAGGTGCTAGCACCCTTTTCATCCATGGTTTTCCATGGGCTCTTAGTTACTTGTTTTAGATCACTTACTTTTTCTTTTCAATTGTTTGAAATGGTGCTTTTGTGTGTGGTTTTGAAAATATTTTGAACAGAGGCCTTTGTCTAGGCAACCTTTGTAATGATTCTTGTTTGAATGTATACAAAGGTGTTTGTCTTTTGAAAAATGTTTCAATGTTTGAAAGTTTGTTTTGGGAAATGTTTTGAAATTGTGTTGTGTATTTTTGAAAATAGCAAGGATGTTTTCAAGTTTGATCAAGTAACTAGGAGCATCTACCTACCTACTTAAAGATCTTTCCTACACATTTTTAACCCTTTGAAATTGTTGTTTTACCATTGCATTTGGTAAACAACCTTGTGTTTGGATGTTAAACGGGACAGGCGCGGGTCATCGTATGACCATGATAGCAATTGTGCCAAGTATCTTAGCAAGTTTTTGTTTGAGGGACTAGATCATTTTTGTATAGGCAAACAAGATAGCATCATCGAGGGACTATGATCTTTTTATTTTGATTTTGTTTTGCCAAGATACCTAGCATGCATACCATGGCCATGTTTTTAAGGCAACAAGTGGATGAAACCCTAGAGGTGCTTGTGTGTATTGTGTTGTCATTTTTCATGCTTTTTTGTCTTGTGTTTAGTCATGCTATTTGTTTTGATTTTGGTTTTGCATATAAACCCTAATCTTTCTATCATGGCATATTTGAAAGCAATAAAGTGCGCAAAAGTAAATCTACGACTATTACAACATGATTATGAGGAGGGGGATACAAATTTGAATAGGGGGATATTTGCAAGAAATTAAAACCCTAAGTCAACTATTACAACCAAATTGAACTCATTGTGCAAATAAATAAATAGATAAATATTTAAATATGCAATTAAACATAATTATGCAAAAAATGTTTTTGTATTATTTTTATGTATGTAAAAATAAATTATTTAATGTCCTAAAAATATTAAAAAATAAAAATGATTATTTTTATTAAGGGTGGAAACCCTAGTTTTTGTTTTAAGAAAATATACATTTATTATATTATTTATTCATTTTTATATACAAGAAAATAAATAAAAATATTCACAAAAGTATTAAGAAATAAAATAAATGAGAAAATATTATTTTATATTTATAAATAATAAAAATAAAAATATATAATATTTTTGTATTATTTATAAGTTTTTATTTAAGAAAATAAAAGTATATTATTAAAGTAATTATTTCTATGTCCAAGAAAATAATAAAAATAATAAAATAAAATGTGAAAATTTATGAAAATATTTTTGGTGATTTTTAATATTTAGAAAAATAAATAAAAGTCAGAAATGAAAATAGAAATGGAAAATATAAAAAAATAAAAACAATGGGCCAAGGGGGGGTGTAAAGAGCAAGCTAGGGGGTGCAAAAAGTATGAACAAGCCAAGCCCAGCCCAGATAGCCTTCATCCTTGTCCTCTGAACAAGAAAAAAGGCGCGCCCTGTACAAATTCATATCTCCTGCATTTATGATTAAAAACAAAAACTTACAACATGAAAGTTATAGAGCATTAAACCATGATTCTAACCATGTAAAAAACTTGATCTAACTCTCAAAGACCAGAGAGAATTTCATTGGCCCTAATTTCTAACCTAGTTTTTTCAGAAAGTTCAACATCCAAATTCTCCTAGCTCAGTTAACATAAATGAATTCTATGCATATGTACAGCTTAAGGACAATGAGAACTACATTTTTGCTTCACAAACCTAAGCCTAATGTTTCCTAAATAGAGAGATAGAAGTTTGAAATTTACCTGTTTCAGTCAAGCTCGAGTATGGCAATGCAGCAACTTTCAGCGAGGCCCGAGGTTCTTTTGAGCTTGCTTGATGTTCCCTTGATCTTTCCCAATGCTTGGCTTGCTTTGAAATGGCTTGAGTATGCTTGTAGAACTCAACCTGCAAAGCTTCAAAACAAAAATGGTGAAGTGTGTAAATGGAGTTACAGTTGCTTGGGAATGGTTGGGATAGCTTAGGTATATTGTATGGAGTGTGTTGGAACTGGTTTGGGATAAAACGCACGAGGCAATGTGAAGATGGAAGTGAAACTACAGAACTTGCCTTGTTTTTGCAAGAACTTGTGTTTTGGTGTATTTGGCTGTTTGAGAGGTTGCTAGCTCGTGTTTCTGACCTTAGGCAATGTCAAAAACTTGTTTGAAATGTTTACAAAGCTTGGTTATATCAGATTCAAGTGTTGTTGACCTTTTGCATAATTACTTGGTTTTGAAGTAAAAAGTGAGAAGTGACCATGCCAAGGTTGTACAGGCCTGTAACCTAGCTGCACAAAGTTGGTGAACTTTGCCTGATATTAGGGAGCTTTGTTTGCAGCAAAAGGCTTGGTGCAATTCTCAAGAGAAACAAATTTGCAAAAGTTGTGCTTTATGGAAATGGTATTGTTGCCTTTTTGCCAAAAATGGATTAATTCAATGTGTAATCTTCTAAAGCTCAGAAAAAAGCCTTAATCCATTGTGTTTGCATTCAATTTTGAGTGTGGAAGGGTTTAAGGACCTGTAAACCAAGTACAAGCATGGTTGGACATAATTTGCAACTTGTAGCAACATGAAAAATGCCATGGACAAAAGTGAGAAATGGCCATTTTCTTTTCTTCGGTTCTCCCTAACCATAAATGATTTTGGAGAGTTCTTGGACATTTTGGAAATCTTGTAACATTATATACAATCCATCTTTGAAATGCATTTTGAGATTCCACTTGGAACTATGTGAAAAATTGTCATGAAGATAGGTCAAAATCCTGCCTAAACTAGGGCAAAATTTCACTAAGTTAAAAGTTTCATGGACCCTTGTTCACAAAATCATAACTTAAGATCCAAGCATCTTTTGGGAAAACTTTGTGAATAAAAGTTGTAGATTTTGTGGAGGAATACAACTTTCATGTTGGAAGTTTTGTTTGAATCCAATTGCATCATGGTCAAAATGTTGGGCAAAGTTGGGAAAAAATAAGAAAATTTCATAACTTAGAAAATTTCTAAGTTATGAAATTTTTCAATCTTAAACCCTAATTTCCAAATTTAGGTTTCTTGGTGAACAAGTTTCATGTTTTGACACATCTTGATGAAAATTGACCCTTGGCACTTGATTTTGACCAAAAAGTCAAAGTTTGACTTTTCAGTGTACAATTGATTTTTGATCAGTTGACTGGAAAATTCATCTGTCAATCTAATGCATTTGAGATCTTTTGAACCTTGTGATTAGGTCAAGATGATTCCATTGAGTCCTTGAATCCATGCTTGAACCCAATTTGCCATTGGTTAGGTGAAAAATCAGAAATTACCCTTCTATAGTCAAAACCCTAATTTTGACCATTTTACCCTTTTGATGATCTGATCAAATTTCTTGAGGAGTTGTGGTCCAAACTTGATCAGATGGTTCATATGAGTCTATATTGATGATGTGGATAAAAATTATGAGGTTTGACTGTAAATTGGCCACATCTGGCTTTTTTCTCCAATACAGCTGATTTTTAGGTCAACTGTCCAATTGACTGGGCAAAAATTTGATTCAAAGCTTGAAACTTGGTATGGGCAATCTTATAAGTCCAACATGAAGTATGAAAGTCACATTGAACATTGGAAGTCTAAAAATACCTGTGCAAACTCAAACCCTAATTTCAGGTCAACAGTGCAAGGAGATGTCTTGAGCAGAGCAAACCCTAATCTGGTCTTGAGTCCAAAGAGTCTTGTTGATAAAATGAGAGGGCAAATTTTGGGGTACAACAAGAACCAAGAACATACTTCAAATAAAATACAAATTCCATGAAGTCACTATAAGCATGTAAACTGAAAACACACAATGGTTGATAATTATAAATTTTTCGAAGTGAACATTCATGAAGGACATATCACACAAGAGGCAAGCTAACATATATGAAAAAAAGTTACTTTCAAGGAGAAAAGGAACAATATTACCTTAATAACGAACAGAACGAAGAATTCACTCGCAAGTATGAAAGTCTCAAGAAAAGTTTGATCAAGTTAAGAGTGCATGTAACATCTACATCTTAGACAACATTTGAGATATCAAGAATCCCCAATTCCCTTCAAATGTTGAAATAGGGCTCTGTTGTAAGTGGTTTTGTAAAAATATCCGCAAGTTTATTTTTACTATCAACAATCTCAAATACAACGTCTCCTTTTTCAACATGGTCATGTAGGAAGTGGTGACGAATCTCAATATGCCTAGTGCAAGAATGTAGGGCCAAATTTTTGGTAAGATTAGTAACACTAGTATTGTAAGACATGATTGGAATACGTGAAAGTTTAATATCAAAGTCAAGTAATTGTTGTTTAATCCAAAGGATTTGTGCACAATAACTACTAGAAGTAATGTATTTCGTTTTGGCAGTTGACAAGGCAACTGAAACTTGATTTTTGCTATGCCAACTAACCAATGCATTTAAAAACACGTGACAAGTTCCACTAGTGCTTTTCCTATCTGACTTGCAACCGGAAAAATCGAAATCAGAATATCCTACCAAACTATAATTGCTTCCTATGGAATACTAAAGCCCAAACTTATATGTACCATAAAGTTATCTAAGAATGCGTTTAACGACTTTTATATGAGATTTCTTAGGAGCCGATTGATATCGGGTGCACATACAAACGCTAAACATGATGTCCGACCATGATGCAGTAAGGTGCAAAAGGGATCTGATCGTACCTCGATATTACTTGACATCTACATCCTTACCGTTGACATCTTTGTCTAAAGTTTTGTTTGTAGGCATTAATGTGTCAATTGATTTTTCCTCTATCATGCCAAAGTGCTTTAGAAATTCAAGACAATACTTTGTTTGGCATATGAAGGTTCCTTCATTGATTTGTTTTATTTGAAGCCCAAGAAAGTAGTTTAACTCCAACATAAGACTCATTTCAAATTCTCCCTACATAAGCTCACCAAACTCCTTCACCAATTTCATGTTAGTAAAACTAAATATAATATCATCCACATATATTTGAACAAGAAGTATGTTCCTTCCTTGACATTTAACAAAGAGTGTAGTATCTACCTTCCCTCTAGAGTACCCTTGATCAAGTAGGAATTTGTTAAGCCTCTCATACCAAGCCCGAGGGGTTTGTTTGAAACCATACAAGGCTCGTTTTAATTTGTATACATGATTAGGATACTCGTGATTTTCAAAACTAAGAGGTTGAGAAACATACACTTCTTCATTAATAATCTCGTCAAGGAATGCACTTTTCATGTCCATTTGAAATAACTTTAAGTTTTAAGAACGTGCATAGAATAGTAGAAGGCGTATAGCCTCGAGTCGGGCAACGGGATCATACATATCCTCATAATCGTTACCTTTCTCTTGGTTATGTTAGAACAAGATTTGGTTCTGCAACTTTATCTCTGAGTTTTGATGATAACAAAGAGTATGTTTGTATGAACAATTTTGGTACTATAATGTTCGTTATTTTGAACATTTAACAAACAAATTATGCTTCTGATGAATGGCTTGACCAAGACAGTAGAAGAGACAAGTTTTGCTTCTATGCTACACAAGTTCTAATGAACAGTAGAAAGGAACTCCATAAGACTCTGAAGTGTAGGCTCTGATATGAAGTCTAAAGAAACCAGTCAGAAGACCTGAAGTCAGAAGTTCTACTGAATTCAAGATGATAAAGACTCATGTTTATAAAGACAGTGTGTTCTAAAGAAACCAGTCAGAAGATCTGAAGATAGAAGTTTCTACTGAAGTCCAAATTCTGAAGACTCATAGTTCTGAAGACAAAGGGTTCTCAAAGACCAAGTGCTGAAGATTTTGAAGACGCAGTTCTGAACACTCTAAAGACTTGAATTTCTTAAGATCCAAGGTTCTAGAAAAGGTTCTCAAGACCAAGTGTTGAAGACTCTGAAGACGCAGTTCTAAAGACTCTGAATACTTGAAGTTCTGATGACCTTAGTGTTATGTTCCCTCTTTTAAACTCATGCTCGTAGAGACCTATGAAGTACAGAAGGAAATAAGATAACGTTAATATGGTACAAAAAGTACATGGTATAATCAAAACATTTCATTCCACTGCCATAAAGGACATACGTGTTGCATGATCTTGTCCCCCATGTGATTCAAGCCACCAAAGATTCTGAAAATTCCAAGAGTACTCCTCAACAGATGTATTATTTTATTGGCTATATAAAGGGCTTGAAGACTAAGAAAGAAAGTTTCCAATTCATGTTGATATGCTTTCTGTTAAGACTGTTCATATCTTTCATATTTCTCTAGTCTATGTTTTAAAATTACAGTTTACATATCCGCTTGTGTAAAATCATAATTTCTTGTGAACAAACTTTGTTCAAAGCGTTATTTGATTTTCCCTAAGGGACCAGTTGGTCAAAATCCTTGAGAAGTATAATATTAGTGTGTCTTAGAGGTTGTAATGTTAGTCACTTGCAGTTAGCTTGTGCATTGTAATAATCTGTTTGAATATTGGATTAAGTCCTTGTTGAGAAAGGCGAAATAACCTTGGCGGGTGAACTAGACTAGCTTGATAGTTTTCAAGTGAACTAGTATAAACATAACTTGTTCTTTCCTTCTTGAATCTTATCATTATTATTACTAAGTGAAGTAACTTGTTATGGTTTAATGGTGATTTTAAAATGAAAAGTTTTTGTTTTATAATCCAATTCACTCCCCCTCTTTCTTGTGTTTTTCACACCTTCAGTTGCCATTGGAGCTCCGGTTCTGAGGAGTTGATAAAAAGTTTGAATTTTTATCAAGCACCTAACAGTGATCAGTATCGATCCAGATTGTGTGAAAACAAATGGCAGATAAAGGTAACAATGCTACTGTAACTGGTGATAATAGGGATAACGATAAAGATCAGTATAGTGTTAAACCTCATATGTTTGATGGAGAAAAGTTTGACTATTGGAAGGACAAAATTGAATTTTTTTTCCGGGATATGACTTTGATCTATGGGATTTGGTAGTTGATGTCTACACTCACCCAGTAGATGATAAAGGTCTAAAGATTTCCAAAAGTTCTATGACAGACGCTCGGAAGAAGGTTTGCATAAATCATTACAAAGCAATAACAATTCTTCTAAGTGAAATTTCTTATAATGAGTATGAGAAGATCATAGATAAAGAAATTGTAAAGTCTATTTTTGACTCTCTTTAGATGACTCATGAAGGCAACACTCAAGTTAAGGAGACAAAGGCTTTGGCCCTAATCCACAAATATGAAGCCTTCAGAATGGAAGATGATTAATCTGTGGAAATAATGCTTTCAAGATTTTAGACTCTTGTTGTGGGATTCAAAGTTATGAATAAAGGATATTCTATGAAATATCATGTTAAGAAGATTATCAAAATTATGCCTAAGAAATGGAGACCAATGTTAACTGCTTTGAAGTTGTCAAAGGATCTGAACAACACTAGTCTTGAGGAACTAATTAGTTCTTTAAGAAGTCGTGAGATATAGCTTTAAAAAGATGAACCTCAGAAAAGAGTTAAATATGTGGCTTTGAATTATAAGTCTGGAAAGAATAAGGATTTTCAAGCAGAATAAGAATCAGAAGGATCTGAAGAAGATTCAGATTCAGATGAACTTTTTCTGATATCCAGAAGGATAAGTCAGACATGGAAACACAGACAAAGCAAGTTCAGAGGATCAAGAAGAACAAATGGTAGATCTGAATCTACATCTGGTTAGAAGAAAGCTTCTAGAAAAGAAGTTAACTATTATGAATGCAAGGAGCTTGGACATTATAAGAATGAATGCCCAAAGCTCAAGAAAGACAAGAAACCTAAGAAGCCCTACAAAGCCAAGAAGGGTCTCATGGCAACATGGGATAATTCAGAGTCAGAAGAAGAAGATTCTGATAAAGAAGATGCCAACGTAGTATTCATGGCAAATATCATCACAAGCGAAGCAATATCAGAGGACGAACTGGCACTTGATGATGATTCAGACTCTGATGACGACAAAGAGGTACTTTCTTTCTCATTTGTTCTTAACTTGAAATTGGTTTATCAGAACTGATGAAAAGGTATCAATATCTTCTAAGTAAACACAAAACTCTAAAAAAATAATTTTGTAGTTACTTCTGAGAACTCTACTAAAGCTGAGCAAAACCTTTCTGATTTAAATGAAATTTTTTTTTTTTAGAAAAATCAAATATTTCTCTTAAAAGTAAAGTTTCTATATTAGAAGAAGAGATTATCTCTAGTACATCTGTTACTGATGAAGTAATCATATATGATAGAGCTTTTCAGCACGTCCTAGCTAAGAGCATAGATAGAAGCAAAATGGATTCAATGATCTATGATGTTAGTAGAAATGGAAGCAGGGGCTTGGGATACTCAAGATCATCAAATAAAATTGATGAAACTTTGACTATCAAACCAAAACCTCTCTCTCTGAACATTTCGTGCTTGTTGGCGCTGAACTGAAATGTTCTGAACAATAGGATTCTTATTTGATTAAACCATACTCATAGACACAGAAGGAAACTTCTAAGCCTATGTATCATGCATAAATTTCACATGATTATCATGTTGCGCAAAAGTCCAAAGGTGTCAGAATCTCTGTAACTTATAACAAGAAAGGACCCACAAAGTGGGTACCTAAGGATCAGATAATCTATATTGTAGATGTCCTTGATGGCGCCACTGAAACACCAGTCATGGTACCTGGACAATGGATACTCGCGACACATTACGGGCGAAAGGCATATGTTCCAAGATTTGGAACTTAAGTTTGGAGGCGTTGTTGGTTTCGGAGGCAACCATAAGGGAAAGATCATTGGCTTTGTAACTATTGGTAATGGTAAACATCCTTCTATTGACAATGTTCTTTTAGTCGAAGGTCTGATGTATAACCTCTTGTTAATTAACCAACTTAGTGAAAATGGTTATGACGTTATTTTCAATCAAACGTCTTGTAAAGTTGTTAGTCAGAAAGATGGCTAAGTCATGTTCAATGGTAAGAGGAAGAACAATATTTACAAAATCAGATTATCAGATTTGAAAAATCAGAATGTAAAATGTCTTCTGGCTGTTCAAAAAGAGCAATGGGTATGGCGCAGGCGTCTGGGCCATGTTAGTTTGAGAAAAATATCTAACTAAATAAGTTTGGATTAGTCAGAGGCTTGCCCAATCTGAGGTATACTTCAGATGCTTTTTATGAAGCATGTCAGAAAGGCAAATTTTCAAAAACCTCTTTTAAATCTAAAAAGATTGTTTCTACCTCTAGGCCATTAAAACTTCTTCACATTGACTTATTTGGAACAATGAAGACTGCTTTTTTAATGGAAAGAAATATGGACTTGTCATCATTGATGATTACAATAGATGGAAATGGGTAAAATTATTAAAACACAAGGATGAGTCACATTCCGTGTTTGCTTCTTTCTTCTCTCAAGTGCAAAATGAAAAGAGTTGCAAAATAGTCAGAGTCAGAAGCGATCATGGTGGAGAATTTGAAAATAAATATTTTGAATTTTTTTTATTCTAATGGCATATTCCATGATTACTCATTCCCTAGAACTCCACAACAAAATGGGGTTGTAGAGAGGAATAATAGGACATTGCAAGAAATGACTCACACCATGATCCAAGAGACTGGTATGGCTAAGTATTTCTGGACAGAAGTTGTAAACACAACATGTTATATTCATAATAAGATCTCTATAAGACCTATCTTAGGTAAGACTCCTTATGAATTATGGAATAATAGAAAGCCCAACATTTCTTATTTCCATCCCTTCGGATGTGTATGTTTTAGGTTGAATACTAAAGAGAATCTGGACAAGTTTGATTCGAAAGCGCAAAATTATCTGTTGTTAGGAGATTCTGAATGATCAAAAGGTTTCAGAGTCTATAACACAAAATCACGAATTGTGGAGGAATCAATCCATGTTAGGTTCAATGATAAGCTTGACTATGAAAAGTCAAAGCTGGTTGAAAAGCTTGCAGATGTGAAGATAACGTTCGCAGAACCCAAGGAGAAGATACAAGAAGATAAAGAATCAGAAGCTCCTACTTATGATATTGTTGATGTTCCTTATAATCAACCACAACAAAGGAAAAGCAAAATCTAATCATCTTATCCTGAAGATCTAATTCTGGGAAACAAAGATGCTCCAGTAAGAACAAAATCAGCGCTCAAACCCTCTGATAAAGTGCCTATGGGTTTAGTATCTTTAATAGAGCCAACATCTATTGAGGAAGCTCTTCTATATAAAGAATGGATTATGGATATGGAAGAAGAATTGAACCAATTCTCAAAGAATTATGTATGGGATCTTGTTCAGAAACCTAAAGGTATCCACATCATTGGAACCAGATAGGTGTTCTAAAACAAGCTCAATGAGAAAGGTGAAGTTGTCAGAAACAAAGCACGACTGGTTACACAAGGTTATAGTCAGCAAGAAGGGATAGACTACACAGAAACCTTTGCACCAATTGCCAAGTTAAAAATTATACATTTATTAGTTTCTTTTTCTATAAATCATAACATCACTCTTTACCAGATGGATGTTAAGAGTGCATTTCTGAATGTTTATATTTCAGAAGAAGTGTACGTCAAACAACCTTCTGGATTTGAAAATCTGAGAAATCAGTTTTTTTTAACTCAAGAAATCTCTTTATGGTCTAAAGCAAGCTTCCAGAGCTTGGTACGTTAGATTGAGAAATTTTATTTTAGAAAATAAATTTACCAGAGGGAAAGTTGACCCTACACTCTTCTGAAAAACCTTCAAAAATGATATTCTGATAGTTCAAATTTATGTTGATGATATTATTTTTGATTCTGCTAATCCCTCTCTTTGCGAGGATTTTTCCAAGTTAATGTAGGCTGAGTTCGAAATGAGTATGATGGGAGAACTAAAGTTCTTTTTGGGAATTCAAATTGATCAAAAACCAGAAGCCACTTACATTCATCAGAGTAAGTATACCAAAGAACTTATGAAGAAATCTAACATGATGGACTGCACCTTAGCAAAGACTCTGATGCATCCAACATGCATTCTGGAAAAAGAAGAGGTAAGTGGAAAGGTATGTAAGAAGTTGTATCGTGGTATGATAAGTTATCTTCTATATTTGACTGCATCTAGACCTGATATTTTATTCAGTGTTCATCTATGTGTTATATTACAATATGATCCTAGGGAATGCAATTAACTGTTATAAAGAGAATTCTAAGGTATCTTAAAGGAATTTCTAAGCTTGACTTGATGTATGAGAAAACATAAGAGTACCCTCTTTCTGGTTTTTGTGATGCATATTACGTTGGAGACAGACTGGAGAGGAAGAGTACTTCTGGAAATTGTCAATTTATGGGAAAGAATCTGATCTTATGGTCAAGCAAGAGGTAATCAACAATTTCTCTTTCAACATCAGAAGCAAAGTACATTTCAGCAGCACTGTGCAACACTCATATGCTTTGAATGAAGAACCAGCTAGAAGATTATCATATTTATGAGAGTAACATTCCTATCTTCTGTGATAATACTGTTGCTATTTGTTTAAGTAAAAATCCTATTTTACACTATGGCTAAACACATAGAAATTAAACATCATTTTATTAGAGACTATGTTCAGAAAGGGATTTTATCTTTAGATACAGACCATTAATCAACTGATATTTTTACAAAACCCCTAGCTGAAGATAGATTTCTATTTATTCTGAAGCATCTGAAATGGATTTTTGTCCATAGTAAGATTTCATCAGAATCATATGTGTTTTAGTCTTAGTCTGAATGAATAAGATTCTGACTTATTCAAAAGTATTACTTTTCTTTCAGAACCTCAGTTATCAGAAGATGTTTCAGTCAGAAATGTCTCTGATAAGATGGAAACCTTTTGGTTTTTTCAGGTTCCAAGGATATCAAAATGTGTCACTTAATTCGATGTAGTGATTAAAGCATGTAACCTTTGGTTATTCCTAATCATTATACTCTACTTAAGCTATGCAATGAGCAATGTGCGTTTTTCTTAGAATTGATTAATCATGATTACACTCATTAATTACTCCTCTTTATTTTGTCTATTTTTTTCATTTCTTTTAAACCATATCTCTTTTGGGAATAAATGTTTCTTGCTGCTCATGTATCTCTTGTCTGAAATGACAGGCTAACATTTTCTTTTGTCATTTTCAAAGGTGTTTCTGTGCTCTCCTAACCTACCTTGTGTTTTACTCTACTTATGTATTCCCTCCTTTTAGCAGCTTATGATGTCGTTTGATTCTCTCTCTTTTGCAAAAAAATCATCTTGAGTGTTTCAATAGTTTCCTTCCTTTGAACTTTATGTTGACTATTTATGCCCTTCATCATATGTAGTATTTCCTCAAGTTTTTATCCTTGTTCTATCGTCACTTCTTTCTTTCTTTCTTTCTTTCTCTCTAAGCATTGTTGCATTCTATGGCCATTCAAACATTTCAAGGAGATGAAAATATTCTAGAGGTAATCTATGGGAAGCGAGCTAATTATGTGTCTGATGATGTTCACATCAACATGTTTATTAAAAACAAGGTTGGTCTGGGTATGCTGCCATGCTTAGAGGTCCTATTTATCCAAATATTGTGAAACTGTTCTGGCTTTATGCATCTGTTAGCCATGATGGCAGCTAAATCAAATCTAGTATTTTTAGTATTCCCTTTGTCATCACTCGTTCCTCTATTGTTGAAGCCATTAAGAGTCATCCTAAGTCCAACTCTTTTAATTATGGTAGTTTTGCTTGCATGGATGTTTATATTTTCTCAATAATTCATGACACTTCGAATGAGTATGAACCCAATAATCCAGATAATATGAAAACTCTTGCTAAAATTTGGTTTCGGTTCTAGTTAACAAACCTTCATCCTAGAGGAGAAGATCTTGATGATGTATTTCAAAGGGATAAATGTCTTCTTTATTTCCTTCTAAAAAATATTCCAGTCAATCTTTCTACTATCATATTTAATCATCTTAAGGAATCAATTTTGGAATCCAGTTACGCTAAAAAATCCTTCATTCCTTATGGGCGTGTGTGATACGGTGGGAGAACTGACTTGGGATTTTGTGTTTTGTGTTCGCAAATGTTTCGGTTTAGCAAGAGTCGCCACCGACTTTTTATTTTATCCTAAGGAAAGGTCAAAAAGCACAGGAAAGACCTTTGAGATGTTTTCTTGGGTTCGGGGAGTAGATTATAGAAAGGGAAGGTATTAACACCCTTTCTATCCATGGTTATCCATGGGATCTTAGTTACTTGCTTAGATCACTTGCTTTGCTTTTCAATTGTTTGAAATGGTGCTCTTCAATTGTTTGAAATGGTGCTTTGTGTGTGATTTTGAAAGGTGTTTTGAAAAGAGGCCATCGTTGTGGAAACCTTTATAATGATTCTTATTTGAATGTATACAAAGGTGTTTTTGTCTTTTGAAAAGTTTTCAATGTTTGAAAGTAGGGTTTTGAAATTGTGTTGTGAAGTGTGTTTTGAAAGTAGCAAGGATGTTTTTGCAAGCTTTTGATCAAGTAACTAGGAGCTATCTACCCTATTTTACTCAAAGGTATTTCTTATGTTTTTAATCCTTTTAACAGTGTTGTTCCACCATTGTATTTGGTGGACAACCTTGTGTTAGGATGTTAACGGGACAGGCGCGGGTCATCGTATAGACCATGATAGCAATAGTGTCAAATATCTTTGGCAATTTTCTTGAGGGACTTGATCATTTTGTTTAGGCAACTCAGATAGCGTCATTGAGGGACTATGATCTGTTTGATTTGTTTTTATTTTGCCAAAGTACTCAACATGTAACCATGGCCCATTTTTTAAGGCAACAAGTGGATTGAAACCCTAGGGGTGCAAGTGTGCATTGTGTTTGTTTTTCATGCATGCTTATCTTGGATTAGGTCAAGCTAGTGATTGATTTTATTTTCATACAAACCCTAGGTCTAATCATGGCATAATTGAAAGCTTTTAAATGTGCGAGAATTTAAATGCTACACTATTACAACATGATATAGGGAGGGGAGTACAAATTTGAATTGGGGATATTTGACAAGAAATTAAACCCTAGATTACTATTACAACCAAATTGAATGTACAGGATACAATATTTAAATGTACAATAATTGAATACAATACAATAAATAAATGTCAAATAAAATGTATTATGTACAAAATGATTTTTATGTATGTAAAAAAAGTGTTTTTAATATGTGAAGTAAAAATAAATAAAGAAAAAGTCAAGTTTAATTATTTTTTCATTTAGGGCAAAAACTCTAATTTTCTTAAATAAATAGCATTATTTATTATTTATTTACAAATATATATATATATATATATATATATATATATATATATATATATATATATATATATATATATATATATATATATATATATATATATATATATATATATATATATATATATATATATATATATATATATATATATATATATATATATATATATATATATATATATATATATATATATATATATATATATATATATATATATATATATATATATATATATATATATATATATATATATATATATATATATATATATATATATATATATATATATACATTTGTACAAAAAATAAAAGTATATTGTAAAGGGGTATGTAATATTAATAAAAAATAAACATGTATTATTTTTGATGTTTTTTGCTCTTATTTTATTTTTTTAATAGAATAAAATATATAAGTATTAAATACATTAAATGTATAAAGATAAAAAATTAATTATTTATAAAAAAAAGTGTATATTCAAGAAAATGTTTTTAAATGTGAATAAAAATAATAAATGAAAATAAATATATTTTTTAGGTTATTTTAGGTTTTAATAAAAAGAATATAAAGCATTTAAATATTTTTTATACTCGTAATAATTAGAATAAATTCCAAATAAATATAAAAATTTATGAAAATAATTTTTAGGTATTTTTTTATGTTAGAAGATAAAATATCAAAATCAAAAATGAAATAAAATGCAAAAAATGACAAATGTGCAAGCAAATGGGCCAGGGGGGTGCCAGTTGAATATTCATGTGTGAAAAGAAAAAGCAACTCAGGCCCAGCCCAAGAAACTTCATCTTCTTCCTCAATTTCAAACAACACACGCGTTCTGTACTTCCAATGCTATCTCCTGATTCTTTGATTTTTTGACAAAACTCATAACATGAACATTGTAGAGAATTAAACAACAAATTTAACCATATAAAAAACTTGGATTAACTCTCAAAGACCAGAGAGAATTTCTCTAGCCCTAATTTTTAACCTAGTTTTTTCAGAAAGTTCGTGAGTGAAATTCTCTCATCACGATTAATGTAAATGAAAACTAAGCATATGTATGGCTTCAGGGCTATGAGTACAACATATTTCATTCACAAACCTAAGCCTAAACATTCCTAAAAAGAGAGATAGAAGTCCATGAAATACCTGTTTCAGTTGACTTCGAGCTGGGAAATGTAGCAACCTTCAATGGTGTTTGAGCTTCCGTTGAGCTTGCCTGAAGTCCAAGGAAGCTTCTCCAATGCTTGGCTTGCTTTGAAACAACTTGAATCGTGCTGTAGTACTCAACCTGCAGAGCTTTGAAATGAAAATGGCAAAGTGTGTTAGAGGTGTTACAACTTGCAATGGGGGCTTGGGATAGTTCAGGTGAGTTGATTGGAAGGTGTTGGAACTATCTTGGGACAAAACGCACGATGGAATTTTGTTGTGTCTTGCAAAATGCAGAACCTGCCCTGTTTTGCAGAAAAACAGTGGTTCTGAGTATGAGGAGGTTTGAGTGATGAAATGGTCGTGTTTTAGGCTTGTTGGGAGGTATAGAAGTTATCTACAATGTTTGCCTAAGCTTGTGTTAACAGATATGAGAGTTTGCTTATGTTTTGCAAGTTTTCTCTATTTGAAGTTTTTTTAAAATGTGGAAGTGAAGTTACAGGCTTGTATAGGCTGTCAAATATGCTTGCATATATTGCTCTTGGCCCATCTTATTTGTGGATTTCTTTTGCTGCAAGAGATCTTTGACCAATGCTCAAGGATTGTTGGTTTGACATAAAGCATACTTAAGCAAAAATGGAAATTTGCCTTTTTCTACTTAAGGCTTAATCTTGTGTATAATGTCCAAATGAACAAAACAAAGGCTTAGACTGATGGATTGGCATTAAATTATGGAGTGCAAGTTGGTTTTGAGGCCTGTAATGTCAAACCAAGCTAGCTAGATCAGTATTGCAAGTTGTTATGAACATGTATTGGCCATGGACAAAAGTGAGTTTTTGCCAACTTCAAGCATTCGATTCTCTCTAACCACAAGGGTGTTTGAGGAGTTCTTGGACAATTTGGAAAGCTTGGAACATGTACTATAATCCATCTTTGCAATGCAACTTGAAATTCAAGTGGAACTATGTGAAAAGTGGCCAAGAAGATGGGTCCAAATCCTGCCTAGATTAGGGCAAATTTTCTCTAAGTTAAAAGTTTTAGGTACCCTTGTTCCAAAAATCATAACCTGAGATACAAGCTTCTTTTGAGAAAACTTTGTGAATCAAAGTTGTAGACTTTGTGATGGACTATAACTTTCATGTTTCAAGTTTTGTTTGAATCCATTTGCATCTTGGTGAAAAAGTGGGACAAAGTTAGGATAAAATAAGAAAATTTCATAACTTAGAAAATTTCTAAGTTATGAAATTTTTCCATTTTAAACCCTAATTTGCATTTTTGGGTTTCTTGATGAACAAGTTTCATAATTTGGCATGTCTTGATGAAAAATGACATTTGGCACTTGATTTTAACCAAAAAGTCAAAGTTTGACTTTTCAGTATACAGTTAAATTTTGATCAGTTGACTGAAAAATTCATCTGTCAATCCTATGCATTTGAGATCTTTTGAACTTGTTGAATGGGTCAAGATGATTTCATTGAGTTCTTGAGTCCATGGTTGAGCTTAATTTGCCATTGGCTGGGTCAAACAATCAAAAATTGCCTTTGCACAGTCAAAACCCTAAAAATGACCATTTTGCCCTTTTGGTGATCTGATCAAATTTCTTGTGGAATTGTGATCCAAACTTGATCAAATGGTTCACATGAGTTCATAATGTTGATGTGGGTCAAAATTTATGAGGTTTGACTGTCAATTGGCCACAATTGACTTTTTCCCCAATACAGTTGATTTCTAGGTCAACTGTCCAATTGACGGCAAAAATTTGAATCAAAGCTTGAAACTTGGTATGGACCAACTTGTGAGTCCAATATGAAGTATGAAAGTCACTTTGGGCATTGTAGGTCCAAACATCCCTGTGCAAATTCAAACCCTAATTTAGGTCAACAGTGCAAGGAAGTGTCTTGAGTAGACAAACCCTAGCTTGATCTTCAGTTCCAAGAGTCTTGTGATGAGAAAATGTTGATGAAATGGGAGGGAAAATTTTGGGGTACAACAGTTGCCCCTGTTCAATCTTCTTGAACCTAAAGAGTTAGATTGGCAAGTTTTGCCTTTCGCGACTCGAAGGTAAAGGAAGATTGGACACTAGAGTGCCCTTAAATTTGCACTTGCCAAAATATTGTTGAGGGAATGGGCTTAAAGATGCCATATGGAGATGGTAGAATCTTGCTGGAGATGGGCTTAAAGATGCCATCCAAGAGTGTTTGTTGAACTGTAATGTTGTAGGTTAGGAGAATGAGCATCAAAATGGTATCCGCGTCTGGAATGTATTTGAACTGTATCTGGAGACTGGGTCTGTATGAGCAAAGGAATGGCATCCGTGTCTGGAGCGTATCCGAGCTGTAACTGTATTTGAACTTTGAATGAACATCAGAACGACTGCCGTGTCTGGAGTGTATCTGTATTGTATCTGGGTAACACGAAAACATCTGTGTATGGAGCAATTGTGTGCTGGGGTTAAACTCTGAATGAGTGACAGAATGGCAACCGTGTCTGGAGCGTATATGGACTGTTTCTGAAGTTGAGATCTGTATAAGTAGTAGAATGTCCGTCGTGTCTGGGGTGTATCCGTACTGTAACTGGGATCTGGATAAGTGACAAAATGGTTTCCGTGGCGACTGCATTGGGGGAAAACATATTGCTGGTGTAAAGGCCATAATGGCATCCGTGTTTGGAGCATATCTGAACTTGTAGTTGATGGTTGAATCTGAATGAGGGATAGAATGGCTGTCGTATCTGGAGCATATCTAGTCCGTATCTGATTACTGAAGTCTGAATGAGTAGTAGAATGACCGCCATGTCTGGGGTGTATCCGTACTGTATCTTGACTTGAAGTTCTTGAATGAGTGATAGAATGACCGCCGTGTCTGGGGTGTGTCCATACTGTATCCGAATAATTGTTAATGATAGCCTTTTAATCTTATCCTGAAAAGGGTAAAATGTTAGCTAAAACACAGAGTTATATTGCATGATATGTATGATGCAATGAATTGTAATCCATGTTTATGATATACGAATGTAATGTTTATGCATGTAAGCTGAGTAGTTGTCTTGACGAGGAAGATAAATCCTGGATAGCTGGAGATAATGAAGTCGTTGAATGCTGCCGGGGAAAGTAAATCTTTGACCGAAGCTGGGGATTCCAAAAACTTTGATTGTTGAAGATGAGAAATCCTTTTTTACTGCTTGGGGATTAAAGATCTTTGGTGACTTGCGGGGATTTTAACAAGAACTTTACCAACTTCTGCAAGGAATGAGAATTCTTCATGACTTCCTTGGGGAATAAGGTTTACTCTAACGACCTCTACTGGGGAATTAAAAACTGGGAGGCTTCTGCTGGAGAAATGAGACTGAGAATCTTCAATCTGTTGGGAAATGACCCTGTAGGGGAGAATGTTTACTCAGCCGGTGAACTCAGGAGTTTTGGATTGTATGCCAAACTACTGGGGAAGTTGGGGATATTGAGGGAATTTGATCAGTTGGAAATTTGACTTCGCTGGGGAAGGAGGTTTAGATTATTCTGGCTCCACTGGGAATCAAGAGTTTGAACTCTGATGGGAATGTTGAAACTTAACTCGGCTAGGGAATCTAGTTTAGAATGTACTGGCTTCGCCGGGGGATCTTGAAGCTTCACTCTGCTGGGGACACGTACTCCGAGGTTTTAGCTTTTATTGTGGATCTGAACAAAGTAATGCAGGGGATCTCTTCATGAATGGCATAAAGATATCTTCCTACACCTTCAACCTATCAGTAATTATCCTTCCCCAATTTCGTTATATTCAAATGCATATGCCTATTCAACAAAGCATTGGACGTTTTCAAATAAAACATAAGTGTAAAACAGAAAAAGAAAGGCAAGCAAATTTTTGCACTTTGAAGTATATGTGTACTAATTTTCGTAAGTATCTTTGTACAAAGGAGACAGACATCCTAGTAAGAGAATGTTGTCGTAAAAATTGAGAAAAAATTTATACAAAAAGAAAGATGACTATGTGTAATAATTCCATGGGGTTCCCATTCTGCTTATAGCCTTCACGACTCTGAGTATCTGTCCATTCGTTGCTTCGTCCGTAGATGATTGGATTGATCAGACGCTTGGCGCTTGTTGGTGAAGAGATTGTTCTTAAAGTGATCCGACGAGACATAGTCATACGCTTTAATTCCCTAACTTTTGCCTGGACCGCCCTTTCCGGTTTTCGATCCACCGAGAAACCCTTTTTTGCCCAAGTCGCCCTTTCAGGTTTTCAACTTGCCAGGTGTACAAATTTTTTTGTTTTGTCCCTAATTTTTGCCTGAACCGCCCTTTCGGGTTTTCGGTTCACCGGGACGCTCATTTTTGCCCAAGTCGCCCTTTCGGGTTTTCAACTTGTCGGGTCGTTTTATGCGTAGTATCTTTTGACTATGTTTGCGTTTGCAGGGTGCGGTAAGTCATTTCTGTCCATGGTGGTCAGAATCATTGCCCCACCAGAAAAGATGCTCTTGATTACAAATGGTCCTTCGTAGGTAGGAGTCCACTTGCCCCTGGGATCACTTTGCGGTAAGATGATCCGCTTGATTACAAGATCTCCGACTTGATATACCTGACGCCTGACCTTTTTGTTGAAAGCCTTGATCATCCGTTTTTGATACGTCTGACCATGACAAACAGCAGTAAGTCGCTTCTCGTCGATCAAGTTAAGTTGATCAAACTGGGTCTGAATCCAATCGTCTTCACTCAAACCGGTATCCTTCATAATTCTCAAGGAAGGAATCTGAACTTCCATAGGCAGAACAACTTCCACGCCATATACTAAAGAAAATGGAGTTTCCCATGTTGAAGTATGTGTCGTGGTATGATATCCATGCAGAGAAAACGATAACATCTCATGCCATTCTTTGTAGGTGACTATCATCTTTTGAATGATCTTCTTAATATTTTTGTTCGCGGCTTCAACAACACCGTTCATCTTCGGCCGGTAGGGAGATGAATTATGATGATAAATCTTGAACTGCTCGCATAGAGCGGTGATCATAGTATTGTTCAAATTTGTACCGTTGTCTGTGATGATCCTGTCGGGGATACCATACCAGCATATGAGGTTTTGCTTGATGAAGCGGGCAACCATATTCTTTGTAACTGAGGCATAGGAAGCTGCCTCGACCCATTTAGTGAAGTAATCAATAGCCACCAGGATGAAGCGATGTCCATTGGATGCCATGGGCTTGATCTCTCCAATCATGTCAATGCCCCACATCGCGAATGGCCAAGGAGCTGTCAGAATGTTGAGAGGAACAGGAGGAATATGTACCTCGTCGGCATAGACTTGGCATTTGTGACAGGTGCGGGAATGATGATGACAATCAGCTTCCATGGTAGACCAGTAGTAGCATGCCCTTAGAATCTTCTTTGCCATTGTATGCCCGCTCAAGTGGGTGCCAAATGTGCCACTGTGTATTTCGATCATGATCAACTCAGCTTCAACTTTGTCCATACAACGAAGTAGAACACAATCATGGCTGCGCTTATATAAGATACCATTGCTCAAGAAGAACTTGGCAGCAAATCTCCTTAAGAACTTTTTGTCATTGACTGAAGCTCCTTCAGGGTATTCTCGAGTCTGGACATACCTTTTGATTTCATGAAACCAGGGTTGTTCCACTACTTCTTCGGTATTAATCTCATGACAGTGCGCAGGTTCGTCCATTCGCTCGATGGTGATTTGGGGAGCCTCTTTATCCCAGTTGAGTTTAAACATGGAAGACATTGTAGCCAGAGCATCGGCTAACTGATTTTCTTCTCGCGGGAAATGCTCGAAGGTGATCTGCTCGAAGTGAGGCAACAGCGTCAAGACATGTTCTTTGTATGGGATAAGATTAGGATGTTTGGTGTCCCAATCTCCTTTGACTTGACTGATAACCAAAGCCGAGTCCCCAAATACGACCAAAGATTTGATTCCCAAGTCTATAGCAGCTTTGAGACCAAAGATGCAAGCTTCATATTCATCCATGTTGTTGGTACAGCTAAAGCAGAGTCGGGCAGTGAAGGGTGTATGACAACCATCCGGAGAAATGAGTATCGCACCGATACCGTTGCCGAGTGCATTTGAAGCACCATCAAAGTATAGGGTCCATCGGGATCCTTGTTCAGGTCTGTCATACGGTCCGTTTCCTTCAATGTTGTCCAATGTCATGATGTCCTCGTCAGGGAAGTCGAATCTCATAGATTGATAATCCTCGACGGCTTGATGAGCTAGATGGTCAGCTAGTACACTCCCCTTTATAGCTTTTTGGGTAGTATACTGGATATCATATTCAGTCAAGATCATTTGCCATCTAGCAATTCTTCCAGATAAAGCCAGCTTCTCGAAGATATACTTGATCGGATCCATCTTGGAAATCAGCAAAGTGGTATGAGTTAACATATACTTCCTTAGCCGGCAAGCAGCCCATACCAAAGCGCAACAAGTTTTCTCGAGCAATGAGTAGCGAGTCTCACAGTCGGTAAACTTTTTGCTAAGGTAATAAATGGCATGCTCTTTTTGGACAGACTCGTCATGTTGGCCCAATACGCACCCCATTGAGTTATCCAAAACAGTCAGATACATGATCAATGGCCTTCCTTCGACGGGTGGCATCATAATAGGAGGTTCTAGTAAGTACTCCTTGATCTTATCAAAAGCAACTTGACAATCATCGTTCCATTTAACTACCTGATTGTGATCGGTGGGAATGAGAACTGACTGTTTTTTAGCTGGTTTCGCGAAATGTCGCGGTAAGCAAGAGTCACCACCGTCTTTTATGTTCTCCAACAATGGAAAGGACAAAAGCACATCAAAATTCCTTCTTTGAGAATATTTCTCGGTTCGGGAGGTAGATTTATTGAAAGGGAAGGTGTTAGCATCCTTTCTATCCGTGGTTATCCACGGGCTCTTAGGTACTTGCTCTTATGTTTTCAAAAGATTTGTTTGCTTTTCAAGTGTGTGTGGCTTTTGAAAAAGTTTCGTTTGAACAATTTCTAAGTAACTCTTGTATCAGTCCTCAAGAGTGTATGAAAAATTTGTTTGAAAATCTTTTGAAAGTGTAGGTGCGAAAAATTGTTTTTGTTTGTTTGAAAAGAGCAAGTACCCATGAGATCTACCTACCCTAAGGAATTAGGCTGTGTAAAAGTCCTTAAGGTAGTGCCATCCCACCATTGAGAGGTAGGTAGCACCACCGTTGGAGGTGTTCGGGTCAATTCGATTGTAGGGACAGTGTGGTCACCGAAGCAATAGTAGGACACCTTAGAAGTAACCCTAATGTCCTAGATCCTTTTTAATCCGAGGCAACCGTTTCGAGGCAACTGGATCTTAGACATAAGAGCGACCGCTAAAACATCCTATACTTGACGACCACTTTCGAAGGCAACGAGTGAGGCGTACCCTAGAAGTGGTGTGTGCGTTTGTGTGTTGTTTTCATGTTAACATTTATCTTGGATCATGCAATTGTGAGCTACGAGTTGTTTTTAATTACCATACATTCTTTCATGCAATTTAGAAGTTAGGAGTGCGGAAAATAAATTGCGGAAAGATAAATTCTACGCTATTACAAGGCGCGGGTCTATACATCGCCAAAAATACAAAGACCCGTTTTGGTAAATAAGTACGAGAAATAGTAAATAAAGCAGTAAAATCCTAATTACTATTACATCCGGAGGCAGTTACAGAAATAATCAAAATAAAGAATTAAAACTAAAATGCGCGCGAAAGAAAGAATCGGGAATGGCCTAAGGGTGTTGACCCTTTTTAGAAAAGAAATTGAATTTTTTTGTCTTTTTTGTAATTAAATGAAATTAATAACTAATAATTAACTAATTAAAAGAAAAAAAATATTTTTTTGTGTTTTTATGTTTTTATGAAAAAAATAAAAGTAAAAGAAATTAAAATTCTAAGTTAACCTAATTCTAAATTATTTTAGTTATTTAAAAAAAAAGTTAAAATGACCTTATTAAAGCTAATTCAATTATTTAATATTTATTTACAAAAAAAAAAAGATAAAATGAAATTAATGATGTTAGTTCTTTTTTGATTTTTTATATAAAATATTAGTTGGTTAATTTGTTAATAAGAAATAAAATAAGGTAAATAAAAAAATGAAAATGACAAAAAAAAAAAGGAAGATTAAACCCAAGGGGGGTGTCACTATGCCAAACAAGGGATTAGACAGCGCTTTTTTAGGCCTTTAACAGCGCTTAAAAGCGCTGCTAAAGGTATAGACAGCGCTTTTTTTTCAATCACTTTAGACAGCGCTTGGTAAAAGCGCTGTCTATTACCCCCCTTTAGCAGCGCTTTTGCTCTTTTTTTTTTTAATTTTTTTTTCAATCACTTTAGACAGCGCTTTTCATGAAAAGCGCTGTCTATTACCCCCCCCCCCTTTAGCAGCGCTTTTCCTCTTTTTTAAAAAAAAATTTTTTTCAATCACTTTAGACAGCGCTTTCATGAAAAGCGCTGTCTATTACCCCCCCTTTAGCAGCGCTTTTCCTCTTTTTTTTTTTAATTTTTTTTTATAAATCACTTTAGACAGCGCTTTCATAAAAAGCGCTGTCTATTACCCCCCCCTTTAGCAGCGCTTTTCCTCTTTTTTTTTTAATTTTTTTTTTATAAATCACTTTAGACAGCGCTTTCATGAAAAGCGCTGTCTATTACCCCCCCTTTAGCAGCGCTTTTCCTCTTTTTTTTTTTAATTTTTTTTTCAATCACTTTAGACAGCGCTTTCATGAAAAGCGATGTCTATTACCCCCCCTTTAGCAGCGCTTTTCCTCTTCTTTTTTTTTTAATTTTTTTTTTCAATCACTTTAGACAGCGCTTTCATTTAAAACAAAACTCTGCATATCAAATTTATTCTCACCGTTTTTGCACCAGAAACTATAGCTTCATTATAACATTTTAAACAAAAACAACATTAATATATACCACAATGAAACAATATTATAACAACATCAATATTCATCTCTTAAATCCTTTTTGCACAATATACATAACAACAAGATTAATATATACCACAATGAAACAATATTATAACAACATCAATATTCATCTCTTCAATCCTTTATGCACAATATACACAACAACAACATTAGTATATACAACAATGAAACAATATTATAATTACATCAATATTCATCTCTTCACTCCTTTTTGTACAATATACACAACAACAACATTAGTATATACAACAATGAAACAAAATCCATGATGAATATATAACTATATCTTCTATATCGAGCTGCACCTATATAACCGAAAACAAAATCAAAAAATCAAAATTCATACAAGTTACCAAATAACAACAACAAAAACAATAATATTGTAACACAACTATAACGACATATATTATATTCTCAAAACTCAAAGTTATACCTTATAATAAAACTCTCAACTCCATAACAAATTGGCACCAATCCTCCATAAGTTCATCCAATTGATCTTTTGAGTATGAAGCACACTTGAATTCATCAAAGTACTACATAATAATATAACATAGTATGATTTAATTAAAATACTAAGTCAGTTTATGAGAAATATGAAAATAATTCCTAAGTTAGAAATTCATACCGTGGATGGAATCTCTAATCGGTCCAAAAGAATAGTTTCTTTCATAAACCTCAACATAAAATAATCGCAATCTACACCATTGCGCTGACGAGGACACTACACATGGAAAGAAAATACGTATATACATCAAGATATACACCTTAACTTGTTTTATCAAGTATCATCGCTATATAATCAAAACTGTGAAAATCTATACCTCCACTTTGATCCAAGAAATATTGTTGACTCTACTCCTTGGTACTTGAATATCTCTTTGTGCTCGAAAACTTTGTAGAATGCTATAATAAAATAATAACGAATATTTAGAACTATCGCACATAAATAATTAAATATACACAGTAATATTTTGGAACAATGTCACTTACGTGTCAATCGTCTTCTTCATATCTGAGTATGTTGTCCAATCATTGCCCAATGAATCCAGATAATATACAATTTCTCTCACAGGATTAATTGCAACCAATAACCAGTGTCCACTGGAATATTTAACAAAGGTTAGATGGAAATTTTCTGCACAACGTTAAAAAACGAAAAATTATAATAGAGGTAATTTAGAATGAAAATCTTACTTGGGGCCAGTATTATATGGTAAAAAGAACAATTTTTCTGTATCTTTGATGGCCATAAATAAACTGAGCACAAATGCTATTACTTCATCTGGTTTTGCGATTATTGACCCTGCGTGGACAATGTTGGGATTTATGAAAGCGAATCTGGACTCCAATCCACGCGGGCGAATCAAATTGTCATACAGAAACCTTAAATAAAAACATCATTAACATTAATTATTCATTGAAATGAGTAAATAAATTTTGCAATTAATTAAACAAAGTTGATTGGAGTATACCTGATGTATGTATTGATAACAGCCATGCCTAATGTCAAGTGTCCAAAAACTTGTTCCAAATCCTCCTTACCAATTGTTGTCATGCCTTCAGAACCATAAATCCCTTCATGCAGGGGTATAAGAGAAGTACCACCTTGCGAAATAGTTGTGAAGCTTATAAATGTCTGAAGGCACGACCTATATTGTGAAGTAGTTTTTTTTCTAGCCCCGAACCTCTTAGCAACACTCTTTGTTTCTTTGGGAATGTTGCTAATTACAGGCTCCTTACCCCTACTTACAGCTTCATTAATCTCTTTAGCAGGAATAATCTAAATATCATAAAATTAGAGTGGTCAAGTATAGGACGACAAATTAACATTATCTAATCATAAATATCATATAACTTTGTTGTACCTATTTTTTTGCTGTCACTGACTCCTCTGGCCGCGTAATCCCTTTATCTTTTGGTTTGGGTTTTGTAGGAGTCTAACATTACCATGCAAAAAAAATGTAAGTAAAACGAACATAAAAAATTTGAGTACTAAAAGATTCATAAAGGTTTTAATTATACCTCATCATCTATGCGAACAAGCCTTGAGGGCCATGCAACAAACGCTCCTATTGCCTCTCCCACCAATGTTGCATCCGAAACTTCATCTGGGATTGGTAATAACACACCCTCCTCTAAAGCAATATCAATCGACACTTTCAAATATCCAGAAGAGAGCGGTTTATGATGAAGTACTTCTCCCAGAGTGTTATGGACTTTTCCCTTGCCAACCATGCGATAAGTTGGTGTCTCTAAAAAGAGTTGACAAGGTGAAATGCCCTAAAATCAATAATAAATATGACATCGTTAATGTGTATATATGTCAGTTAAATAAATTACACTAATTTAATTTCATAATAATATATGTAAGTACCTCGGGAATACTCGGTTGAGCTGCACAATTGACACTAGCTATGTCACTAGCTTCTTTAACACCCGAAGCTTCCCTTTCTGATTGGTATTGTTTTGCTTTTTCCTTCCTCAATTCAAGAACTTCAGCTTCTAATGCATCAAACCTGGCCTGCAGTTCTTTATTGCTAGCAGATTTTGTCTTTGGATTGTTCTTTTTCAAGGAAGTTGGAGTAACCCCATGTCCTTTACCCCTCACCCGACCAGAATACTCACGAACATCTAATGCTCGACTAAGTATGCTCCTGCAATCATCTGGTGGAGATGTAGACTGAGACAGACTCTCCTGAAATTCATATGAATATTGGAAAAACATGAATACTATATGTTAATAAAATTTTGATTTAATTAGAATTAATGTTATACTTACGCATTTTTCAAAAAATTGTTGTACATCTTCTTTGAGAACTCCATCCTTACCCACACGGGCAGCCTTCCACAAAACATGCTCCGGAAGAGATGTTTCTGAACTACTCTCCTCTTTTAACTACACATTAACACAAAAAACAAGCTAAGTTATAACTATTGATGAACAAGTATATCATTGCAATTTGTAAATACTTACTATTTTTTGTTCTAATCGTGCATATCCCAAACACCCTTTTTTGTATGGATATGCGGGAGATGATGCTCTTAGACGATTTACTTCACTAACACTCTGAAATTTTGGGGTTTTCCGTTTGGCTTTAAAAACATCCCATTCTTTAACTGAAATCACATCCGCATATTCTGCTGGACGCTCTGCATCAACAAAAATTTTTTCGGCATCTCTAAGATATTTTCTGTTTAAATATGTTCTAAACCCTCTCAGTATTTTGCCGGCCAATCCAAGACAATAATCTTTTCTTTTGTCATCAATGTTGAAAGACCTCTACAAAAAACATACACAAAGTGCGTTAGTATAAGTAATTTAAAGACATAATTTAAAGTACATAATCGTAATTTAAAGACATAATTTAAAGTACCTGTATCTCACTCCAGATTTTGTTTTTAGCATCATTCAGCTTATCATCTCTCCACTCATCACAAGTTATTGGAATTTCTCTCCTTACAAGTGTGCCAATGTAACTTGTCAATTTAGAACCGTTAGGCTCAATTAATTGGTCATTTGGACTCCAATGCACATCATATTTTATACCCTTATCTCTATCACGAATGATATTCTTCATTATTGTTTTTCCTCTTTTTATTTCTTTTTCCACTCCCTTACTAGATTTTCCTCCATCATTGTCTCCATCATTAATAGAATCATCGTGAGGGTGCTCCTCGTTACTAGCCATCTAACCTGTAATAAAGAAAAACATTAGTATCTAATGACAAATATTTAATTCCAAATATATAATTCCAAATATCTATTCAGTATATAAAATGACAAATATCAATTGAGTATATAAAATGACAAATATCAATTGAGTATATAAAATGACAAATATCAATTGAGTACATAAAATGACAAATATCAATTGAGTATATAAAATGACAAATATATAATTTATTAGAATTTTGCTAAGTGTTAACACGTATGGAGGAATATATATTACCTCTTTCACTAACATCTCTTTCTTTTCTTGGTTGGATTCCGAATTACTTGTCTCTTAAGAACGCGGACGGAGGGATTGATCCAAATTCCCTCATCATGATCTTTTCTGATATATGATTCATCCGCTGTAGTATCATCATCTCGATCGTTTCTAATATACGACTCATTCTCAACATCAACATCAACTTGATCCACACTTTTATCATCAATCACTTTGTTAGATAAAAGCACTATAGACCATTTCGTACTCTTCGGGTCTGTGACATAGAACACTTGTTTAGCTTGAGAGGCTAGAATAAAAGGCTCATCTTTGTACCCCACCCTACTAAGATCCACTTGCAAAAACTCTGACTTATCCATTCGTATGCCACTAGTATGTACCCACTTGCAACCAAAGATAGGAATCTGAAACTTCTCATAATCAAACACCCAGATGTGATTGATAACCCCGAAATATGACAAATTTTCATATTTGGGGTTTAAGTCCTTCATACCAGAAATGTGCATTGCTTCACATACCACCGTGACACCACTATTTTGCATGGTACTTTTCTCATCTTGTTCTTTGGTATAAAATGTGTATCCATTAATTCCGTATCCTCTATAAGAGAACACAATCGAACTTGGACCATATGCCAAACATCTCAACCTGTCTGATATTGAAGCGGGATCTGAATGAAACTTTGAATATATATGATCCTTAAACCACTGTATAAAACTTTGATTGTGCTCTCGTACTATCCAATTTTCATTTCTACTTTGATTCTCACCTCGGAGTATAGCCTTGTGCATTTCAACAAACGGCTCAACCTCAATGTCATTGTGCAGAACATACAAATGCACTTGATCCCGTTCATCCCTTGATACTGTCACAATTTCATTTCCAATTAATTTGTTACCTTCTTTTTTTTCGAAGAAATGAGATTTAGGGAGTCCAATGGATTGCACATTGGACAAAAAATCAGTACAAAACTCAACCGCTTCTTCAACAACGTATCGCTCAACGATACAACCCTCTGGACGACTTCGGTTTTTCACGTACCCTTTTAATATTTTCATATAACGTTCAACAGGGTACATCCATCTCATATAAGCTGGTCCACACAATTGTGTCTCTTTCACAAGATGAACAACAAGATGTACCATAATGTCAAAAAATGATGGAGGAAAATACATTTCAAGGTCACACAGAGTAATAACGATTTCTTTTTGTAATACTGGTAAGATCTCAGGATCGATCACCTTACTACAAATTGACCTGAAAAAAAAACACAATCTAGTTATAGCGCTTCTTACTTTTTCTGGCAAAATAGAACGTATACCTATTGGTAGAAAATGTTCCATTATGACATGGCAATCATGTGTCTTCAGACTCTTTAACTTGAGGTCTTTCATGGACACGAGTCTTCTAATGTCTGAGGAGTAACCTTCTGGAACTTTAACTTCACTCATAAACTTACACAATATTTTCTTTTCCTTTCTAGATAGAGTATAAGAAGCAGGTGGTAGATATGTTCGTCTTCCTTTCTTCACGGGTCCTAATTCAGTTCTTATTCCCATCTCTACCATGTCCTCTCTTGCTTTAAGGCCATCCTTAGACTTTCCTTTTATATTGAGTAACGTACCAATAACACTTTCAAATACATTTTTTTCAATATGCATAACATCAAGAAAATGTCTTACGTACAAAGATTTCCAATATGGCAATTCAAAAAAATTTGACCTCTTCTTCCACCCACCTGTGACAACTTTATGTGCAAAAGGCTTGCCAAACTGAATACTCACATCTTTCACCTTTTCACAAATTTGATCACCTGTCAATCCAGTTGGAGCTCTACGTTGTTCGGTATTTCCATTGAACGCTTTTCTCCATCCACGATATTGATGTTTTGAATTTAAGAATCTACGATGACCGAGAAAGACATTCTTTTGACAAAGTTTCAATCGTGTCGTATCGGTTCCATCTTCACAGACAGGACACGCTTTTTCACCTTTAATGCTATACCCAGATAGATTTCCATATGCTGGAAAATCGTTAATTGTGCCAAACAACATCGCCCTCAAATTGAAACTTTCTTTCCTATATCCATCATAAACCTCCACACCGTTCTCCCACAAAATCTTCAAATCTTCGATTAAAGGTTTCAAGTATACATCTATGTCATTCCCTGGTTGTTTAGGCCCAGAAATTAACATAGATAACATCATGTACTTGCGCTTCATACATAGCCATGGAGGTAGGTTATAAATCATAAGAATCACATGCCATGTGGAATGTGAGATACTTTGAAGACCATGCGGGTTCTATCCATCCGTAGATAATGCCAAGCGAAGGTTTCTTGTTTCTCCTCCAAAATCAGGATAATCATTATCAATTTTCTTCCACTGTGGTGCATCTGCCGGATGTCGAAACTTTCCATCGATAATTCTTTCATCTGCATGCCAAGTCAAGTGTCTAGCATCGGTTTCACTACGAAACATGCGTCTAAATCTCAGAATAATAGGAAAATACCATAAGACTTTCGCTTGAGATAATTTTTTCTTATATCGAGATAAACCGCACTTTGGGCACTCATTCAACGATGCATATTCGTTTCGAAACAAAATACAATCATTTAGACATGCATGTATCTTATCATAGCTCATGCCAATAGAGCACAACATTTTTTTGGCCTCGTAGGTTCGATTAAGAAGAACATTATCCTCAGGAAGCATATCTCTCAAAAGGGCTAATAATTGTGTGAAACTTTTATCTGACCATCCATTGTGCGCCTTTAAGTTGTACAATTTTAATACCGCAGACAATCTTGTGAATTTGGGGCAATCTTTATACAACGGTTTCTCCGCATCGCTTACCAACCTCTCAAACATTTTGGGACAATCTTGAAGATCTTCTTCAAGTGCTTCTGCAATCTCTTCCACCCGATCACAATCATATGTATCCGTGGCATTGTCGTACGAAACATAGGTCGCATTACTTTTCACCCCCGGTTCAACATTCTCGATGCTTTTCTCACCATGAAATATCCAACACGTATAACTTCGATCAATTCCGCGCATTAGTAAATGCGATTTCAATCCATCTGCGTCAACCCGACCCACATAACAACAACCCAAGCAAGGACATTTCATTCTATTCGGGTCTTCATCGTGTTCAACAGCAAACTTAACGAACTCTAATACCCCATCCTCGTACTCTTTTGACAATCGATCGGCACACATCCATTTTTTATCCATGGTTTTAACTATTATCTAAGTTAAAGACTCTGTGTTGTCAACAAAAATCAAACATGTGATTAGAACAATTCTAGAAATGAGGATTGTTGTGGTCCTATAACATATTCAATCAATGATCGTCAACGTTACTATTTTAGAGACATTAGCTTAGTTGTGAACTCATTCTAAGATTCATGATTTGTGTTATTTTTTACTATTACTAAGTTGAATATTAGATGGGGGATTTACATGATGTGATTCCTTTGTTCCTTGCAGTCTACATGAGCTAAGCATACATTATGAGAAACAGAAAAGAAACAATGTAGGAAAATTAAGTGTCATGTTGAATGGTAACTCCAACATCTCCTAGTTATGCTTTGTTATGACTCGGTTTGTCTCTGCTATGTACAAACTCAATCCTCCACTATCTTATTCTTCTCCCATCATTGAGAAATCTAAGATTATTAAACCCATTACAAGTATTTTGACTAGTCCATAATATATCTTAGATTTAAAAAAAAATCAAAATAAAAGCCTCCGGTTGGATATCAGCCACCGGTTTATAAGCCTCCATTCTAAGCTACCAAGCCAAACAAGTACCCTACGGCATATGATGGTACTTGTGTCTAGAAAATGTTGTCTAGAATACATGTTAAATAAAAGGTGCAAATACAAAGCATGAAATATATATTGTTGTAATCTTCATTTCAATCCTTTGTTTACAATGTTATTGCCAAGACAAGAATGTGAGTGTAAAACAGAGAAAGAAAATTGTGCTTTTGTTCTCAATATTATATAATAAAAGCATTATGATTTAAGTGTTGTTTTATGTTGTATAATAAACATAAAGAATTAATCACGTTAATTTAGGTGCATGAAAACTGTCTTCAGAGACAAATATATGTGATAAGACAAATATGAAAGAAAAAAAAATATACCTTAAAAGATTCTCAAGTACTAGCTATACTTAAAACTAATGTTTTCTTATCTCTAAATTATTTAGGTTGGAGAAATTATTCACTCATATGAAAATGGTTTTCATAAATACTGCAAACCGATAAAACTAGCTAGTATGGTTTTCATAATAATTTAACGTCACCTGTTTAATGAAAGTTAAGCATCTATAAAAGAGAACAAAACAGACTTGACATAAGAAGCTAACGGAAATGCTTTAAATTAAAATGAATCAACACCAAATTACCGCCAACAATTAACAGCCCTATCTGAGATGGTGCACCGATTGACTCCAATGACGAATCTGATGCAAAGGCGGGAGACAACGACCTGTAAATCATAGATAAAAATAGAATTGAAAACCAGTTTACTTCAGACTCAAGATCACGCGAAAAAGCCAATACATAATTGACCACCACTGTAATACGCTCTCCAGACCACACAATTGTCTTCCAGGCCAGCAAAAATAATTGTTGTTATTAAAATATTAGTATAAGATATGCAACAACACGTTGACAGATTATCAATTACACCAGAAGGACAAATGAAAAGAATATACCATTACATATTAACACTAAGAAACACATAGCTAATAACCCTCCCTTTGCCATGGTCATTAAATGCGTCATTGGTACCAAAAACTGCCTGAAGGCCACTCAACAGAACAATCAGAACAAAATTAATTCTATCCTCAATATTAGTGGGGATCTAACCTATAAAAAGGAAGATATTCATGATACTTTTGTTAACTACTTCAAGGAGTTGTTCAAAAGAAACGAAAACAGAAAAGCTTCCCCCTATCTCCATATCCATATCCATATATTTTGGGGGCTTTTGTATTATCCATGCTTTGCAAAGCATCAACGGCCTCTTTCTCAGGAATGGGGCTGGTTAACATCTCTCTTTGCTCATTATTCAGTTGAGGACCACCCCTCATCATATATATATATATCAATTTTGTTTCTTTCATCCTCTGCAGTTCCCACCAATTGCCTATAGAATTGCATGATTTCATCTACAGTCTCAGCTTCACTATGTATGACAATTCCATCTTCCTTTTGTAGGGCCAAAGTACCATTGTAATTTCGTCTGGATTTAATTGAAGCATGGAAATACTTATTATTTCCATCCCCCAGTTGCAGCCAATTCAACTTGGATCTCTGCATCAACACTTTCTCTTCTACTTCCTGCCAACCAATTAAGGCATCACTACACTTTCTATCCATATTGATTTTCACAGGATTCATCCTAGCATTTATAAGTTCCTCTTGAGCCTGCTTTAATTCCATTCTTTCCTGATCTATTTTCTTGTTTATATACGCAAGAGGCTTGGACATTTCCCTTAGGATGACAGTCTGATTACTGGAATTAAAGATGCAAAAACAGCTCCTAACATCACACATCTCCTCTTTGCGGATGACAGTCTGATTTTTTGCCAGGACACAACAAAAGAAGCTAGAAATCTAAGCAAAATCTTTCAGAAGTATCAAGACACCTCAGGACAAAAAATTAATTATAACAAATCTGAAATACAATTCAACTCTGGAAAGTTTCCAGAATATTCTTAACATTCCTATTGTCTGATCCAATTCAACATTGTCAGGGTCTCCCTACTCAGATCAACAAGTCTAGAAATCAAAGTTTTGGGTACATAGTGGACAGAATCAGAGATAAACTCCAAAGTTGGAAGGAAAACACTTTATCCTATGCTGGCATAGTAACTCTTATAAAATCTATTGCTCAAGCTATTCCAAAGTCATTGGTTCTTATTATTGCAATATCCATCACCATTGGAACACTCTACCTTGTTTTTAGGCCAAAGCTTCCTAAATACTCAGTAGACAGATTGAGAATAGCACAGTTCAATCTAAGCAAAAGCTTCCGAAAGCTGTCTATTGCGCAATATCAGCCCCTTATGATAAGATACTGGTCAGAATGAAGCATTGAAGCACCAGGCTTCTATCTTATGCATGTAGATATCAATTGATTAAAAGTGTGATCTTCTCAATAGCTAACTATTGGCTATATTGAGAGGTTCTGCGGAAGTTTCTTATGGACAGGGAAGGATAGCCCTAGTAGGAAAGCCTCCATATGCTGGTATGATGTATGTGACTCTAAAGTTGAAGGGGGTCTAAACCTGATATTCCTCAAGGACTGAAACAAGGCCACTATAGGTAAGCTTTTGTGGAATTTATGTGTTAAAAAAGATACTCTTTGGATTCATTGGATACATAAGTTTTATATGAAAAATGCTGATTGGAAAAGGTACTTCCTGCTGTGCATAGCTCCTGGGTCCTAAAGGATATGTTTAAAAATAGTTATGTGTTTGTTAACTCTACTGCCTGGAGTATATTTCAACAAATAGGGAAATATGTTACTAGGGTAGCTTACCATATGTTGAGAGGAGACAAGCCAAAGGTGGCTTGGAGAAAGTTGATCATGAGAAATATGGCAAGACCTAGAGCTACGTTCACCTTTTGGTTAGCTTGCCATGGAAGATTACCTACTAAAGATAGAATGCAGAAGTACGGAGTGCAAACTGATGGTCTTCGCGTCTTTTGTGGGTTACATGAGAGTTGTCAGCACCTCTTCTTTGATTGTGTTGAAACTAATCAGATTTGAAGTCAGGTTCTAACATGGTGTGGTGTTAATCATACGCTTGGAAAATGGGAGGACGAGCTAGTTTGGTTGAGTGCAATATAGGGAAATCCCCCTTTCTTGCGTTTTCTTCACATCTTCACAACTAAACCGAAACAATCAGGAAAGCGAAAATAAAACACGTACACATTAAGGCATTAGAATCCTACCAATGTAAGGCCTTAACATAGGCTTAGCCCAACATATATCACAATAGCATCCATTATATTAGAGATAGTAACTTTGTGACATGGATTATCCCCAAAGCACTTCTCATTCCGAAATCTCCAACACTCATAAAGCGTGTCAGTAAAAGCTCATTACAGGATCTTGATCTTGTTACTGTTCTTCTTGCACATGTTAATCATCCATGTGATTTCATTCTTCCAAGCAGCAGGACTATGCACAATATCTAACCACTTTAGGATGCTCTTCCAAATCCTTTTGATCCCACTGCAGTCATAAAACATTTGATCTAAAGTCTCAGTCTCCCTGCAGAAATTACAATCAGCACTAGGCAACATTCCAAACCTATCAAGTCTCTCTTTTGTTGGCAAAATACCATGGCACGTCATCCACAAAGTGTGAATGAATCTGGCTCTGGCAGCATTCCCAAACAGAACCTTCTTCCACATCACATAATGGGATTGGTCCTTTAAATTCTGATACATTTTCCTTGTACTGAATTTTCCATGCATCAACATGTTGTTCCACACCTACATATTAGAAGTCTCATTTATGAGATTCAGAATGTGTTTTATAATCCAGGATGCAGAGTTCCTCACAGGCATAATCATAATATTAAGCCCTTTGGAGTAGTAGACATGAATCCACCTAATCCAAATGTTGTCTGCCTTCTTATTTATGTTCCACAAATTCTTCAACCTATAAGCTTTATTCTAATCCTGCAAAGAAATGATGTTAAGGCCCCCTTATTTCTAGGAGCACACACCTTCTTCCAAGAAATAGGGGATTTATGGGTCACTACCTCAATACCAGTCCATAAAAATGTCCTACAAATTGTTTCAACCCTCTTAATAATTTTCTTAGGTATAGGGAGACACTGCAACCAAAAATTACTAATGGAAAACATGACACTTTTAATTAATTGGGTTCTACCAGCCATGCTTAACAATCTAGAACTCCAATGCCTAATTCTATTAACAATTTTATCAACCAAACCAATGCAATTATGCACAGTCAACTTCTTACTAGAAAGAGGAATCCCTAAATATCTAAAAGGGAGGGGGCCTTCCTCAAAGTTTATAGTTCTCAAAATATCATGCTTAACCTCATTAGGACGACAGTTGCTGAATCTATTTACAATATTTGGAGCATTAGGAACCGAGTCATTTTTCAAGGCTTCAACAAAGGTAATCTCAACAGTAAGGACATTATTGATGTGATTGTAATGTGCATCGAGCTAGATAGAAAGCTTAGTGAATTCTGTAAGAATTTATAGTTGTGGTTTGGTTGTTGCCTTGTTTAGTATAGAGAGCGTGGATCTATCGATCGATTTGTATCTGAACTGTTTTTAGAATTAAAAAAAAAAATCATCATAACTTGGGTCAATATAGGGATCGCTTTTCCTTGTATACGAACATATTGACAATGGAAACTTGGGTCAATATTTGCATGGTTTAGGTAAGATCAGCAAGAACACGTTATTGGAGATGAAGAAGAACACTTACTTGGAGATGAAGAAGAACACGTTATTAATAAATGACAGCGATTTGTGAAGATGAAGATAATTTCAAACCGATGAAGATGAAGCCGTTTGAGAGGAGGGTAATGGAGATGACGAATGGAGAAGAAGATGAACAGCGCGATTTGTGTTTCTGGAAATCTGATTTAGGGGTTAGGGGTTTAGAAATAAATTAACAAACCAAAGGCAGCGCTTTCAAGAAGCGCTGCTAAAGGTACCCCCCTTTAGCAGCGCTTTAGGCTTACCCCCCCCCCCCCCTTTAGCAGCGCTTTTAGATTTACACAAAGGCAGCGCTTTCAAGAAGCGCTGCTAAAGGTACCCCCTTTAGCAGCGCTTTAGGTTTACCCCCTTTAGCAGCGCTTTTAGACTTACACCTTTAGCAGCGCTTTCAACAAGCGCTGTCTAAAGCATACCCTTTAGCAGCGCTTTTATTAATTTTTTAATTTTAATTTTTTTTAAAACCCTATAGCAGCGCTTAGTGAGAAAAAGCGCTGCCTTTGATGAGGCCTATAGCAGCGCTTTTAGTAAGCGCTGTCTAAAGTAATTTTTTTTTTTGGATACCTACAACAGCGCTTTTGCATAACCGTTGTCTATGTAGCGATGCCAAAACTCGTTTTTGGCGTAGTGTGTGGGCTGGAATTTGAGGGTGTTTGATTGAGATTTGAGGCCCATTTGGATCCAGCTCGTTTGACTTCTTGGATTGCCTACGCCCACGTTGACTCCTGAGTACCATGTTCCTCATGCTTGGCCCTTGGATCTGCACTGATGGACACTTGGAGCACTGGGATGTGAGGCTTATGGTGCACATCATCTTGGAATCTGCACAGGAAAGTGTTAGAAAAAATAATATTGGAATTATGGGGGGACCTGGGAATCGAACCCAGGTCCCAGTGAATACCAAGTACATAGCCAACCACTGAACCAAACACGTTTGTTTGTAAACATAATAGAAAAAAAGGAATATATGAAATAAGTGCACCATATGCTGAAACGCGCGCGCCAATTTGAATTGACCACTCCCTGGTTGCCACGCCCTTCGTCTTCTTCATTCCTGCAAAAACATAAAACACATAGCGGGGGTTTTAAACCCCCACAAAATGCAAGCATATGAAAATAGCGATTAGGCGCTCGTTACATATAAAAAGGGCGCGAGGTATCCATCACGTTTGTCTCATCCTGCTGATTTCAACCATGCCTGTTTGGAGTTTTAATTTTACAGCATGAGAAAAACCCCAATTTCAAAGCTCTGAAAACCCTAGGAATCGCTAATGGTAGTTTTCAATCCAGGGTATTATAATCAAATTGAATTATATGGAAAGCTTCGTATGGACCCTGTGAGTACAATGCAATCAATAAAAAGAGTTAAAAATGCATAAATGTATGACTGTGATTTTGAGAAAGAATGTAAACCGTGTGACTTGTGTAGCGTGATTTCTTGAGGTTTTTGGCTTGTTTGTGCTTGCAAAAGGTTCCTGGCAATGTAAGGAGTGTGTTTGGATCAAAAAGGAGGCTCGAATTATGCTGCAAGTGGGATTTCAGTTTCACACTTTTCTCTTGAAATTTTGAAATTTGTTTGGCTGCCTCTGAGTTTTCTAGGTCGTGAATCCAGTATGGAAGGCTTGCATATAAGGTTTTGAATGAGTATCAATCAATATCATGATCCTTAAACCAATGCAATTATGTTTTTGATTTTGCCATAAACTCCATTGAAGAAAACTTGCCTTTTGTGTCCAATTTTGAATTCCATGCTCATAATAGGATGTACACGAATTTGGAAGGTGTTTCATGATGCATCAAAGCAATTCAAGCCACAAAATATCCCCTAATTAATTTTTTTTTATTTTCATTTGAATTTTAAAGATTTAAAATGAATTAAATCAAATAAAATTAAATAAAAATAGAAAAATTAACCTTTAATCTTGAAATAAATCATGGGACACGTGGGAGGCATGGCAAAGCTGAACCAAGTGGAAAAAGTGGGCCCTTTTTTGTCAAAAATGAAGTTTCAAGGATAGTTGACTTTGGCCATTTCACAAAAATTTCCCAACTTCTCCAATGCATATCTTGCTCAATTTTAAAGCTAAAAACATGTTCTTGGACATTTTGGAAAGGTCTTGAAGTCCTCTAACCAATGTATTTGTTCCCATGTCATTTTGATTTACCAATATCAAGTTATGGTCTTTGACTTAAAGTGCCTTTTTGTTGACTTTTGAAAATGACCTATAATGTTGAAATTGATAACTTTTTGTGAGAGCATTTCTTGGATTTGGAATGTGAAGATGAGTTGTAGGAAATGTCATCCCCTTCAAAATGAGCATTGGATGGGATTTTTCTGATGAACCATGCAAAAGTTATGCCTTGGTCAAGTTACAGTTGACTTTTCAGCTGTCCAAAAATAGAAACTTTTGCATCTTGATGATTTTTGAGCCATTCTTGTGAAATCATGATCAAGAATTGATCAAATGATGATTGTGGCTTCAAAATAAGATGTTGACCAAAAATTTTGACTTTTGACTGCCAAATGACCATTTTGCCCCTACAGTTGACTGTTGAGCAAATGGGACTTTTGACTGTGCAACTTGACCTTGTGTGCCTTGAAACTTGACATGTAGGTGCTTGACAATGTATATGAGCATATGGGACTTGATTGGACCCTTTAAAACCTCAATTTCTTTGCAAGAACCAAAACCCTAATTTTGACTGTGTTAGGAGGCAATTGGACTGTGCAACCCTTGAGAGATTTTGAACCATTTGGAGATTGATCTTGGCAAATCTTGAAGAATATGGGAGGGAAAATTTTGGGGTACAACAGTTGCCTCTGTTCAATCTTATTAGACCTGAGGATGTAGATTGGCTGGCGTGCCTTTCGTAATCCGAAGGTGGAAGATGATTAAACACTAGAGTGCCCAAAAATTTGCACTCACATAGTAGAATGTTAGCAGTGTGATGGCGGGAATGGGCTTACAGATGCCATTTGGAGAGATGGTGGATAAGAGGATGGGCTTATAGATGCCATCTGGAAATGTGACAGAACCTTGTCGGGAATGGGCTTATAGATGCCATTTGGAGACTGTAATGGGAGGATGGGCTTATAGATGCCATCTAGGTGTCGATCGCGTAAGAGATTCCTTAGCGAGAACTTGCGTACCTGAGAAAGAAAGATAATTACCTGGCCTGTTACAGGGGTTGATCTTCAAACTCTTCATGCTGACATGCCCTAGCTGGATACAGGTATCGAATCTACAATTGGTTGCTCACAGATGTGCCCTGGCTAGATACAAGAATCGAATCTGGAATTAGTCGTCAACAGATATGCCCTGGATGGATACAGGAATCGAATCTTCAAACTCTTCAGACGTGCCCTGGCTGGATACAGGAATCGAATCTGGAATTAGTCGTCAACAGATATGCCCTGGCTGGATACAGGAATCGAATCTTCAAACTCTTCAGACATGCCCTGGCTGGATACAGGAATCGAATCTGGAAATAGTCGTCAACAGATATGCCCTGGCTGGATACAAGAATCGAATCTTCAAACTCTTCAGACGTGCCCTGGCTGGATATAGGAATCGAATCTGGAAATAGTCGTCAACAGATATGCCCTGGCTGGGTACAGGAATCGAATCTTCAAACTCTTCAGACGTGCCCTGGCTGGATACAGGAATCGAATCTGGAATTAGTCGTCAACAGATATGCCCTGGCTGGATACAGGAATCGAATCTTCAAACTCTTCAGACGTGCCCTGGCTGGATACAGGAATCGAATATGGAATTAGTCGTCAACAAATATGCCCTGGCTGGATACAGGAATCGAATCTTCAAACTCTTCAGATGTGCCCTGGCTGGATACAGGAATCGAATCTGGAAATAGTCGTCAACAGATATGCCCTAGCTGGATACAGGAATCGAATCTTCAAACTCTTCAGACGAGCCCTGGCTGGATACAGGAATCGAATCTGGAATTAGTCGTCAACAGATATGCCCTGGCTGGATACAGGAATCGAATCTGGAAATAGTCATCAACAGATATGCCCTGGCTGGATACAGGAATTGAATCTTCAAACTCTTCAGACGTGCCCTGGCTGGATACAGGAATCGAATCTGGAATTAGTCGTCAACAGATATGCCCTGGCTGGATACAGGAATCGAATCTTCAAACTCTTCAGACGTGCCCTGGCTGGATACAGGAATCGAATCTGGAATTAGTCGTCAACAGATATGCCCTGGCTGGATACAGGAATCGAATCTTCAAACTCTTCAGACGTGCCCTGGCTGGATACAGGAGTCAAATCTGGAATTAGTCGCTCACAGATATGCCCTGGCTAGCTACAGGTATCGAATCTGGAATTGCGACAGTTGATAGTAATTATCTTTGGATTGACCTTTTTCCTGAAAAGGCAAAAACATCGGTTGTATGCAATGTCATGATGTATGAAATGCATGTTGTCATGATGTTCTCAAAATAAGTGAGGTTGTGTGATATGATGCGTATGTGCATGCATTGTGGTGTATGATAATGTAATGTTTATGAATGTAGTTTTGTCTAGGAAAATAAATCCTTGACGAATGCCGGGAAGCTGAATCCTGGGCTGACGTTGAAGAGTGAAGTTCTTCGTTTCCGCTGGGGATGATGGTTGCAAGAATGACTCTGTTGGGGAATGAACTTGCTGGAGAGATTACTCTGCGGGGAATTGCTCTGTGGGGAGAGATATCTCGCTGAGGTTTTGATGATAACTCCGCTGGGGATATCGTTGTTATGTTATGTTGGAAGATTTGATGAACTCCGCTGGGGGATAGGAAGAACTGCGCCGAGGACGATCTTTCTGTGGTTTTTAGCTGAGGATAACCCAGTTATAAGCTCTGGTGGGGAAATAACCTTTGAATAAAGCCGGGAGACGCGCTCGTGCTCTGTAGGGAATAAGCTTCCAGAATCTACTGAGGATAAGCTTCCTACCGGGGAGATTGATTCAACTTTCCTGGGGAGACTTTTGAGACTGTACTGGGGAAGTGGCTCCACTGGATATCTGTATTCCGCCGGGGAACAATCTTAGAATAAGACTGTCGGGGATGCTTGCTTAGGAACATCTGCATACTCCACTAGGGAATATTGAGATTCTCTGGAGATATCCAACTTCCTTAAGGCCGACCGTAGGCTAACTCTGCTTGGGGAGAGTGTTGCTGACTTGCTGGAGCTATTGTGCCTTTTTAGGGCTTATGGGAGACCAACTCTGCTCGAAGGAGAGTACTGTTGAATCCTGTCTTACTCTGCGGGGATTGAAGGTATCTTGGTTACGTTCTTCAGCCGAACTTACCTTGGTACCTTGGTGGACAGAGCAACTAGATTGCTTAGGCAACTCATTATTGCCCCTGTTTCTGATGTCACCTGTAATTAATCCTTTGTTTCGTATTCAAATATTTATGAGTTAGCAATTAGTGTCAAATGCATATATCAAAAATTGAACATTGGACGTTCTTTGCAAAACAAAACAGATAAAGGAAAAACGATTGGCAATTTGTCTGGAAAAGTGAATTTGTATTGATTTTTGAATTTGCCTGTAAATAGGCGTTTATGTACAAGAGGCTGACGTCCTAGTAAGAGAACGCCGCCGACCAATAGAGTTTATACAACTTTTGTGAAAAGGAAAACAAAACAGCTATGTGAAAAAAGGAATAACCCCACTGGGTCCCAACTCTGCTATCGCCTTTATGTCTTCAAATGTCTCATCACTTTGCTGCTTAGTTGAAGATGAAGCTGATTGACTGATGCCGTCTGAACCTGATAGTTGATGTTGGATTCTGGATGCAAGGTGATCCAATGAGACATAGTATTACGCTTTAATCCCTAACTTTTGCCTGGACCGCCCTTTCGGGTTTTCAGTCCACCGGGATACCCATTTCTGCCCAAGCCGCCTTTTCAGGTTTTCGACTTGCCGGGTGTACAGATTTTTTTTCATTTCATCCCTTATTTTTGCCCGAACCCTTTTGGTTCGCCGGGAAGCCCTTATTTTTACCTAGGTATGTCAACCTAGCGGGTCTTTAATTCATGCGTAGTATCTTTTTACTATGTCTGCATTGGCAGGGTGAGGAAGGTCGTCACCATCCATGGTGGTTAGAATCATGGCTCCTCCTGAGAAGACATGTTTAACCACAAATGGCCCTTCGTACGTAGGGGTCCATTTTCCCCTGGGATCACTTTGAGGAAGAATGATGCGCTTGATTACCAGGTCTCCGACTTGATACTCTTGTCGTCTGACTTTTTTGTTAAATGCCCTGATCATCCGTTTTTGGTACGTTTGACCATGACAAATAGCGGTGAGTCTCTTTTCGTCGATTAGGTTTAATTGATCAAGTCGAGTCTGGATCCAGTCATCTTCGTTCAAACCTGCATCCTTCATTATCCGGAGAGAGGGTATCTGGACTTCAATCGGCAAGACTGCCTTCATGCCATAGACCAAGGAAAAGGGAGTTTCCCCGGTTGACGTTCTTGCTGAGGTACGGTACCCATGAAGAGCAAACGGTAACATCTCGTGCCAATCTTTGTAGGCCACTGTCATTTTCTGCACAATCTTCTTGATATTCTTATTTGCCGCTTCGACAGCCCCATTCATCTTCGGCCGGTAAGGAGAAGAGTTGTGATGCTATATCTTGAATTGTGCGCAGAGCTCAGTGATCATCTTGTTGTTGAGATTGGTACCATTGTCCGTAATGATCCTTTCCGGGACACCGTATCGACAGATCAGGTTATGCCGAATGAATCGTGCTACGACGTTCTTGGTTACCGTAGCATAGGAAGCTGCCTCAACCCACTTTGTGAAGTAATCAATCGCTACAAGGATGAAGTGATGCCCGTTGGATGCCGTAGGTCTGATCTCGCCAATCATATCAATGCCCCACATTGCAAAAGGCCAAGGTGCTGTCAAGACATTCAGAGGAACTGGAGGGACGTGCACCTTATCAGCGTAGATCTGGCATTTGTGACATGTCCGAGAATGTTGGTAACAGTCAGCTTCCATTGTGGACCAGAAATATCCTGCCCGAAGGATTTTCTTTGCCATGGTGTGTCCACTGGATTGTGTTCCGAAGGTGCCTTCATGCAGCTCTGCCATGATCTTTTCTGCTTCAGTCTTATCCACACAACGCAGTAAAGTTAAATCATGGTTTCGCTTGTATAGAATGCCATTGCTGAGGAAGAACTTTGCAGCGAATCTTCTCAGAAATTTCTTGTCGTTGACAGATGCACCCTCGTGGTATTCTTGAGCTTCCAGGTACCTCTTCACTTCATGATACCAAGGTTTTTCAGTTACCTCTTCAGCCTCAAGATCACAATAATATGCGGGTTCATCCAATTTCCAGATAATGATCCGGGGAGCCTCGTTGTCCCATTTGACTTTGAACATGGAAGACATCGTAGCTAGCGCGTCCGCCAACTGATTCTCCTCTCTTGGGAAGTGTTCAAAAGTTATCTCCGTGAAATGGGGAATCAACGTCAACACATACTCTTTGTAAGGAATAAGGTTTGGGTGTTTCGTATCCCACTCGCCTTTGATCTGATTGATCACGAGAGCGGAATCTCCAAAGACACTCAGAAACTTGATCCTTAAGTCAATTGCAGTTTGAAGTCCCATAATGCATGCCTCATACTCTGCCATGTTGTTGGTGCAGTTGAAACATAGCCGGGCAGTGAGTGTAGTATGAGTGCCTTGAGGGGATATGATCACAGCGCCAACACCGTTACCCAAAGCATTTGAGGCTCCGTCAAAGTGCATAGACCATCGGGATCCTTCCTCAGGTCCTTCATCCGGTCCAGGTACTTCACAATCAGTCACTACCATGATGTTCTCGTCTGGGAATTCAAAGTTCATCGACTGGTAATCGTCCACTGCCTGGTGTGCCAAATGGTCTGCCAATACACTTCCTTTGATTGCTTTCTGAGTCGTGTACTGGATGTCGTATTCTGTCAAGATCATTTGCCATCTTGCTATTCTTCCGGACAGGGCAGGCTTTTCGAATATGTACTTTATTGGATCCATTTTTGAAATCAACAGAGTAGCGTGAGTCAACATATACTGTCTCAGCCAGCGAGCAGCCCATACCAAAGCGCAACAAGTTTTCTCGAGCAGTGAGTATCGGGTCTCACAGTCGGTAAACTTTTTGCTAAGGTAATAAATGGCATGCTCTTTTCGGCCAGACTCGTCATGCTGCCCCAGCACACACCGCATTGAGCTGTCAAGTACTGTCAAGTATAAGATTAGAGGTCTCCCTTCAACCAGGGGCATAAGAATGGGTGGTTCTTGGAGATACTCTTTGATTCTGTCGAAAGTGGCCTGACATTCATCGTTCCAACGTACTACTTGATCTTTCCTCAGTAGTTTGAAGATTGGTTCACAGGTAGCAGTTAGATGTGAGATGAATCGGGCAATGTAGTTCAGCCGTCCTAGAAAGCCTCTGACTTCTTTCTCTGTCTTGGGAGCCGGCATCTCTTGTATGGATTTTACTTTGGCAGGGTCCACTTGAATACCTTTGTCGCTTACGACGAATCCTAGTAGCTTTCCAGATCTCACCCCGAAGGTGCACTTGTTTGGGTTCAACCTTAGCTTGTACAACTTCAAACGGTCAAACAGCTTCTGTAGATGGTCAAGGTGTTCCTCCTCAGTTTGAGACCTTGAAATCATATCGTCGACATATACTTCTATCTCATGATGGATCATGTCATGAAATAAAGCAACCATGGCACGTTGGTAGGTTGCCCCAGCATTTTTCAACCCAAAAGGCATGACCTTGTAGCAAAAGGTCCCCCACTGAGTAACAAAAGTGGTCTTCTCCATGTCTTCAGGAGCCATCTTGATCTGATTATATCTGGAGAACCCGTCCATGAAGGAGAATACTTTATGCTGAGCAGTGTTGTCAACCAGAACGTCGATGTGAGGCAGAGGGAAATCATCCTTAGGGCTCGCCCTGTTCAAATCCCTGTAATCGACACACATTCGGACCTTACCATCTTTCTTCGGCACTGGAACCACGTTGGCAACCCACTGAGGGTAAGAAGTCACTGCTAGAAAACCGGCGTCAAATTATTTCATAACCTCAGCTTTGATTTTCTCGGACATCTCTGGACGCATACGGCAGACCTTCTGTTTTAACCGGAGGGCAGTCTTCCTTGGTAGGAAGGTGATGAACCACAATGTTGGTATCCAACCCGGGCATGTCTTCGTAGGACCAGGCAAAGATTTCCATGTAGTCATGCAGCATCTGAATCAACCATTGTTTCACACTGAGCTCCAGATTGGCACCAATCTTGACTTCCTTTCTGTCTGTCTCAGTACCCAGATTTACTGTTTCCACTGGCTCTTCATGTGGCTGAATGGCCCTCTCTTCTTGGAGTAGCAGTCTTGCAAGCTCACCAGGCACTTCGCAATCATCTTCACCTTCGTCTTCGGCTAAGTTGATCGGATTTTCGAAGTAATAACTGGCGGTAGCAGAGTCGTTACCAGTGAGATCCAGAGTGGATTGGAACCTGTATGAGTAAGTGTGTGTAAATACAGCTGTTTTGCAATATATAAAGAAAGAAAGGGAGCGCAAGATTTAAAATGTGAAAAACGTCCAATGCTTTTATTCATGATATATGGGAGTGACACACAAAAGCCCTCACAAATAAAACCACGGTGCCCCGGGTAAGACACCGGGCCAATAGAGTTTAGTAATATTGTTTGTTACAACTTTAAAACAAAAGAGTTCATTACTGTGTGACAAAAGTAATAGGTATAAAGTCTTTTGCAGTCCAGTTTCTAGGTCCACCATTGGTCGTCGGGTAGATCCAGCTGTCGAATTCAGATTCGTCCGCTTCGTCCTCAATAGCATTCACTCCCGGGTTAGTGATGAGCACAGGAGGTCTTCCAATCCTTGCCTTGCGCACAGCCTTCTGAGCTTCTGCAGTGAAACCCAAGCCAAATTTGTCAGTCTTTGGAGTGAAATCAGGAAGTCTGCCCCAGTTTGCACACTCACCCTTCTCAATCACAGCCTGGGCATCCTTCAAGGAAGCCATCTTCAAAGGAGAGTCTTCTGCAGTCACTGTCTCTGCTGCTGCCAATGTCTGAGGCACCTCTTCAAAGTGTTGAAAGGGGGTCTCAATGAACTCCCCATCCATTTCTACGTACCTGAAGGAGTTGAGGTGGCTGACCATGTATTCCTCTTCCCCTTGCACTGTTACGATCTTCCCCCTGACCGGGTATTTGAGCTTCTGATGTAAAGTTGAAGTCACAGCCCCTGCCTTGTGGATCTAAGGACGACCCAACAGACAAGAGTAGGACGGTCGGATATCTATCACATAGAACTTTGAATCAAAGACTTGTGAACTAACCCTGATTGGGATGTCAACCTCACCATGTACCATCCTTTTGGACCCGTCAAAGGCCCGGACAACAATGTTACTTGGTTTGAGCTCTAAACCCTCACAGTCCAGCCTGTCTAGAGCTTTCTTGGGTAGTACGTTCAGTGAAGAACCCGTGTCAACCAGCACATGAGCAAGAGTAGTGCCCCTGCATTCAATGGAGACATGCAGGGCATCATTATGATTCTTCCCCTTGGCCGTCAGATCAGCATCAGAGAAACCCAGACCATTATCAGCAGTTAAGTTGGCCACACAGTCGGTGAATTGATCGGCAGACGTTTCTTGTGGCACGTGAGCCGTCTTCAGGAAAGCAATTAGGGCCTTGGCATGGGCCTCTGAACACAGCAACAGTGATAGAATAGAGATTTTAGAGGGGGTGTGCCCCAGCTGTTCAACGACGTTGAAATCACTTTTCTTGGTAATTTTGAGGATCTCTTCCATTTCTTGCTTGGAAGCCTCAACAGTGGTCTTCGGTGCCTCCGTCCGGGCAGGCACATCAGTAGCAATTCCCTTGCCCCGAGCGTCAGATGACTCGGCAGCAGGGGTAGGAACTTGATCAGGAGGGGAAACAGGCACACTGGCAGACGTGATGACAAGAGGCCTCTGAATGGCTGGAGGTGCAATGTCTGGTGAGAACAGTCTTCCACTACGAGTGACCTTAGCAGGCCCGGTGACGTTGGTGACACCGGTACTAGTATTGAACTCTTGTTTCACTCCCAGAACATAAACATTTGCCCCATAGTGCCACGGGACAGCTTTATCAGACTTGTAGGGGATGGGCCCCAGAACAGTAATGGTTATAGGAGCAATCTTGTGAATAGGCATAATTTGGATAGGCTTCTTTGAAGGAGCCTTGGAAGGGTTGTTGAAAATGGTGACAATTGAAACTTCTCCAACAGGGGCAGCAGGAACGACAATCTTCTTGAACAAGATCTCTTTGCTATCCATCAGGTTTTGGACGCCTGACTTCAGCAACGGACAACCAGTAGGTGAAACAGCACACAAATGGCAACCTTTACTACATCCCGGAAATAAACCGGCTAGCAACAGGTTCCTCTTGACGGTCAGCAGCGGAGTAGCAACATCATCCACAGAAGCTACATACAGATCCTCCTCAACAGCGTTCACTCCATGCTGGGGCATGGGAGCGGTCACAACATTAGTCCTTTCGGGCGCCTCGAACTGTATTTCCTTAACATCAATAAGGTCCTGAACCTTATTCCTTAGGGCCCAACAATCATCAGTAGAATGTCCCGGACTATCAGAGTGATAAGCGCAACGGGCATTGGGATTGTACTTCGGAGATGCTGTGTTTACCACCTTCGGAGCTTCCTTGACAGTTACCAGGCTAGTTGACAGCAGTTGCGGTAAGATCTGAGAGAGAGTCATGCTGAGCCGAGTATACTGCCTTTTGGGCCTCTCAGCTCTTGGCTGGTTGTACTGCTGAGGAGCAGCAACAGGCTTAGAAATAACCACTGCGTTGACAGCTTGGCGGCGTTCTGGTTTGTTCTGTCTCCTAGGACCATACACAGCACTGGCCTCCTTCTTGAAGGGCTTCTTTTCAGAGCTCGAGGAGGCACCCTTCTGTATCTTCCCTAATTTTATACCAGCTTCGATCCTCTCACCAGTCAGGATCAGGTCAGTAAACCCAGCAGAGGAATTACCAATGAGATGGTTGAAGAATGGACCTGATAGGTTCCCCAAGAACATGTCCACTAGTTCACGATCCGTCAACGGGGGCTGCACCCTGCCAACCAGGTCTCTCCATTTCTGTGAGTACTCTTTAAAACCTTCACCCGATCCTAGCGACATACCCTGGAGTTGGGTACGCGTAGGAGCGAGGTCGGAATTATACTGATACTGCTTGTAAAAAGCAGTGGCCAAATCCTCCCAGTTACGAATGTTGGTTCCATCCAGCTGATAGAACCATTCGAGATGAGTCCCTGAAAGACTCTCCTGGAAGAAATGGATCCATAAGTTCCTGTCGGCAGTGTAAGGCTGGATCTTCCTTACATAAGAACGGAGGTGCATCTTGGGACAGGAAGCCCCGTCATACTTCACAAAGGCAGGCGCCTTGAACTTGTGTGGGATCACCACCCCAGAAGATAACCCCAAGTCTCCAAAATCCAACCCAGGCACACGTTGGATCTCCATAGCATTTAACCTGTCCTCCAACTGTTTGTACCGGTCCTCAGCAGGAGGGTACTGTTCATCGTTGAAGTCTGTCTCAGTGTCAGAGACCACAGGACTAGGAACCTCTCTCCCTTGGTGACTGCCTTCCCCCACAGATGGAGTAGTCCTCTCAGCTTCATTCTGCAATGTATTCCCGAGTCTGCGCCCAGTGTTGAATAGCACAGTCCTCTTCTTCTTCTTCTTCTTCTTCAGGAGCAAAGCCTTCAACTCCTGTTGTCCCTGGGCCAAGTTCATGACCATCTCTTGAAACTGAGCGTTCTGGGCCTGGAGGGCCTTGATAGCTTGCTCGGTAGTTAGTTCAGGATTCATGATGACTGAGTGCTGAAATAAACAGCGAAGAAGATTAAGCAACCTGTAGAAAAAGGGTACCTGTGATGCATATGATGAATGAAATGCGTATGGATTATGTTTTCAAAGACAATCGGGAATCAACTTTGTAGACAAAAGGAACACACTTTATTAGATTTAAACTTTGGAATTTAAATTGTTCAACAAATTGCCCTTAGGCGTTACAGGAATGAAAATACTAAAAAGGAAATAAAAGCTGTAAAGGAAACATCCAAAGCCCATCAGTGCTCCCATGGCCTCCTCTTCTCAGTACGGATATAGTCATTCATGATCCGCTCGTTCTCCAATTGCTTGGTCAGCTTCTGGATCTTCTGTTCCTGTTCGTTGAACTTTTCCCGATAATAATCCCGCTCTTCCTGTAGTTGCGCCCAAGACCTCTTTAGGGTATCAACATCAGTGGGTATCTGAGGAGGGAGTATGGTTGGAGGAACCCCGTCTCTATCAGGAATTTCAAGAATGATAGGCCTGACACCTTCATATGGCATACCTAACTTCTGAGCACGGATGCGGACCCATCTGTAATAGGGTTCCATTGGTAGAGAAGTCTTCTGTCCCAACTCATGTGGGTCAGCTTTGTGAATTCTGTCCCAAGCTTTGATGAATCTACGGCGCAGTTCATCACTATCTACCTGAAACTCAAAACTGATGTGAGGCACCAACATCTCATGAGGCCCTGCTCTTCTGGCTCTTCCAAACTGACGGAGAGCTAAACATGGATTATAAGAGATTCTGCCCTGAGTACCAATCAATGGAACATTAGTATATTCTCCGCAACGATCAATAACAGCCACCTCATCTAAACCTCTGAGAGTCCAAATGATGTCATTATCAGTGAGAGACATTAACCTATGAGCCCAGCCTCTTCCTTCTTGGTTCTTCAGCACGAACTTGGGGAGGTGCGAAATAAACCACCTCATTAACAAAGGAGTACAACACCACAGAGTTCCTCGTCTTCGGGCAGTACGAGCATAGAGTTGTTGCAGGATATCACCCAAGAGAGTGGGTACAGGGTTCCGAGACATGAAGATCCTTATGGCATTGAGATTGACAAAGTTATCAGGATTTGGAAACAATACTAGACCATAGATTAAGAGAGCCAGAATGTCCTCGTATGCCCTGAAGTCTAAGTCATTCCAGAAACTGTTAGCCTTACCAATCAGAAACTTATCCAAGAAGCCCTTAACTCCGCTTCTAGTCACCCAGTTGTCCATTACCTCCTTGTTGGTCAAAGGAAGGGCTTCTGCAATCTCCTCAAGTCTAAGAGCCTTTTCCCAGCCAGTGAAGGGAGTCTGATCCAAGATAGGGATACCAAGCAAATCAGAGAATTCTTCCAGGGAAGGGACCAGCTGGAAGTCTTGAAAGGTGAAGCAGTTGTACAGAGGATCATAAAATTGGGTCAGGACACTCATCAGTTGTTGGTCCCACTTTGAAGTGACTAAACCGAGAAGAGAACCATGCCTCTGGATGAAGGAAGCAGTGTTTGGAATTCTGTCAACCAACTCTTTAAGCAACTCAGGTGGGTGAACAAAGTTGAGCCGGATAGTGTTCCTTCGCACAGGCATCATGATGTCCTACAAAACAGAGCAAAGATGAAACCCTCTTGTCTTTGAAATAGGTCAGTCCTTATGCAGGATGCATGCAATGATATGATGGTATGATGTTATGGTAAAGCACCCCACAAGTATTCACAAAGGCAAACATGATAAGGCACACAAGTCACACCAGACAACCCTTAGAGTTTAGGCCAGCATGAAGTTCAAGTACTACCCTCTTTCAGTTTCGTTGGTTAAGACCTGTCCTATCAAAAGTAACCGGGTTCTAGAGGATCCCAATATCACTGACTACCCTCAATCGGTCATAACTCCAGCATCGCAATCTTTTCTTGCGGCCAGAACCATCGCGAGAGTTTAGCCTCAATGGGTGTAGCATACTGCTACTGTTCTATGGCCAAGTTGGGTCAAATTAGGGTTCTAAGGTCGGTTGGTGCTTAATGACTCCTCAGAAGACCCATATTCTCCTCGTTGCAACACAAGGGATATCGGTACAGACCAAGGTGCCACACCAACGTAGCCACTGCTTCACCCGTGTCGGTCTACGCCGGACAGGTCCCTCACAGCTTATGCTACCTAAAAGGGTATCCCCAGATCCGGGTTAGGATCTATGAAACTCCAAGACAATGCCCACAATAATAAAGCAAACAAAACATTCAATTGAAAACATAAGTATGATCTATCCTAAGGTACACCTCACTTTAAAGTATCCCCAGCAGAGTCGCCAGTTCTGTGATCGGTGGGAATGAGAACTGACTGTTTTTTAGCTGGTTTCGCGAAATGTCGCGGTAAGCAAGAGTCGTCGTCGTCTTTTATGTTCTCCAACAATGGAAAGGACAAAAGCACAGCAAAATTCCTTCTTTGAGAATATTTCTCGGTTCGGGAGGTAGATTTATCGAAAGGGAAGGTGTTAGCACCCTTTCTATCCGTGGTTATCCACGGGCTCTTAGGTACTTGCTCTTATGTTTTCAAAAGATTTGTTTGCTTTTCAAGTGTGTGTGGGTTTTGAAAAAGTTTCGTTTGAACAATTTCTAAGTAACTCTTGTATCAGTCCTCAAGAGTGTATGAAAAATTTGTTTGAAAACCTTTTGAAAGTGTAGGTGCGAAAAGTTATTTTTGTTTGTTTGAAAAGAGAAAGTACCCATGAGATCTACCTACCCTAAGGAATTAGGCTGTGTAAAAGTCCTTAAGGTAGTGCCATCCCACCATTGAGAGGTAGGTAGCACCACCGTTGGAGGTGTTCGGGTCAATTCGATTGTAGGGACAGTGTGGTCACCAAAGCAATAGTAGGACACCTTAGAAGTAACCCTAATGTCCTAGATCCTTTTTAATCCGAGGCAACCGTTTCGAGGAAACTGGATCTTAGACATAAGAGCGACCGCTAAAACATCCTATACTTGACGACCACTTTCAAAGGCAACGAGTGAGGCGTACCCTAGAAGTGGTGTGTGCGTGTGTGTGTTGTTTTCATGTTAACATTTATCTTGGATCATGCAATTGTGAGCTACGAGTTGTTTTTAATTACCATACATTCTTTCATGCAATTTAGAAGTTAGGAGTGCGGAAAATAAATTGCGGAAAGATAAATTCTACGCTATTACAAGGCGCGGGTCTATACATCGCCAAAAATACAAAGACCCATTTTGGTAAATAAGTACGAGAAATAGTAAATAAAGCAGTAAAATCCTAATTACTATTACATCCAGAGGCAGTTACAGAAATAATCAAAATAAAGAATTAAAACTAAAATGCGCGCGAAAGAAAGAATCGGGAATGGCCTAAGGGTGTTGACCCTTTTTAGAAAAGAAATTGAATTTTTTTGTCTTTTTTGTAATTAAATGAAATTAATAACTAATAATTAACTAATTAAAAGAAAAAAAATATTTTTTTTTGTGTTTTTATGTTTTTATGAAAAAAATAAAAGTAAAAGAAATTAAAATTCTAAGTTAACCTAATTCTAAATTATTTTAGTTATTTAAAAAAAAGTTAAAATGGCCTAATTAAAGCTAATTCAATTATTTAATATTTATTTACAAAAAAAAAAGATAAAATGAAATTAATGATGTTAGTTCTTTTTTGATTTTTTATAAAAAATATTAGTTGGTTAATTTGTTAATAAGAAATAAAATAAGGTAAATAAAAAAATGAAAATGACAAAATAAAAAAAAAGGAAGATTAAACCCAAGAGGGGTGTGGGCTGGAATTTGAGGGTGTTTGATTGAGATTTGAGGCCCATTTGGATCCAGCTCGTTTGACTTCTTGGATTGCCTACGCCCACTTTGACTCCTGAGTACCATGGTCCTCATGCTTGGCCCTTGGATCTACACTGATGGACACTTGGAGCGCTGGGATGTGAGGCTTATGGTGCACATCATCTTGGAATCTGCACAGGAAAGTGTTAGAAAAAATAATATTAGAATTATGGGGGGACCTGGGAATCGAACCCAGGTCCCAGTGAATACCAAGTACATAGCCAACCACTGAACCAAACGCGTTTGTTTGTAAACATAATAGAAAAAAAGGAATATATGAAATAAGTGCACTATATGCTGAAACGCGCGCGCCAATTTGAATTGACCACTCCCTGGTTGCCACGCCCTTCGTCTTCTTCATTCCTGCAAAAACATAAAACACATAGCGGGGGTTTTAAACCCCCACAAAATGCAAGCATATGAAAATAACGATTAGGCGCTCGTTACATATAAAAAGGGCGCGAGGTATCCATCACGTTTGTCTCATCCTGCTGATTTCAACCATGCTTGTTTGGAGTTTTAATTTTACAGCATGAGAAAAACCCCAATTTCAAAGCTCTGAAAACCCTAGGAATCGCTAATGGTAGTTTTCAATCCAGGGCATTATAATCAAATTGAATTATATGGAAAGCTTCGTATGGACCCTGTGAGTACAATGCAATCAATAAAAAGAGTTAAAAATGCATAAATGTATGACTGTGATTTTGAGAAAGAATGTAAACCGTGTGACTTGTGTAGCGTGATTTCTTGAGGTTTTTGGCTTGTTTGTGCTTGCAAAAGGTTCCTGGCAATGTAAGGAGTGTGTTTGGATCAAAAAGGAGGCTCGAATTATGCTGTAAGTGGGATTTCAGTTTCACACTTTTCTCTTGAAATTTTGAAATTTGTTTGGCTGCCTCTGAGTTTTCTAGGTCGTGAATCCAGTATGGAAGGCTTGCATATAAGGTTTTGAATGAGTATCAATCAATATCATGAGCCTTAAACCAATGCAATTATGTTTTTGATTTTGCCATAAACTCCATTGAAGAAAACTTGCCTTTTGTGTCCAATTTTGAATTCCATGCTCATAATAGGATGTACACAAATTTGGAAGGTGTTTCATGATGCATCAAAGCAATTCAAGCCACAACATATCCCCTAATTAATTTTTTTTGATTTTCATTTGAATTTTAAAGATTTAAAATGAATTAAATCAAATAAAATTAAATAAAAATAGAAAAATTAACCTTTAATCTTGAAATAAATCATGGGACACGTGGTAGGCATGGCAAAGCTGAACCAAGTGGAAAAAGTGGGCCCTTTTTGTCAAAAATGAAGTTTCAAGGATAGTTGACTTTGGCCATTTCACAAAAATTTCCCAACTTCTCCAATGCATATCTTGCTCAATTTTAAAGCTATGAACATGTTCTTAGACATTTTGGAAAGGTCTTGAAGTCCTCTAACCAATGTCTTTTGTCCCATGTCATTTTGATTTACCAATCTCAAGTTATGGTCTTTGACTTAAAGTGCCTTTTTGTTGACTTTTGAAAATGACCTATAATGTTGAAATTGATAACTTTTTGTGAGAGCATTTCTTGGATTTGGAATGTGAAGATGAGTTGTAGGAAATGTCATACCCTTCAAAATGAGCATTGGATGGGATTTTTCTGATGAACCATGCAAAAGTTATGCCTTGGTCAAGTTACAGTTGACTTTTCAGCTGTCCAAAAATAGAAACTTTTGCATCTTGATGATTTTTGAGCCATTCTTGTGAAATCATGATCAAGAATTGATCAAATGATGATTGTGGCTTCAAAATAAGATGTTGACCATAAATTTTGACTTTTGACTGCCAAATGACCATTTTGCCCCTACAGTTGACTGTTGAGCAAATGGGACTTTTGACTGTGCAACTTGACCTTGTGAGCCTTGAAACTTGACATGTAGGTGTTTGACAATGTATATGAGCATATGGGACTTGATTGGACCCTTGAAAACCTCAATTTCTTTGCAAGAACCAAAACCCTAATTTTGACTGTGTTAGGAGGCAATTGGACTGTGCAACCCTTGAGAGATTTTGAACCATTTGGAGATTGATCTTGGCAAATCTTGAAGAATATGGGAGGGAAAATTTTGGGGTACAACACTGATCTTTCTTCAGCAGTTTGAAAATTGGCTCACAGGTAGATGTCAGGTGAGAGATGAACCTGGCGATATAGTTCAAGCGTCCCAAGAATCCTCTAACCTCCTTTTCAGTACGGGGGGAAGGCATTTCTTGTACAACCTTCACTTTAGCCGGATCAACCTCAATGCCTTTGTTGCTGACAATAAATCCCAAAAGTTTACCAGACCTAACCCCAAAAGTGCACTTGCTTGGGTTCAGTCTGAGCTTATATTCCTTCAACCTGGTAAACAGTTTTTGCAAATGACTAAGGTGTTGTTCTTCTGTCTGTGATCGAGCTATCATGTCGTCTACGTAAACTTCGATCTCATGATGTATCATATCATGAAATAAAGCTACCATGGCGCGTTGATAGGTTGCCCCTGCGTTCTTTAGCCCGAACAACATCACTTTGTAGCAGAAGGTACCCCATTGCGTGACAAAAGTAGTTTTCTCCATGTCCTCGGGGCCATTTTGATCTGGTTATATCCCAAGAATCCGTCCGTGAAGGAAAAAACCTTGTGTTGAGCTGTGTTGTCAACTAAGATGTCGATGTGTGGCAGCGGAAAATCGTCTTTAGGGTTAGCCCTGTTCAAATCCCGATAGTCCACACACATTCTGACCTTGCCGTCCTTTTTGGGTACGGGCACAATGTTAGCAACCCATTGTGGATAGGTTGTAACAGCCAGAAAGCCAGCGTTGAATTGCTTTATTACCTCAGCTTTAATCTTCTCAAACATGTCAGGCCTCATTCGACGAACCTTTTGCTTGATCGGTGGACAATCTTCTCTTGTAGGGAGACGGTGAACCACGATATCTGTGTCTAATCCTGGCATGTCTTCATAAGACCAGGCGAAGATTTCAACGTATTCGTTCAACAACTGTACTAAGCGCTCCTTGACACCTGGTTCCAGGTTGGCACCCACTTTTACTTCTTTCCTGTCCTCCTCTGTCCCTAAGTTGATGGTTTCTAGCAACTCCTCGTGAGGCAGAATAGCCCGCTCTTCTTGTTGTAAAAGTCTGGTTAACTCTCCCGGCACTTCACAATCTTCGTCAACTTCGTACTCAGCGTGATTGACCAGATCCTCAGAGTTATCGAAGGCTGAAATAGAACAGTTGCCCATGGAATCTGGAATGGATGGGTACCTGCATTTGTGAGTGTGGGTGTGTGTAAGGGATAGCCATCCTTAGACAAAACAAAAATGCAAAAGGAAAGAAAATGAACACAGCAGTTTATAGATGAAAAACGTCCAATGATTCACTAAAACATGACATATGATTATGAAGAAAATCAAGCCCTTACAAATGGACCTACATGCCCCGGGCAAGGCATGAGGTTAAAATAGTGTGCGAATTGTTTTAGTTATTACAGACCATAAAAAATGGGAAATTGTTCAAAGATAAAATTACTGGTTGATAAAGGTGATAGGAACAAAATCCTTTGCTTCCCAATTGCTCAAACCCCTTCGACAGTCAGAAAGATCCAATCTTCAAAGTTTCTCTCCTCATCTTCTACAGCATTGATTCCATGGTGTGAGATCTTGACGGGTGGCCCTCCAGCCATGGAGCGACGCATAGCCCTCTGTCCTGCAGCAGTAAACCCTAAACCAAACTTGTCCGTCTTATGGGGAAAGTCAGGCATCTGTCCTCATACTGTGCTCTTCCCCTCCTTAATCACAGCCTCTGCGTCTTTGAGAGATGCCATCCTAGATACATGCTTGGGAATGATAGGCACCTCAACCGTTGTCTTCGCAACTGCTACCTCGGGAGAAACTTCCTCAAAATGCTGGAAAGGCGTTTCGATGAACTCGCCATCCAGCTCCACATAACGGAAGGAATTGAGATGACTGATCATGTACTCTTCCTCGCCGTGCACAGTTATGATTTTACCTTTAACAAGGTATTTCAGCATCTGATGCAAAGAGGAGGTAACTTCCCCGACATAATGGATCCATGGTCTTCCTAGCAAACACGAGTATGACGGACGGATTTCCATTACGTAGAAGGTGGAGTTGAACACTTCGGTGCCTATCTTGATAGGAATATCAACCTCTCCATGAACCATTCTCTTGGAACCATCGAAAGCCCTAACGACGATGTTACTAGGTTTGAGGGTCAAACCTTCACAGTCCAAACGGTCTAAGGCTTTCTTTGGCAGCACATTTAAGGAAGAACCAGTATCAACCAAGACATGGGCGAGAGTAGTTCCCCGGAATTCAACTGAAACATGTAACGCATCATTGTGCTTCCTTCCTTTAGGAGTTAAGTCAGCATCGGAAAAGCCCAGGCCATTGTCAGCAGTAAGACTGGCCACACATTCCTGAAATTGATCAGCCGAAGTCTCTTGGGGTACATGCGCCACTTTCAAGAATTTGATTAGGGCCTTGGCATGGGCCTCAGAACAAAGCAGAAGAGCCAACATTGAAATTTTAGAAGGGGCCTGCCTCAGTTGTTCTACAACATCGTAGTCACTTTTTCTGATTATTTTTAGGATTTCATCCATTTCCTTCTGAGTGGTTTCGGGGATAACCACAACATGAGCCTTCGTCCTGACAGGCAATTCCAGTATCCCCTTACCCTTGTCGATATTATCAGCAGATGGTCTTTCTTCAGGAGTATTTAATTCTTCAATCATTGGGCCTTGCACAGAGGGCCCGACAGGTGTAGAAGCTTTCAAGGGTCCAAAAACTGCTCGAGGGGGAGCAATCTCCGGAGAAAAGATCCGGCCACTGCGGGTTATCTTGCTTGTACCCGCGATGTTCCCTATATCAGGGTCTTCTTCAGAAATCTCTTGGACTGTTTCGATTTGTTTGATGTCATGGTAGAAGATTTCTCCCCCATAGTTCCACGGTATCATTTTGCTTGATTGGTACGGGACAGGTCCCGACATGGTGATCTATAAAGGTACACATTCAGAGTTGGGTGTAATCCTGACAGGCCTTTTGCAAGCCTTAGGAGGATTTTCGAAAATGGTTATGATAGCAATATCGTTGGTTGAAGTATCACAAGTATCAGGAGTAATCAGATTAAAAGTGTTAACAGGGGTTTTCTGGAAAAGTATCTCTTGAGTATCCATCAGGCGTTGGACACCTGACTTCAACATTGGACAATCACCTTGAATGTTCAAACAGAAATAACAGTCTTTGCCACAACCAGGAAAGATCCCGGCTCTCAACAAATTTTCTTTAATCACAATCAATGGAGTCAACAGATTGGCAATATCAGTAACATGGAGGTTTTCCAAAATGGAATGCACATTGTGGCCGTGCTTGGGCATCGGAGCAGATATAACATTGGGCTTCTCAGGAGCATCAAACTCAACCTCTTTGGCGTAAATTAAGTCCTGAATTTTGTTCTTAAATGCCCAGCAATTATTGGTATTGTGTCCAGCACTGTCGGAATGGTAAGCACACTTAGCATTAGAGTGGTAGTACGAAGAGGAGGTGTTAGGGTTTTTTGGCGCCTCCTTCAAACTGGTCAGATTCAGCTTCAACAAATGGGGAAGGACCTGAGCCGGTGTCATGTTGATGCGAGTGAACTGCCGTTTTGGCCGTTCTACCCGTTGTTGATTAGGTCTCGACTGATTGTTACGAGGTTGATCATTTGATGAATTTTGAATCATCACGGCCCCTACAGTCGGACGGTGCTCAGTTCTTCCCAATCCCTTCTGAGAATACACAACAAATGCTTCTTTCTTGGCTGGGAAAGGTTTTTTAATAGATGTGGATGCGGAAGCATCCTTTTGAATCTTTCCGCTTTTAATACCGGCCTCCACCCTTTTGCCGGTCAGAATCAGTTCAGTAAATCCCGCAGAAGAGCTCCCGATTAGATGGTTGAAGAAAGGGCCAGATAGGGTCCCCAAAAACATGTCAACTAATTCCCTATCTGATAGCGGTGGTTGTACCCTTCCAGCCAGATCACGCCACTTCTGGGCGTACTCCTTAAACCCTTCATTTGAAGCCATCCCCATACTTTGTAACTGAGTACGAGTGGGCGCCAAATCAGCATTGTACTGATACTGACGATAAAAAGCAGCTGCCAAGTCTTCCCAATTGTGAACCTCTGATCTCTCGAGCTGATAAAACCAGTCTAACTGAGTGCCAGACAAGCTGTCTTGGAAAAAGTGTACCCAAAGATCTTTATCGAATGAATGAGGTTGGATCTTTCTAACATACGACCTCAGGTGCATCTTCGGGCAAGACAGACCATCGTACTTGGCAAATGTTGGCACCTTGAACTTGGGAGGGATAACAATCCCAGCTACCAACCCCAGTTCTTCAAAATCCAATCCGGGCACCCTCTGCAACTCCATAGCTGCCAATATGTCTTCAAGGTTCTTATATTTGTCATCCGCTGGTGGATACTGTTGTTCAGAGTAGTATTCGTCTTCGTCCTCTTCCTCTTCTTCCACTTCAGATTCAGAAGGTACAGCATCCCCTTTCCCTTTACCGACCCCTTCGTCAGACGTTGAAGGGAACTGAAGAACCTTCCTAGCATTGCTCTCAAATCTTCTTCCGAAAGTAGCCACTCCAGGTCTCTTTTTCCTTTTCTCTTTATTCTTTTCCAACAAAACTTTGAGGTCCTCCTGACCCTTTGCCAAGGTCATGAGGAGTTTCTGAAACTGTGAATTTTGTGCCTGCAGATCCTTCACCGTTTGCTCCAAATCCATCTTGCTGAAATAAACAGCAGAAAGATAAGGAAACCTGGCTTGAAGACCTGTTTATGCATATGATGAATGGTATGTTATTCATGTAATGCATTCAAGGGTTCAAAATTTCAAATTTCTTGCAAACAAAAAGAACGCACGTCATATTAAGAAGAAATTTGTTAGTACATAAATGCACCATGGGCGAAATATTACAAAACTCCTAATGTAAAAAGACATTGCGCATCCTTTTTGGTGCGATGTAAGTGTTGAGAGTCTCCTCCTCGTGAAGTCGGAGGGTAAGCTCCAAAACCTTCTTCTCACTGGCATAAAAGCTGGCTTCAAAAGTATCCCGTTCTTCCTTGAGTTGGATCCAACTCTTTTGCATTTCCTCCCATGATGTTGGCATGTCAGGATGTAGGATGGTGTATGGAACCTCTCCTTCCATAACAGGCTCTTTGATCAAGGGGAGAATGTGAGGATATGGCATCATAAGATTCTGGGAGCGGGTTCGTACCCACTTGAGGTAAGGCTCAAGGGGGATGGAATTCTTGTGCCCCAGTGTCTTACTATCCACCTTGTTAGGCATCCTCCAAGCTCTGATGAACCTTTGTCGAAGTCCTTGCGCATCGTTGTCGAAGTCAAAAACTAGGTCAGGAATCAGCATGTCATGAGGGCCATCCAAATTATCTCAAAGCTAGACAGGGGTTGTGGGTGATGCCTCCCCTAATGCCAAGTAGTGGGACATTAGGGAATTCCCCACAACGATCAATGAGGATGACATTTTCTCTGGACCGAGAACACCAATGTACATCAGAATGTGTGAGGGTCATCAATCGTTGTGACCACCTTAAACCCTGCTCATTCTTTAGAACTGATTGTGGAAGGTGAGAAATAAACCACCTTGCTAGGAGAGGAGTACAACACATGAGAACACCTCTTTTCCTCATTGTTCGTGTGTAAAATGAGTGTAGGATGTCCCCAAGTAATGTAGGTATGGGATTCCTGGATATGAAAATCTTGACATCATTCACATCTATAAGTTGGTCAGGGTTTGGGAACAAGACCAACCCATAGATGAGGAGTGCCACAATATCTTCAAAGGCTTGTAGATCAAGAGAATTCCAGCATTCTTGTGCCTTCTCAAACAAAAACTTTATCAAGAATCCCTTGACACCACTTCTGGTTTCCCAATGCCCCTTGATATCAGATGGTTGCAAGTGTAATGCTTGAGCAACATCTTCAGGCTTTGGTTCTTTTTCCGTACCGTTGTAGGGTAGTTGATTAAGAATAGGAATTCTCAAGAGTTGAGAAAATTCCTCCAAAGTAGGTACCAATTGGTATTCGGGGAATGTGAAACAGTGGTGTAGGGGGTCAAAGAACTGGAAGAGAACTTTAACCATGTCTTCTTCAATGTTGATGTTGACTAAGCTAAGGAGTCTACCATGTCTTTCACTGAAGAGAGAGTTTTCTGGAATCCTGGATGTAAGCTCCTTGAGTTGAGGAGGGATCCTCACAAGGTTGACTTGAATTGTTTTCCCGCGAAGAGATTCCACGACCTACAAAACAAGAACAAAGATGAAGATCCAAACCCTTGAAATGGTTAGTGGATGCATATGATGCTTTATGATGTTCATGATGTATGCACAAGCACATGTACAAGCAAGTCACACAAAACCCTAGTTTCAGGCTTGCATGAGGTTTCATAGGTAAATACCCTCTTGAGTTTAGTTAGCTTAAAACCTGTCCTATAAATAGTAACCGGGTTCTAAGGAGCTCAATATCATTGGATTGTTTTCTATGTTCATTATTTTGGTTTAGCCACTTAAATAGCGACCAAAATATTCCAAGAAAACAACCCTCAATGAGTGTAGTATCGAGTATCTACCAACTTCGGACTGCACCAAATCCAGTCATCTCACTATCCCTAATAAAAGGCCAAGATGGTCAAGTAAGGTTCTAGTTCATTAGTGCTTAATGACATCACTCAGCGGCCCCGTATTCTCTTTGATTGACTCAAAGGCTACCGGTACTCACAAATATGTCGCACTAATATAGCTATTGCTTCAACCGTGTCGGTATACCCTGCACAGTTTCCATAACGTATCGCTATCTATGAATGTTTCCCAAATCCGTGTGGAGGATTTCAAGCCTAAACAAGAGAACCAAAATGTAAAGCAATCAAAGCAAACAATAGTCATGCCAAGGGTGATCTAAGCCCTAAGGTTACTCCACTTTTAAAGATATCCCCAGCAGAGTCGCCAGTTATGTGATACGGTGGGAGAACTGACTTGGGATTTTGCGTTTTGTGTTCGCAAATGTTTCAGTTTAGCAAGAGTCGCCGCCGACTTTTTATTTTATCCTAAGGAAAGGTCAAAAAGCACAGGAAAGACCTTTGAGATGTTTTCTTGGGTTCGGGGAGTAGATTATAGAAAGGGAAGGTATTAGCACCCTTTCTATCCATGGTTATCCATGGGCTCTTAGTTACTTGCTTAGATCACTTGCTTTGCTTTTCAATTGTTTGAAATGGTGCTCTTCAATTGTTTGAAATGGTGCTTTGTGTGTTATTTTGAAAGGTGTTTTGAAAAGAGGCCATCGTTGCGGCAACCTTTGTAATGATTCTTGTTTGAATGTATACAAAGGTGTTTTTGTCTTTTGAAAAGTTTTCAATGTTTGAAAGTAGGGTTTTGAAATTGTGTTGTGAAGTGTGTTTTGAAAGTAGCAAGGATGTTTTTGCAAGATTTTGATCAAGTAACTAGGAGCTATCTACCCTATTTTACTCAAAGGTCTTTCTTATGTTTTTAACCCTTTTAACAGTGTTGTTCCACCATTGTATTTGGTGGACAACCTTGTGTTAGGATGTTAACGAGACAGGCGCGGGTCATCGTATAGACCATGATAGCAATAGTGTCAAATATCTTTGGCAATTTTCTTGAGGGACTTGATCATTTTGTTTAGGTAACTCAGATAGCGTCATCGAGGGACTATGATCTGTTTGATTTGTTTTTATTTTTCCAAAGTACTCAACATGCAACCATGGCCCATTTTTGAAGGCAACAAGTGGATTGAAACCCTAGGGGTGCAAGTGTGCATTGTGTTTGTTTTTCATGCATGTTTATCTTGGATTAGGTCAAGCTAGTTGTTGATTTTATTTGCATACAAACCCTAGGTCTAAACATGGCATAATTGAAAGCTTTTAAATGTGCGAGAATTTAAATGCTACATTATCACAACATGATATAGGAAGGGGAGTACAAATTTGAATTGGGGATATTTGACAAGAAATTAAACCCTAGATTACTATTACAACCAAATTGAATATACAGGATACAATATTTTAATGTACAATAATTGAATACAATACAATAAATAAATGTCAAATAAAATGTATTATGTACAAAATGATTTTTATGTATGTAAAAAAAGTGTTTTTAATATGTGAAGTAAAAATAAATAAAGAAAAAGTCAAGTTTAATTATTTTTTCATTTAGGGCAAAACCCCTAATTCTCTTAAATAAATAGCATTATTTATTATTTATTTACAAATATATATATATATATCAATTTGTACAAAAAATAAAAGTATATTGTAAAGGGGTATTGTTGGTATGTAATATTAATAAAAAATAAACATGTATTATTTTTTATGTTTTTTGCTCTTATTTTATTTTTTTAATAGAATAAAATATATAAGTATTAATACATTAAATGTATAAAGATAAAAAATTAATTATTTATAAAAAAAAATGTGTATATTCAAGAAAATGTTTTTAAATGTGAATAAAAATAATAAATGAAAATAAATATATTTTTTAGGTTATTTTAGGTTTTAATAAAAAGAATATAAAGCATTTAAATATTTTTTATACTAGTAATAATTAGAATAAATTCCAAATAAATATAAAAATTTATGAAAATAATTTTTAGGTATTTTTTTATGTTAGAAGATAAAATATCAAAATCAAAAATGAATTAAAATGAAAAAAATGACAAATGTGCAAGCAAATGGGCCAGGGGGGTGTCAGCTGAATATGCATGTGTGAAAAGTAAAAGCAACTCAGGCCCAGCCCAAGCAACTTCATCTTCTTCCTCAGTTTCAAACAACACACGCGTTCTGTACTTCCAATGCTATCTCCTGATTCTTTGATTTTTTGACAAAACTCATAACATGAACATTGTAGAGAATTAAACAACGAATTCAACCATATAAAAAACTTGGATTAACTCTCAAAGACCAGAGAGAATTTCTCTGGCCCTAATTTTTAACCTAGTTTTTTCAGAAAGTTCATGAGTGAAATTCTCTCAGCACGATTAATGTAAATGAAAACTAAGAATATGTATGGCTTCAGGGCTATGAGTACAACATATTTCATTCACAAACCTAAGCCTAACCATTCCTAAACAGAGAGATAGAAGTCCATGAAATACCTGTTTCAGTTGACTTCGAGTTGGGCAATGTAGCAACCTTCAATGGTGTTTGAGCTTCTGTTGAGCTTGCCTGAAGTCCAAGGAAGCTTCTCCAATGCTTGGCTTGCTTTGAAACAACTTGAATCATACTGTAGAACTCAACCTGCAGAGCTTTGAAATGAAAATTGAAAAGTGTGTTAGAGGTGTTACAGCTTGCAATGGGGGCCTGGGATAGTTCAGGTGAGTTGATTGGAAGGCGTTGGAACTATCTTGGGACAAAACGCACGATGGAATTTTGCTGTGGCTTGCAAAATGCAGAACCTTCCCTGTTTTGCAGAAAAACAGTGGTTCTGAGTATGAGGAGGTTTGAGTGATGAAAGGGTCGTGTTTTAGGCTTGTTGGGAGGTATGGAACTTGTCTACAATGTTTGCCTAAGCTTGTGTTAACAAATATGAGAGGTTGCTTATGTTTTGCAAGTTTTCTCTATTTGAAGTTTTTTTAAAATGTGGAAGTGAAGTTACAAGCTTGTATAGGCTGTCAAATATGCTTGCATACATTTCTCTTGGCCCCTCTGATTTGTGGATTTGTTTTTCTGCAAGAGATCTTGGACCAATGCTCAAGGATTGTTGGTTTGACATAAAGCATACTTAAGCAAAAATGGAAATTTGCCTTTTTCTACTTAAGGCTTAATCTTGTGTATAATGTCCAAATGAACAAAACAAAGGCTTAGACTGATGGATTGGCATTAAATTATGGAGTTCAAGTTGGTTTTGAGGCCTGTAATGTCAAACCAAGCTAGCTAGATCAGAATTGCAAGTTGTTATGAACATGTATTGGCCATGGACAAAAGTGAGTTTTTGCCAACTTCAAGCATTCGATTCTCTCTAACCACAAGGGTGTTTGAGGAGTTCTTGGATAATTTGGAAAGCTTGGAACATGTAATATAATCCATATTTGCAATGCAACTTGAAATTCCAAGTGTAACTATGTGAAAAGTGGCCAAGAAGATGGGTCCAAATCCTGCCTAGATTAGGGCAAATTTTCTCTAAGTTAAAAGTTTTAGGTACCCTTGTTCCAAAAATCATAACTTGAGATACAAGCTTCTTTTGAGAAAAATTTGTGAATCAAAGTTGTAGACTTTGTGATGGACTATAACTTTCATGTTGCAAGTTTTGTTTGAATCCATTTTCATCTTGGTGAAAAATTGGTACAAAGTTAGGAAAAAATAAGAAAATTTCATAACTTAGAAAATTTCCAAGTTATGAAATTTTTCCATTTTAAACCCGAATTTTCATTTTTGGGTTTCTTGATGAACAAGTTTCATAATTTGGCATGTCTTGATGAAAAATGACCCTTGGCACTTGATTTTGACCAAAAAGTCAAAGTTTGACTTTTCAGTATACAGTTAAATTTTGATCAGTTGACTGAAAAATTCATCTGTCAATCCTATGCATTTGAGATCTTTTGAACTTGTTGAATGGGTCAAGATGATGTCATTGAGTTCTTGAGTCCATGGTTGAGCTTAATTTTCCATTGGCTGGGTCAAACAGTCAAAAATTGCCTTTGCACAGTCAAAACCCTAAAAATGACCATTTTGCCCTTTTGGTGATCTGATCAAATTTCTTGTGGAATTGTGATCCAAACTTGATCAAATGGTTCACATGAGTTCATAATGTTGATGTGGGTCAAAATTTATGAGGTTTGACTGTCAATTGGCCACAATTGACTTTTTCCCTAATACAGTTGATTTCTAGGTCAACTGTCCAATTGACTGGGCAAAAATTTGAATCAAAGCTTGAAACTTGGTATGGAACAACTTGTGAGTCCAATATGAAGTATGAAAGTCACTTTGGGCATTGTAGGTCAAAACATCCCTGTGCAAATTCAAACCCTAATTTAGGCCAACAGTGCAAGGAAGTGTCTTGAGCAGAGCAAACCCTAGCTTGATCTTCAGTTCCAAGAGTCTTGTGATGAGAAAATATTGATGAAATGGGAGGGAAAATTTTGGGTTACAACAACGTGTCCTATCTGAACTTTTTGAATTAGCTGAAGTTACCAAAATTGTTCGAAAGGCTCAGTTCACAAGAGTGAATGCTATGTTTGATGAGAGTTGCGATGTTTTTGAAGTTTAATAAGTTTTCTTTGTTTTGTCTTCTTTTTGTTGTTGTTCATTTCGATGTATTATGACCCTTCAATTTATTTTGGTTTATCACTTCTTATTTTACCTTTTTGATTATGGCAAAAAGGGGGAGTAAATAACTGAAAGTAATATTTTGATTCTGATAATAAAATTCTGGAAAATATCTCTGAAAAGAGATGCTTACATTCTAACCCAGTTAAACTTTTGTTTCTATTAGAATTGTTTTCTTTTTCATGAATTATGAACTCTAATTAAAGTCAAGATCTGAAAATGTTAAACAAGGCTTTTGTCTAACTTTTGGATTCAGACTCTGAGAAGTTCTTAAGTTTGTAATCAGACTATTCATAACAAAGCTCTGTATTGAGAGTTTGGAATCTATCTTTGTGACACTAGAGGTTCAAGATCTCAATTGGTATGATTGGTATCAAGACTCTCAAGATCTCAATATCTGGTCTATTGCAATCAGGGAAGTTCTCACTCAAATGGTTCAGAATCAAGATATTTGATCTTCCCCAAGTCTTTGAGTCAGGGGGAGTTTTCATATAAAGGATAAGTGTTTCGTACCCTTCTTATTTTTTACTTCCTTTGGTTATGTACAAAATTATGTCATCAAAATACATAGTTTTGTCATCTGAGTTTTGATGATAATAAAGAGTTTGTTTGTATGAACAATTTTGGTACTCTAATGTTTGTTATTTTGAGTATTTAACAAATAGGTTCTGCTTATGATGAATGGCGTAGCCAAGATATTAGAAGAGACAAGTTTCACTTTTGTGCTACACAAGTTCTGATAAATAGTAGCAAGGCACTCCAAAATACTCTGAATTGTAGGCTCTGATATAAAGTCTAAAGAAACTGGTCATAAGACCTGAAGATAAAAGTTCTACTGAATTCTAGATGATAAAGACTCATGTTTCTGAAGACAACATGTTCTAAAGAAACCAGTCAGAAGATCTGAAGATAGAAGTTTCTACTAAAGTCTAGATGCTGAAGACTCATAGTTTTGAAGACAAAGGGTTCTCAAAGACCAAGTGCTAAAGATTCTGAATACGCAATTCTAAAGACTCTTAAAACTTGAAGTTCTGAATACTTAAGGTTCTAGAAAAGGTTCTCAAGACCAAGTGCTGAAGACTTTGAAGACGCAGTTCTAAAGACTCTGAATACTTGAAGTTCTGATGACCTTAGTGTTATGTTCTCTCTTTTAAACTCATGCTCGTAGAGACCTCTAAAGTACAAAAGGAAAGAAGATAACGTTAATATGGTACAAAAAGTACATGGTATAATCAAAACATTTCATTCCACTGCCATGAAGGATAGACGTGTTGCATGATCTTTTCCCCCACGTGATTCAAGCCACCAAAGATTTTTAAAATTCCAAGAGTACCCCTCAACGGATGTATTATTTTATTGGCTATATAAAGGGATTGAACACTAAGAAAGAAAGTTTCCAATTCATGTTGATACACTTTCTATTAAGACTGTTCATACGCTTTCATATTTCTCTAGTCTATGTTTTAAAATTACAGTTTACATATCCACTTGTGTAGAAGCATAATTTCTTGTAAACAAACTTTGTTCAAACATTTATTTGATTTCCCTTAAGGGACCAGTTGGTCAAAATCCTTGAGAATTCTAATATTAGTGTGTCTTAGAGGTTGTAATGTTAGTCACTTGCAGTTAGCTTATGCATTGTAATAATATGTTTGATTATTGGATTAAGTCCTTGTTGAGAAAGGCAAAATCACATCGGTGGGTGGACTAGACTAGCTTGATAGTTTTCAAGTGAACTAGTATAAATATAACTTGTTCTTTCCTTCTTGCATCTTATCATTATTATCACTAAGTGAAGTAACTTGTTACGGTTTAAAGGGTATTTTAAAGAGAAAAGATTTTGTTTTAAAACCCAATTCAAACCCCCTATTTCTTTTGTTTTTCAAAACTTCAGGTTATACCCTTGAGCCACTAGACAGGCCTTATTTCTAGCAAGTTTGTTCCTAAAAACCCATCGGGTACCAGTGACTTGATAATCTTTTGGACGAGGGACAAGATTCCAAATGTTATTCCTTTAAAAATTATTTAATTCATCTTGCATGGCCATAAGCCAATGCTCATGAATCAATGCTTCTTTTGCATTTTTAGGCTAAAATTTAGATACAAAAGCAAAGTGATAACATAAATTACTTATTTTAGAGCGAGTGGTTACCCACTTTGTGATGTCACCAAGAATGTTTTCAATAGGATGGTCTTTGGAAGTTCTCCACTCTAAAGGAAGTCCATCATTTTTGTTTTGACCTTCATCATTATTCTCTTTAAGAGGGTCATCTTCCTCCTCCTCATATTTTACCTATTCAGGTTGATCAATTCCTTCTTCGATATCTTTGAGTATGTCTTGCATAGATACACATGTATCATGAAAAGAAATACCTTTCTAGATATCTTTCGAGTAAGACTCATCAAAGGAAACATGAACCGACTTTTCAAAAATAAATAATCTCTTATTAAACACTCTATATAATTTACTAGTTTGAGAGTACTCAAGAAATATATCTTCGTTAGCTTTTGCGTCAAATTTCCCAAGGTTATCCTTACCATTGTTTAAAATGAAACACTTGTAACCAAAAACATGAAGATGTGATAAATTACGTTTTCTACGTTTTAAAAGTTCATATGGAGTTTTGTCTATAATGGAACGTATGAGTATCCTATTTAGGATATAACATGTTGTGCCAGCGGCACCGGCCCAAAAGTATTTAGGTAGAGAACTATAATTGAGCATTGTTCTTGCCAAATCCCCTAAAACACGAATTTTCCGTTCCATAACACCTTTTTTATGGAGTCCCAGGAGCTGAAAAGTTATGTTCAATGCCATGTTTATCACAATATTCATCAAAGAGGTGGTTTTCAAATTCACCTCCAAGATCACTTCTAATTGCAACTATTTTCAAATTTAGTTTATTTTGGGATAAACTAGAAAAACCTCTGAAAGCTACAAAGGTTTCATCTTTTCTTGTTAAGAAAATAGTCTAACAAAATTTCGAGTAGTCGTCAACAATAGCAAAACCATATAACTTCCACCTAAGCTCTTTGTCCATGAAGGTCCAAAGAGGTCCAAGTGGAGAAGCTCAAGCGGTCTCGATGTTGAAGCAACATTTTTAGATTGAAATGAGACCCTTGTTTGCTTACCCATTTGGAACGTATCACATAGGTGGTCTTTTGAAAACATTTTATTGGAAGACCGATTATAAGATCCTTAGAGATGACTTTATTTATCACGTCAAAGTTTACATGAGCTAAGCGCCTATGCCATAACCATGAATCTTCATTCACAGTTACAAGAAATTTAATATTAGTCATGGATACATCATGCAAGTTAAGAATATACATGTTGTTTACCCTCATCCCGCTAAACACACAATTCTTCTTTTCATTATGTTCAATCATGAAATGGTTTTTGGAAAAATATACTTTATAACCATTGTCACACAATTGACTAATTCTAAGTAGACTACGTTTAAGGCCTTCAACTAACATAACATCGGAGATAGTAGTAGATGAGGGGTTATCTACACTACCTTTTCCAAGTATTTCACCTTTTGTGTTGTCTCCATAAGACACAAAACCTTTCTTCTTCGCCACCAAGTCGAAGAATAGGGTAATGTCTCATGTCATGTGCCTTGAGCATTTGCTATCGAGAATCCATCTTTTCTCCATAGAGCCAAGACACTCCACCTTCAAGATCAATTAAAGGTGATAGGTACCCAATTTTTATTGGGTACTTGAGAGTGAGTGAAATCATGGTTGCATTTGAGCAGCCATTAAAAGGCTCCTTTAGGACCTAAAAGGCTCCTAAATTTGCACTTTTAAATAGTATGTCCTTTCTTGCAACAATAGAGACAAGTCAAATTACGAGGTGATTTAATTTTTCCCTTGATATTATTTTTATTTAAACTTCCCTTTTTATGGGATTCATTCATACTCTTTTTTAACTTAGGAATATCATTTACAAAAGTAACTTTTGATTGTGATGCCTTGTCCATTTTAGCTTTAAGCGTCCTAGCCTCTTTTTACCAATTTTTACAAGCTTCACAACTGAACCCCAAGGGTTCATCATCCTCCTTCTTGACTTTTGCAAAATCTAACATAGATTGCTTTATAGCCTCCATTTTTTTCGGTACTCAGCTTCTAATTTTGGGAAAATCATTTGTTGTGAAGCTAAATTTTTGAAGGCTACTATAACATCTCTTTGTAGCATGTCAAAAGAAAGTTGTAATTTGGAATAAGACAATTTATCAATATTATCATATTTAGAGTGACTCACATTCTTTTTCTTTTTATGTTGTTGATTTGCGGAAAGACACACTTTATTGGGCTTTGAGGGCTTAACTTTATTTGTCTTCTCTTCATGATAATGGGGAGAGATGCAAACTTCATCATACTTGGATGGTTTGACCTCTTTGAACTTCTTTTCATTATACCAAGCTGATAAACAAACAACCACCGTTTCTTCATTACCGTTAGAGTCTTTACCACTTGAGGACTCACAATAACTCTCCCAAGCCACATAAGCTCTCATAGGCTTTCTAGAATTTGTATTTTTACCTTTATCTTGGTCTTTTTCAAGACATGGACACTTTGGTCTATAATGAATCGATTTTCCACAATTGTAGCATATGCCTCTTGATTTCCCTTTATTGTTGTTTTCTTCTTTTGAGGAAGAGGATTGTTTTCTGAACTTGATAAGATTCTTATTGGAGTGCTTTTCTTCATTATTTTGAATATACCTATTGTATCTTCTTGCAAATAATCCCATCTCTTCATCATCTGAATCATCATTGTCACTATCATCACTCTCATTTTGCTAAAATGTTGAGGACTTTGAGCTAGAAGCCTTTAGAGCAATGAACTTCTTTTCTGTTTCCTTACCTTTGTCTTTTTCTTTCTTTAACTTCCTATCATGCTTCTTCTCAAACTTTTCTAAGAAATTGAGTTCTTGCTCATGTTCTTCAAGATTACCGAACAATGTAGTGAGGTCAAGTGTAGTGAAATTGTTGGCTTCCTTGATTGCAGTGACTTTGATTGTCAATCCCTAGTAAGACATATCAAAACTTTGTTAGTATAAATTCCATTGGGAACCGGTTTCCCAAGTGTATTCAAATGATTAATAAGATGAGAAAATCTATTTTTCGTATCTGCAATGGTTTCCCCATGCTTCATACGAAAGAGCTAGAACTCTTGATTCAATGTATTTACTCTAGCTTGTTTAACTTCATTTGTTTCCTCATGGGTAACTTCCAATGCATTCAACATAGATATTGCAGTTTCACAATGGGAGACACGATAAAACTCATCCACTCTAAGGGAGGACATGAGAATTTTTCGTGCCTTTAAATCGTTACTCCACAATTCCTTTTCATCTTTACTACATCGTGCTTCCGATTTGGGTACATTGACACCACCAATAACCTCGATAATTACGTTTGGACAATTTTCGATGACATCCCATACATCCTTATTATAATAATTTATATGAATGTGCATACAAGTCTTCCAATAATCATATTTTTTACCTTTGAATACATGAGCTCTATTGTACTCCTCTTTAGGTGCGTTTTCCATTTTCTAAAAAGTATATTGGAAGCACACAGAATGAACCAAGATCTTATGCCACTTGTTAGAAGACAACAACTTATCTAGAGGACGTGAATATATACCCAATTCAAAATTAAATTTTAAAAACAATTTTTAAAACAAGTTAAAAACAATGGTTAGCAGAAGTCGTGTCCTAGATCGAAGTCATCTAAACACACTCGATTATTGGAGATCAGATATGCGTTCCTTAAATTTTAGATTAAGTAAAGATGATAAGTGAGTAACAAAGAAAATTCTCAATCAATTATTTGAACACAATTAATAAAGTAACATATTTCCAATGAAATTGAAGGTAAAACTTATTTTGACAATTTATCGAACACTTAGTGTGCACTTTGATTATCCAGAATTTCCTTTGAATTTTGTTGATTCTAAAACCTCTTTCAATCAAAGGGATTGTAAGAAGAATATTAAAATGATTTAAACCTTCAAAGAATATTTCTGACCCAATAAATTTGTACAATCAAGAGTATAATAAATTGCTAACAAAATATAAAAGAGATAATGCAAGATAAAGAGAAAGAGAGAGAGAGAGAACGACACAAGGATTTGTTTAGGAAGTTCACCAATATTACTCGATATGGCTAATCTCCCCCCAATTCCATTTTGGAATTGATATAATTTATTACTTATTATAAAAGTGTTCTTTACAGGAGAAATATTGCAATGCACCCTTACAACTCCTATGGTTGATGATGATCCAACAAAATTCACTTTGGCTTGATGGAGTTAGATAAAGTCCCTAATAACTCCAATTGATCCACCGTCTCACGCTACTAAGTTAAAGGAAAATCGTCTTTAATGTTCACACGGACGAATCTAATTGGAAGCTTGATGTCACCCGAAGATTCACTATCTCATGTTACTAGGCTTGCAAGAACCACCCCGTTCTTCAAGGTATTCACTCGATCGAATCAAATATTGGCACAATCTTATTAAAAACCCTCAAATATCTATACGATATTGAGGTAAAAATTCCCACAGTTTTTATGGATGAAACCCCATTGATTCTCAACCCAATCTTAGGTTATAACCAACCTAAATTAAACTTTATCAACCGGGTCTAGATGGCATCCAAACAATAAATGATTATGTGTACGTTGTTTATGTGTATGCATAGGGTCAAGGTCGAACATAAAGAGCAAAAGAAAATTGATTTTTGAAGTTTGGTACAGGATGTGTCGACACATACAAGTGATGTGTCGACACATATGTGACAAAAATAGGCACATGTATTGACCTGTAGCAGGTCATGAGTCAACACAAACTTCCAGAGACTTTTAGGCTTTAAAACAACAACACATGAGTCAACACGAAGCTCGTATATGTCGACACATAAAGTAGTTTAAAGACATGTATCGATACGAACAAGAGGATGAGTCAACATAAACTTATAGGAGTTTTTGCTTTAAAACAACATCACATTTGCCGATGAAAAGCATGAATGTGTCGACTCATGCACATGAATTTTATGCAAAAATTGTTTTTTCCTTTATGATACCAATGGACAACCAAACCAAACTTGTTCTATATGCTTCTTAAGGTTCCTAATGACTTCTAATGCAAGGGTGTGCATAAATACTCAGAGATACCGCTCAATGTACAAAAAAGCTAAATCAATTCCTAGTTTTGACATCATACAAAACATCTATAAGAGAAACACATCCACACCATGCTCCTTTCTATATCCTTTAATTCCACTTTAACCCCAATATCTCTATTTTCCATATAATTAAATAAATCTAATAAAAATACTATTATTTTAATGATTAAAATAATTTTCAATAATTCTAGCCTACTTATACCAATCTGTAATTACTCCTACACTCTCACCTTGAGGTCACACACACCCACATCATCCAATTTAATTCAATTATCACACATAATAATTAAATTAAAATACATATAAACCAAATAAAATAAAAATTCAAAAACTGGGGTGTTACATATATCATTTGTATCATTTGTCCAATTTGAATCACTATAGGCTTTTATGAATAACTCTTGACTAGGATTTGTAGGATATAGTAATAAACCATGTGTTGATGTACCACTTAAGTATCTCAAATTTTGTTTGACCATGCTCTAATGACTATCAAGAGGATTAGTCCAAAATTGATAGGCTTTAATTTGTTCACACAATATGCTATGTTTGATTTTGTTAGTATGACATATTGTAATGCACCTACTACATGTCTATAAATTAAAGTGTCTTGTATAATATTAGACCCAAATTTGCTAGGTTTACACTGACTAAACATGGGAGAGTGTACTCCATTTGCTTCTTCCATGTTGATTTTGGAAAGTAGGTCCTTAATTTACATTGTTTGAGTGAGTATAAGAGATTCATTTACTTGATACTTCACTTTAATGCCAAGAATGTATTAAGGTTTTTCAAGTTTCTTGAGAGAATATTACATAAAGTTTGCAAATTAATTTGTGAATAAGAGTAGGACGGAGAGGGTCCTTTTATTATCATATCATCTAAATAGACAAGAGCATTTAATGTAATACTTTTATGGTTGTATATGAATAATGAGTGGTCACACTTGATAGACATGAAGTCAAACTAAAAAAGAGCTTGGTTGAGTTTTTCATACCAGGCTCTTAGAGCCTGCTTATAAGGCCATACATAATTGTATTCAACTTGCATACAAGATATTACTTAATGTGTTCAAACCATGGTGTTTGTTTCATATACAATTCTTCTTGGAGTGCACCATTAAGAATAATATTATTTATGTCTACATGTTGAATATCTAATTTGTAAGTCAGTGTCAATGTCAATGTCAAGATAACTTTAATTGGAGTTGGCTTCACCACAAGTGAGAATTGTTGGAAATCCATCAAAACCTGTGATGAATTTCTATCAATCTTGACGAACAAGATTGTTATCATCACACAAGGACAATGAAAAAGAAAAGAAGATTAAAGAAGAAAAGATATTTAAGGTTTCTGCAGAGTTTCTCTCTGCCCACAAACTATGGAAAACTTTCTTATTCACTTGCAACTACTAATTCTGTGAATGAATGGATTGATTACAAAAATAGGGGTTACTCCCTATATTTATAATTAAGCTTGCTTTCTCTCTAAGCCGAAAAGCCCAAAATACCTATTTTAAACCTAAATCAAATCTGTGTGTAGCAACCTGCTTACAACACTTCGACACACGTTGTGTTCGAGAAACAACATGCTTCGGCATAAGGAATTACACATTTAACACACCACCTAATTTATTTTGTCTAAGCTATCTATATTCATCATAGCTCTTAGTCTTCTGAATACTTCAACATGCACACCCTTTGTAATGATGTCTACAATCTGATTCTCATTTCTGCAGTGTCCCAAGTTCATCTTTCCTTCTGCTACCTGCTCTCAAAGATAATGGAACTTCATCTCAATGTGCTTGCTTCGACCATGTGCTATCAGATTCTTCTCTAGGTTGATAGTTGACATGCTGTCAATCTTCATCGTAATTGCTCCATGATCTTTACCTATAATCTCTGCAACCAAGTTCCCCATCCACGCTGCTTGACATGCACAAAGAGAAGAAACTATGTAATCTGCTTCACACGATGATAATGCCACTACTGGTTCTTTTCTCGAACTCCAAGCAACTACTGCACCACCTAGCATAAACACATATCCTGCTGTGGATTTTTGATCCTCAACATTACTACACCAACTTGAATCAATGTATCCTACTAACTTGCACTCTTTTCCTTTATCAACTGCAGGAAATAAAATGCCATAGTCAAGAGTTCCTTTCAAATACCTCAGTATCCTCGTCGTCGCTTCTAGGTGTGATACCTTTGCCTTCTGCATGAATCTACTTACCATACCTACATTGTATTCTAAGTCAGGCCTTGTGTGACAAGGGTATCATAATGACCTAATAAGTCTTATGTATTAGGTTGGGTTGACCTTATCTTCATCTACATCTTTCGATAGTTGCAACCTTGGTTCAACAGGTGTCGATGTCGAGTTGCATTCTTTCATCTCAAATCTCTTGAGAATTTCTCCTGCATATCTTCTTTGATGCATCACCAAACCTCTACTGCTCTTATATAATTTAATGCCAAGGAAATACGAAATGTCACCCATATCCTACATTTAGAATTCCTTACTGAGATCACCTTTAAAGTCTTAGATCTCCTTCTTGCAGCTACATGTTATTAACAAGTCATCTACATAGAGACATAGTATAAGCAACTCATTGTTGCTTCTTCTTAAATATACTCCATGTTCAGTTGTGCACTTCGTAAATTCCTTCTCCCTTAAAAAACTATCAATTTTCTTATTCCAAGATCTTGGAGCTTATTTCAATCCATACAGGGCTTTATACAACCTGTAAACCTTTCTCTCTTCGCCATGTTTCACAAACCGAACCTGATTATTTCGATCCTAGCCACAAGTGCAAATACTTCATCGAAGTGAATTCCTTCCTTTTGAAGAAATCCTTTCACCACAAGTCTTGCCTTGTGTCGAGTTACTTCCCCCTTGGGATTCAACTTCACCTTGTATACCCACTTGACATCGATTTGCTTCTTGCCTTGAGGCAATTTAACAAGTGACCAAGTGTTGTTGTCTTTGATGGACTCCACTTCTTCATTCATTGCTTTCAACCACTTCGAATCCTTCAATGCTTCAGTTGCATTGACAGGTTTGACATATGCATAGAAAGCATAATGTACCAGCTCACCTTTGTTATCAACCATATCATCTGATGTAATCACACAATCTTGCAACCTTGCAGACATGCATCTTATTCTTTAAGGTCTACTTGGTCCTGGTTGATCTATAACTTCCTCTTGTCAAATTTTTTTCGACTTCAACTGATGGTTCTTTGAATAAGATTCTTACTGAGTCTTTCTTGACATTTTTTGTCCAATCCCATTCCTTAAGCTCATCTATGATCACGTCCATGCTAATCACAATCTGCTTTCTCACTGGGTCGAATAACTTGTAACCTCCTATCAAATGATATCCCACTAGGATCATCTGACTCAACTTGTCATCAAGTTTTCTTCTCAACTATTTGGCACACGTATATATGCAATAGATCAAAATACCTTCAGATGACTCAAGCTAGGCTTCACACCAGACCAATATTCTTCTAGAGTAATTCCTTCTAGATTCTTTGTTAGACATCTATTCAAAATGTATGTTGTAGTCGACACAGCTTCACCGCAAAACTCTTTAGGTAAATTCTTGCCTTTCAACATTCTTATCACCATATTCATGAGGGTTCGATTCTTCATTTCTGCAGTTCCATTCTGCTGTGGAGTGTAGGGGGCACAATCTCATGCACAATCCCTTCTTTTTCACATAATTTGTCGAAGTATTTAGACACATACTCTCCACCATCATCAGTTCTCAAAACTTTGAGCTTTCGACCACTTTGTATTTCGACCATAGATTTAAACTTGGCAAATACCTCGATCACTTCACTTTTCTTCTTGATCAGGTAAGTCCATAATTTTTGATTAAAATCATCTATGAATGTCACAAAGTATTTGTTACCTCCATTCAAATCCACCTGGATTGGTCCACATATATCAGAGGATATGATTTCAAGAATAGCCTTCGACTTGCTTCCAGCATCCTTGTTAAAGTTGTTTTTGTGATGCTTCGCCTGCACATATTCCTCACACACCTCGTTTGGAATGTCGATTTCTGGAAACCCTAAAACCATATTTCTTATTTTCAAATATCTGATGTATCTGAAGTTGAGATGACCTAGTCGATAATGCCATATCTATTCATCTCTGCTAGCTGCAGTCGAAAGACACTCATGCTCCATCATATTTAGTTTGATCTTGAAGGTTCTATTCTGAGACATAGGATCCTTCAAGGTTAATCTTCCATTTGCGTTGATGACTCTCATCATCTTGTCTTTGATCGAAACTTTATAATTCTTTTCGACCAACTGCCATATACTGAGCAAATTACTCTTCATGTCTGGCATGTACAACATGTAACATCCTTATTTTTATTAACTATTTTATTAGTTATTTATTTATTTAATTATTATATGGTATGATAATTATTTAATTATTTAATTATGTGATTATGTGTTAATTGAGTTATTAAGTATGATAATAGAAACAAGCTATTGGGTCTAACTATGATAAAATAGAAATTAATAAGGGAGTGTGAGTTAGTAAGTCCACTAATTATATACTAGTAGTAAAGAAAAGGGTTAGAGATTAGAACCTCATTTGTGAAAATCAAGAGAAAATGAGAAAGAGAAGAGAAGAGAATAGGAGAAAAGAGGAGAGAAGAGGCAAACCCTAAGAGAGATCTACACTCAAGGTAAGGGTGAGAATCTATGTTATTATGGGTATATGATGTATGTAATGGGAAGTAACATGATAGGTGTTGTTGATTTCAATTTAAAATCTTATATGTTAGGGTTTGTGTGGAAATCTATGAAATTGATGAGATTTGATGTGTTGAATGGAATAAAATGAGTATTCTCATATTAGAATGATAGATTGTTGCTAAAATTGACAAGCATGATTGTTTTTGGTGATTTATGGTATTTTTAAGAAGAAAATTTGTGTGGAAATTAAGTTAGAAATGCAGGAAAAATCATGTTTTCGCAGTATGAGTCGACTCAAACAAAAGGGGGGTCGACCTGAGCATAACCGCGTGGCAGAGTCTCTCTATCAAACAGAGATTCATCTATGCAAAAAGGTATGAGTCAACGCGTAGGTGACCAACAGACTCAGAATGAGTCGACTCATGGGTCGACCTGAGCATACTCGAGTGGCATCCAGAATTTTTGACAGATTTTTGTAACGACCATAACTTTTGAGCCGTAACTCCATTTTAGGCGCCATTCGAAGCATTAGAAAGATAACTCAATAAAATTTAAGATATAACTAGGTTTGTTGGAATTTGATGATTGGATCGTTATGTGATTGTATGAAGTTACATGTATATGTGTATATGTATGTCATGAATTGGTGAAATATGAATAACATGTGTAAGTGTTGTTGCTAAATGCTATTTGTTATATGTGTGACTGATTAATGCTAAATAATTGCATTGTTGGTAATGATAAAATGATAAATATATGTTTTATGAAATGGCAGATGTACCAGTAGAAATGTTGAGACTAAGCCATTAGATTGACTTAACTCGTACAAATCAAATAAAATCGCCACCGCGCTTTATTATTTCCAAAGGAAATGGGAAAAGAGCGAATAAACCCAAAAAAGAGGGTGAGATAATCTAGGTACGGGGGTTGTTTATGCAAAGGGAAAGTATTAGCACCCTAAACATCTACGGTACTCCACAGGAACCTCTTTGAAAATCTGTGTATTTTGGCTATTAAAGGTGTATACAAAAAATAGAAGGTGAATATGAGAAAAGAAGTATTTCTTTTTACAATTTTTGCACCCTCCACGGTTGCAAACCTTTAATGACTACATACCATATTCCATGCAATAGGGGATCAGGGTACTCGTAGTTCACCTCAAAAAATTTAAAACTCATGTGTTGGTCAATTTTAAAAGAAGAGACATCGTCATCATATCCGAGTAGAAAACATACTTACTACCCACAATTATGATAAAGAAGAATTTACATCATCTCAAAGTGGAGGATATAGCTTAGATTTTAAAATCAATAAAGCCTCACTCAACACCCAAGTGGAAAATATCTCACTTCACTACATATCTAGAAGTATAGTAGCTCGCATCACTACAAGAATCGACAAGTGTCTAATCTTTTGAGAAAAAGTTTTAAAGTAAAAAAGAAAAAGAGTCAAAATGGTTTGAATGAGGTTAATTAACTTTTAATCTTGAGATAGATGTCAAAGTATTGTTAAGTTGATTAATGTTTGATTAAGAAACGATTTTTGACCTAAGTTCAAGTTTATTATGAAAGCGGTTCAAATTAGAAAAAAGAAAAGTTTTGAAAAGGAGGGAGAAGATTTTTGAAATTAAAGAAGATAAGTGGAGATGGGACTATCCTAAAACATAAGGTAAAATATAAGGAAAAGAATGATCTAACCAACAAGAAGCAAACACTTGACATAAGAAGTCAATGTAGAATTCCCATCCTTTGGATTAAAACCAAGCAAGAAAAAAATACTAAACCTCTGAGAAATACCAAGCTTAAGATGAATTAAGTCTTCACAAAAATTGGGCAGAGTGATGGTTGTATACAGAGGAATTCTCAATCACAGACAAAGCATATAATCAGAATAACCTGCATACAAGGAAAATCAATCCAATGCCTTGGGGGTAAACCCCAAGATCTTCAGACAGAATAACAACAGAGCAACAAGGTCCCCAAGTATCAAGGCTTCTAATCCTAAGTCTGAGAGATCCACAACTCCATAATGCTAAGGATAGTAACCAAATAGTCCAAGTAACCTTAAAGATTTTTAATGTTAAAATTTATTATTAAGTGTCTTTAAAGAAAAGAAAAGCTCAAATGAGCAAAGATGAAATGACATAAAGATAAATGCTCAAGTGAGCAAAAGAGAAATGGCATGGAATGTAAATGCTGAAGTAAATGGAACATAAAAATAAAGGCACAAAATAAAGGCATAAAGTAAAGTTAATTGTTAGTGAATTAGAAGTTAGAGGTTAGTTTAATGACCATCTTGAAGCTTTCATTTAAAAACTCATTAGAAGATTGATAAAATCAAAGCTTCTCAACAACAAGTATCATTTGTTTTTTGTCAAGTATATCATTAATTTAAAGTACTCAAAACAAACCACATATAATCATCGATGTTCAAATGATTCACTTAGACCAAAGTTCATAAAGTTCATTAGAGGATTGATAGAATCAAAGCCTCCTAACAATGAACTTCAAAGTTATTGGATCATAGGTTTCAAATTAAACATACTTGGGCTTGCAAACATTGGTTTGGGTCACAAATGATCATTTTTCGAATCGTGACAAATTTAGCGCTATGTTAAGCAATCATAAATGGACTTATGTAGAAGTCAAACCTATTTTGAGGTCGGTCAATAGCAATATATGTACCAAACACGTTAGAGAAATGATATGTAGATCACTCTCCAAAAACATGTAGCACAAGTAAAAACAAGAAAGGTATAAAATGAAGAGGGATGTGGATGTATCAGATGAAATTAGGGTTTCAAATATCATCAACATCATTCATCCATTTTGGTGGATTTGGTTTTTTAACCTATCAACACCCAAGATCCAATGAGGTTGAGGAACTTCTCCCAAAATAACACCTCAAGTGTCTCTAAATCCGGACCAATAAAAAATAATAAAATATATTTAATATAAAACAAAATTTAAATGATTTAAAAAGGAAATAATTGGTAAAATACACAACATGTATTAAAACACCAAATAAAAATCCTAAAAAAATATCTGAAGTCAAACATGAGTCAATAAGCGTTGACAAAAAATTTCAGAATTTTTTAAAGTCAAAAACTATTTTTAAAATTTAAAGAAATAAGCAAAATAAACCAAAATTTGTGAAAAATAGTAAAATCAAAAATAAAAATAAAATGAGGTCACCTATATTTGTCAAGAGGTCATTGGATCCTTCCATATTTTTTTTCCAGAATTTAAAAATCAAGAAAAGTATTTTAAAACAATTAAAACAACTCAAATAAAGTGAAAAATCATAAAAAAAATATCAATCACAAAATACAATTGTGAAAAAATAAAAATCAGAAAGTTAAAAATCAAAAGCATTTTTGATAATTTTTTCACAATTTTAGAAGTTGAAATGAATATTTATGAATTTTTGAAGTTTAAAACAAATAAATAAAAAAAACAGAAAATATAAATAATATCAAAATAATGTGGACCACTGGATCAATGTCAAAATGCATTAGTAAGCTAATATAAAGGATCAGATGTGTTGTACATGATATGGATATTAGTGAATAAATCACCAGATCAATGATTAAAAATGGATTTGAAAAAAATAGGTGGCGCGATGTCATTGGTTGAGAGATGACACATTGGTCATCTTCAACCTCCAGCCACACGCGACTTGCAGGTTCCACAAACTATAAAATTATAAGCTCAGATCGGTGTCATTCGCTTCGTCTCATCAAGACAATTCCAATGGTACCTTCGCGGAAAATTTATATAAACTATAGCTTAGTCGATTTTCAAAAAACCAGAAGAAAAAGAATGAAAAGGGATTGGAAAATTCATGAGTAAAACTCACTTCCAGTTAAAAATCAATGATGTTATGAGTATCAGAGTAATGAGAGATACAACTTCAGAGCTCTATAACTTGAATTGGCTAGCACGATTTAGGATACCTCAAGGCTTGGTTCTTCTTCTATTAGCTTCAGTGAAGTTCAAGGATGAAGAATGAGCAAAGAAATTGGATTGAAAAACAAGGGAAGAGTGAATTTGAAAACTCAGAATTGTGAGTTATAGAGAGAGTTTGGCAGGTGATTCTGGCTATCCAAGATTGAGAAAATGAGTGGAATATGGTTTGTATTTATAGGAGAAGTGAATGGAATAAAGAGGAGGGGTGAATGATGCAATCTCAATCGAATTCATGCAGACTTGTGTTCATGAAGGAAGTGTGATCACATGTGCATCAAAACTCATCCAAATGATGCGTTTTGACACTATAAATGATCCAAACATTTATACTGATCATGTTTAAGTGGAAAACACGCACAAATTTGGTGATTAGAAGTCACATTATGGAAATTGCAATCTGACTACCATGAGAAATTTCGGTTCTAAGGTACCAAATTTGAATTCATGGTGCACACAACTCAAGAGGCTTTATGATAGGATTATTGAAGCATTCGAAAAACAAGGTCACAATCTTTACAATGTTCCAAGAAATAATCCATTTGGATAATTGAACTGAAAGTTAGGATCAATTGAAATCGTGAAAAACAAACTGATTTTTGTACTTAGAAATATTTCGAAGTATGGGACCTCCAAATGACCTATAATGTTCTTCAAAGTTACATGATCTTCCACTTAAAATATGGTCTTGATATTTGAAGAAGACATAAATTAGACCTCATTAATTTAGTTGTAGAATTGAGATCGCTCAAAAATCATAAAAATTGAAAGAGTTATGGTCTTTGGAAGATGATGAACAAATTTGGGAAAATTCACAAAAGACCTATAATCTTTTGAATTTTTCAACAACTTTCCAAGTATTTTCAAGTCTTGTACATTGAGACAAAGTTGTAATAGAAATCTCAAAGATTATTGTGGAAAAAGAACTGACTCAAGTAGATAAAAATTAACCAAGTTATGATTATTTGAAGTCAAACCCTACGATTCAAAGGCTTTTCAAAGAGACTTGTAATCTTTCTCAACCATTAATGATATTCCATTCAAAATTATCCTTAAATATTAAAAGAGAACTTGTTAAGGACCGATTTAAGAGAATAATGGCTTTGGAGTCAATAAAAAATCTCAAAAAATGAGCAAGATATGGTCCTTGGAAGTCAACAAACCCTAGCTCAGAGAGTGTCAAAATGACTTGAAACCCCTTTCAATTTTTGATGCTTTTTCTTGCACAATTGGATCTTGTCATGTGAATAGAAATTATTGTAGATTATGATAAGAACCCATAGAAAAAATAACCAACTCAAAATATTGAAAATTGAGAGAGTTATTCACTTGGGATTGCTGAATCAAGCACTTGCTCAATTAGGTTAAACTTGTTGAATCAAACTTGAATCTTTTTAAACTTTCTTGGAAAAATAAAGCATGATGAACCATAATAGGCCTTAAAATGATGTTATCCTTAAACACACTCAAATATGGAGCTTAAGTCTCAATAAAACTTGTTGAAGAAAGCATGTAAATAAACACATGAACCTATGAATCTTCTTGATGAATGCCACCATCAACTTTGAGTAAAGTTTGACCTAAATAAAGTGAGAGAACTCTTTGAACCACAAATATTTGATATCATAAACACGATCTTGAAACTTAATCTCTTGCAATCCATTGAGGAACCACTTGAATGAGGGTCAACCCTCAAACCCTAGGTTAGATGGTGAGATAAATGCAATTGTGATCACCTACAATATGAACATTCAAAGAGACATATATACATATTTTGATGTTAGTTAAAAGTTAATCCATCTAAAAACACATGTACAAGATACACAATTCAAGGTGCTTGGTGATCCATCAAGAGAAAACTTAAAGATAGGATAAAGTAGAAAGAGAGAACCAACCCTAGTGTGTGATCTTGATGTATAGATAAAATGAGATGATGAGAGATCTTAGAGGAAAAAATTGGGGTATAAGAGCGGGATAATTCATTTTGATTGATTATTGTGATATGCGATATGATTAAGGTTTGGTGATAATCTTAATTTACATATAATTAGTTATATTTACACATGCATACATGGGGAGATTGAACTCCCGTTGGTTGCTTTGATCCTTGTGTGGAAATAGAAGCAGTGGAATATATGTTCATAACGATGGTTGCTTTGATCCTTGTGTTGAAATAGAGGCAGTGGACTATATGTTCATAATGATGGTTTCTTTAATCCTTGTGTGGAAATAGAAGCGGTGGACTATATGTTCATAATGACGGGCTTTAATCTTGTCCGGATCGGAAGCGTGGCTCTGATTCTTGATATGGAATCGAGAGAGAGGTGAGCTTGATGTTCTCGATGGTACCGCATGCATGAGTCACATTGAGTTGCATTGGAGTTACATTTATTTTTATGTGATGTTTTACTTTCATGTGTAATGTATGTGATAATTTGTTTGATCGTGACATTGGTGATGTTTGTAATATATGTGATAATTGAATTAATTGTTACATTGATGTTACTTTGGTGGAAATTGTGCTATATGCGATGATTGTGTGAATCGTTCTACTTGGTATACTTGTAATGTTTGGATATAATTTTTTTGGTACTTGGAATGGTAAAGCCATGTATTATATATAATTATATGAAGTGTGATGAATTCCTTGGATGTATGTGTGTTATATACATTTTTTACATTATATATTTTATAATGATGTGAGTTCTCACCCTTCTGTTGGAATGATGTTTTATATGACATCACTTAGGTACCAAAGATAGTGGTGCTTTGCACGAGGATAGTTGAGGAGTAGCTTGGTTTATCCGCTTTCTTAAGTAGTGAGTCAATGCTATGGTCATATAACATGGGGGGTATTTGAACTCATGTTTTTTGTGAAGAGATATTGTTATATTCTCTTATTTGGTTTGTATTTTGAGATGATATGTTGAGTGGCCTTAGTGCCCAATATTTTGGATTCATATGACTTTTATATTATGAATTGATAGTATGTTGATACATGATTATAGTATGGGATATAATCATTGATAATGGTTGAGTAAATAAATATTTTGTTGTGATATGCATAGTTGTGGAAACATGAAGTTGAATATGTGTTAAGTATTATGGCAGGTGTATGTTGATGACTATTTTGTTTGTTTTCCTTGTTTTGGAAAATGACATATGATACCCTTTGAATGCTATGCATGTCATCTTACTCTATTTTATGCTATATTTTCTTGGGAGGGGTGTTACACAACACATTGTAAATTATTTACCTCTTTCCATCTTTTCTCATAATCATAACATCACCAATACCTTCAATTGCTAGGGTATTGACATTTATGAATTTTACCGTGTTCTTCATCGAGAGTTTTATATTGACAAATCAATCTTTCCTTCCAGACATGTTTGATGAGCATTATGAATCCAAGTACCATTGTTCCTTGAATTTCTCATCATCTTTTATTGTGACCACCAACATCATCTCTTGTTCTTCATACTTTGCAAACTTTGCATCACTTTCTTGATTCTTTCGCTTTTCTGAACAATCACTAGAATAGTGATCATACTTCTTAAAATTAAAAGACCGAATACGACTCTTGTCAAGCTTTTAACCACCACATCTTCCTCTACCTCCAACACCACCTCTTTGGTTTCCTTGGTAATGGGGCCTTCTTTGATTCGAAACAATTATTTCCTGTTGATTTCTTCTGCCAGTCGAATTGTTGTAGCCTCCTTTACCTTTGTTGCCGAACCACTTTCCTTTGCCTTTCTTGTCTCTTGCTATCTGCGCCTACAAAACCACATCACTCTTCGACTTGCCTGTAGCTCTTTCAGCCATTCTTTGTTCACGAGACTCAAGTATTCCTTGAAGCTCTTCCTTTGACAAAGTTGACATGTCCTTCGACTCTTCTATGGAAACTACCACATGGTCGAACTTCCGAGCTAAAGATCTTAAGATCTTTGAAACAACTGCTCATGTTGTTAGCGTCTCTCCACAAACCTTGATTTGATCCACTAGTTTCGTAACCCTAGTGAAGAAATCAGATACGCTCTCGCTATTTTCCATCTGAAGCATACGCTCTTTTATGAGTTTGTAACCTCACATCTTTCACCTTTTTCTACACCTCCAAAATATTTCTTAAGAATCTCCTAGACTTCTTTTACAGATTCTACATCACTAACCTTTTCAAAATTGTCTGGACTCATACATTTGATGAACTATAAAGAGAGCTTTATACTTTTTCTTCTTTGATTCTTTGTATTTCGCATATTCTTCTTCTGAAGCATCTTCTTCGAGCGGTTCTAATCCATATACCACAAGATCACAAAGATCTTGACAACAATACACAATCTTCATTTGTTTGCACCAATTCTCATAGTTATCAGCTTTAAGAATTGGAAGACTTGCTGGAAAATGCGTTTGGATGATTCATAGGCATCATGAATTTCTTCTTCTTCCCTTGATCGCTCAACTAGAGTTCTGATTCCAGATGTTGGAAATCCACCAAAATCTATAATGAATTTCTATCAACCTTGATGAACAAGATTGTTACCACCACACAATGACAACGAAAAAGAAAAGAAGATTAAAGAAGAAAAAAGATTTAGGGTTTCTGCAAACTTCTCTCTACCTACAAACTGTGAAAAAATTTCTTATTCATTTGCAACTGCAAATTCAGTGAATGAATGAATTGATTACAAAAATAAGGGTTACTCCCTCTATTTATAACTGAGCTTGCTTTCTCCTAAAGCCAAAAAACTCAAAACTATAAAAGTCTAATATATCTATTTTAAATCTAAATCAAATCTGTGTGTAACAACCTACTTACAACACTTCGACACACCTTGTGTTTGAGCAACAATTTACTTTAACATAAAAAATTACATATTTAACAAAGACTCATGGAAATCAAATCCATATTGTTGATGAAAATCTTTTACCACTAATTTGATTATGTGCTTGTTGCGACTTACATTATAATTTTCCTTCACTCTGAAAAATCTTTTACCACTAATTTGATTATGTGCTTGTTGCGACTTACATTATAATTTTCCTTCACTCTGAAAACCATTTACAACATATGGATTTTTTGTATGAGGGAAGAGTAGAGAGTGTCCATGTGTCTTTGGATAAGAGTGAATTGTATTTTTGATGCATAGCCTCAAACCATTTTGAACGAGCCAGTGCTTGAATAGTTGTTGTAAGTTCAACACGAGACATTTTGTATTGAAGAATAATTGACACACACACGTAGGTAATGCTTTTTTTTTATAAGCCGACACTAATTCTTGTGCAAAAGATCAAAGATTAATTAGATTATATTTTAATTAACGAATTGTTTAAGGAAAAAAACCTAGATCATGTCCCTTATATGCTTGTGGTGTTGTTGTCCAGTCATATTATCTTTTTGTTACTTGCAAAGGAGAAAAAGAAAACATGATAATGACTGGAGCACCAAAGTTCTGAATTCTGATTCTTTGCGAATATTAAAAGAAAAACTGCAATTGAGACAAGAAGTTTGTCGGTACAACGCTTATCTTTAATGTGCGCATGCTAAAAGAAAGTTCGATAATCAACTAAACTTAGTACCAATTTGGAAAGGGTATATCTAACAAAAAGGAACCAGATAAGATTAACCAATTACACGTTTAAGTCATTTATTCTTTGAAGTAAAAACTTTAATTTTTTTAAAATAATCAGATTCCGCCAATTGATTATTTAAGTAAGTCTTTGATCGTTTATCTTTCCTTATTGTTCAACGTATTCAAAGATGTTTTTTTTTTTTTTTTATAAGTAAGGAATATATATTAATTTAGAGTATTAGGGATACGCTAAACCTAAACACAAAAAACTATCACAATTGTTATAAGTGTCATTACAAAGGTTTTAAGCACTTCATAAAATAAGTAAATCAATCGTAAAAATTATTTAATCTCTTTGAGTTGGAATCTATTAAAAGTCAAAATCAAATAGTTGTTTTAATATTAAGCAGTGTTAGAGATAATGATCTCTTGAATAAGAGAGGAGCTGGGTCTAGTGATAAGAATCATCAATATAAATTAAGGCAAAGAGAGAAACACTTTGTTTTGAGTATATGAATAGAGAATTGTCGCACTTAGATGCAGTAAATCCAAATTGTATTAATATTTGAGTCAGTTGTTCATACCAGATATATAGGGCCTATTTAAGACCATAGATAGCCTTGTGCAGCTTGCAGACAAGAGTTTTGTCAGTATGCTCAAAGCCAGAAGGTTGAGTCATATACACTTCATCATGAAGTGTGTCATATAAGAAGGCATTGTTAACATCAACTTGTTGAATATCCCATTAGTGTATGATAGTAGGTGTTAAAATAACTCTTATGATTGTAGGATTTACAACAGGAGAGAAAGTTTCAGCGTAGTCAAATCCTTGTTCTTGGTGGAAACCCTTGGCAACAGGTCTGACTTTATGTTTAAGAATGGTTCCATCAGGATTTTCTTTTATTTTGAACACCCACCTACAGCCTACAATTTTTCTGTTAAAAGGTAGAGCAGTCAAGGTTCAAGTATTATTTGCTTTAAAAGCATTAAAATCATTTGTCATGGCTTTAACCCACTCAGGCTTTTGACATAGCTTATTTAAAGCTGGTAGGTTCAGTTTCTGTATGACCTAAGAATATCTTAGATTTAGATTTGGTAATTTTGGCTCTAGTTAGCATGAGATGACTATTTATCACAAGAGGAGTAGCATGTAAAGTAGTTCCAATGGAGGGACACTAAGAGGACTCCGAAATAGGTATACAAGAGGACAAAGTAAGTTCATCCGAGCAAAATGTAGTGCTAAGATCCTGAGCAGAATTCATCTCTTTGTTGGAATGAGATTGTCGGGGTGTCAGGTCATTGTCAATCATAATAAGTGTGGACTCGGCTAATAATACCTGTCTGCAGTTATCCTTAGGATAAGAGATATTAGCAGCATTTGTCCTATGGTTAGCCTCTAGAGGAGGTGTGTGTTGTGTGTGTATATTCATAGAACCAGGAGCCTCAATAGAGTTCATACTAGGTGCAGCAGGACTAGACTTGTCATGGGGATAGTTAGAGTGAGAGGGACTGGATAAGTATTGTCATGTGACAGGCTGGCCTGTGCCAGAGTTAGCAGGCCTAAGAATTGTAACAGGCTATATAGATTGATCTCTTGGACCATTGGACTAAGATAAGTTCTTAGTGTTACCTTCATCAGGTAAAGTAGACTGACTTTTAGAGTTAGGAACTACAGAGGTAATAGCTTTAGATGTCACATGCATAATTTGATGTGAAGGAGAATTACTGTTAATAGGAACAAAGGAGATAGGAACAGAAGAAATAACAACAGGGCAAGGTACACAACTTTAAGACTTAGGGATATTGGATGTATTTTCTATAGGAAAAAAGTGGGGAAAGTGAAGTATTATTCATTAAACTTGACATCCTTGAATATGTAAATTTCTGTCGTTTTACTTAGACACCTATAGCTGATGGAAAAATAGCAAGTGTACTATATTTTCCTTCCAGTAATAGTGGGAAATTCCCCGAATGTCGATCTCAAAAACTGCATGCAATAATCGAGTTCAATTCACGTTTAATTAAACAAAAACTTTAACTGGGGTTTTGGTTTAAGAATTGTCACTTAGTAGAAATAAAAATAAGCAGAATGTAAATTAGGGATTTTTCACATATCTGAGGAGTATGCTAAGGTATGGTGTATAATTTGCCCTGTAACAACCTTGAATCCTGATCTCTTCAACAAGCTCATATCCTTCAATTACTAGCCCTTTAGATTATCTTCCCCTAAGTTCTTAGTTGGAAAACCTTTAACTATCCATCCTAAATCCTAAGTCCTTAGAGATATTTGATGGAGTCAAGCATTTATTTTATCAAGGGTTAAATTAGGTAACTATAGGGTATCCGTAGTCCTAGGTGATATCTATTATAGCATAATTATACAAAAACCTTAACAATGGGGTCTAGCTGGTTATTAACCGTAAATCAATCCTAATTTGTCCGATCTGGAAGGCATAAAAACATTGTACAATTAAATCGAATAGAGAAGACATTATTAAAGAACTCATGAATTCATAATCATTACAGATTCAAATCAGGGACACCCCTTAGCATTTGGAGGTTTATCTACTCATATTGTTCAAAATAATCACAAGACAAAATATAGACATTACAAGAATTGGGATGGACTTTGATCTTTAATTACTTCCGCGCATGAAATCTCCCACTCTCCAAAAATCTTGAATTCTTCAATCTTCAATCGTGTCAACTATTCTTTGCAGCCCAAAAGTTCCCTTTTTCTTCTCACAAACAGATTTTAATAGTATTAGGTCATTCCTTAGCAATGCAAAATATCTAAAGTATCCTTAATGATCTAAGACACTTAAAACTCCAAAAATCAGAATTCCTAGCGCCTTGGTCGACACAAGTTGTGTCATACGACACTGACATCTGTCCCAGCCTTTGTTTCTTGCTTCTAATCACGCTTCCATGCATGTATTTTGACATGGGCCATGTCGTGCGACACGGGCACCCGTGTCAGCATCTGTGAGTTTTATTTCTCACACTCTGGTGTAGTTGGTTTGACACGGACGTGTCAGCCCCTGGTTTCCATTATTTCTAAGTCTTCCCCCTAACACGGCCCGTGTCAGGGTTTCTGTAGCACTTCCTTCAAAACTCTGAACTCTACACTTTTTTCCCCGATTTGTCCTCTTTTGAACTTGAAAACACTAAAACACAAACAAATCATAAAATATGGTAAAATGAAATAAAACACTCGTCAATTAAAAGAAACGATAACTAAAATAAATTTTAAATACCTATGTAAAAACCACTAATCAAACTCCCCCAAACTTAAATTGTTGCTTGACCTCAAGCGACCATTACAAGAACTCATTAAAATCATAGTAGATCGGTACTCATACGTGAGACATCCACTCTAATTGATCAAAAAGTTATTTGTCTGATGTCCACATGATGCGAAGAGTTTGTGTAAGAATCTTTAAATCTCGAGATTCCTCTTCAGATACCTCTTTAACTATGCTTTGTACTTAAGTTTTTTTTTTTTCCGATTTTCCTCATTTTTCATTTGGACACTCAAATTAAGACGATGATAATTTTTTATGATCATCACATGCACAAGACTGATCAAGAAAGTTTTTGCTCAGGCACTAAATAAGAGCTTTTGCTCCTTTTTAATTTCATATGAAAATTTCAAAACTTTTCAGTTTATATATTGTCCTTTATGGACAACGTTTGGGGATCAACCCCCTTTGGGCTGAATAACCTGGTGAGGGATACCCAACTTAGAGAGCTAGTTTCCTTTTACTGCCTTTTCATCATTTGGTGCCGGCTTTGTTTATTTCTCAGCCAATCATACATGCATGTGAATCTATATTATGCCAGACTGTCAAGATAAACTACTCAAGGAATACTTCTCAGGATTCAAGTACTATGGTACAAATCTACACGTTAGACTCGTATCCCTGTTACGTTATTCCGAACTTCCTACCCTCTAATAATCATCTCTTTATCTCTATATACTATTCCCGAACTGTATGAGAAACAAGTTCTTGAACAAAACAAAAAATTTCAGTAAAGTTTGGGAAGAACTTCAACTTGTGAATTTACACAACAATTAGCATATAACCGACAAATAATTCAAAACAAAAAGCATTAAAAAACCCCGAAACTTGAACTAAACATTGACCCAAATGTTTCAGAACAAGCTCGAGGAAGGTGACTCACAGAGGGAAATGCAACACATCTGCTACCTCCTACCTCTCACTAGTAAGGCTCCCTTTTATTACCTGCAAACAAAACAAAAAGAAAAACTAAGTTATTAAAAGTGTGGGTTGTCTCCCACAAGCACTTCATTTAACATCGATTGGCTCGATGGTTCTTCCCCTTGTGGGGGATACTTCCTCTTCCACACCTTGTTGCTTATCCTTTTCTTTCTCTTCTTGACTTCTGGACTAAACTTAGAAGTTTTTGTTGATGCCACCTGAGAGCTTATGCTGGAGACTTTTTCTGGGGGTGATGTTAAAATGGTGTTATCTCATACTAATTTGATCATACCAGCTGAAGCTTTATTCTTTTCACATGCACTCTGCTTTTTGATCTCCAACACCTTCAAAGTTATCTCCTCATCAAAATATTTTAGTGTCAGATTACCTGCCTCGATCAAAATTGTATCGACTAGTCAGCATAAATGGTCGACCAAGAATAATAGGAGTCTCTTCATCTTCAGGAATGGCCATGATCTGAAAATCAATTGGGAAAACAAAATTGTCAATTTCTACTAATACATCTTCAGCTATCCCATTTAAGTGCTTGATGGTGTGATCTGTAAATTTCAATTTTATTCCACTCTCACTTATCTTCTCAATACCGAGATTCTTGAAAATCGATAATGGCATTAAACTCCCACTAGAGCCAAAATCCACCAGAACCCTCTTGAAAGTTCTGTCTTTTATGGTGCATGGTATTACAACTGACTCTGGATCCTTCTGCTTGACAGGTATTTTCCTCTTGGGTGCGATTACGCACAATTTCTCATCACAGGGTATTGGTCCCTCTCTTGTTGGTCTCTTCTTTGATAATACCTCCTTCATGAATTTCTGATACACATGCATTTTCTCGAGTGCTTTTAAAGAATGGTATATTGATCTCTATCTTTTTGAACAACTGGACAAATTTATCAAACTCTTTCTCTTTTGTGTCCTTCTTTGCAACTCGAGTTGGATACGCCAACTTGATTTTTGGTTTAGTTTTCTATTCAACTGGTTTCACAGGTGATACCACTTCTTTCTCTTTTTTCTTATTCCCTCTCACTTCCAACTCTACTTCTATGATACTGTCATCAAAGTTCACCTCATCTTCTTTTTCTCTATCAACTTTCTCACTCCTTGTTTTGATAGTATTCACATTCTCATGACTTTTCTAATTTTCTTGTGCTCACGGCGCTACCTGTTGTACAATCTGACCCATCTGAACTTCCAAATTTTTGATTGCAGATGTGGTATTCATGTGATTACTCCTTGTCTCTTCTTGAAATTGAGAGGTATGGGCAGCCATCTTTTCAATAGCCACCTCCCACTTTGCCTTCTGAGGAGCTTGTTGCTGCTGATCTTTCCAGGAGAAGTTAGGATGATTCTTCCACCCAGGATTATAGATGTTAGAATAAGGGTTATTTTTCCTCAAGCATTTTATCCCCTCAATTTTTTGTGGAGTTTCAAGACATTGCACCGTAAGGTGCGGTCCACTATAAATTTCACAAGCTACCTTATGTACCTATTGAACCTGAGCTACCTGTTGAGTACCCATGTTCATTGCTTTTAGCTTTTTCTCTACTTCTGCAGTAATTGCTTCTTCAATTTTCAACTGCTTATTAGTTTCCAACTTAAAATCAATTACTCCCTCTGGTTTGCTTACAACTCTGTCATATAGCTCCAAATGCTCATTTGTAGCAATGGCTTCAATAATCTTCATCACACCAGTAGATGTTGTAAAGTTGGATGAGCCACCAGCTGCTGTATCAACAAGCTGCTTTGTCTTCATTCAAAGGCCATTTACAAACATTTGCATTTTCTCCATTTGTCCCATATTGCGAGTGGGACGGACTACTAATAACCTCTTGAACCTCTTATAATCATCACCTAGCGACTCTCCTTCCTCTTGTTTAAAATTTACAATATCACATCTTTTGCAAATGTAAACAGAAGCAGGAAAGTATTCATCAAGAAAAATCTTCTCTATATGTTCCCAAGTGGTGATACATCCAGCAGGTAATGAGTAAAACCACTCTTCAACATCTTCAGAAAGCGTGAACAATAATATCCTTAATTTCTTGGCTTCTTCAGAGTGCCCCTCAATCTTCAAAGTAGTACTCATGGTGAGGAATCTCTGCAAATGCTTATTGTCATCTTCATTGATCTTTCTGGTGAAATATTTGTTCTCGAGTTGGCGGATGGTTGGAGGATGCAGTTTAAAATTTGCAACATTGACTGATTGATTTACGATAGTCAACTAACCCGTTGGAGCATTTTCTCCTCCATAGTCCCCAAGAAATCTCTCCGGTGGTGGTGGGTTTTCACCCATAGTTTCGGGTTCTGATTCTGAACCCGAGTCTGTATATCAAAGGAAATTAAGCTAAAGGTTGTCCTCGCATGCAAAGGTTAGAAAAAATCAGTAATAACAAAAAAATATAAAAATTACAGAAAAGAAATTATAGTTGCAAAGCAACAAAATTTTAATTGAACTCGAATTACACTCAATAACTCGGCAGTCTACGACAACGGTGCCAAAAACTTGATGGGAAAAATAACAAGTGTACTATTTTTGCCTTGCAGTAACAATGGGAAATTCCCCGAATTCCGGTCTCAAGGACTGCATACGATTATCGAGTTCAATTCACGTTCAATTAAACAAAAAACTTTAACTGGGGTTTTGGTTTAGGAATTGTCACTTAGCAGATATAAAAAAAAGCAGAATGTAAATTAGGTTTTTTTCACAGATCTGAGATGTATGCTAAGGTATGGTGTATAATTTTCCCTGTAATAACCTTGAATTCCGGTCTCCTCAATAAGTTCATATCCTTCGATTACCAACCCTTTAGATTATCTTCCCCTAAGCCCTTAGTGGGAAAACCTTTAATTGTCAATCCTAAATCCTAAGTCCTTGGAGATATTTGATGGAGTGAAGTCTTTATTTTATCAAGGGTTAAATCTAGTAACTATAGGGTATCCCTAGTCCTAGATGATATCTACTATAGCCTAATTATATAAAAACCTTAACAACTGCGGTCCATCTGGTTGTTAACCATAAGTCAATCCTAATTTGTCCGATTAGGAAGACATAAAAAAATTGTATAATTAAATATAATAGAGAAGACTTTATTAAAGAACTCAAAATAATCACAAGACAAAATACATACATTACAAAGATTGGGATGAAATTTGATCTTCAATTGCTTCCACGCATGAAAATATCCCACTCTCCAAAAACCTTGACTTCTCCAATCTTCAGTCGTGTCAACTATTCTTCGCTGCCAAAAAGTTCCATTCTTCTTCTAACAAACAGGTTTTAATAGTATTAGGTCATCCCTCAATACTGCAAAATATCCAAAGTATCCTTAATTATCCAAGACACTTAAAACTCCAAAAATTAGAATTCTTATCGCCTTGGCCGACCCAGGTCGTGTCATGCGACACGGACACCTGTGTCAGCCTTTGTTTTTTTTCTTCTAATCATGCTTCCATGCAAGTGTTTTGACACAGGCCATGTCGTGCGACACAGGCACCCGTGTCAGCGTCTGTGACTTTGCTTTCTCACGCTGTGGTGCAGTTGGTTTGACACGGGCCGTGTCAGCCCCTAGTTTCCATGCTTCCCAAGTCTTCCCCCTGACACGGCCACCTGTGTCAGGGCTTCTGTAGCACTTCCTCCGAAACTCTGAATTTTTCACTTTTCTGCCCCGATTTGTCCTGTTTTATTCTTTTGAACTTGAAAACACAAAAACACAAAACCAAAGCATAAAATGCGATAAAATGAAATAAAAAACTCGTCAATTAAAATAAATGATAACTAAAATAAATGTTAAATACATGTGTAAAAACCACTAATCAAACTCCCTAAAACTTAAACCGTTGCTTGACCTCAAGCGACCATTACAAGAACTCATTAAAATCACAGCAGACCGATACTCATACGTGAGACATCTATTCCAATTGATCAAAAAGTAGTTCGTATGATGTCCACAAGACGTGAATAGCTTGTGTAAGAACCTTTTAATCTCGAGCTTCCTCTTCAGATGCCTCTCTAGATATGCTTTGTACTTAAGTCTTTTTCCGATTTTCTTCTTTTTTCATTCGAACAGTCAAATTAAGGCGATGAGAATTTTTGATGATCATCACACACACAAGACTGATCAAGAAATTTTTTCTCAGGCACCAAATAATAGCTTTTGCTCCTTTTTAATTTCATATTAAATTTTCAAAACTTTTCAGTTATATATTTTCCTTTATGGACGACGTTTGAGGATCAACCCCCTTTGGGCTGAATAACCTGATGAGGGCTACACAACTTAGCGAGTCAGTTTCCTTTTACCGCATTTTCATCATTTGGTTCAAGCTTACTTTATTTCTCAACCAACCATACATGCATGTGAATCTATATTATGTCAGACTATCAAGATAAACTAATCAAAGAATACTTCTTAGGGTTCAAGTACTTCTCAGAATTTCTAAAATTTGATTGAAATGGGACTTGAGTTTGATTTTTCTATCAATAAGATATTAATAATATAATCAATAGGAGATAATTACATTGTAGAATATCCCGCGAAGGACCTCATAATTATCTTAAGGAGTCATCATAAATCAAACTAAACATTGTTTTTCTCTTTAGTTAATGCATGCTTTGACAACTTGTAACACAACTATTTTTTAAGAATCAACTGATCATACAGATTAGATATGGCCGACTAGAAATTTTAAACTATTGTATTATAGCCTTAATGCAAACTTCCGTTAATATTATTTTGTAAAATTAGACTCAACATACAAACATTTTAAACAGTTCAAAAACCCTCTTAAGTAGTATTGCACTTATTGATTGAAAAAAACAAAATATTAATTTGAGTAAAAAATTTCTAATTATCCAAGACTTTTGCTTATTGCTAGGGGTGACAAAACGAAACTAGTCCATTGGACGTGCCTATTTTGTCAGCACATAAGTTATGCCATTATATTTTTACTACGAGAATTTTTTTTATAATTATCTAAAGCATCTCCTTTTCCTTGAATTCAAATCTCCAGTGACTCAATGTAGCTTCTCAATTTGGCGGTGGGATGCCTTTAAAGCTGCTTAACCCATCATCCATTTTGGGTTGCATCGATGGTTCTTATAAAACTCCATTCTGTTTTGAAGGATTGGTCACTTTGTTTTCGACGGTTTTGTTTCGACAAACATTTGCTGTAGACAAATCGACTAGCATCAGATTCAGAGTTGTGTGGCTTTTTTTCGATTTCATCGGTTGGATTTCTGGTTGTCTTTCTGGATCTGAATCATTCATCGATCCCAGTTCTAATTACGAGGTTGATGGTGGTGTTCCTTACTTTTGATTTCTGGTTGTGCCTCGTCAGTATTTTATACTTTTTCATTTTATTAATATATTAATAGTTTATTAAAAAAATTCTATCAATATAACTTCACTTTCTCGAGTAAAAAAAACTTCACTTCCTTTTTCGTTTAAATATTCTCTCTTTATATAATTTCATAAAAAGAATTTTTACCATTAAATTTAAGATACTAAAGAGAATTATCTTTGGGTTGGATTTCAAGTGTCAAAGTGTTAAACTCCCACATAGACTAGGAATGGAGAAAATGTTGGGTTTATAAGAGAGGTGACTCATTATTAGTTGAAATTTCATTTTTTTTATATTGGTGAAGAAATGATTAAAAGGGCATGTCTGATGCTATGTTCGACGAACATGGTATGTGTCGATAAGATATATGTTTTCGACAAAAGCTTTGAAGAAGAATTGAAGTTTCATGTGCGGTTGCAAATCAGATAACATGTTCGATAGGAAGTCAGGAAGCTGATTATCATTTCGATCGAAGGAGATATAAGATTCGAAATTCAAACTGATAATTATTCTTCGTTCTTATCTATTGGTGAAGGATACGTGGAAGCGAATGAGAGATTGAAAGCATGCTGATGGAAATGTTTCGATACCTGAAAAGGGGACCGTTTAAAGACAGTTACTTTAATTTAGTATAAATAGGGGTCTTAGGATGAGAATTTAGTGTGTTCAATTTGTACCAAAACTCAAAATTACTCAAAGTATCTAAGTGTGTTGAGAAAAGAGTTATTGAGCGAAATATACATATGAATCACCATGTTTTTCAATATCAAGTCATTTACATTAATATTATTTTCATTCCTTTTAAGTTTCAGTGGAAGTTACTTTATATTTCTGCACTTTTCATTAATCATCTTTGCATCACTTTTAAGTTTCCTAGTAGTGTTAAAATACTTGTCATTAAGAAAACTTAAGAAAACTATGCATATATGTCCTAAGATCAATCAAGTCGATTCTATAAATAACCAAAGTATCATTTTTATAAGACTAACGGTTGTTTATCAAAATTGACGGTAAATAAATTGGCACACCCAGTGGAACCCTTATGCTTAGTTGCTTTTTCTTTTCATTTGTTTTCTTCATACATAAAAACTTTTCAAACTTTGTTGCATAAGATTGAGAAGTGGTTGTATATCCAGAAATAACAAAACTTTTCCAAAAAGAAAATATGTCAGGAGGATGGTTAACCCACCAAATAATAATGAAGAACAACCCTCTCATTCGATAGAGGAAAACACAGTCACAACGATTGCGATTGAAGCGATACCCTCGATGATGAGTACGACGACTATACTGTCAAGTACATAAATTGGACTAATATTATCCCTCGTAAGGACACATGGTCAACCAGTGATCCCAAGACCAATGGTGTCGAGCGGTTTTAGACCCTATGTGCTTGGGTTCACAATGCTTATGAATGGTTACGAACAGCCATACGGTATACCAACTTCAGTGATTGTGAGTTTTCATAATAGTGCTTCGACATTTGCTAATCAAGTAGTGACTACATATTCACCGTTACAAGGATCGGGATAGGCTATTAACAACCTTGGTCGAAATACCCAACCTTTAGGAACCGAATTTTCTGCCCAACCAATGCTCACTTTTACTATAAATTTTGTGGCAGTATTACAACATCAAATGGACGAAAGAAACCATGAAATGGTTAATATGCTCACCCAACAAATGGGTATCATATTTGATCATTTAATTTGAAATATTAATCAGGCTAATCAACAAAACGCTCAGACTAATCAGCAATTTACAATGCAAATGACGCAAATTGAATATTTTTTGGCGCTCCGTAGGCGCCAATTCGACGGGTCTAACAACCACGATTAAAACGACTTATGTAAAATCAAGGAGAAATCCTAGAAGAGCGTATCTTTAACACAGCCTAATAGTTTGCACCCAATGCGGTTGAAGTCAACCAGAGCCAACAGGTCGAACCCCGCATGGTAGAACAATCAGTGCCTAGGGAAAGGGAGCCCTCAGGGTTGTGTTGGTTAATCGATACCAGGACATATATGAAGTAGTCAATCGCGTTTGACAAGACAATTTAGCAGGAGAGAATAACTTGGTTGCCATAGTCAAAAGGATAATGACATGAAATGCGGGTAAACATAGGCCTTTGTAGGCCAAATTATACTTCTCCATTGTTTGAATATGTCTTACAGACTTAGTTTGTAACACCCCAAATTTAGAATTATGATTCTTACGTGTTTATTTATGAACACTAGTGAATTATTGAATTATTCATGAAGTATTGTGTGATTGATGTTGCTATGTTTTTGGGTTAGTAGTGAGATGTAGATGATGACTTGAATTTATTTTAGATTAAATAATTAGTAATTTAAGTGGTTTATAATAATAATAATAATAATGAAATTGAATATTAGAATGATAGAGAGGAAATAAGGGTATAAGGGTAAGTGTATGTGAGTAAGTGAGGGCTTGATGGGAAAAACATAATTAAGGAGGATAATTTTAATAGAAAAAGGGAAAATAAGGAAAAGGAAATTCATTTGTGTTGTAGGTGAAAATTGGGAAATGGAAGAAAAAGAGGCTAGAGCACAGAGGAACCAAGAGGAGATTCTCCATTAGAGCTTGAAGAGAACTCAACTTCTAGGAATACGAGGTAAGGGGATAATTATGGTTTATTATGAATGGTATGATGGAAGGGTAAAGGTAGGTTTTGTTGTATGTGTCGATGGATGATGAATACCATGATGTAATTGTTGATAATTATGCTTGATATGCCATGAATTGAATCTATTATTTGTATGATAATGTTGTGATCAATGATTGAATGGTGATGGTAGATGTTGTGTCGTTGTGTGTGGTTGTGAGTCAGAGTCTAAACTAAGTTATGAGTGTGTTTGGTGAAAAGCATTTGGTGTTTGAAACTTTAAAAAGCGATTTTTCGTGTTAAAAATAATCTAAATAAATGACTTGTAAGAAAAATGGGGTTTTAGGATCACTTAAAAGTGACTTTTGTGTTGATAAGCAACATAAAAGTGCTTTTGTTGCACGTGTAATCGATCACGGGATATGGGTAATCAATTACGCTGTTGAAAAATGGATTTCTGGACTATTTGTTAAGGCATAATCGATTACGGAATATGGATAATCGATTACCACTGCAAAAATGGGTCTCTGGAATGTTTTCAAGCCGTAGTCGATTATGGGATATGGCATAAACGATTACCGCTATTCTGACAGAATTTTGTAAAATTTCAAAAATTCATAACTTTAGTTCTGAGTATTCGATTGACACACCGTTTGAAGTTGTAAAGAGCTGAGATAACTTAATTTCATTTAAAAATAGTTTCATGTTTCTGGAAATAAGTTAAATAATGTGTAATGGTGTTGTAAGATGTGTAATTGTATCTTGCACCGTGATGTCTTGTTGTAAATGATGAAACTTGAGCGTTGTTGCAATAATGTTGTTGTGATGTTAATTATGGTATTCTGATGATGTTTTAATGATGTGTATGTTCATATATACACATCATAGGTACAACAGCAAAAAGAAAAGCATATGTAAGGTTAGCAACACAAAAATAAGCAGCACACACATCAAATAGTTAATAGTTAGTTGGTCTACTAACACAGTTGCAAAAAATAGAGAACCTAAGTTCTCAACACCATGATGTCAAGACATCATGTCTGGCATCTCTTCAAAACAGAAGGAACTCCCCCTCAATACCTGCTATCACAAAACAGAGAAACAAAGAATCATAGAATTCTCCCCCAGTAGACGCACCAGCTAGTTCCAGCTCCAGCACCCTCAATATCGTATTATCCCCCTTTTTATCCATAATATGAAAAGGTAAGTAGACAATATTAGCAAAAATTTAAGCACCTAAAGTTATAGTAGCATGGTGCAAAAACTTAAAAATATCCTGGGCATTTAGCCCCTTACAAAATCATAAATCAAAATAAAACAAAACAAAGCAAGCAAAATGAAGAAACTTCAGTCTTCAAGTCCTAGCAGTACCAGTACCACTATCCTCTTCTAAACCAGAACCATCACTATCTCCATCATCTTCTTTACTTGAAGACGCATCATCATCAGATGTACTTGCATGATGAGTGTTAGAAGTAGTACTCGCATCAGAATCACTTTTGTCAACAGAGTGATTATCATCATGCTCAACTTGCCTGGCATCTTCCTATGTTAGAGCTTTGATCAGTCCTTCAAGCTTGGCTTTTATAGCTGTGTTGATTCTGATACACTCATCCAACTCCCTCCACATCTCCTTCAATTGAGAAATTATTCCGCCTTTTGAAGTTTTAGGAATCAGTGCCTCCAAAGATGTTACAACAATGTCTAGGACTTGTGGTCCACCAAACAATTTATGGTGCATGGATAAGGGAGTTTCTCTTTTCTTCACATAGTCTATCTTCAATAGAATACCAGGATATTGTCCCAAGATTATGCCACAGATGAGTGAGGGAAAACAAATTGGCATCTTTGCAGCAGTTGAGGTCCCTTGCTTCACGACTTGTTCAAATATATAAGATCCAAAATCCAGCTTGATCTCTTTACCTATAACATAGACTAACTGTCCAAGTCCAGTGGAAATGGTGGAGTTATGATGTGTTGGTATCCAATTAATAGTAGAAATCTTATGAAGGCTAGCATACTTAACACTAAGACTTTTGGATGACAGTTTTCCATTATTTGGCCAGTGCTTCACTCGACCACCGATGATCTCACTGCATATTTGATCATTTGAGTCTTCTATCTCATATTAAGGAACTTTAGCCCTGTCTTGAAATTTGTTGATCACCTCAGGTGAAAAATTCACAGTTTTTCCTCTTATAACCACCTTTCCATACTCTTCACTACTCTCAACATTGCATTCATCAGGGATGCTCATAACAAATTCTTTGACTAACCTTTCATAGTCAGAACCAAGGCGAGTGATAGTTTTCATCAGTCTAGCATTCTATATGAGCTTCACAATAGCAAGACATTTTTTAAAGTCCTTTCCTAACTCTCTTTCCAGAGCTATCCTTCTCTGATCAACATACTGCAATTTTTTAGATTGGATGGATACTTCATTCATTGAAGAAGGCTTCCGATCAACAGAGCATATTTCCTATGATGAATGATGTCCTGGACATCTTCTCTAACATTATACTCAGAGTCACTAGAGACATCCTTCCTCTTCTTAGTAGGAATTGAAGGTAGAGAAAACCCAAGAAAGCGGGTTTTAATTGTGTTCATAGAAAACATTCTCCATTAAAATTCTAAGTACTCAAATGGTAATAGTAGTAAATATAATGAAGATGAAGGAAACAAGTATTTTATCCAGGTTCGTCGTTAACTAGGATACTCATGTCCACCCTGGAAAGGATTATTTTGCCTTATCCAAGGACTTAATCCACTATAATCAAATTGATTACAATCGCACGAGAAACCGTTGGTGACTAACACAGAATGACATGTTAAGGGATCCAACCTGATATAACGTTCATTGACCTAATTGAATTTGATCCCTTAAGATTTCCTACCCGGATTTCCTTGAAATGATATCCATCAAGGATCTCACAAGAGTCTGACCCTAACCCGACCCTCTTTAAGATATGACTACCATTGACCCAACATAATATGATTCTTCGGAACTTCCTATTAGGATTTCCCATATTGACCAGCATCCATTATCTTCTTGAGATCAGACCTTCACTCAGTCTCTCAAGGAACTAATCAAAAACAGTTGATGGGGTTTCTTGTGTTTACATGTTTGATACAATGGGAGAACTGACTTGGGTGTTTTGCGTTTTATCGCAATTGTTGCGGATAGAAAGAGTCGCCACCGACTTTTCTTTTATCCAATAAAGGAAAGGGTGAAAAGAACAGGAAAGACCTTTGAGATATTTTCTTGAGTTCGAGGGGTAGGTTATGAAAAGAGAAGGTGTTAGAACCTTTTTCATCCGTAGTTATCTACGGGCTCTTAGTGGCTTGCTAGATCATTTGAAAATTCTTTGTTTGAAAATGTGATTGTGATAGATTTTTGAAAGTATTTTGAAAATGCCTTTATTTCGGCAAACTTTGTAATGATTATCGTCTCTATAAGAATGTATACAAAGTGTTGGTTTTGAAAATAGTTCAAAGAGATGTTTGTTTTTGAAGATGTTTTGAAAGTGTAAGTGTGGAAATGGTTTTATTTTGTGAGCAAGCAACTACGAGCATCGTACCTACTCAAAAGGTCTTTGTTCTTTTCCTCCTCCTTTATATGTTGCTATCTTACCATTGATTTGGTAAGAAGCCCCATCGTTGGATGTGAATGGACAGGCATGGTTCAATCATATAGTCATAGAAGGCAACCTATGAGACGTTTTAGCAATTCTCGTAAGGGACTAGATCGTTTACCAAAGGCAACATCGAGGGACATCGAGGGACTACGATCTTTTTTATCGAGGGTCTTTGCTAAAACACCCATATTTGAGAGACACGACTATTTTCCGAGGCAACAAGCGAGGTTATCCTAGAGGTGCATGTGTGTGAGTAATGTGTTTAATTTCATGCATTTTTGTCTTTGAAATTAGGGTTTTCTAACGGTTGATTTTATCTTTCCATACACACCCTAATTACTAACAATTGATATTAAAGCGGTAAATTGTGAAAATTAAAATCCTAAGCTATTACATCATTAGGGGATGGGGGATACAAATGTACAAATGGGGATTGCAAGAAATTAAACTTAATCATCTATTACAACCATATTGAATAAATTTACAAGAAATGACATGAATATAATGTACAAGGAATATAAAAAGAAATGGATTTTTGTTAGGAAAATTGTTTTGACCTAATTAACCTAAAGGGATATGATTAATATAAAAAATACGAAAAATTAATCCTAAGTTAAAAGGAAATCAAATTAATCAAGAAATCATTTTTTAGGTTTTTTATGGAAGGCTTTTGGTTAATTAAAAAAATATGAAAATATAAAAAAAAACAGCGCAAAAGAGAGAAAAAACAAATCTTTCGACAGCCTGTGTCGAAGCATGTGGATCGAAGCATGTTGAATCACACATCCTATTTTCCTTCTATTTGGGCCTGTGAAGCAGTCTGTGTCGAAGCCTAAGGCTTTGTGTAAAACCATGCTGTAATTTCTCACTCCAACATTGTTTTTATGGTCTGTACAGGTTAGTTCTTAACATATAGTTGACAAGAAAGAAGAACAAACAAAAGGGGAGCTTAGAAGGAAATTATTATTACATGTTATCTTCAAAGATGAATCATCAATGATGCTTGAAACGAAAGGTTTAAAGTCAAGAAGACTTACCTTGAAGATGGAATGTGTGCTTCGAACTTTAGTTGCTGCCTGGAATATTCTTGAATTCGAAGAAAAGAAACAGAGGTGTTATTTTTGGTTCTGGGTTTAAGAGTGTTTTAAGGCTTTAGTCTTAGTGTTCTATCCTCTCTCTTTTTTTCTTCTTCTCCTTTTTCCTTGCTCCAAAAGCCCCCATTTTGTGTTGTGAAACAACTTATTTATAGAAGAGTCTTGTTGGGGTTTTGGGGGGAAAAACAAATAAAATCTGAACTGTTTGGGTATGTTCTTTTCATAGTTTCGAGGTGCAACTCTTATATGCTAGTTTGGTGCAAATATGGGACTGGTTTAGGAGCATCATAGCAGGACTGCTTTGCAGCAGTTTTGGAGTGTTGTGGCAGCTTTGTGCAACGCTGTTTCATAGTAGTGCAACAGACTGCTTTTTGACATGGTTTTAGGCTGTTATATGGACAGTACAAGAAGCTTATTGAATACTTCACCCTTTCGTTTTGATCACATAGATCCACAAACTATCGATCAAACTCATCAGTAGACAAAACAATATCGTTTCCACCAATTGTATGTTCTTCGAATGGACCACATGTACCACTTACTTTGTCCTTTCGTTTTGATCATGTAGGTCCACAATCTTCGACCAAACTCATCAACAGACAAAAAAAATTTTGTTTCCACCAATTATGTGTTCTTCAAATGGACCACATTCCTCTGAATATACCACTTATTTCGTTCTTTCGTTTTGATCACGTAGGTCCACAACCTTCGAACAAACTCATCAACAGACAAATCAAAATAGTTTCAACCAATTATGTGTTCTTCGAATGGACCATATTCCTCTGAATGTGCCACTTTGAGTATGCAATATGATCTCATTGGCATATTCAAAACGAAAGAATTTTTGGATTTCTTTCCTACCAATAATCATCAGTTGATTAAGTGGTCGAAAGTTCAAATGTACAAACCTCAAATTGTAATTCATAGTGTATAAACTATGTGTGTCGAAGGGCTTAGAGGTGGATCGAAGTAAGTTGCTATAAGGAAGCTATTGCTCAGTCGAAGCTTGTGGATCAAAGCAAGCATGAAGATAGACTTGTAATCTATAGTGTCGAAACTATGTGTGTCGAAGGGTTTAGAGGTGGATTAAAGCAGGTTGCTTTGAAGGAAGCCATTGCCCAGTCGAAGCTTGGGGATCGAAGCAACATTGCTCTCCTTCATTTTATAATCCATAATGTCGAAACTATGTGTGTCGAAGGGTTCAGAGGTGGATCGAAGCAGGTTGCTTCGAATGAAGCCATTTCCCAGTCGAAGCTTGGGGATCGAAGCAAGCTTGCTCTTCTTCGATTTGTCAAAAATCTTCCAACCACCCCTTTCTATCAGTCATGTAGTTCGAACATCCAGAACCAGATTTTGAATTCGACATGGTTATCTGCAGCTACACACTTTTTCTTTTATCTGCTTTTCCCTTTCGAAAGTTTCCTCTTCCTCCTTTCGAAGATTAAGAAGTTCCATCTTTCGACCTAATGCTTTGAAAGTCCAATATTATCCATGGAAACTATATGGCGCATTAAAAAGTCCAATTGTACTTGTGCAAACTTGAGCTTTTTTAGAAATCTTTGTGAGAAATGCATTGAGAAAAGAGAGGGAAAATTTTAGGGTACAATAGCTGCCCCTGTTTAATCTTCTTAAACCTAAAGAGTTAGATTGGCGAGTCCGTCATTCATGACTTGAAGGTGGAAGATGATTGAACACTAGAGTGCCCAACAATTTTCACTTGATGATGTGTTAGCTGATTATGTATGGAATGGGCTTAAAGATGCCATTTGGAGAGGTGAGGAAGAGTTGTCGGATATGGGCTTACAGATGCCATCCATAATGATTGTTGATTGGGATTGGAAGAAGTATCAGAATAAATCTTTGGTCGATTTAATCTGAAGGATTAGATGTAGTGGGATGAGTATTAGAATAATATCCATAACCGGATTATATCTGAATCGTATCTGAAAGATGTATTGAATGAGTGTCATAATGACACCTGTCTCTGGATCGTATCTAAACTTTATTTGAAAAATGTATTGAATGAGTGTCAGAGTGACATCCGCCTCTGGATCGTATCTGAACTGTTTCTAGAAGATAATCTATAATAAGTGTTAGAATGTCATCAGTCTATGGATCGTATATGAACTGTATCTAGAAAAATGTATGAGAAGGAACCCGTGTAGGATTGCTTCATGATGAGGCCGAGTGAAGCTGCATCTGGAAATGTATGAGAAGGAGACTGGGTAGTGCTTCATGATGAGCCCGTGTGAAACTGCATCTGGAGATGTATGAGAAGGATCCTGGGTAGGGCTACTTCATAATGAGCCAGTGTGAAGCTTTATCTAGAAATGTATGTGAAGGAGCCTGGGTAGGGCTTCTTCGGAATGAGTCTGTGGGAAACTGCATCTGGAATTTAGAGAAGGAACCAGTGTAAGATTGCTTCATGATGAGCCCGTGTAAAGCTACATTTGGAAATTTTGAGAAGGAATCTGTGTAAGATTTCTTCAGCTGGTCGTGTAGATAGTTTCTCTAGCTTGTTTCAGGAATTAATCTCTAACCTATTTGAGAAAGAAAGATAGTCTCCCCGACTTGTTTCGGGAGTTAATCTTTAATCTACTCATGTAGATAGTTGTTCTGTCTTATTTCAGGTATTAATCTATAATCAGTTGTTCATAGATAGTTATCCTGTCTTGTTTCAGGTATTAATCCGGAACCCGCTTTTTGTTGGTCATAGAGATAGTTTCCCTGGCTTGTTTCAGGAATTAATCTCTGGCCTATTTGAGAAAGAAAGATAGTTTCCCCGGCTTGTTTCGGGAGTTAATCTTCAATATGCTCATGTAGATAGTTGTCCTGTCTTGTTTCAGGTGTTAATCTATAATCAATTGTTCACAGATAATTGTCCTGTCTTGTTTCAGGTATTAATCTGAAACCTGCTTTTTGTTGGTCGTAGAGATAGTTGCCCTGGTTTATTTCAGGAATTAATCTATGACCTATTTGAGAAAGAAAGATAGTTTCCCCGGATTGTTTCGGGAGTTAATCTTCAATCTGTTCATGTAGATAGTTGTCTTGTCTTGTTTCAGGTATTAATCTACAATCAGTTGTTCACATATAGTTGTGTTGTCTTGTTTCAGGTATTAATCTAGAACCTACTTTTTGTTGGTCGTAGAGATAGTTACCCTGGCTTGTTTCAAGAATTTAATTTGACCTATTTGAGAAAGAAAGATAGTTTCTCTGGCTTTTTTCGAGAGTTAATCTTTAATCTGCTCATGTAGATAGTTGTCCTGTCTTGTTTTAGGTATTAATCTACAATCAGTTGTTCACAGATAATTGTCCTGTCTTGTTTCAAGTATTAAACCAGAACCCGCTTTTTATTAGTCGTAGAGATAGTTACCCTGGCTTGTTTCAGGAATTTAATCTATGACCTTTTGAGAAATGGTTGTGATATTTGCCAAAAGAGGACTTTTGTTGATTGCCTTTTCCTGCAAGGAAGATGGTTAGTTGCATGCAAATGTATGCATGGCTTGATAATGCTCTCAAAATAAATGAGATTATGCATTTATCATGTATGTAATATGATGTATGAATGTGAAATATTTGTTGAAATGTATATTTGCTTCGGAAAATAAATCCTTGACAAGTGTTGGGGAGCCGTGGGAAGTTAAATCCCAGAATGTTGTTGGGGATAAAGAGTATGCACATCTTTAAACCTTGATTAGAATGTTTCCACTGGGGATTCCAATTTTGTTGCTTGAGGAGAAATCCGCTGGGGAAGATTGGCTTTGGCTTGAGAAATCTTTGTGGAGAGTGTTGATTTCTTCTTGGGGAAAAGAGTTCAGGAGTTTTAGTTGTCCGTTGCTCTACTGAGGAGTTATACTCTTGATTGGAGAGAATGGAAGTTAACAACTTATTGAGGATAAAGAAGTTAACTGTTATCTGATCGGCTTCCAGGCTTTGCAGCAACTCACTGGGGATAGTGGCAAACTTTACTGGGGAAGAGGAGTTTTGTTAGTGATTTGAAGAAGTAAAACTATTATCTGGTTGGGTCGAGGTTTCGTAGTAACTTTTGGGGATATCAATGACTCTACTGGGGAATAAAAGAGTTTGTCTGTTGATTTGTATTGGTCTGAGAGGATTCGTAGTTTGTTGGGGAAATAAACCCATTTGATAATCTACTGGGGAGGTGTTTTCTTCTGGCACAAATCCTCAAGGCTTCCTCTTAAGACCAATTCAGTTGGGGAGAGGTTTTCTGGAGATTGAAACTCTGGCTGGGGATTGCATGGATCCAACTTTATGGGGCTATCCATGAATTTGGCCTTATGGGATTTGTACCCTTATACGTGAAGATTATTCTGTGGGGATAACCTTATAGAGGTAGCTCTGGCGACTTCAACGGGGATCACCTTATAAAAGGGACTTTGGGGATTTGTCACTATTCATAGTGCTGCCAGGAAATGAGTGATTGGTCGTACGTGACCCTTTGCTGGAATTCATGTTCCATTCCCTAAGTGATTCAGATGCAGACCTGCCCCTGGCTATTTAGTACTTTATGAGATATTTCTTGGGATTTTGACTTGACTGCCACTGGTGAGTTGGACAACAACATGTCATGCCCCCTTGGTTATGGAGAGTTTGTCATTGGAAGTGTTTTTCCATTTGAAGTGAATCTGTTTATTGAGAGAGTTTTTTTTCATTGGATATTCGCCGTGCAAATTTCTATGTTATCAAACAAATAGCTATATGCAAACATTGGTATTCAAAATAATGCAAAGTTTATGTTTGTCTTGAAGTTTAAAAAATGCATTTTTAGCAGATACAAGAACTTTGTAAGAATATGACTTCAACTCGGGAGTTACAATAAGCCTTACAGGAGTTAGGATACCTTTTGTAACAGTATGCTTTCAAACTAACCCATGCTTCAATTAGGACTTTTAAGGGGTTATAACGTGGCCTGGTTCACGGTTTAAGAAACAAAGGATAAGGCTCAAATTTTATTTGTACCCGCCCGTTATTCGTGATGTTCTCCAGTCCTATACTCAGTTAATTGCACGTTTTGAATTCCAATTGAGCCTGGAATGACGTTTTGGTGATGGTTCGGATAAATTAAGTTTATTGGAGAAGACAGTCATTTTGCAACATTTTTCTATTGTTTAGGATTTGTAGGGACCTCTTTTTTTATTTATTGTCCCTATTTTTTGCCTGACTGTTCTTGTTTTGAGATTACAGCCAGCGGGATACCCCCGTTTTTCTTAAGTCTCTTCCATAGGTTTTGACTCAATGGGCTTTTCTTTTGAGAGATAATGGTTGCCTATTTCACGGGGAACCATCACCGTCTTTTGATTCAGAAGGATGTTTATGAATGAAGTGAAAGCTTGCGGCTGGATGCACATTTGGATTAACTGAGAAACTACCCTGCCCCCAGGTTCTGATTAAATGTTTCAATTTGTGTGAAAAAGAAAACTCCTACTTCTTTGGGTTAAAGGGGTTGACTAGGGATCATCTTCCTTATAACTCCAGTGTTTAGAGTTTGAAACAACGCCTATACATCTTCATCCAAGTCTGTTCAAAAGCATATTGTATGAGATTATGGTATTGTTTTTGTCATCCTCCCTCTAAAGGCTTTATATTGTAGTCTAGAGTTAAATATCATACAAAAAGAGGTAAAAGCATAATTTCAGTATTAGGAAAATGAATAAATTAACTTAAGAGAAACATATGCAATGTGTTGTACCCCAAAATTTTCCCTCTCATTTATCAAGTTTTTTCTCACAAGACTTTTTGGACTCAAGACAGGATTAGGGTTTGCTCAGCTCAGGACATCTCATCTTGCACTGATGACCCCAAATTAAGGTTTGAGTTTGCACAAGGATTTTTAGACCACCAATGCTTCATGTGACTTTCATACATCATGTTGGACCCCTAAGATTGCTCATGTTAAGTTTCAAGCCTTGAACCACATTTTTGACCAGTCAATTGGACATTTGACCTAAAAATCAGTTGTTTTGGGGAAAAAGTCAACCATGGCCAATTTACAGTCAAACTTCATAATTTTTGATCCACAACAACATTCTAGACTCATATGTACCATTTGATCAAGTTTGGATCACAACTCTTCAAGAAATTTGATCAAATCATCAAAAGGGCAAAATGGTCAAAATTAGGGTTTTGACTGAGAAAGGGAAATTTCTGATTTTTAACCTAGCCAATGACCAATTGGGTTCAAAAATGATTTCAAGGGTTAAATGGCATCATCTTGACCTAATTACATGGTTCAAAAGATCTCAAGTTCATTGGATCGACAGATGAATTTTGCAGTCAATTGTTCAAAAGTCAACTGTATACTGAAAAGTCAAACTTTGACTTTTTGGTCAAAATCAAATGCCAAGGGTCACAATTCATCAAGATATGTCAAAATATGAAAATTGTTGACCAAGAAAACCAATTTTGAAAATTAGGGTTTTAAATTTGAAAATTTTCATAACTTAGAATTTTTCTAAGTATGGAAATTTTCTTATTTTTTCCCAACTTTTCACCACTTTTTCACCATGATGCATTTGGATTCAAAGAAAACTTCCAACATGAAAGCTGAAGTCCTCCATGAAATCTACAACTTTTCTTCACAAAGTTTTCCCAAAATATGCTTGGATCTCAAGTTATGAATTTGTGAATAGAGGTCCATGAACTAAATAACTTAGTGAAAATTTGCCCTAATTTAGGCAGTTTCTTGACCCAACTTCATGGACATTTTTCACCTAGTTCCAAGAGGTACTTCAAAATGAATTTCAAATATGGATTATAGATCACATTGCAAGTTTTCCAAAATGTCAAAGAACTCTCCAAGATCATTTGTGGTTAGGGAGAATCGAAGAAGAGAAAATGGCATTTTATCACTTTTGTTCATGCAATTTTTACAAAGTGTCAAGTTGCAAATCTGATCTTGGATGCTTGTACCTTGCATTACATGTCCTAAACTAATTCTACACTCCATAATTTAATGCTAACTCAGAAGATAAAGGCTTTATTTTGGCTTTTGGAACATTGTACAAGAGACAATTCCATTAATGGCATAAAGGGCACATTGCCATTTTCATAAAGGCAAGCCTTTGCAACTTTATCATTCTTGAGCCTTGGACCTGTTTCTTTGAGGAAAGCAATCTCCACGGATCTTAAGCAATATGTACCAACTCCTATCATCTCACAAGCAAGCAGTACAAGCATGTTTGCATAAGTCATTTCACCTTTCTTAAAATGCAAGAAAAGTTGCAAAAGAAGTCAGAACTTGTACAGCAAGGGAAGAGTGGACTTTGTATCATTCTATACATATTCACAAAGTTATTACAACTCAGGACACAAATTCTTAACATTTGAAACCCTCCAAAACTCCAAAATTGCATTTTTCTGCCCAAACTCAGAGCTTCTGCAAAAATCTTGCCAACTTCATTTTGGCTCGTGCGTTTTGCCCTTTAATACTTGAAACATTTTATCCACATAATATCAAAGCTATCCAAGCCATGGTCCTGGTTCTGTGAGCTCTGTTTTAGCCATTGCCATTTTCAAACTTGGAGCTTGCACCTTGACTTCTACAAAGAGTTTTGGCCATCCACAAAGCAAGCTAGGTATTGGAATAGTTTGAAGGAAGCTCAAGGAAGCTCACACGATCCTCACGCCTCACTCAAAGTCCCCACATTGTCATATCCAAATCCAGCTGAAGGAGGTATTTTTCAAAACTTTATCTCTCTATTTAGGCATCCTCAAGCCACAATTTGTGAAGAAAAAATGTAGCCCTAATCATGGTGAAGCTGTACATATGCATACTTGTCATTTATATTAACCATGCTGTGAGAATTTAAAGTTTGAAGTTCATGAAATAATTAGGTCACGAATTAGGGCTGATTAAATTCTCTCTAATCTTTGAGAGTTAGGTTACAAATTTTATATCATTGGAATCGTGAGATTAAGTGCTACATGTTTCATGTTACAAGTTTTTGTTTTTATGCAAGTATGAGCAAGTTACAGGTTTGAGTTGAAAGCGCGCGCAGGAGGAGACAGAGGACAGGGACGAAGCTTGCCTTGGGCTTTTTGCATTTCTGGCCTTTTTGTTTTTACTTTTCACACCCCCTGTATTACTTTTGCACCCCCCTTTGCATATTTGTTTTATTTTTCATATTTCTTTTTATATTTTTATATTTATTGCTTTTATTTATTTTTCTGAATCATAAAAATCATGAAAAATATTTTATTTATTTTTTGCATTTTATTTTATTTTTTATTTTTTTTTGGCATAAAAAATAGTCTTATTAGGATAATGGACTTTATTTTCTTAAATAAATTGTAAATATATTTAATAAATACTATACATTTTTATTTTATTATTTTACACATAAAATATTTATTTTTTATACATATTTAATTTTTAATATTTGTATATAATATTATTTATTATTTTCTAGTACAAAAATGGACAAAATAAATAATAGGAAACATATTTTTCTTTTAATTTGAAAACTAGGGTTTCATCCCTCCAAAAATAATAATATTTTTTCTCTTATTTTTAGGGTTTAAATAATTCATTTTTCTCATACAAAGAATCAAATATAAAATATTTTTGCATAAATACATTTGCATTGCATTTAAAATACGTGTACATTTATTTAATTTGTGCAATATTCAATTGGGTTGTAATAGTATTTTTAGGGTTTATTTTGTGCAATATCCCCATTCAAAAACTTGTATCCCCCCTCCCATAATATTTGTTGTAATAGCTTAGTTTACATTTACGCAATTTACCGCTTTATATACTTGTGTAGTAAATTAGGGTTTTGCATGATAAGACCAAAAATCAAACAAATAGAAATGACCTAATGCAAGACAAAAGCATGAAAAATAACACACATTGCACACAAGCACCCTTAGGGTTTCTCCCACTTGGTTGCCTAAATAAAAATGGCCATGTTACGCACGCAAAGTATCTTGGCAAAACAAAACAAAATAAGATCATAGTCCCTCGATGACGCTATCAAAAGGTTGCCTAAACAAAGATGATCTTGGTCCCTCAAACATGCTAAGATACTTGGCAATATTGCTATCATGGTCATACGATGACCCACGCCCGTCCCGTTTACATCCAAAGATAGGATTGTTTACCAAATCAATGGTAAATCAACAATATCAAAGGAATAAAAATGCACAAGAAAGACTTTTGAGTAGGTAGATAGCTTCTAGTTACTTGATCAATTTCAAAACAATCCTTGCTATTTTCAAAAACAAACACACACACATTTCAAAACATTTTACAAAACATTGAAACATTTTTCAAAAGACAAACATCTTTGTATACATTCTTACGAACGAGAATCATTACAAAGATTGCCTAAACGAATGGCCTCTTTTTCAAAATACTTTCAAAACCACACAAATCACCATTTCAAACAATTTCAAAGCAAAGCAAGTGATCTAAACAAGTAACTAAGAGCCCATGGAAAATCATGGATGAAAAGGGTGCTAGCACCTTCCCTTTTCATAATCTACCCCCTGAACCCAAAAACAATCTCAAAGGTCTTTCCTGTGCTTTTTTACCTTTCCTTTTGGATAAAAGAAAAGTCGGTGGCGACTCTTGCTAACCGCAACATTTGCAAACACAAATGCAAAACCTCAAGTCAGTTCTCCCACCGCATCACAGAACTGGCGACTCTGCTGGGGAAAATTCTAAAAGTGGGGTTACCTTAGGGTTTAGATCACCTTTATTTGCTTACAATTGTTTGACTTGTTTGCTTTACATTTTGGTTCTATTGTTTGGGTTTGAATCCTCTACCCGGATTTAGGAAACATTATAGGTAAATAGCAATACATTGTGGAAACTGTGTGGGGTATACCGACATGGTCTAAGCAATAACTATATTAGTGCGACATATTTGTGGGTACCGGTAGCCTTTGAGTCAATCAAAGAGAATACGGGGCCGCTGAGTGATGTCATGAAGCACTAATGGACTTCTAGAACCTTTACTTGACCAACTTGGCCTTTTAGGATGTAGTGAGATGACCGACTTTGGTGCAGTCCGAAGTTGGTAGATACTCGATACTACACTCATTGAGGGTTGGTTTCTTGGAATATTTCAGTCGCCAGTAAAGAGGCTTAAACTGAAACAATGAACAAGGAAACAATCCAGTGATATTGAGCTCCTTAGAATCCGGTTACTATTTCTAGGACAGGTTGAGCCAACTAAACTTCAAGAGGGTACTTACCTATAAACCCCATGCAAGCCTAAACTAGGAACTTGTGTGATTTGCTTGTACATATATACTTGTGCATAACATCATGGACATCATGAACATCATATGCATCCTCTAACCATTTCAAGGATTTTGGAGATTCACCTTTGTTCTTGTTTTGTAGGTTATGGATTCACTTCACAGGAAAACTGTCCAAATCAACCTTGTAAGAATTCCTCCACAACTCAAGGAGCTAGCTTCAAGGATTCTTGAGCATTTTCCATTTACCGAGAGACATGGTCGTCTACTCAACTTCGTCACTTCCAACACTGAGGAGGATATGATGAAAGTTCTCTTCCAGTTCTTTGACCCTTTGCATCATTGCTTCACATTTCCTGACTACCTTGTGCCCACTTTGGAGGAATTTTCTCAACTCTTGAGGATTCCTATTCTCAATCAACTACCTTTCAACGATGCAGAAAGAGATCCAAAGCCAGAAGATATTGCTCAAGCCCTACACTTGCACTCATCTGATGTCACAACACATTGGGAAACTAGAAGTGGTGTCAAAGGCTTCTTGTCAAAGTTTATGTTTGAGAAGGCCCAAAGCTGTTGAAATTCTCTAGACTTGCAAGCTTTTGAGGAGATTGTAGCTCTTCTCATCTATGGGATGGTCTTGTTCCCTAACCCTGACCAACTTATAGATATGAGTGCTGTCAAAATCTTCATGACTCGTAACCAGGTGCCTACATTGCTTGGGGATATCCTCCAATCTTTTCACACTCGTACAATGAGGAAAAGAGGTGTTCTTATGTGTTGTACTCCTCTCCTGGAAAGATGGTTTATTTCGTATCTTCCCCAATCAGTCTTGAAGAATAAGGAAGGTTTGAGGTGGTCATAAAGGTTAATGACACTTAACCATTCAGATATCCATTGGTGTTCTCGATCCAAAGAGAATGTTATCATCATTGACCATTGTGGGGAATTCCCTAATGTCCCTCTACTTGGCATTAGGGGAGGCATCACCTACAACCCTTGCTTATCTCTAAGACAGTTTGGTTATGCCCAAAGGGATGGCCCACATGACATGCTGATTCAAGGTTTGGTTTTCGACTACGACAACGACGACCAAGGACTCCGTCAGAGATTCATCCGAGCTTGGAGAATGCCCAACAAGGTGGATAACAAGACTCTGGGACACAAGAATTCCATCCCTCTTGAGCCTTACCTCAAGTGGGTACGAACCCGCGCCCAAAGTCTTATGATGCCTTATACCTCCATTCTCCCAGTGATTATAGAGCCTGTTAAGGAAGGAGAGGTTCCATACACCATCCTACATCCTGACATGCCAACATCACTCGAAGACCTACAAAGGATTTGGATACAGCTCAAGGGAGAGCGCGACACTTTCGAAGCCCAATTCTACGCAAGCGAGAAGAAGGTTTTGGAACTCACTCGACTACTTCACGAAGAGCAGACTCTCAACACCTACATTGCACCAAAGAGGATGCGCAACGTATTTTTACCTTAGAATTATTGTATTATTTTTCCCAAGGGGCATTGATGTGCTAACAAATTTTATCTTATTAATATGACGTGTGTTTCTTTTTTGTTTAAAAAAAATTTGAATTTCTGAATCCTTGAAAGCATTGCATGAATACATATCATTCATCATAAGCATAAACAGGTCTTCACACCAAGTTTCCTCATCTCTCTGCTGTTTATTTCAGCAAGATGGATCTTGAACAAACGGTCAAAGATTTGCAAGCTCAAAATTCACAATTTCAACAGCTACTCTTGACCTTAGCCAAGGGGCAGGAGGAGCTCAAGACTCTGCTAGAGAAAGAGAAAGAGAAAAAGAAGAAGAATCCAAATGGTGTGGTTATCATGGGCCGAAGATTTCAGGGACAAGCCAGACAGACCTTAGAATTCCCAACAACCTCTGAAGAACGAAAAGGAACGGAAGTACCATCAGATTCTGAAGAAGAAGAAGAGGAAGAAGAGGACTACTCTGAACAACAATACCCTCTGGCTGATGACAAGTACAAACACCTTGAAGAGCGACTCAGCGCTATGGAAATCCAGAGAGTACCGGGGCTAGATTTTGAAGAGTTGGGGTTGGTGTCAGGAATTGTAATCCCTCAAAAGTTTAAAGTGCCATTGTTTGTCAAGTATGATGGGGTGTCTTTCCCTAAAATGCACCTAAGATCCTATGTCAGGAAGATTCAACCACATTCTGATGACAAAGACTTGTGGGTCCACTTTTTCCAAGACAGTTTATCAGGAACGCAACTTGATTGGTTCTACCAGTTGGAGAGGGCTGAAGTTCACAATTGGGAAGACTTGGCAGCAGCCTTCTATAAACAGTATCAATACAACACCGACTTGGCGCCAACCCGTACTCAGCTACAAAATATGGCTATGGCAACCAATGAGGGCTTTAAAGATTACGCCCAAAAGTGGAGAGACCTAGCCGGAAGGGTGCAACCTCCTCTATCTGAGAGGGAGTTAGTGGACATGTTCTTTGGAACTCTTTCAGGTCCTTTATTCAATCACTTGATTGGAAGTTCTTCTGCAGGGTTTACCGAATTGATTTTAACCGGCGAAAGGGTAGAGGCTGGTATAAGAAGTGGGAAATTCAAAAGGATGTGTCTGCCTCAATAGTTGTGAAAAAACCCTTCACTGGTAGGAAGGAAGTATCTGCTGTCTATTCACAGAGGAATCAGTGAAGAATTGAGCAACGACCAACAGTGGGGGCCGTTATGATTCTGAAGCCTGTATCAGACCAGCCAAGAAATAACCAGCAAATGGTAGAAAGGCCAGTTCGGCAATTTACCAAGATTAACATGACTCCAGCTCAAGTTCTGCCACATCTCTTGAAGTTGAACCTGACCACTTTGAAAGAGGCCCCAAAAAATCTTAATACTACTTCTCTACATTACCATCCCAACGCCAGATGCGCGTACCATTCTGAAAGTCCAGGGCACGATACCAACAACTATTGGGCTCTGAAGAATAAGATTCAAGATCTGATAGACGTGAAGGAAGTTGAATTTGAAGCGCCTGAGAAACCAAATGTTATTTCTGCCCCAATGCCGAGGCATGGTCATAATGCCAACGCTATTGAAGAAGATCTGTTTGTTGCTACTGTGGATAAACTATTAACTCCACTCCCGATTATCAAGTTAAATTTGTTGAAAGCTGGCATCTTCCCAGGTTGTGACAAAGACTTCCATGCTTGCCTATCCTCCCCATTTGACTGTCTTTTGTTGAAGAAAGGTATCCAGCGACTGATGGATAACCAAGAAATTTTGTTTGAGAATGTTCATGTTTCACCCATTCCAGTGAAAAAAGTTTCAATAATAACCATCTACGCCAATCCTTCCAGGGCCCCTAAAAGACCCGTTAGGATTACACCTGCTCCAAAGACTGCTCCACTCAAGATTACTATGCCCGAGCCAACCCCATACAATTCAGATAAAACAGTACCATGGAACTATGGTGGAGAAATCTACTACCATGGTATTAAACAGATTGAACTGACTGCTGAAGAAGAAAGCTCCGAAGAGGACAGTCTCGACATTAGAAATATTGTTGGAACTAGCAAGATCACCCGCAGTGGTAGGATCTTCTCTCCAGAGATTTCTCCTCCAACAGCAGTCTTTGGACCCGTGGCCATTCCGAAGATTACCTCTACACCAGTGATTGTACCTGCAAGCGTACCTACCGACAAAGACAATACAATTCATATCCCTACTTCCACTGTTGAGAATAAAGGAAAGAACGCTCAAGAGGAGCCTGTCCTGACGAAGGCTCAATCACTAGTTGTTCCTGAAACATCTAAGAAGGAGATGGAAGAAATCCTGAGGATCATTAAGAAGAGTGATTATGATGTGGTTGAACAATTGGGGCAGACCCCTTCCAAGATCTCTATGTTAGCCCTGCTGTTGTGCTCTGAGGCACATGCCAAATCTTTGGTCAAGTTTCTGAAGACAACTCACGTACTGCAAGAAACGTCTGCGGATCAGTTCGAGGATTGTGTGGCCAGTTTGACAGTTAATAATGGCATGGGCTTCTCCGATGCTGACTTGACACTCGGAGGGAGAAAACATAACTCTACATGTCTCAATGGAGTGCAGAGGAACAACCCTAGCTCATGTCTTGGTTGATACAGGATCATCTCTGGACGTCTTGCCGAAGAAAGCCCTTGGTAGATTGGATTGTGAGGGGCTGACTCTAAAACCCAGTAACATAGTGGTGCGAGATTTTGATGGTTCGAAGCGGATGGTCCATGGAGAGGTGGACATCCCAATCAAGGTGGGAACTCAGGTTTTCAACTCCACATTCTATGTGATGGACATTCGTCCTTCTTATCCCTGTCTGTTGGGACGCCCCTGGATCCACAATGCCGGAGCTGTCACCTCCACTTTGCATCAGATGCTCAAGTACCCTATCCAAGGGAAGATCATAACTATCCATGGGGAGGAGAAGTATATGATTAGTCATCTGAGTTCCTTTCGTTATGTGGAGTTAGATGGCGAGTTCATAGAGACCCCTTTCCAACATTTTGAAGAAGTCTCTGAAGAAGTAGCGGCGACCAAGGCGGTATCCTCAACTCCTAAGATCACAAGACCTCCGCCTCGGATGTCATCTCTCAAGGATGCAAGAGTAGTAGTGGAAGAAGGGGGATGTACAATCTGGGGTCAGCTTCCAGACATTCCTTACAAATCAGACAAATTCGATTTGGGGTTTACTTCGACTGGTCAGAAGGCTGTGTGTCATGCCCGTGTTAGGGGGCCGCCTGTAAAGATTAGCAATCAAAGCGTCAATGCAGTAGAAGATAATGAAGAGGATGACAGCCTGGAAGATTGGATATTTCCTACTGTCAGCGGAGGACTGCGCAACTTGGAAGCCAGAGACTTCGTTCCGATAACTTTCATATCTCAGTAATCTATCTTTTACATTTCTGTTGGACTGTAATAATTCACAAATAATTCGTACTTTAAAAACCTTGTGTCTTACTCGAGGCACAATGGTCCATTTGTAAGGGTTTTTATTTCATCTACATATGTCATTCAATGAATCATGGACGCTTTTTCATATATAAACCTTTTATGCTCATTGTCTTTCTTTTACATTTTATTGTTTTAAGATGGCTATACCCTTACACACACCCCCACTCACAAATGCAGGTACCCTTCCATTCCGGATCCCAAGGGTAACGATACTGCTATAGCCTTCAGTGACTCTGAAGATCCAATCTACCAAGCCGAATACGAAGGTGAGGAAGATTGTGAGGTTCCATGGGAATTGGCCAGACTATTACAACAAGAAGAAAGAGCAATTCAGCCCCATGAGGAGTTGTTGGACACAATCAACTTGGGTACAGAGGAGGATAACAAGGAAATCAAAGTGGGTGCCAATCTAGAGCCGAGTGTCAAGGAGCACCTAATTCAGCTACTGCATGATTATGTTGAGATCTTTGCCTGGTCATACGAAGACATGCCGGGACTCGATACAGACATTGTGGTACACTGTCTACCCACTAGAGAAGACTGTCTACCAGTGAAACAAAAGGTCCGCCGCATGAGACCTGACATGTCAGAGAAGATCAAAGCAGAAGTTATGAAAAAATTCAATGTTGGATTTTTGGATGTTACTTCCTATCCACAATGGGTTGCTAACATTGTGCCCGTGCCTAAAAAGGACGACAAAGTGAGAATGTGCGTGGATTATAGAGATTTAAACAGGGCCAACCTTAAAGATGACTTTCCACTTCCACACATTGACATCCTGGTCGACAATACAGCCCAGAACAAAGTATTTTCTTTCATGGACAGATTCTCAGGCTATAACCAGATCAAAATGGCACCTGAGGACATGGAGAAAACTACATTTTTCACACAGTGGGGTACGTTCTGCTACAAAGTGATGCCATTCGGACTGAAGAATGGCGGGGCAACCTATCAACGCGCCATGGTAGCTTTGTTTCATGGTATGATACATCATGAGATAGAGGTCTACGTAGATGACATGATAGCCCGATCACAAACTGAAGAAGAACACCTTGATCACTTGCAAAAGATGTTTGTCAGGTTGAAGGAGTACAAGCTACGATTGAACCCAAACAAGTGCACATTTGGAGTAAGGTCCGGTAAACTCTTAGGTTTCATTGTCAGCAACAAAGGCATCGAGGTTGATCCTGCCAAAGTCAAAGTTATACAAGAAATGCCTGCTCCTTGCACTGAGAAGGAAGTCAGAGGTTTTTTGGGACGCCTAAACTACATTGAAAGGTTCATTTCTCACCTAACGTCTACTTGTGAACCAATCTTCAAGCTGTTAAAAAAAGATCAAGTAGTCAGATGGAACGATGAAAGTCAAATTGCTTTCGATAAAATCAAGGAGTATTTACAAGAACCTCCTGTTCTGATGCCACTCGTCGAGGGAAGACCGCTAATCATGTATCTGACCGTCTTAGAGAATTCAATGGGGTGCGTACTGGGGCAGCATGACGAGTTTGGCCGAAAAGAGCACGCCATTTATTACCTTAGCAAAAAGTTTACCGACTGTGAAACCAGATATTCATTGCTCGAGAAAACTTGATGCACTTTGGTATGGGATGCTCGCCGGCTAAGGCAGTATATGTTGACTCATACCACTTTGTTGATATCTAAGATGGATCCGATAAAGTACATCTTTAAGAAGCCTGCTTTGTCTGGGAGGATAGCTAGATGTCAGATGATCCTAACGGAATACGGCATACAGTACACGACCCAAAAAGCTATAAAGGGTAGTGTGCTAGCTGATCATCTGGCCCATCAAGCTGTAGAAGATTACCAATCCATGAAGTTTGAATTCCCTGACGAAGACATCATGACATTGGACAACTGCAAAGAGATCAGACCATATGATAGACCTGAACAAGGATCCCGATGGACCATGTACTTTGATGGGGCCTCCAATGCACTCGGTAACAGTATCAGTGTTATGCTCATATCTCCAGAAGGATGCCATACTCCTTTCACCGCCAGACTTTTCTTCAAATGTACGAACAACATGGCAGAGTATGGAGCATGCATCTTTGGACTCAAGGCTGCCATAGACTTGGGAATCAAATCCCTAGATGTGTTTGGGGACTCAGCTTTGGTCATCAGTCAGATCAAAGGAGAGTGGGATACTAAGCATCCAAACCTCATCCCTTATAAAGAACATGTTTTGACATTGTTACCACATTTCGAGCAGATTACCTTCGAGCACTTCCCGCGAGAAGAAAATCAGCTAGCAGATGCTCTAGCTACAATGTCATCTATGTTTAAACTTGATTGGGACAATGAGGCTCCCCAAATCACCATTGAACGGATAAACGAACCGACACACTGTCACGAGATTAATACCGAAGAAGTAGTGGACCAGCCGTGGTTTCATGAAGTCAAAAGGTATCTCGAGGCTCAAGAATACCCTGAAGGAGCTTCAGTCAACGACAAAAAGTTCTTAAGGAGATTCTCAGCTAAGTTCTTCCTAAGTAATTGCATTATGTACAAGCGTAATCATGATTCTATTCTGCTCCGTTGTGTGGACAAGATTGAAGTTGAAAAGATCATGGCTGAATTGCATGAAGGCACCTTCGGCACTCACTCTAGCAGGCATACGATGGAAAAGAAGATTCTACGGGCAGCCTATTACTGGTCTACCATGGAAGTTGACTGCTATCAACACTCCCGGACCTGCCATAAATGTCAAATCTATGCAGACAAGGTGCACATGCCTCCGGTTTCTCTAAATGTCTTAACAGCTCCTTGGCCTTTCGCTATGTGGGGAATCAACATGATTGGAGAGATCAAGCCTACAACCTCCAATGGACACCGCTTCATTCTGGTGGCCATTGACTATTTTACCAAATGGGTCGAAGCAGCTTCCTTCGCATCCGTTACTAAGAACGTTGTTGCCCGCTTCATCAAGCGGAATCTCATTTGCCGGTACAGTATCCCCGAAAGGATCATCACTGAAGACGGTACAAACCTTAACAATACTATGATCACCGCTTTGTGCAAGCAGTTCAAGATTAAACATCACAATCCATCCCCCTATCAGCCAAAGATGAATGGTGCGGTTGAAGCTGCTAACAAAAATATCAAGAAGATCATACAAAAGATGACAGTCACCTACAAGGACTGGCATGAGATGCTACCGTTTGCTCTTCACGGGTATCGTACCACGGCACGCACATCAACTGGGGTAACACCCTATTCCTTAGTATATGGAATGGAGGCTGTTTTACCTATCGAGGTTCAGATTCACTCCTTTAGAATCATGAAGGATGCAGGTTTGAGTGAAGACAATTGGATCCAAACCCGACTTGACCAACTGAATTTAATTGACGAGAAGAGACTTACTGTTGTTTGCCATGGTTAGACATATCAAAAACGGATGATCAAAGCTTTCAACAAGAAAGTCAGACGCCAGATATATCAAGTCGGAGATCTAGTGATCAAGCGCATTATCTTGCCACAAAGTGATCCCAGGGGAAAATGGACTCCTACCTATGAAGGACCATTTGTAATCAAGAACATCTTTTCCGGTGGGGAAATGATCTTAACCACCATGGACGGCGACGATCTGCCGCACCCTGCGAACGCAGACATAGTCAAAAGATACTACGCATAAGAGACCCGCTAGGTTGACACACCTAGGCAAAACAAGGGAATCCCGACGAACCAAAAAGGTTCAGGCAAAAATTAGGGATAAAATAAAAAATCTGTACACCCGGCAAGTTGAAAACCCGAAAGGGCGACTTGGGCAAAAAGGGTTTCCCGGTGGACTGAAAACCCGAAAGGGCGGTCCAGGAAAAAGTTAGGGAATTAAAGCGTATGACTATGTCTCGTCGGATCACTTTAAGGACAATCTCTTCACATGCAAACTCTGAGCTTCTGATCAATCCAATCATCTTCGGACGAAGCAGCAAATGGACAAGATATTCAGAGATACGAAGGCTATAGCGGAATGGGAACCCCGTGGGATTTTTACACATAGCTATTTTTCTTTGTATAAATTTTTTCTTACTTTTATGACACCATCCTCTTACTAGGATATCTGTCTCCTTTGTACAAAACACTTATTCAAAGTAAATACAAATATATCTCTTTCAAAGTACAGAAAAATATTTTCCTTTTTCTTTACACTTGTGTTTTTATTTGCAAAAACGTCCAATGATTCATTGATGAACGTATGCATTTGAACATAATTACTGTTTACAAATAAACAGGATGGAAGAGAACAATTACTGACAGACTGAAAGGATAGGAAAACGTCTTTAGGCTATTCCATGAGCAATCCCCATAGTACATCATCTAGATCCCCAGAGGAGCTAAAATTTCAAACCCTAAATCCCTATCAGAGTTAAAACTTCAAACTCCCAATCCCTAGCGGAGCCAAAACTTCTAACTATCAATCCCCAGTGGAGACCACCCAGTTTCTCCATATTCCCCAAAAGTTATCTTGAAGTATGAAAATCAACCAGATAACAGTTAACTTTTGTCTCTCCTCAACCTAGGATAACTCCCCAGTAGAATGGCAGACAACCCAAACTCCTGAACCTACTCACCAGCAGTAAGCCTTCTTCCCCACAGAGTTTTCATTACTCTCCAACAGAATGAAGATTCTCATTCTTAATTCCCCGCAGAAGTCATCAGAGTCTTCCTTATTCTCCAGCAGAACACAGATTCTCATTGTGTAACCCCTAGTAGAAGTCATCAAAATTCTCTGGATTCCCCAAGCAGGTTACTCAAGCAGTATACGGCATTGCTCACAACAGAACTTTTGTCAATACTCCAACTTCAAGACATAAAGGATCCTTATATCCCCACATAAGTTGCCAAGGATTTCTTACCCTCAGCAATTAAGGATTTTTAATCCCCAACAGTCGCCAAGGATTTCTTATCCTCAGCAGTCAAGGATTTATTTTCCCCGACAACAATCAAGGATTTATTTTCCTCAGCAATACAGCAAATCAGCTTAAATGCGCATACATTACATCCATTAATCATAAACATTAATAAAGCACATATGTTGAATCATACATTTCATGCAACATAACTTTGTGTTTTCAGCTAACATTTTACCCTTTTCAGGATAAGATTAACAGCTACCGTTTAACAATATGCAATCATGATACAGTACAGATACACTCCAGACACGAAAGTTATTCTGTTACTCATTCAGATTCAGATCTAAGGTACAATTTATATACGCTCCAGACGCGGATGCTATTCTATTACTCATTCAGATTCAACTATCAGATACAGTTCAGATACGCTCCAGACACGGATGCCATTCTGATACTTATTCAAATTCATATTTCAACATTCAGATATAGTTCAGATACACTCTAGACACGGAAGCCATTCTATTACTCATTCAAATTTCAAGTTCAGATACGCTCCAGAGACGGATGCCATTCTGGCCCTTATTCAAATTTCACACTTTTGATACAGTACGAATACGCTCCAGAAATGGATGCTATTCTGTTTCTCATTCAAATTCCAAGTCTCCAGATACAACTCAGATACGTTCCAGACGTGGACACCATTCTGATAATTATTCTTTTGACTTACAACTTACAATTCAAAAAACATTCTTGGATGGCATCTACAAGCCCATCTCCAACAAGATTCTATCACCTCTCCAAATGGCATCTTTAAGCCCATTCCCTCAACTACGTTTTGACGAGTGCAAATTTATGGGCACTCTAGTGTCCAATCATCTTTTACCTTCGAGTCACGAACGACAAAGATCGCCAATCTAACTCTTCAGGTTCAAGAAGATTGAACAGGGGCAACTGTTGTACCCCAAAATTTGCCCTCTCATTTATCAAGTTTTTTCTCACAAGACTTTTTGGACTCAAGACAGGATTAGGGTTTGCTCAGATCAGGACATCTCATTTTGCACTGATGACCCCAAATTAGGGTTTGAGTTTGCACAAGGATTTTTGGACCACCAATGCTTCATGTGACTTTCATACATCATGTTGGACCCCTAAAATTGCTCATGTTAAGTTTCAAGCCTTGAAGCACATTTTTTACCAGTCAATTGGACAGTTGACCTAAAAATCAGCTGTATTGGGGAAAAAGTCAACCATGGCCAATTTACAGTCAAACTTCATAATTTTTGATCCACAATAACATTCTAGACTCATATGTAACATTTGATCAAGTTTGGATCACAACTCCTCAAGAAAGGGAAATTTCTGATTTTTAACCTAGCCAATGACCAATTGGGTTCAAACATGATTTCAAGGGTTCAATGGCATCATCTTGACCTAATTACATGTTTCAAAAGATCTCAAGTTCATTGGATTGACAGATGAATTTTGCAGTCAACTGTTCAAAAGTCAACTGTACATTGAAAAGTCAAACTTTGACTTTTTGGTCAAAATCAAATGCCAAGGGTCACAATTCATCAAGATATGTCAAAATATGAAACTTGTTGACCAAGAAAACCAATTTTGAAAATTATGGTTTTGAATTTGAAAATTTTCATAACTTAGAATTTTTCTAAGTATGGAAATTTTCTTATTTTTTCCTAACTTTTCACCACTTTTTCACCATGATGCAATTGGATTCAAAGAAAACTTCCAACATGAAAGTTGTAGTCCTCCATGAAATCTATAACTTTTCTTCACAAATTTTTCCCAAAGGATTCTTGTATATCAAGTTATGAATTTGTGAATAGAGGTCCATGAACTAAATAACTTAGTGAAAATTTGCCCTAATTTAGGCAGTTTTTTGACCCAACTTCATGGACATTTTTCACCTAGTTCCAAGAGGTATCTAAAATGAATTTGAAAGATGGATTATAGATCACACTGCAAGCTTTCCAAAATGTCCAAGAACTCCTCCAATATCATTTGTGGTTAGGGAGAATCGAAGAAGAGAAAATGGCATTTTATCACTTTTGTTCATGCCATTTTTACAAAGTGTCAAGTTGCAAATCTGATCTTGGATACTTGTACCTTGCATTACAGGTCCTAAAATCATTCTACACTCCATAATTTAATGCTAACTTAGAAGATAAAGGCTTTATTTTGGCTTTTGGAACATTGTACAAGAGATGATTCCATTAATGGCATAAAGGACACATTGCCATTTTCATAAAGGCAAGCTTTTGCAACTTTATCATTCTTGAGCCTTGGACCTGTTTCTTTGAGGCAAGCAATCTCCACAGATCTTAAGCAATATGTACCAACTCCTATCAGCTCACAAGCAAGCAATACAAGCATGTTTGCATAAGTCATTTCACCTATCTTAAAATGCAAGAAAAGTTGCAAAAGAAGTCATAACTTGTACAACAAGGGAAGAGTGGACTTTGTATCATTCTATACATATTCACAAAGTTATTACAACTCAGGACACGAATGCTTAACATCTGAAACCCTCCAAAACTCCAAAATTGCATTTTTCCGCCCAAACTCAGAGCTTCTGCAAAAATCTTGCCAACTTCATTTTGGCTCGTACGTTTTGCCCTTTAATACTTGAAACATCTTATCCACATAATATCAAAGCCATCCAAGCCCTGGTCCTGGTTCTGTGAGCTCTGTTTCAGCCATTGCCATTTTCAAACTTGGAGCTTGCAACTTGACTTCTACAGATAGTTTTGACCATCCACAAAGCAAGCTAGGTATTGGAATAGTTTGAAGGAAGCTCAAGGAAGCTCACAAGATCCTCAGGCCTCACTCAAAGTCCCCACATTGTCATATCCAAATCCAGCTAAAGAAGGTATTTTTCAAAACTTTATCTCTCTATTTAGGCATCCTCAAGCCACGATTTATGAAGAAAAAATGTAGCTCTAATCATGGTGAAGTTGTACATATGCATACTTGTCATTTATATTAACCATGCTGTGAGAATTTAAAGTTTGAAGTTCATGAAATAATTAGGTCACGAATTAGGGTTGATTAAATTCTCTCTGATCTTTGAGAGTTAGGTTACAAATTTTATACCATTGGAATCGTGAGATTAAGTGCTACATGTTTCATGTTACAAGTTTTTGTTTTTATGCAAGTATGAGAAAGTTGCAGGTTTGAGTTGAAAGCGCGCGCAGGAGGAGACAGAGGACAGGGACGAAGCTTGCCTTGGGATTTTTGCATTTCTGGCGTTTTTGTTTTTACTTTTCACACCCCCTGTATTACTTTTGCACCCCCTTGCATATTTGTTTTATTTTTCATATTTCTTTTTATATTTTTATATTTATTGCTTTTATTTATTTTTCTGAATCATAAAAATCATGAAAAATATTTTCTTTATTTTTAACATTTTATTTTATTTTTTTATTATTTTTTTGGCATAAAAAATAGTCTTATTAGGATAATGGACTTTATTTTCTTAAATAAATTGTAAATATATTTAATAAATACTATACATTTTTATTTTATTATTTTACACACAAAATATTTATTTTTTATACATATTTAATTTTTAATATTTGTATATAATATTATTTATTATTTTCTAGTACAAAAATGGACAAAATAAATAATAGGAAACATATTTTTCTTTTAATTTGAAAACTAGGATTTCATCCCTCCAAAAATAATAATATTTTTTCTCTTATTTTTAGGGTTTAAATAATTCATTTTTCACATACAAAGAATCAAATATAAAACATTTTTGCATAAATACATTTGCATTGCATTTTAAATACGTGTACATTTATTTAATTTGTGCAATATTCAATTGGGTTGTAATAGTATTTTTAGGGTTTATTTTGTGCAATATCCCCATTCAAAAACTTGTATCCCCCTCCCATAATATTTGTTGTAATAGCTTAGTTTACATTTACGCAATTTACCGCTTTATATACTTGTGTAGTAAATTAGGGTTTTGCATGATAAGACCAAAAATCAAACAAATAGAAATAACCTAATGCAAGACAAAAGCATGAAAAATGACACACATTGCACACAAGCACCCTTAGAGTTTCTCCCACTTGGTTGCCTAAATAAAAATGGCCATGTTACACACGCGAAGTATCTTGGCAAAACAAAACAAAATAAGATCATAGTCCCTCGATGACGCTATCAAAAGGTTTCCTAAACAAAGATGATCTTGGTCCCTCAAACATGCTAAGATACTTGGCAATATTGCTATCATGGTCATACGATGACCCACACTCGTCCCGTTTACATCCAAAGATAGGGTTGTTTACCAAATCAATGGTAAATCAACAATATCAAAGGAATAAAAATGCACAAGAAAGACTTTTGAGTAGGTAGATAACTTCTAGTTACTTGATCAATTTCAAAACAATCCTTGCTATTTTCAAAAACAAACACACACACATTTCAAAACATTTTACAAAATATTGAAACATTTTTCAAAAGACAAACATCTTTGTATACATTCTTACGAACGAGAATCATTACAAAGATTGCCTAAACGAATGACCTCTTTTTCAAAATACTTTCAAAACCACACAAAGCACCATTTCAAACAATTTCAAAGCAAAGCAAGTGATCTAAACAAGTAACTAAGAGCCCATGAAAAACCATGGATGAAAAGGACGCTAGCACCTTCCCTTTTCATAATCTACCCCCCGAACCCAAAAACAATCTCAAAGGTCTTTCTTGTACTTTTTTACCTTTCCTTTTGGATAAAAGAAAAGTCGGTGGCGACTCTTGCTAACTGCAACATTTGCGAACACAAACACAAAACCTCAAGTCAGTTCTCCCACCGCATCATACAATGCATTAATGAGAATAACCAAAGTCTGACATAAGGACAAATGGTTAAGCAAACAAAGAAATTACAACTAAAAATTCAAATAAACAGAAGTTTCTCCGTCTAAACTTCTCACTTCAGACGACGTGTCTTTGAGAGGTGACAAAAGAACTCCAATTGATCATCTTGTGTGAATTCCAACACTCCTTCGTCAATAAGGTCTTGAATCTTGTTCTTCAATGCCCAACAGTGGTTAGTGTCATGTCCAGGACTGTTGGAGTAGTACGTACACCTTTCTTCATGATTGTAACGGGGAGAAGCAATAAAGAGTTTTAGAGGATTCTCCCTCAATGTAACCAGCTTGGCTTCCAACATATGATGCAATGCTTGAGCCAGGGGCATGTTGATCTCAGCAAATTTTCTTCCTTGTTTATGCCGACCACCTTGTCGTTGTTGGCGAGGTTGCTGTTAGACTCTTGGTATAGTAGCCATTTTGAAGGGTGCTCTCTCGACCAAACCAACTTCTAGTCTCATCAGAGGCTGATTAATGACTCAATCCCCAATTCTAGCTGTTTGCCCCATATGGTTGCATCTATCTTGATGAAGCTTGTTGACAAGGGCTCTCGGCTCTTCTTGTCCCAGGGCTAAGTTTTGGATAAGATCCACCTAACCTACCATCTGTCCCATCATCTAGATTTTCATGGTTGTCATTTTAGTTTGTAATCGTTCAAAATGGTCATCCCTGCTGTCCTTAGGATTCTTCTTGGTCATGCTCTCCATGAGGAGTGCTTTCACTTCTTCTTGCCCCTTGGATAGGTTCAGGAATAAATCTCGAAGTTGAGCATTTTGGGTCTGAAGACTATGACAGTCTGTTCTAGAGCCATCTCTACTGAAATAAACAGTAAGCAGATGAGAAACCTGTGAGGGGAAAACCTATTATGATGACATGCATGTTATGTGGATGCGATGTTTTCAAGGACCTCATGGAGTAAACATAAGAAAATGTTAGAAGTTGAACTTTGATCATAACTTTGAGTACATAACTTTGTATTGTTGAATATCCTTGCACGAGAATCAAGTCACCATGTCGAGTGGGTCATAGCCCTTAACTCAAGTTATCGTGCTTTGGTCTTTGATGGCGTTTGGTTAGAGGAAAATAAATCCTCTTTCCCCTTGATGGACGTCTGGTTCATCATGTCCCTGCACCACAGGCCCTTGAGATCCTTGAAATGGTTATTGACAATGTTATGGTATGATGTCATGATGTTATGTACAAGTATGCACACAAAGCAAACAAGTCGTTATGTACAAATAATCGTATACACATAAAGCAGGAAAGTCCTTAGGTTTAGGCTTGCATGGGGTTTATAGGTAAGTACCCTCTTGAAGTTTAGTTGGCTCAACCTGTCCTAGAAAGTAACCGGGTTCTAGGGGATCTCAATATCACTAATCTTTCTTCATCCGGCATTGTTTCAGCGCAAGCCTCTTTATTGGCGACTGAAATATCCCGAAAGTATTATCTTAATGAGTGTAGTATCGAGTATCAACCAACTTCGGATTGCACCAAAGTCGGCTATCTCACTACTTCCTAATGGTCAAGCTGTTTAATTAAAGGTTCTAAGGTCAGTTAGTGCTTCATGACACCACACAACCGCCTTGTATTCTCCTTGACTAAACTCGAGGGCTACCGGTACCAACAAATGTGTTACACTAACATAGCCATCGCTTCAACCATGTCAGTATACCCCGCATAGTCCCCACGATCTATTGCTACTTACCTAATGGTGTTACCAGTTCCGGGTAGAGGATCAAAAACCCAAACAAGGACCCAAAATATAAAGCAAGCAAGTCAAACAATGAAATAAATTAAATGTGATCTATCTCTAAGGTAACCCCACTTTTTCAATTAATTCCCAACAGAGTCGCCAGTTTTGTGATACGGTGGGAGAACTGAATTGGGTGTTTTGCGTTTTATCACAATTATTGCAGATAGCAAGAGTCGCCACCGACTTTTCTTTTATCCAATAAAGGAAAGGGTGAAAAGAACAGGAAAGACCTTTGAGATATTTTCTTGAGTTCGGAGGGTAGGTTATGAAAAGGGAATGTGTTAGCACCCTTTTCATCTGTAGTTATCTACGGGCTCTTATTTGCTTGCTATATCATTTGAAAATGCTTTGTTTGAAAATGTGTTTGTGATGGAATTTTGAAAGTATTTTGAAAACTTCTTTGTTTCGTCAAACTTTGTAATGATTCTCGTCTCTATAAGAATGTATATAAAGTGTTGGTTTTGAAAATAGTTCAAAGAGATGTTTGCTTTTGAAGATGTTTTGAAAGTGTGGAAATAATTTCATTTTGCGAGCAAGCAACTACGAGCGTCCTACCTACTCAAAAGGTCTTTGTTCTTTTCCTCTTCCTTTAGATGTTGCTATGTTACCATTGATTTGGTAAGAAGCCCCATCGTTGGATGTGAAGGGACAGGTGTGGGTCAATCGTATAGTTATAGAAGTCAACCTATGAGACGTTGTATCAATTTTCGTAAGGGACTAGATCGTTTACCAAAGGCAACATCGAGGGACATCGAGGGACTATGATCTTTTTTATCGAGGGTCTTTGCTAAAACGCCCAAATTCGAGGGACATGACTATTTTCCGAGGTAACAAGCGAGGTTACCCTAGAGGTGCACGTGTGTGAATAGTGTGTTTGATTGCACGCATTTTTGTATTTGAAATTAGGGATTTCTAACAGTTGATTTTATCTTGCCATACACACCCTAATTACTAACAATTTATATTAAAGCGGTAAATTGCGGAAACTAAAGTCCTAAGCTATTAAATCATTAGGGGATGGGGGATACAAATGTACAAATGGGGATTGAAAGAAGTTAAACCTAATTATTTATTACAACCATTTTGAATAAATTTACAAGAAATGACCTGAATATAATGTACAAGGAATATAAAAAGAAATGGATTTTGCTTTGGATTTTTGTTAGGATAATTGTTTTGACCTAATTAACCTAAAGGGATATGATTAATAAAAAAAATATGAAAATTAATCCTAAGTTAAAAGGAAATCAAATTAATCAAGAAATCATTTTTTAGGTTTTTTATGGAAGGCTTTTGGTTAATTAAAAAAATATGAAAATATAAAAAATAAAAAAACAGCGCAAAAGAGAGAAAAAACAAATCTTTCGACAACATGTGTCGAAGCATGTGGATCGAAGCATGTTGAATCACACACCATTTTTTCCTTCTGTTTGGGCCTGTGAAGCAGTGTGTGTCGAAGCCTAAGGCTTTGTGTCGAACCATGCTGTAATTTCTCACTCCAACATTGTTTTTATGGTCTGTACATGTTAGTTCTTAACATATAGTTGACAAGAAAGAAAAACAAACAGAAGGGGAGCTTAGAAGGCAATAAATATTACATGTTATCTTCAAAGATGAATCATCAATGATGCTTGAAACGAAAGGTTTAAAGTCAAGAAGACTTACCTTGAAGCAGGAATGTGTGCTTCGAACTTGAGTTGCTGCCTTGAATGTTCTTGAATTCGAAGAAAAGAAATAGAGGTGTTGTTTTTGGATCTGGGTTTGAGTGTTTTAAGGTTTCTCACTTAGTGTTCTCTCCTCTCTCTTTTTTTCTTCTTCTCCTTTTTCCTTCCTCCAAAAGCCCCCCTTTGTGTGGTTTGAAACAACTTATTTATAGAAGAGTCTTACTGGGGTTTTGGGGGGAAAAATAAATAAAATTTGAACAGTTTGGGTATATTCTTTTCATAGCTTTCAAGGTGTAGCTCTTATATGCTAGTTTGGTGCAAATATAGGATTGGTTTAGGAGCAGCATAGCAGGACTGTTTTGTAGTAATTTTGGAATGTTGTGGCTGCTTGGTGCAGGGTTGTTTCATAGCAGTGCAGCAAACTGCTTTTTGACATGGTTTTAGGGTGTTATATGGATAATAAAGCAATCTTCTTGAATACTTCACCCTTTCGTTTTGATCACATAGATCTACAAACCTTCGACCAAACTCATCAACAGACAAAACAATATTGTTTCCACCAATTGTATGTTCTTCGAATGGACCACATGTACCACTTACTTTGTCCTTTCATTTTGATCATGAAGGTCCACAACCTTCGACGAAACTCGTCAACAGACAAAACAATATTTGTTTCCACCAATTATGTGTTCTTCGAATGGACCATATTCCTCTGAATGTACCACTTACTTCGTACTTTTGTTTTGATCACGTAGGTCCACAACCTTCGACCAAAATCATCAACAGGAAAAAAAAATTAGTTCCACCAATTATTTGTTCTTCGAATGGACCATATTCCTATGAATGTACCACTTTGAGTATGCAAGATGATCTTATTGGCATAGTCAAAACGAAAGAATTTCTGGATTGCTTTCCTACCAGTAACCATCAGTTAATTAAGTGGTCTAAAGTTCAAATTTCCAAACCTCAAATTTTAATTCATAGTGTAGAAACTATGTGTGTCGAAGGGCTTAGTGGTGGATCGAAGCAAGTTGCTCGAAGGAAGTTATTGCCCAGTCGAAGCTTGTGGATCGAAGCAAGTATGAAGATAGACTTGTAATCCATAGTGTCGAAACTATGTGTGTCGAAGGGTTTAGAGGTGGATCGAAGCAGCTTGCTTCGAAGGAAGCCATTGCCCGGTCGAAGCTTGGGGATCGAAGCAAGCTTGCTCTCCTTTGTTTTGTAATCCATAATGTCGAAACTATGTGTGTCGAAGGGTTCATAGGTGGATCAAAGCAGGTTGCTTCGTAGGAAGCCATTTCCCAGTCGAAGCTTGGGGATCGAAGCAAGCTTGCTCTTCTTCGATTTGTCAAAAATCTTCCAACCACCCTTTTCGATCCGTCATGTAGTTCGAACATCCAGAACCAGATTTTGAATTCGACATGGTTATCTACAACTGCGCACTTTTTATTTTATCTTCTTTGCCCTTTTGACAGTTTCCTCTTCTCCTTTTGAAGATTTAGAAGTTCCATCTTTCGACCTGATGCTTTAAAAGTACAATATTATCCATGGAAACTATATTGGGCATTAAAAAGTCCAATTGTACTTGTGCAAACTTGAGCTTTTTTGGAAATCTTTATGAGAAATTCCTTGAGAAAAGAGAGGGAAAAGTTTGGGTTACAATAACATGAAATCTTCTTCTAAGCAAATTACACAAGTGTTTTGAGCATATATCATTTTACTCTTCTTCGAGCAACAACTCAAGTGTTAAAACAATCTACATGAAGAGATATGAACATAAACACTATCTGAGCAACAACTCTAGTGTTCATTACAATCTTCTACAAATATGTATATGATCAAAAGTTTGGTATCATCTTGTAGTGTTCTTCTTCATCTTCTTTTTGAGAAAGCTACGAGCAACAACTCCTTGCTTCTTCTGAGATCTACAAAAATGTATGTGATTGGAAATTTAATAACATCTTGTAGTCTTCTTCTTTATTTTCTATCTTCTTATAGTGGTATTTAGTATGTATAACATTGCAGCTTTAACATCTTCAGAGTCCACTACTTTCCTTCCACATGATGAAGCTTGTTGGCCAATGACAACGGTTAAATTGCTAACCAGCAATTTATCTTTGAATCTTTGATCTTCTTTTATAGCCCTTGGCAGAGAGGGACGTTGTGAGGATATAACAGAGTTTTCCTGCACCAACGGTTAGTTCCTGTAACACAGTGGAAGAAGTGACTTGGGTGTTTTGCGTTTGTTTGCAATTGTTGCGGATAGCAAGAGTCGCCATTGAATTTTATTTTATCCAACAAAGGAAAGGCTGAAAAGAATAGGAAAGACCTTTCAAGATTATTTTCTTGAGTTCGGGGGGTAGGTTATGAAAAGGGAAGGTGTTAGCACCCTTTTAATCCATAGTTATCTACGGGCTCTTAGTTTCTTACTAGATCACTTGCTTTTATTTGAAAATGTGCTTTCTGGTGTGTGTTTGAAGATATTTTGAAAATGTCTTTGTAATGATTCTCGTTTCTATAAGAACGCGTACAAAGTGTTGGTTTTGAAAATAGTTCAAAGAGGTGTTTGTGGAATGTGTTTTTGAAAGTGATTTTGAAAAGTGTCTTTGTAATGATTGTCGTCTCTATAAGAACGCGTACAAAGAAATTTGTCTTCTGAAAATGCTTCAAATGAAAGTGTTGGTGTATAAAATGTTTTTGTTGTGAGCAAGCAAGCAACTATGAGCGTCCTAGATACTCAAAAAGTCTAATGTTCTTTTCCTCCTCCTTTAGGTGTTTCTATCTTACCATTGATTTGGTAAGAAGCCCCATCGTTGGATGTGAAGGGACGGGCGTGGGACGTTTGTATAGTCATAGAAGGCAACCTATGAAACGTTTTAGCAATTTTTGTTTAGGGACTAGATCGTTTATCGAAGGTAACATCGACGGTCATTGGGGGACTATGATATTTTATCGAGGGTCTTTGCTAAAACGCCCATATTCGAGGGACATGACTATTTTTTCGAGGCAACAAGTGAGATTACCCTAGAGGTGCATGTGTGAATAGTGTGTTTCTTTGCATGCATTTTGTCTTTGATTTTTGGGTTGTCTACTTGTTGGTTTTATCTTGTCGTACATCCTAATTACTAACATTTGTACAAAAGCAATAAAAATGAAGAAAATAAATCCTACACTATTACAACCATATTGAATAGCAAGAAAATGTAAAGACAAAACAAAATGAAGAAAGGAAAAAATAAGCTTTTCGATTTAGGCAGAAACACCCTTCGATTCTGCCTGTCATGGCTTCCTTCGATTTGGCCTGGAAGTAGTAAGGACATGTCTTTTGATTTCATGCTTTTCCTGCTTCTTTTGAGTGGGGCCTGGAACCAGCGTGAGGTGCACTCTTCACCTCAAGCTCCTTGTTTCCTTCTCGATTGGGCCTGGAAGTCAGTGTGGACAACCTTCTCTTCTTCGTTTGGACTACAAAGCAGCAAGGACCTTCAAAGCAGCATGAGTGCGTATCCTCTGTTCACGCCCTCATAGACTTTCGTTTGGGATTGTGAGGCAGCCAGGGGGAAGCCTAAGGCTTCATTTCACACAAGACTTTTTCTTTCATTTAGGGTCTGTACAGGTTAGCTTTAATGTATACTTGGACAAGAAAAAGCATGCAATCGAAAGTATAGAAATAAAAAGTGAACAAATGTTATTTACATGTTATGTTTGAAACGAAAAGCTTAAGGTTAAGGGGACTTACCTTGATTGACATTGGAATGTAAGTGTTGGACCTTGAGCTACTGCCCTGGGTGCTCCTAGATTCAAAGGAAAGAAATAGGTGTGGTGTTTCTTTGATCGGATTCAAAGGTCCAGGAGAGTGGAGTTATGTTTGTTGTTACTGGATTCGAAGGAGAAGAACAGGTGTAGTGTTCTTTCTACTGGATTCAAAAGAAAAGCAAAGTATGGGGTTGTTCCTGGATTTGAAGGAAGGAAACAAAGTGTTATGTTTCTAGTTCTGGATTCGAAAGGGTCAGAAACAAAGGTATGGTCTTTTGAATCTGGGTATGATAATGTGTTAAGTGTTTCATAATTTTCACAAAAATCAAAGTTTTTCCCAGCTATCAAAAACCTCTGGATGTGTTGTCCAGTCCCTTTAGATGTTATGGAGCCTGTTATTTATAGGCAAAGTCGGATGAGGTTTAGGAGGGAAAACAAAAGAATTTGAACAAAATGGGTAAACTGTTTTTGTAGCTTTCGAGGGGCAGTGTTCGTATGCCAAATTGGTGCAAGAATAGGGGTAGTATTTCAGGACTGCTGTGCAGCAGTTTTGGAGCGTTATGGCCAGTGCATCAGGCCTGAACTTGGCAGCAAGCATCTTTTGACATCTCAACCTTTCGTTTTGACCACCTAGGTCCAACCTTCGACCAGATTCTTCTTCAAACAATACTATTTGATTTTCACTCAATAAGTGTCTTTCGAATGGATCATACGTGTATCTTTGAAAAGGGCCAAAGATGTATCCTTCGAATGAGCCACCAAGGTGTGTGTCATGATGTAGAAATTGTGTGTGTCAAAAAAGACTGTTTCCAAAGGAAATATTGCCCATTCGAAGCTAGCGTGAAAAATGGCCAATGCTTTGTGGGCACCATTGCCTTGTGAATGCTAGCCATGGGGAAGCTCTTGCCTGGGGCATACTGGCCTAAAGGGAATCCTGGCTTTTGTGAATTGAATGAAGCATGCAAAGGGCAAATGGCTTCTGAATCGAAAGGAAGTTGCAGGAGGCCATTGCCTTATGCCTGCTGGCCTGAAGAAGGTCCTTTCCTTGTGAATTGGGAGCAAGTGTAAAGAAGGCATTTGTCTTCTGAATCGAAGGAGGCTAGTAGGAAGCCACCCATTTCTGAATCGAAGGACATAAACAGGAGGTTTTTCCTCTTTGAATCGAAGGAGACTACAAGAGGCTCTTTGCCTTGTGTCTGCTGGCTTGGTGGGAGCTCTTGGATGCAAGAAGGAAGTTATTCCTCAATCGAAGTCTGTATGCATCTAACCATTACTTTGTGAATCAAAGCAAACATGGAGAGAATTAATTTTCCAATCAACACAGGCATGCATGCATCAGATGTCCAATCGAAGCAGGCATGCAGGCTACCATTACATTGTGGATCGAAGGAGACACAAAGGATGGATCGAAGAAGGCATAATGGAAATCCTAGTCCAATCGAAACAGTCTTGAAAAAGACTAAAGTCCAAATGTAGAAAGGAGAATCTAAGAAGGCTTGAAGGAGACCCTAGTCCAATCAAAGCCTTGCAAATCGAAGTAAACTTGTTTTTTCTCCAATTTTGTCAAAAATATTATTTTTATCTATTTTTCCCCTTTTTTAACAGTTTCCTCTTTAACTTGATGCTAGAAAATCCAATTGTACTTGTTCAAGCTTGAATTTTGAGAATCCTTGTGAGAAATTCCTTGATAAATGAGATGGAAAATTTTTTAGTACAAAAACTGCCCATGTTCAATCTTCTTAAACTTGAAAAGCAAGTATGGAACATTACCATTCGTAGCTTGAAGGTAGAAGATGATTGAACACTAGAGTTCCCAGAAATTTGCACTTGATGATGTGGTTATTGATTGTGTAGGGAATGGGCTTAAAGATGCCATTTGGAGAGATGATGGAGAGTTGTCGGAGATGGGCTTATAGATGCCATCCAAAGGTGATTTTGACAGAAATTTGACTAAGTCTAAGCTTGACTTAAATTGGAAAAGAATCAGAATAAATCTTTGGAGCGATTTATTTGAACCAGAGAAAGTGTCTACCGGAAAGGAATCAGAATAAACCATTGATCCATTTAAACTGAACCAACAGAGCACTTGAATAATCTTTAACTGGAAAAGAAATCAGAATAAATCTTTGGAGCAATTTATCTGAACCAGAGAAAGTGTCTACCGGAAAAGAATCAGGATAAACCATTGATCAATTTAAACTGAACCAACAGAGGTCTTGAATATTCTTTAACTTTAAAATAACTAGAATAAATCTTTGGAGCGATTTATCTGAACCAGAGAAAGCGTCTACCGGAACAAAATCAAGATAAACCATTGATCGATTTAAACTGAACCAGCAGAGGTCTTGAATAATCTTTAACTGGAAAAGAATTAGAATAAATATTTGGAGGGATTTATCTGTACCAGAGAAAGCGTCTACCGGAACAGAATTAGGATAAACCATTAATCGATTTAAACTGAACCATCAGAGGTTTTGAATATTCTTTAACTGGAAAAGAATCAGAATAAATATTTGGAGCGATTTATCTGAACCAGAGAAAGTGTCTATCAGAATGGAACCATGATAAACTATTGATCAATTTAAACTAAACCAGCAAAGGTTTTGAATATTCTTTAACTGGAAAAGAATCAAAACAAATCTTTGGAGCGATTTATCTGAACTAGTAGATATAGTGAGTATCAGAATAATATTCATAAATGGATTGTATCTGACTTGTATCTGAAAAATGTATTGAATGAGCGTCAGAATGACACCTGTATCTGGACCGTATTTGAGAAATATGCTGAATGAGTATCAGAATGACATCCGTATCTGGATCGTATCTGGACTGTATTTGAGAAATATGCTGAATGAGTGTCAGAATAACATTTGTATCTGGATCGTATCTGGACTGTAATTGAGAAATATGCTGAATGAGTGTCAGAATGACATCTGTATCTGGATCATATCTGGACTGTATTTGAGAAATGTGTTGAATGAGTGTCAGAATGACATTCGTATCTGGACTGTAATTGAGAAATATGTTGAATGAGTGTCAGAATGACATCCGTATCTGGACTATATTTGGAAGGGGATCTGGAGTAAGTATCGGAATGTCAACCGTATCTGGATCGCATCTGAATTGTTTCTAGAAGAGAATCTGGAGTAAGTATCAGAATGTCAACCGTATCTGGATCGCATCTAAACTATTTCTAGAAGAAAACTGGAATAAGTATCAGAATGTCAGCCGTATCTGGATCGCATCTAAACTATTTCTAGAAGAGAATATGGAGCAAGTATCAAAATGTAACTGTATCTAGATCGCATCTGAATTGTTTCTTGAAGAAATATGGAATAAGTATCAGAATGTCAGTCGTATCTGGATTGCATCTGAACTGTTTCTAGAAGAGTGTATGAGAAGGAACCCGTGTAGGATTGCTTCAACTGGTCGTGTAGATAATTATCCTGGCTAGTTTCAAGAATTAATCTACAATCAGTTGTCCTCATATAGTTGCCCTGTCTTGTTTCAGTTATTAATCTAGAACTTGTTTTTGTTGGTCGTAGAGATAGTTGCCCTGGCTGGTTTCAGGTATTAATCTCTGACCTTAGAAAGAAAGATAGTTTTCCTGGCTTGTTACATGTATTAATCTTCAATCTGCTCATGTAGATAGTTTTCCTGACTAGTTACAGGTATTAATCTACAATCAGTCATCCACAGATAGTTGTCCTGTCTTGTTTCATGTATTAATCTGGAACTGTTGAAAATTGTTGAACGATAGTTATGTGTTGATTGAACTTTCCTGAAAGGGTAAAGGGTTAGCTACATGCAATATCATGATGTATGAATTGCATGGCGTAATGATGTTATCAAAATAAATGAGATTGTGTTGTATGCGTTTCGTATGCATATGCTATGAATGTTGTTGAAATGTAATTTGTCTTGGAAAATAAATCATTGACCAATGTTGGGGAGTTTGGGGAAGTTAAATCTTGGACTGCCGTTGGGGATGAAGAGTATGCCCTTCTCCAGACCGTGTTTTAGAATGTTTTCACTGGGGATTCCCGTTTTATTGTTTGAGGAGAACTCCGTTGGGGAATATTGAATTTGTTTGAGGGAAACTCTAGAGAGTGTTGATTCCTGCTTGGGGATAGAGTTCAAGAGTTTTAGTTGCCCGTTGCTCTACTGGGGAGTTATCTCTTGATGGAAGAGAAAGGAAGTTAACAACTTGTAAAGAAATTAACCGTTATCTGGGTGTCTTCCAGGCTTTGGAGCAACTCACCGGGGATTGTAGAAAAGTCTACTGGGTAAGAGAGGTTATGGTCCCTTGATTTATAGTAGTCAGAGAGGCAAAATCAAGATGGGAAATCTGTAGTTTGTTGGGGAAATAAACCCTGTTGCCGATTTGCTGGAGAGGTGTTTTCTTTTGGCATAACTTCTCGAGGATTCTTCTTGAGACCAACATAGCTGGGAAGAAGGTTTTCCAGAGATTGAAACTCTGGCTATGGATTGCATGAATCCAATGAATTTGGTCTTGAGGGGTTTGTACCCTTATTCGTGAAGATTATTCTGTGTGGATAACCTTATAGAGATGACTCTATGGAGACTTGACTAGGAATCACTTTATGAAAAGGACTTTGTGGAGATTTGTCACTTCCCTAAGTAGTAAGTGTTGTAGTACTGCCAGAAAATGTTTGCTTGACCGTACATAACCCTTTTGCTGAAATTCACGTTCAATGCCCCCAAGTGATTCAGATACAAGCCTACCCCTAGTGTACTCAGCACTTCTTGAGAGATTTCTTGGAATCTTGACTTGACTGCCCCAGATGTGATAGACAATGATCATGTTGTGCCTCCTTGCTTATAGGATATTTTTCATTGGAAGTGTCATCCTATTTGAAGTGGTTATGTTCACTGAGAGAGTTTTTTTTTATTCGCTAGATATTCGTCGTGTGAATTTCTCCATTGTCAAACAAATAACCATATGCAAACAATGATATTCAAATAATGCAAAGTTTATGCTTGTATTGAAGTTTTGAAAATTCGTTTTAGCCGGTATAAGAATTTTGTAAGAATGTGAATTCAACTCAAGATTTGCAGTGAGCCTTACAGGAGTCGGGATACCTTTTACAACAGTATGCTTTCGAACTAACCCATGCTTCAATTAGGACTTTGAAAGGTTATATCGGGGTCTGGTTCACGGTTTAAGAAACAAAGGATAAGGCTTAAAGTGTAATTGTACCCGCCCGTTCTTCGTGATGTTCTCCAATCCTAAGCTCAGTCAATGGTGCGTTTGAACTCCTATTGAATCTGGAATGATGGTTTAGATATTTGGAAGTTTATTTGAGAAGGCAGTCATTTTTGCAACACTTTTCATGTTGTCGAGGACTTTTAGTGACCTCTTTTTGATTTATTATCCCTGATTTTTGCTTTATTGTTCTTGTTTTGAGATTACAGCCCGCGGGATGCCCTAGTTTTTCTTAAGTCTCCTTTATAGGTTTTGATTTAGTGGGCTTTTCCTTTTGAAAGATAATGACTGCCTATGTGATAGGGAACCATCGTCGTCTTTTTATTTTAGAGAAATGTTTTTGATGTCATTCGTTGTATACGAAGTGAAAGTTGGCGACTGAACGCACACTTGAATTAACTGAGAGACTACCCTGCCCTAGGTTTTGATTAAAGGTTTCATTTTGTGTGAAAAAGAAAACTCCCACTTCTTAGGCTCAAAGGGTTTGACTAGGGATTATCTTCCTTATAACTCCAGTGTTTAGGAATTGAAAGAATGCATGTACATCATCAACAAGGCCTGTTCAAAAGCATACTGTATGAGATTATGGCATTGTTTTCGTCATTCTCCCTCTAAAGGTTTGCAACTTTTTGAAAAAAGAGTTGAATATCATAAAGGGAGTAAAAAAACCATAGTTTAAATATAATGAAAATGAATGGATTAATTCAAGACAAACATATGCAATGCATTAATGAAAGTAACCAAAGTCTGACATATAAATAAGTGTTTAAGTAAACAAAGAAATTACAACTGAAAATTAGAATAAACAAAACATTTCCTCGCCCAGATCTTCAATTCATATGGATTCCCTTGAGGGGTGATAGAAGAGCTCTAGTTAACCGTCTTATGTAAAGTCCAATGCTCCTCCATCGACCAGGTTTTTAATCTTGTACTTCAACGCCCAACAATCGTTTGTATCATGCCCAGGACTATCAAAATGATAGGCACACCTTGCATCAGGATTATAGTTAGGAGAAGAAGTTTTGGGGTTTGGATGAGGTCCTATCAACGTAATCAGATTCATCCTCAACATGTGTTGCAATGCTTGAGACAGTGGCATGTTGATGTTAGTAAACTGTCTCTCGGGCTCGTTTTGCCTTTATTGATTTCCCCGTTAATGTTGGTGAGGTCGGTGTTGAGCCTATGATGTGGAAGTAATTTGGAAAGGTCTACTCTCAATCAAATTGGCTTCTTGTCTCACGGGAGGCTGAATAATGACTCGATCTCCAATCATAGCTTTTTTCCCCATATGGTTGCGTCCGTCTTGATGAAGCTTGTTGATACGGGCTCTCAGCTCTTCTTGCCCCTGAGCCAAGTTTTGGATAAGAGCCATCTGGCCTACCATCTGTCCCATCATCTGGATCTTCATTGTAGCTATCTCAGTTTGTAGTCGTTCCAACTGGTCATCCTTATTGTCCTCAGGATTCCCCATGGTCATACCCCTAGTGAGGAGTGCTTTCACTTCTTCTTGTCCCTTGAATAGGTTCAAGAACATTTCCTGAAGTTGAGCATTTTGAGTCTGAATGTCCTTGATAGTCTGCTCTAGAGCCATCTCTACTGAAATAAACAGTAAGCAGATTAGAGACCTGTGTGGGGAAAGCCTGTCATGATATGATGCATGCTATATGGATGCAATGTTTTCAAGGACTTAGAAAATTAAAAAAAAATTTAGACAAAAAGGGAGCAAACATCAATTGTATTAATAAGTTTAAATTGATTAAAACCATGCCCCTTGGGCTTACAATGGAGGAAATAAAGCAAAATAAACTCCTAAGACAAAAAGGTCGAACGTATCCTCTTTGGTGCAATGTAGGTGTTCAAATTTCGCTCCTCATGAAGTTGTCTCATAAGCTCCAAAACTTTCTTTTCACTCGCGTAGAATTGGGCTTCGAAGGTGTCTCGTTCTTCCTTCAGCTGGATCCTAGCTCTTTGTAAATCTTCAAGAGAAGTAGGCATGGTAGGATGAAGGGTATCATAAGGAATATCTCCTTCAACTAATGGCTCCATGATGATAGGCAAAGTGGTAGGGTATGGCATACTGAGTCTTTGAGCGCGAGTTCATACCCACTTAAGATATGGCTCCAAAGAAATGGAGTTCTTACGCCCCAATGTCTTGCTATCCACTTTGTTTATCATTCTCCAAGCTCATATAAACCTTTGATGGTAGCCTTGATTGGCTCCCTTATAGTCAAATACCAAACCTTGGATGAGTGCATCGTGAGGAGCATCTCTTCGTGCATGCCCAAATTATTGTAATGCAAGAGAAGGGTTACAGGTGATACCTCCCCTAATGCCTAAAAGTGGAACATTAGGGAATTCCCCACAACGGTCAATGATAATAGTATCCTCCAAGGATCGAGAACACCAATAAATGTCAAAGTGTGTGAGGGACATCATCCTTTGAGACCATGTCAAACCTTGCTTGTTATTCAGCATTGATAGAGGTAGGTGCAAAGTAAACCACCTAGAGAGTAGGGGAATGCAACACAAAAGAGTACCTCTTTTCTTCATGGTGCGAGTGTGGAAACAATGTAAAATGTCTCCAAGCAAAGTAGGTATAGGATTACGGGAGAGGAAAACCTTGATGGCATTCACATCTATGAATTGGTCTGGATTGGGAAATAAAACCAACCCATAGATTAGAAGGGCCAAGACATCTTCAAAAGCTTGAAAATCCAAATCCTCCCAAAATGAACGAGCTTTCTCCAATAGAAACTTGGCTAGGAAACCCTTAACTCCACTTCTTATCTCCCAATTTTTGTTATAATGTCGGCTCTCTTCAGATGCAGGGCTTCGACAATGACTTAAGGCTTTGGAGTCTCCTCTAAACCGGTGAACGGTATTTGATCAAGCATGGGCACTCCTAATAGTTGAGAGAACTCTTCTAATGTAGGCACCAACTGATAGTCAGGGAAGGTGAAGCAATGGTACATGGGATCAAAGAATTGGAAGAGCACACACATCATTTCTTCTTGGAAATTCGAGGTAGCCAAGCTGAGAAGTCGACCATATTTCTTGGTGAAGGGAGAATATCCAGGCACATTTGATGCTAATTCTTGGAGTTGAGGGTGGGCTTTCACGAAGCTAATTTGGATGGTATTCTTTCGGATGGGAGTCATGGCCTACAAAACAAAGCAAAGATAAATTCCTAAATCCTTGAAATGGTTAGTGAGAATTCTTATGATGTTATGATGTTTATGATGTTATTTACAAGTATGCAAAGCAAGAAAGTTGTTATGTACACACAAAGCAGACAAGTCCTTAGGTTTAGGCTTGCATAGAGTTTATAGGTAAGTACCCTCTTGAAGTTTAGTCGGCTCAACCTATCCTAGAAAGTAATTGGGTTCTAGGGGATCTCAATATCACAGACCTTTCTTTTAGGCATTGTATCAGCACAATCAATCTTTTCTTGCGATTGAGATATCCCAAAAGTCCGATCTCAATGAGTGTAGTATCAAGTATCAACCAATTTTCAGCTTTCCACCAAAACCGGCTATCTCACTACTTCCTAATGGCCAAGTTGTTCAATTAAGGTTCTAAGGTCAGTTAGTGCTTCATGACGCTGCTCAGCGGCCCCCTATTCTCCTCGATTCAACACAAGGGATACCGGTACCAACAAATGCATCACACTAACGTAGCCATTGCTTCAACCATATCAGTCTACGTCGTACAGTTTCCACAATCTATTGCTACTAACCTAAAAGGTGCCCCAGGTCCGGGTGGAGGATCAAAACAAGCCCAAACAAGGAACCATAATGTAAAGCATGCAAGTCAAACAAGGAAAGCAAGTAAATGTGATATATCCCTAAGGTAACCCCATTTTTAATTATCCCCGGCAGAGTCGCCAATTGTGTAACACGGTGAGAGAACTGACTTGGGTGTTTTGCGTTTGTTTGCAATTGTTGTGGATAGCAAGAGTCGCCACCGAATTTTCTTTTATCCAACAAAGGAAAGGATGAAAGGAACATGAAAGACCTTTCGAGATTATTTTCTTGATTTCGAGGAGTAGGTTATGAAAAGGGAAGGTGTTAGCACCCTTTTCATCCGTAGTTATCTACGGGTTCTTAGTTACTTGCTAGATCACTTGCTTTTGTTTGAAAATGTGCTTTGTGGTGTGGGTTTGAAGATATTTTAAAAACGTCTTTGTAATGATTCTCGTTTCTATAAGAACGCGTATGTGATACAGTGGGAAAGAACTGACTGTTTTTGGAACGCTGGTTTGCGTTTTGCGTTTGTTTTTGCAAAATGTCGCAGTAAGCAAGAGTCGCCACCGTCTTTTATTTTATCCAACAAGGAAAGGAAAAAAGCACAGAAGAATTCCTTTTTTTGAGATGTTTCTCGGGTCCGGGGGTAGATTATATAAAGGGAAGGTGTTAGCACCCTTTCTATCCGTGGTTATCCACTGACTCTTAGGTACTTGCTCAAAGTGTTTTCAAAATTTGCTTTTCTTTATGTTTGTGGGTTTGAAAGAAGCTTTTGTTTTGAAAGGTGTAAGTGCGAAAAGTCTTATTTTGTTTTGAAAGGAGCAAGTACTTAAGAACCATCTACCTACTCGAAAAAAGGAATTAATCTGTACAAATGTCCTTTAGACAATGCTATCCCACTATTGATGAGTAGGTAGCACCGTCGTTGGAGTTTTAAGGGTCAATTCGATTAAGGGACGTGTGGTCACTAAAGCAACGTTAAGACGCCTTAGCGGTAACCCTAATGTCTTAGATCATTTTTTCGAGCAACCGTTTCGAGGCAACTATGATCTTTGGACAAGAGGGCGACCTCTAAAACTTCCTATACTCAATGACCACGTTCGGAGGCAACCAAGTGAGGTGTACCCTAAGAGTGCGCATGTGCGAGTGTGTTGTTTCGGTTGATTTTATCTTTGCACATGTCATGGGTGAGCTATGTTGATTTTAAGTTCATACATTCGATCTTGTCATGCATTCCCTATTATCAAACATCTAACAGTTAATAATTTGCGGAAATTAAATTGTGGAAATTAAATCTAGACTATTACAAGGCGTCGGGTATTTACATCGCTAAAAGCAACCCTTTAATTTAAAGTGCGGAAAGTAAATAAAGCGATAAATAAATTTAAAGTCCTATTTAAAGCTATTACATCCCGAGAAACAGATACATCAATATGGCAAACTGGGTCGCGTGCGGAAAATTAAATCGAATGCGAATTTTTAGGGTTTTGACCCTTTTTAAAGAAAATGATTTTTTTGTTATTTTTTGGATTAAGAAGAAATTAAATTAGGTTAAACACTAAATAAATAAATAAATAAATTAATGAAAATATTTTTGGATTTTTAGATATTTAAGGAAATAAAATAAATTTGATTAAAGTCAATAAAACCTAATTGTCTAAATTGATTTTAAATATTGCAAAAAATATTAAAAGTTAAACCTAATTAACACTAAATTACTTAAATTAATTTATTTACAAAAATAAAGTGATGGGGTTAATTTTAATAAATAAAATATATTTTTGGTTTTTGATTTTATGAGAAAAAAGATTTTAATTGGTTAGTTTAAATAAAAATAATTAATAAAACAAATAATTAAATAAAAGAAAGAAAGAAAAAAGAAATAACCAAAGGGGGTGTTGGGCCTGATTTGGGGGTGAAACCAACATTTTTGAGGCCCATTAACGTGCAGGCCTGGGTTGACTCTCTGATACCATGTGACACGTTGACCTTGGCATATGGTGGATGTTCAATCTTGACCATCAGATTTGGCCTGGAGGCCATCTGGCGCCTGGGGATTTGAAGGTGTATGGTGCGTTGCAAGGCATGAGGCACACTGGAACGCCTGCAAGAAAATAATGGAAAATATATGGGGGACCTAGGATTCGAACCCCGGTCCCATTGGATTTTGTACCAGCGCCTTTACCAACTGAGCCAATGTGTTTAATTGTTAATGGAATAAGTAAAGAATATTATATGTGAAAAACAAACAATATGCTGGAAAATAAAAAAAAGAGAGCGTGAAATATGAATGGACGAATAGGGAGGGGGCACGTAATCATCTTTTTCGTTGGCCCCTGGATATTTACCTGCAGATTTTTATCCGCAGCTAAATCCATGGGTTCATCCTAAAACGAGCCCCAAGCCATAAAAATGCAAACCAAAACCATATTCATGATCGTCTCTTCCTCCTGATTTCATCTATGTCCATTGTTTGCACCAATTTTGCCTGTAAATAAAAAACCCAAAAACAAGCTTCCAAAACCCTAGGTTTGGGTATGGGGATATGGCTCATGAAAATAAAATCAAATGATGCAGAAAGTTTAGAAATTGAATGATAAGCATGATTATACCAACGATTTGTCCAAAAGATGCAAAAATATGGAGTCACGATTTCAAGTGCAGAGCGACTTTCAGGGAGACTTACAGCGCGATTGAGGAGGTTTCAGAGCTTGTTAATGATTGGTTTTGACTCAATGGATGTCCAGCAAGAGGTCTATGTTGAGATTTGACCTTGAATCTGCCTCTAGAGTGGATTTCAGTTTCATGTTTTTTTTTGCCTTTTTTCAAGTTTTTGTCTTTGTGATTTTGCAGCCTCTAGGTCTTCATTTTCGTGCCTTTGCATTTTATAAGTAACATGGGATGAATTAGGTCAGGTTTTGGGCTTTGAATCCTTAGGCATTGATGATTGGAGATATGATATGATCCTCCATTAAAAAGCTTCCAATTTGATTCCAAATCCAATATTTTGTGCATGATATAGCTTGATACGAGTTTGATTGTGTACATGATGATATTTAAGACCTGTATCAATCAAAAAGATACCAAGTTATCAATTTTTAGATATTATTTAGATTTAAATTGATTTAAAATGAATTAATTCAATAAAAATCAAATAAAATAGAACAATTAATGAATGGACATAAGACTAAAGATAGGACACGTGTGTAGTGTGACAAGATCAAATCAAGTGGAAAAAAGTGGGCCCATTTGACAAAATTTGAAGTTTTGGGGATAGTTGACTTTTGGCAATTTTGGAAAAATGTCCAACTTCAACAATGCATAACTTCTTCAATTTTGAACTTTTGGAAGTGTTCTTAGACTTTTTAGAAACCTTAAGATGTCCTATAACCAACCATTTTGGTCTCATATCATTTTGATATTCCATGCTCAAGTTATAAGCTTTCGCAAAAAAGGTGTTTTTGTTGACTTTAAAAAATGACCTATAATGTCCAAATTTGTAACTTTTTATGAGTGCATTTCTTGATCTTGGGGTGTGAAGATGGATTGTAGGAAATTTCATCCTCTTCAAAATAAGCTTTGGATGGGTCATTTCTCATAAAGTATGAGAAAGTTATGCTTGGTCAAAGTTGAGTTGACTTTTCCTACAAAACCCTAATTTAGCAACTTTTGAATCTTGATGAATTTAGAGCAATCCTTGATGAATCATGATCAACCCTTGATCAAATGATGAATTACCCTTCAAAATGAGAATGTTGACAAAAAAAATCTTGAGTTTTGACTGTCCATAGGTCACAGTTGACTTTTGCCCTAGCACAATCGACTTTTGGACCTCTTGAGCAATTGACTGACCAAACTTCCGCTGCAAGGCATGAAATTTGACATGGATGAACTTGAGGACATATTAGGACATTGGGGAGCTTTTGAGGTAATTTGGATGCAAGGACCTTGATGCAACACAAAACCCTAATTTGAGATTGACTGCCTTAGGAGATGATTTGACTGTCCAACTCTTGAGCAATCTTGAGCAACTTGGAGATTATTCTTGCCATGTCTTGAGAAATATGGGAGGGAAAATTTTGGGGTACAACAGCTGCCCCTGTTAAATTTTCTTAAACCTGAGGATATAGATTGGCTTTCGGGCCTTTCGTGATCCGAAGGTGGAAGATGATTGAACACTAGAGTGCCCAGAAATTTGCACTCACATGATATAGTATCAGCATTATGATGTCAGGAATGGGCTTACAGATGCCATTTAGAGATTTTTGGTAGGTGGTCTGAACTTCGACTGGAATGCGAATCAGGGAGATCTTACCGGCGATCTGACTGAACCAGAGGAGGTCTTGTCTTCTTTGACTGGATTGGTATTAGAAATATCTTTATGAATCGATTTAACCGGACCAGGAGAGGTTTTGTCTTCTTTGACTGGATTGTTATCAGAAAAATCTTTAGGAATCGATTTAACTGGACCAGAGGAGGTTTTGTCTTCTTTGACTGGATTGGCATCAGAAAAATCTTCAGGAATCGATTTAACTGGTCTTGTCTTCTTTGACTGGATTGGCATCAGAAAAATCTTTAGGAATCAATTTAACTGGTCTTGTCTTCTTTGACTGGATTGGCATCAGAAAAATCTTTAGGAATCGATTTAACTGGTCTTATCTCCTTTGACTGGATTGGGATCATAAAAATCTTTAGGAATTGATTTAACTGGTCTTGTCTCTTTTGACTGGATTGGTATCAGAAAAATCTTTAGGAATCGATTTAACTGGTCCTGTCTCTTTTGACTGGATTGGTATCAGAAAAATCTTTAGGAATCGATTTAACTGGTCTTGTCTCTTTTGACTGGATTGGTATCAGAAAAATCTTTAGGAATCGATTTAACTGGTCTTGTCTCTTTTGACTGGATTGGTATCAGAAAAATCTTTAGGAATCGATTTAACTGGTCTTGTCTCTTTTGACTGGATCGGCCTCAGAAAAATCTTTAGGAATCGATTTAACTGGTTTTGTCTCTTTTGACTGGATTAGCCTCATAAAAATCTTTAGGAATCGATTTAACTGGTTTTGTCTCTTTTGACTGGATCGGCCTCAGAAAAATCTTTAGGAATCGATTTAATTGGTTTTGTCTCTTTTGACTGGATCGGCCTCAGAAAAATCTTTAGGAATCGATTTAACTGGTTTTGTCTCTTTTGACATAGCTGAGAACTTAACTGCATCTTACCTGAAAGGCAAATGTCAGTCATATGCAATGCATGACATGGATCAAGCAATGTTGTTCTCAACGTAAATGAGATTGTATTATATGATGCATATATGCATGTATCATGATGTACGGAAATGTAATGTTTTAGCTTGGGAAAATAAATCCCGAAGCTGCTGGAGAATAGAGTTGAATTCTTCGTTTCCACTAGGGATGATGAACGAAGATGATAAACCTGTGGGAGAGGAGAACTCCGTTGGGGAATAAACTAATGAGGAGATTACTCTGTGGGGAAGAGATGCTCTGCTGAGGATTCCACTGATAAACTCTACTGGGGATGGATTACCGTTGCTGGTGATAAGGAATCTGTTGAGGATTGAATACTTGTTTGTGAAAGGAAAGAACTTCGTTGGAGATGATCTTTCAGTTGCAACTTGCTGGGGATATCCCTGTTAGACTCTTGTGGGGATAATCTTCAGAATTTGGCTGGGGAAGTCTATTTTGTACTCCGCTGGGGAGATTTATTTTTGTACTCTTCTGGGGATAGACTTCCAGGGTCTACTGGGGATGATGCTTCGACTCTGTTGGGGAAGCTTTTTCAGACCGGACTGGGGAAATATTGACTCCACTGGGGGTATCTTGTATTCTGCCGGGGAACATTCTTGTACTCCGCTAGGGAATATTAAGACTGCTGGGGATACTCTTATACTTGCTGGGGAATATTAAGACCCTTTTAGTGCTGATTGTAGATAAACTCTGCTTGGGGAGAATATTACCGATTCGTTCATAACTGCAAGTCTCAGCTGGGAGAGCTACCATTGCTGCCTTATTATGCGGGGAGTGAAGGTATCTTAACCATGTTCTTCAGATGAATTTACCCGGTACCTGGTGGACAGAGCAACTATACATCTTGGACAATTCTATTGCCACTGCTTCTGATATTACCAGTAATTCGTCTTTTGTTTCGCATGTAAATATTCATGAGCAGCAATTAATGTCAAATGCATATATCAAAAATGAACATTGGACGTTCTTTCCAAGACAAAACAGATAAAGGAAAAACAGTTTGAAATTTGTCTGAAAATGAATTTTTATTGATTTGAAGTTTGGCCTATAAATAGGCATTTTTGTACAAGAGGCTGACGTCCTTGTAAGAGAACACCGTCGAATAATAGAATTTACACAATTTGTAAAAAACTAAACAAAATAGCTATGTGAATAATCCCACTGGGTTCCAACTCTGCTATTGCCTTTATATCTCCAAGCATCTCATCACTTTGCTACTGGTCGAAGATGAATCAGATTGATTAGCGCTGTCCGAGCTTGATAGTCGATACCGAAGTCTGGATGCAAGGTGATCCAATGAGACATAGTGTTACGCTTTGATCCCTAATTTTTGCCTGGACCGCCCTTTCGGGTTTTCAGTCCACCGGGATACCCTTTTTTGCCCAAGCTGCCTTTTCAGGTTTTCAACTTGCCGGGTGTACAGATTTTTCATTTTCATCCCTTATTTTTGCCCGAACCCTTTTGGTTCATCGGAAAGCCCTTATTTTTTTCTAGGCCAGTTAACCTAGCGGGTCTTTGATTATGCGTAGTATCTTTTTACTATGTCTGCATTGACGGGGTGAGGAAGGTCGTCACCATCCATGGTAGTTAGAATCGTGGCTCCTCCTGAGAAAATGTTCTTAACCACAAATGGTCCTTCTTAAGTAGGGGTCCATTTTCCCCTGGGATCAACTTAAGGTAAGATAATGCGCTTGATTACCAGGTCCCCAACTTGATACTCTTGTCGTCTGACTTTCTTGTTAAATGCCTTGATCATCCGTTTTTGGTACGTCTGACCATGATAAATAGCATTAAGTCTCTTTTCGTCGATTAGGTTCAGCTGATCAAGTCGGGTCTGAATCCAGTCATCTTCACTCAAACCTGCATCCTTCATGATTCAAAGAGAGGGTATCTGAACTTCGATGGACAAGACTGCCTCCATGCCATATACCAGGGAATAAGGTGTTTCCCTTGTTGACGTCCGCGCTGAGGTACAGTACCCATGAAGAGCAAATGGCGACATCTCATGCCAATCTTTGTATGTCACTATCATCTTCTACATAATCTTCTTAATGTTCTTATTAGCCGCTTCAACAGTCCCATTCATCTTCGGCCGGTACGGAGAAGAATTGTGATGCTGTATTTTGAATTGCTCGCAGAGCTCAATGATCATCTTGTTGTTGAGATTGGTACCATTGTCCGTAATGATCCTTTCTGGTACACCATATCGACAGATCAGATTATGCTGAATGAACCGTGCCACGACGTTCTTGGTTACTGTAGCAAAGGAAGCTGCTTCAACCCACTTTGTAAAGTAATCAATAGCTACTAGGATGAAACGATGCCCGTTGGATGTTGTAGGCTTGATCTCGCCGATCATATCAATGCCCTACATTGCAAAAGGCCAAGGTGCCGTCAAGACGTTTAGAGGGACTGGAGGTATGTGCACCTTATCAGCATAGACTTGACACTTGTGACATGTCCGAGAATGCTGATAACAGTCAGCTTCCATTGTGGACCAGTAATATCCTGCCCGAAGGATTTTCTTTGCCATGGTATGTCCACTGGAATGAGTTCCGAAAGTACCTTCGTGTAATTCCGCCATGATCCTTTCTGCTTCATTCTTATCCACACAACGCAGTAAGGTTGAATCGTGGTTACGTTTGTAAAGGATGCCATTGCTGATGAAGAACTTTGCCGCGAACCTCCTCAGAAACTTCTTGTCATTAACAGATGCACCCTCCGGGTATTCCTGAGCTTCAAGGTACCTCTTCACCTCATGATACCAGGGCTTTTCTATTACCTCTTCAGTATCAATATCACAACAATGCACAAGTTTGTCCAATCTTTCGATGATGATCCAGGGAGCCTCGTTGTCCCAGTTGACTTTGAACATAGAAGACATCGTAGCTAGCGCATCCGCCAACTGATTCTCCTCTCTAGGTAAGTGCTCAAAGGTTATCTCCTCGAATTGGGGAAGCAATGTCAATACATACTCCTTGTAAGGAATAAGGTTCGGGTGTTTCGTATCCCACTCGCCTTTGATCTGACTGATCACGAGAGCGGAATCTCCGAAGACACTCAAGAACTTAATCCTTAGGTCAATAGCAGCTCGAAGACCCATGATACACTCTTCATACTCCGCCATATTGTTGGTGCAGTTGAAACATAGTCGGGCGGTGAACGGAGTATGAGAGCCTTTAGGAGATATGATCACGGCACCAATATCGTTCCCCAAAGAGTTCAAAGCTCCATCAAAGTACATAGACCATCAGGATCCTTCTTCAGGTCCTTCATACGGTCCAGGTGTCTCACAATCAGTTACCAACATGATATTCTCGTCCGGGAATTCAAAGTTCATAGATTGGTAATCATCCACTGCCTGATGTGCCAAATGGTATGCCAACACACTTCCCTTAATTGCCTTTTGGGTCGTATATTGGATGTCATACTCAGTCAAGATCATCTGCCATCTTGCTATTCTTCCGGACAAGGCAGGCTTCTTGAAGATATACTTGATTAGATCCATCTTTGATATCAACAGAGTAGTGTGAGTCAGCATATACTGTCTCAGCCGGCGAGCAGCCCATGCCAAAGTGTAGAAAGTTTTCTCGAGCAGTGAGTATCGGGTCTCACAATCGGTAAAATTTTTGCCAAGGTAATAAATAACATGCTCTTTTCGGCCAGACTCATCATATTGACCCAAAACACACCCCATTGAGTTGTCGAGTACTGTCAAGTATAAGATCAGAGGTCTCCCTTCAACTGGTGGCATCAGAATAGGTGGCTCTTGGAGATACTCTTTGATCCTTTCGAAAGCGGCCTGACATTCATTGTTCCAACGTACTACCTGATCTTTCTTCAGTAGCTTGAAGATTGGTTCACAAGTAGCAGTCAGGTGTGAGATGAATCGGGCAATGTAGTTCAGTCATCCCAGAAAGCCTCTGACTTCTTTCTTTGTTCTGGGAGCTGGCATCTCCTGTATAGCCTTCACTTTTTCCGGATCCACTTGAATACCTTTGTCGCTTACAACGAAACCCAGTAGCTTACCAGACCTCACCCCGAAGGTACACTTGTTTGGGTTTAACCTAAGCTTGTACAACTTCAGCCTGTCAAACAGCTTCTGTAGATGGTCAAGGTGTTCTTCCTCAATTTGGGACCTTGCAATCATATCGTATACGTATACTTCAATCTCATGATGGATCATGTCATGAAACAAAGCAACCATGGCACGCTGATACGTTTCCCCAGCATTCTTCAATCCAAAAGGCATGACCTTGTAGCAAAAGGTACCCCACTGAGTAACAAAAGTTGTCTTCTCCATGTCTTCGGGAGCCATTTTGATCTGATTATAACCGGAGAAACCATCCATAAAGGAGAAAACCTTGTGCTGAGCAGTGTTGTCAACCAGAACGTCGATATGAGGTAGAGGGAAATCATTCTTGGGGCTTGCCCTGTTCAGATCCCTATAGTCGACACACATTCGAACCTTACCATCCTTCTTTGGTATTGGAACCACATTGGCCACCCACTGAGGGTAAGAAGTAACTGCTAGAAAACCAGCGTCAAACTGTTTCATAACCTCAGCCTTGATTTTCTCAGACATCTCCCGGCGTATTCGGCGGACCTTCTGTTTCACTGGAGGATAGTCTTCCTTGGTAGGCCGGCGGTGAACCACAATATCGGTATCCAAACCAGGCATATCTTTGTAAGACCAGGAAAAGATCTCAACATAGTCACGCAGCATCTGAATCAACCGTTGCTTCACACTAAGCTCCAGATTTACACCGATCTTAACTTCCTTCTTGTCTGTCTCAATACCCAGATTCACTGATTCCACCGGCTCTTCGTGCGGCTGAATAGCCCTCTCTTCCTGAAGTAACAGTCTTGCAAGTTCACCAGGCACTTCGCAATCATCTTCACCTTCGTCTTCGGCTAAGTTGATCGGATTTTCGAAGTCATAACTGGAAGTAGCAGAGTCGTTACCAGTGAGATCCAGAGTGGATGTAGACCTGTATATGTGAGTGTGTGTAAAATAGTTGTTTTGCAATATATAAATAAAGAAAAACAAGGAGCGCAAGATTTGAAATGCAAGAAATGTCCAATGCTTTTATTGATGATATATGAAAAATGACACACATAAAGCCCTCACAAATGAAGCGACAGTGCCCCGGGTAAGACACTGGGCCGTAAAGTTTAAAAACATTGTCTGTTACAAATTCAAAACAAAAGCTTCATTACTGGGTGATAACAGAAACGGTCATGGAAACCTTCGATGTCCAGTTGCTTAATCCACCGTTGGCAGTCGGGTAGATCCAACTGTCGATATCAAACTCTTCATCATCGTCATCCCTGATAGCATTCACCCCTGCATCTTGTTTAGGCTTCTCTAGTGCTCCGAACTCGATCTCTTTTGCATCAATCAAGTCTTGTACCTTGTTCTTCAAAACCCAACAATCATCTGTATTATGCCCCGGGCTATCAGAGTGATAAGCACAGCGGGCATTAGGGTTATACTTTGGTGACGTTGTATTTGGATTCTTTGGGGCCTCTTTTGGAATCACCAGATTGTTCTTTAGCAACTGTGGCAGTATCTGAGACAAGGTCATATTGAGACGGGTGAATTGCCTTCGAGGTCTCTCGTCCTTTTTTTAATTGTTGTACTGAGGGGCACCAGCAGGTTTTGAAATAATAACCGCATTAACAGCTTGGCGGCGGTCAGGTCTACTCTGGCTTTTCGAACTGTAGACAACACTGGACTCTTTCTTAAAGGGCTTCTTCTTGGTGCTTGACGAGGCACCCTTTTTTATCTTACTAGCCTTAATACCAGCCTCAATCCTTTCACCAGTCAAAATTAGCTCTGTAAACCCAGACGAAGAGCTTCCGATCAGATGGTTGAAAAATGGACCAGACAAGGTCCCCAGAAAGATGTCCACAAGCTCCCGATCAGCCAAGGGTGGTTGTACTCTCCCGACAAGGTCCCTCCACTTCTGAGCATAATCTTTGAATCCTTCACCCGTTCCCATTGACATACCCTGGAGTTGGGTACGTGTGGGAGCGAGGTCGGAGTTGTACTGGTACTGCCTGTAGAAAGCAGTAGCCAAATCTTCCCAACTGCAGATACTGGCTCCGTCCAACTGGTAGAACCATTCAAGCTGAGTCCCTGAGAGACTGTCTTGAAAGAAGTGGATCCATAAGTTCTTATCAGCGGTGTACGGCTGAATCTTCCTCACATATGACAGGAGGTGCAGCTTCGGACAAGAAACTCCGTCATACTTAGCAAAGGCTGGTGCCTTGAATTTGTGGAGAATCACCACCCCAGATGATAGACCTAGGTCACCAGAGTCCAGACCAGGCACTTTTTGAACTTCCATAGCACTCAACCGGTCTTCCAGTTGCTTGTATCTATCCTTGGCAGGAGGATACTGGTCTTCATCAAAGTCCGTCTCGTTGTCGGAGACCACAGGGCTAGGAGCCCTCCTTTCTTCCTGACTATCTTTCCCTCTAGATGAGGTGGTCATATAAACTTCATTCTGTAGCCTGTTTCCAAACCTGTGCCCTGTGTTAAACAGGATTGTCCTCTTCTTCTTCTTCTTCTTCTTCTCTTTCAGAATCAGGGTCTTCAGGTCTTGCTGACCCTTAGCTAGATTCATGAACAACTCTTGGAATTTGGCATTCTGGGCCTGGAGGGCCTTGATGGCTTGCTCAGTTGAAGGTTCAGCAGACATGGTCTTTCTTATTATGGATATTGGCCCTTTCCAGTTGATAGAACCAATCTAGTTGAGTCCCGGATGGACTGTCTTGAAAGAAGTGGACCCACAAATCTCTGTCAGCAGTGTGAGGCTGTATCTTCCTCACATAAGATCGGAGATGCATCTTGGGACACGAAACCCCATCGTACTTAGCGAACACCGGTGCCTTGAATTTTGGTGGAATAACAATCCCAGACACCAAACCCAGCTCTTCAAAGTCCAGCCCGGGCACCTTCTGAATTTCCATTGCACTTAAGCGTTTTTACAGATGTTTGTATTTGTCGTTGGCCGGAGGATATTGTTTTTCAGAGTAATCTTCTTCTTCTTCCTCTTCAGATTCTGGATGGGCAACCGCTTCCTTGCCTTTCACTTCTTGATTATCCTTTTCACCAGATGATGGTTCAAAGTTTAGGATCCGTCTGGCTTGTCCTTGGAATCTTCTTCCCATATTCAGAACTCCGGTTATTTTATTTGCTTTCTTCTTCTTTTCTTCAACCAGCAAAGTTTTCAAATCCTCTTGTCCTTTGGCTAGAGTCAAGAACATCTGTTGAAACTGAGCATTCTGCGCTTGGAGGTCTTCTACTGTCTTCTCGAGATCCATCTTACTAAAATAAACAGTAGAAAGATGAGGAGTCTTGTTGTAAGAAACCTACTTATGTTATGATGAATGGTAAATGCATATGCAATGATTTCAAGGAAATTAGAGATTTAAATTTGCTTTAGACCAAAAAGGAACACATGTTATATTAATAAATCAAAGCTTGAGTATATCATGCCTCTTTTGGGCTTACAAATAAACACAAAAACTCTAAGATAAAAAAGTTGTACGCATCCTCTTTGGTGCGATGTAGGCATTCATGCTCCGCTCCTCATGAAGTTGCTTAGTGAGTTCTAAAACCTTCTTTTCACTGGCGTTGAATTGGGCCTCAAAAGTGTCTCGCTCCCCCTTAAACTGTATCCAATCCCTTTGTAAGTCTTCAAGAGAGGTGGGCATTTCAGAATGCAAGATAGTGTATGGAACATCTCCTTCCACAACAGGCTCTATGATAACCGGGAGAATGGAGAGGTAAGGCATTATAAGACTTTGAGCACGAGCTCGTACCCATTTGAGGTAAGGCTCAAGAGGGATGGAATTCTTATGCTCCAATGTCTTGCTATCTACCTTGTTCAACATCCTCCAAGCTCGGATAAATCTATGGCGATGACCTTGATCGTCATTCACGTAGTCAAATACCAAACCTTGAATGAGCATCTCATACGGGCCATCCCTTCGGGCGTAACCAAATTATCTTAAGGATAAACAGGGGTTGTATGTGATACCTCCTCTAATGCCAAGTAAAGGGACATTAGGGAATTCTCCACAACGGTCGACAATAGTAATATTCTCTATAGATCGGGAACACCAATGAATGTCTGAATGTTTGAGTGTCATCAACCTATGTGACCACCTTGAACCTTGCTCGTTCTTCAAGATTGGGGATGCGAAATAAACCATCTTTCCAAGAGAGGAGTAGAACACATAAGGATACCTCTTTTCCTCATAGTGCGAGTGTGAAAAGAATGTAGGATGTCTCCTAGCAAAGTAGGCACCGGGTTACGAGACATGAAAATTTTGACGGTATTCACATCTATGAGTTGGTCCGAGTTTGGAAACAAAACCATCCCATAGATGAGGAGAGCCACAATTTCCTCAAAAGCTTGCAAATCCAAAGAGTTCCAGCAGTTTTGGGCTTTCTCAAACAAGAACTTTGTTAGGAAACCTTTGACACCACTCCTTGTTTCCCAATTAGTTGTGATATCAGATGGTTGCAAGTGTAGAGCTTGAGTAATCTCTTCTAGCTTTGGATCTCTTTTCGTACCATTGAAAGGTAGTTGATTGAGAATCGGAATCCTCAAGAGTTGGGAGAATTCTTCCAAAGATGGCACAAGTTGATAATCGGGAAATGTGAAGCAATGGTGTAAAGGATCAAAGAACTGGAAGAGCACCTTCAACATGTCCTCATCAGTGTTGGAGGTCACCAATTTTAGTAGGCGACCATGTCTCTCGGTAAATGGAGATTTTTCAGGAATTCTTAATGCTAGCTCTTTAAGTTGAGGAGGAATCCTTACAAGATTAACTTGAATGGTTTTCCTATGAATAAAATCCATGTCCTACAAAACAGAACAAAGATAAATCCCAAGATCCTTGAAATGGTTAGTGAATATGAGTATGATGTTATGATGTTTATGATGTTATTTTGATATAGTGGGAGAACTAACTTTGGGTTTTTGCGTTTGTGTTTGCAAATGTTGCGGTTTAGCAAGAGTCGCCACCGACTTTTCTTTTATCCAATAAGGAAAGGTGAAAAAGCACAGGAAAGACCTTTAGAGATGTTTCTTGAGTTCGGGGGGTAGATTATGAAAAGGGAAGGTATTTGAACCCTTTTCATCCATGGTTTTCCATGGGCTCTTAGTTGCTTTCTAGATCACTTTCTTTTGTTTGAATGTTTGCTTGTGATGTGGGTTTTGAAAGTATTTTGAAAATGTGACTTTGTAATGATTCTCGTCTCTATGAGAATGCGTACAAAGTATTTGTTTTGAAAATATTTCAAAGAGGTGCTTGTGAAATGTGTTTTTTAAAGTGATTTTGAAAAGGGTTTCCTTTGTAATGGCTCTCGTCTATATAAGAACGTGTACAAAGTATTGTCTTTTTTCGAAAACGTTTCAAAGTGAGAGTGTCGGTGTATAAAATGTTTTTGTTGTGAGCAAGCGAGCAACTAGGAGCGAATCTACCTACTCAAAAGGTCTTAATTTTTCTTTTCCTCCTCCTTTAGATGTTGCTATCTTACCATTATTTTGGTAAGAAGCCCCGTCGTTGGATGTGGAGGAACAGACGTTGGGACGTTTGTGTAGTCATAGAAGGCAAACTATGGGAAGTTTTAGCAATTCCGTTTCTAGGGACTAGATCGTTTATCGAAGGCAACATCGAGGGTCATTGAGGGACTACGATCTTTTATCGAGTGTTTTTGCTAAAACGTCAATGTTCGAGGGACATGACTATTTTTCGATATGCAACAAAGTGGGATTACCCTAAGGGTGTTAGTGTGCAAGTGTGTTAATTTACATGCATTTAGTCTTGATTAGGGTTGTCTACTTGTGGATTTTATCTTGCCATACACACCCTAATTACTAGCATTTACATTCGAAAGCGATAAATTGCAGAAATGTAAAGTCCTACGCTATTACAATATTTTGGGGATGGGGGGTACATATTTATGAATGGGGATTGCAAGTAAAAATAAGTCCTAAGTTACTATTACAACCATATTGAAATGTACAATATAAGAAAGAAATGGACTTGTTTATAAAATGTTTTTTATCTTAAAAAAAGAAATAAATTAGTTAATAAAAGAAAATATTTTTATGTCTTTTTATGTTAATATTAAAAATGATGAAAAGGGAAATAAATGAAAGACAGAAACAACGTGTTAATGCAAGCAAAATAAACAAGGATCAGAAGTTCTGAAGCCAGGCGCGTGATGACTCAGAAAGAAACGTCAATGGAATCATAAGTTCTGGATTCATACACTTTGAGGTCCTGCAAGAAACGTTAGAGGGAAAACACATAAATTCTTGGTGGTATTCAGACAGTGGGCCACAAGTCATAAGTTCTGTATTACACTAAAACAGCGAGGAGATATCAGCAGTTCAGTGCGTTATCAGCATGAAAAAGTTAGAAACTCTGAGTGTTTGAAAACAGCGAGTGGAAACATCAGAAATTCAGTATATTTGACATGTGAGGAGAACTCAGAAGTTATGTGCTATATTAGAATAGTGAATGAGTCATCAGAAGTTCTGTATTGTGTTGAGCCAGTGGGTGAGCATTATCAGTTCAGTGCGTTATCAGCAAGTAAGAATCAGGAGTTCAGTGTGTGTTAACAGTAAGAAAAATCATAGAAGTTCTGTATGTTAAAACAGTGAGGAGAACTCAGAAGTTCTCTGTTGTGCTAAAACTGTGAGTGAACATCAGAAGTTCTATGCCATATTTCAACTCTTAATCAGCACATCAGCGATTTATTCAGTTCTTTTTAAACAGCAAATCAGAAGGATAACAACACAACAGTTTATAGAAGTTCTAAATCTAAATCTGAGTCTAGCCCTAATCAAGAAACTCTGGTCCACAATTTTTCTACTTATGAAATGATATGGACAATATTAATACTATGATATTTACGTGTTAATGATGTTCAGAATGAAAAAAACAAGCAAAGTCAGAAAGACTTACCTTGAACCTGGAGCGTGCTTGGAGCTTTAAGTTGCTTCCTTTGGATGTTCTGGAATCAGCAAGAGTAACGGAAGATAAAATGCCAAGTTCTTTGATTCAAAGGGAAGAACAAAGGTTTGGTTTTCTGTTTTGAAAATCTGGATTTTTATGAAGGGTTTCACAGGTTTCTTTTTCTCTTTTGATAGTTCTCTCTTTCCAAGATCCATCCCCTTGAAAGTGTGATGGAGCAACTTATTTATAGGTGAATTTGCTGTGGTTTTGGAGGGGAAAACAACTGGGACTTAAACTTTTTTGGCACACTGTTCCATTGCTTTTTGATCACAGCTTTTTGTATTTGGTACAAATACAAGATTTGAGAAGATGCAGGCGTGGACTGGATTAACTGATGGTTAGAGTAATGTGTTGAAGCAGTGTAGCAGGTTGTTTAAATGAGGTTTTGGGATTTGGTGATGTTCTATCACGGAAGATCAGAAACGTAGCCTCCATGGGCTGAAGAGTCATGTTCTGATTGAAGACTATGTTTTGAACCATATTTGCAACTTCTGACTGCGCTTGTATAGAGGCTGAAGAGCCCTGTTCTAATTGAAGGCTATGTTCTGAACCCAGTTTGCAACTTCTGACCGCACTTGCATGGAGGATGGCTCAGAATTTCTAAAGTATCACATACTCTTAACACTTAGAAAATTTTCTAAATGTTTAGAAAATTTGATTTTTCCAAAGTAACTTCTGACTCCTGATTTTGAAGAACTAGTTTCATGTCTTGATGAAATATAATTGTTTGAAACTTTATTTTTGATTTAAAAGTCAAAGTTTAACTTTTTCAGTGTGCTTTTGACCATTTTTCCCTTGTGAGTGATTTTCTTGAAAAGTTGTAATTCAAGACTTGGAACTTGATAGAAGCAAAACTGAGAGTCCAGGGTCATCCTTTGAGAAATGAGAGGGCAAATTTTGGGGTACAACAGCTGCCCCTGTTCAATCTTCTTACATCTGAAAAGTTAGATTGGTAAATCTGCCATTCGTGACTTGAAGGTGGAAGATGATTGAACACTAGAGTGCCCAGAAAATTTGCACTCGAAGATGTGTTAGTTGATTATGTAGGGAATGGGCTTATAGATGCCATTTGGAGAAATGATGGATAGTTGTTGGAGATAGGCTTATAGATGCCATTTGGAGAAATGATGGATAGTTGTTGGAGATGGGCTTATAGATGCCATCCAGAGTGATTGTTGACAGAAATTAGACTAAGTCTAAATTCTGACTTCAACTGGAGAAGAAATCAGAATAAATCTTGGAGGGAATTATATGACCCAGAGAAGAAGTCTACCGGATAGAATCAGGATAAACCGTTGAGAGATTTACACTAAACCATTAGAGGTTTTGGATATTCTTCAATTTATGATGGGGCTGTGTAGGGCTGCTTCATGATGAGTCTGTGTGAAACTCCATCTTGGAAAATAGGAAGAACCTGTGTAGGGTTGGTTGATGATGAGTCTGTGGGATGAGTATCAGAATAATATCCATAAATGAATTGTATCTGACTCGTATATGTGAAATGTACTAAATGAGCGTCAGAATGACATCCAAATCTGGATCGTATCTGGACTGTATTTGAATGAGTGACAGAATGACATCCAAATCTGGATCATATCTGGACTGTATTTGAATGAGTGACAGAATGACATCCAGATCTGGATCGTATCTAGACTGTATTTGAATGAGTGACAGAATTACATCCGAATCTGGATCGTATCTGGACTGTATTTGAATGAGTGACAGAATAACATCTGAATCTGGATCGTATTTGGACTGTATTTGAATGAGTGACAGAATGACATCCGGATCTGGATCGTATCTGGACTGTATTTGAATGAGTGACAGAATGACATCCGAATCTGGATCGTATCTCGACTGTATTTGAATGAGTGATTACATCCGAATCTGGATCGTATCTAGATTGTATTTGAATGAGTGACAGAATGACATCCGGATCTGAATCGTATTTGGACTGTATTTGAATGAGTGACAGAATTACATCTGAATCTGGATCGTATTTGGACTGTATTTGAATGAGTGACAAAATGACATCCGAATCTGGATCATATCTGGACTATATTTGAATGAGTGACAGAATGACATCCGAATCTGGATTATATCTGGACTGTATTTGAATGAGTGACAAAATGACATCCGAATTTGGATCGTATCTGGACTGTATTTGAATGAGTGACAGAATGACGTCCGAATCTGGATCGTATCTGGACTGTATTTGAATGAGTGACAGAATGACATCAGAATCTGGATTGTATCTGGACTGTATTTGAATGAGTGATAGAATGACATCCGAATCTGGATCGTATCTGGACTGTATTTGAATGAGTGACAGAATGACATCCGAATTTGGATCTTATCTGGACTGTATTTGAATGAGTGACAGAATGACATCTGAATCTGGATCGTATATGGACTGTATCTGAAAGCTGAATCTGAATGAGTATCAGGATGGCATCCGTATCTGGAGCGTATCTGAACTGTATCTGAATGCTCAGCAAGATGATGAAGGAATCTTGGACGATTACTACCTCAGCATGATGATGAAGGAATCTTGGACGATTACTACCTCAGTAGGATGATGAAGGAATCTTGGATGATTACTACTCAAAAAGGATCATGACCTTTATATGTTGACTGATCTTTCCTGAAAAGGTAAAGAGTTAGTTGTATGCAATGTCATGATGTATGCATTGCGTAATGATGTTCTCAAAATAAATGAGATTATGTCGTGTGCACTTGTCATGTATGTAATATGATATATGAAATGTGAGATGTTTATTTGAATGTATCTTTGTCCGAAAAATAAATCCTTGACAAATGTTGGAGAGTCATTAAATCTCGGACTGCTGTTGAAGAGTAGGTGAGTCTTTAAACTTTTCTTAGAATATTTCCACCAAGGATTCCTGTTTTGTGTTTGAGAAGAACTCCGCTGGGGAATATTGAAAACTCTGTAGAGAGTATTGATTCCTGCTTGGGGGAAAAAGTTCAGGAGTCTCGGTTGTCCGTTGCTCTACTGGGGAGTCGAAGTTGAAATAATATCTGGTGGGGTCCAAGTTTCACAGTAACTTGTCGGGGATTGTAGAGTAGTCTACTGGGGAAGAGGAGTTGTGGTCCTTTGATTTGTAGTAGTCGGAGAGGAAAACTCAAGTTGGGGAATCCTACCCCTTTTTGGGGAAATAAACCTTGTTGTCGGTCTGATAGAGAGGTGACTACTTCATTGGGGAAAGTCCTCGAGGACTCTTGAGGTTGTCTCAGTTGGGGAAAGGTTTTCAGAGATTAAACTCTTGTTGGGGAATCATCTTATGAGAAGAATTTTGGGGAGATTTGTCATTTCCCCTAGCAGCAAATTTTTGTGGTATTGCCAGAAAATGTTTGATTGTATGTAACCCTTCGCTGAGATTGACGTTCAATGCCCCAAGTGACGGAGATGGAGACTTGCCCCTGGTTACTCTGCAATTCTTGAGAGATTTCTTGGAATCTTGACTGGAATACCCCAGGTGTGCTAGATAGTGACATGTCATGTCCCCTTGTTGATAGGAGATTTGTCAATGGGAGTGTCATCCTACTTGAATTGATTTTGTTCATTGAGAGAGCTTTCGTTCACTGGATATTGTGTGAATTTCTCCGATGTCAAACAAATAGCCATATGCGAACAATGATATTCAAGTAATGCAAAGTTTATGTTTGTCTTGAAATTTTTGAAAATCCGTTTTAACGAGTAACGAAATTTTAAATCAGGATTTAGAGTAAGCCTTACAGGAGTCGGGATACCTTTTGTAACAGTATTCTTTCGAACTAACCCATGCTTCAATTAGGACTTTTAAAGGGTTGTAACGTGGCTTGGTTCACGGTTTTAAGAAACAAAGGATAAAGGCTCAAAGTGTATTTGTACCCACCCGCTCTTCATGACATTCTTTAGTCTTAAGCTCAGTTAATTGTGCGTTTGAATTCCAATTGGGTCTGGAATGACGTTTTGGTGATGGTTCAGACAAATTAAGTTTGTCGGAAGGCAGTCATTTTTTGAAATATATCTTTTTTTCGTGTTGTTGAGGATTTGTAGTGACCTCTTTCTTTTGATTTTTTATCCCTAATTTTTGCCTGATTGTTCCTATTTTGAGATTACAGTCAGCAGGATGCCCCAATTTTCTTTAAGTCTCCTTCGTAGGTTTTGACTTAGCGGGATTTACTTTTTTGAGAAATAGTGACTGCCTATGTGATAGGGAACCATCATTGTCTTTTGATTCCAGAGGAATATTTTTGATGTCATTCGTTGTATTACGAGATGAGAGTTTGCGGCTAAACGTGCGCTTGAATCAACTGAGACACTACCCTGCCCCAGGTTTTGATTAAAGGTTTCAATTTGTGTAAGAAAGAAAACTTATGCTTCTTTGGCGCAAAGGGGTTTACTAGAGATTATCTTCCTTATAACTCTAATGTTTAGGATTTAAAAGAACGCCTGTACATCGTCAGCAAGGTCTGTTCAAAAGCATAATGTATGAGATTACGACATTGTTTTCGTCATCCTCCCTCTAAAGGCTTGTAACTTTTAGCAAAAGTTAAATGTCATAAAGTGAGTAAAAAACATAGTTTAAATGTAACAAAAACAAACGGATGAATTCAAGACAAACATATGCAATGCATTAATGAAACAAAGTTTGTCATTAATAGATAATTGTTTGAATAACAAAAGAGATTACAATTTGAAAATTCAAATGAACAAAAGCTTTCAATGATTCGTCATAGGAGCAATGATTATGTTTGGAGTCTTCGAAGGGTCAAACTCGATCTCCTTGGCATCAATTATGTCTTGGACCTTGTTCTTCAGAGCCCAACAGTTGTTTGTGTCATGTCCTGGACTATCAGAGTGGTATGCACACCTTTCATTGGGATGATAGGTAGGAGCGGAAGTATTTGGGTTCCAGAGAGGAGCCTTTAACGTAATCAGCTCTGCCTTCAACATGTGTTGTAGCGCTTGAGCCAGTGACATGTTAATCTTAGTTAATTGTCTTTTAGGCGCGACCTCCTTATGCTGATGCCCCTGTCTTTGTTGAGCAGGCATAGGATTAGAGATCAAGATTGCTCCTACGTGTTGGTCATGACGACTCTTTTGACCATACACAACATTGGACTCTTTCTTCCCATTGTATGGATTTTTCTAAGCACCAGAAGGTGTAGCTCCTTGGATCTTTCCACTTTTGATGCCAGCTTCGACTCTTTCGCCAGTCATTATTAGCTCGGTGAACCCGGCTGAGGAACTTCCGATCAGGTGTTTGAAGAAAGGTCCTGTCAAAGTTCCCATGAAGATGTGAATTAGCTCCCTGTCAGTTAAAGAAGGCTGCACCCTACCAGCTAGGTCTCTCCACTTTTGGGCATACCCTTTGAAGCTCTCGTTGGAACCCATGGTCATGTTCTGCAATTGCACACGAGTTGGTGCAAGATCAGCATTGTACTGATACTGCTTATAGAAAGCAACAGCTAAATCCTCCCAGGTGTGGATGCGAGAACTCTCCAATTGATAGAACCATTCGAGTTGAGTCCCTACTAGGCTTTCTTGGAAGAAATGGATCCAAAGCTTCGGATCAGTTGTGTATGGTTGAATCTTGTGGACATAAGACTTTAAGTGCATCTTAGGGCAGGAGACTCCATCGTACAAGACAAAAGTAGGGATTTTGAACTTTGGGGGGATGACCACTCCAGAAACCAAACCCATGTCTCCTAAATCCAAGCTGGGTATCTGTTGAATCTCCATAGCACTGAGGCGATCCTCCAGCTGTTTGTACTTGTCATCAGCAGGAGGATATTGTTCCTCAGAGTAGTCAGCCTCGACTATATCAATCCCCCGATTGATGTTTTCCTCATGACTATCCCCCATGTTGGATGGAGTTGAGAGATCTAGAGCTCTCTTGACTGGTCCTCTAAGTCTTCTTCCCAAGTTCAGGACGCCTGCTGACTTTTTGGGCTTCTTCCTCTTGTCTTTGAGAAGGAGATCTTTCAGGTCTTCTTGCCCCTTAGCCATAGCCAGGAACATTTTTTGGAATTGAGTGTTTTGAGCTTGGAGATATTTCACCGTTTGTTCCATATCCATCTTACTGAAATAAACAACAGGAAGATAAGGAAGCCTGTATGGGGGAAACCTGTCATGATATGATGCATGATATGTGGATGCATGTTTTCAAGGATCTCGCGGGGTTAGTAGTCACTTACAATTTTGGATTGGAGAACTTTGTATCGGTGGATGTCCTTCCACGAGAATTAAGCTCACCATGTCAAGTGGGTTGTAGCCTTTGACTCCGGTTTGATGTGCTTGATTTTTGACGGTGTTTGGTTAGAAGAAAATAAATCCTCTTACCCTTTGGTGGACGTCTGGTTCAACGTGACCCTACATCATATGCCTTCGAGATCCTTGAAACAGCTATTGAAAATGCTATGGTATGATGTTATGATGTTATGTACAAATATGCGAGGTAAGCAAGTTTATATACAAATAATCATATTCACACAAAGCAAACAAATCCTTAGTTTTAGGCTTGTATGGAGTTTGTAGGTAAGTACCCTCTTGAAGTTTAGTTGGCTCAACCTGTCCTAGTTAATAGTAATCGGGTTCTAAGGGATCTCAATATCACTGGTCTTTCTCCTAGCTTCGTTCAATAGGCGATTGACTCGCAACCAAACAAAGCTCAAGAGTCCAACCTCAATGAGTGTAGCATCGAGTATCTGTCGACCTTGGGAATACACCAAGGCCGGCCACCTCGCCACGTACTACTGGCCAAGTTGTGAAATCTAAAGGTTCTAAGGTCAGTTGATGCTTTATGACACCACGCGGCAGCCCCGTACTCTCCTTGATTGACTCAAGGGTTACCGGTACCAACCAAAGTGCCACATCAATGTAGCTACTGCTTTAACCATGTCGGTATACCCCGTACAGTTCCCTCACAGTTTATTGCTACTTACCTAAAAGGTGTCCCCAAATCCGGGTGTAGGACTTTTAACAGTAACCCAAACAAGGACCCATAATGTAAAGTAAACAAATCAAACACTGTAAGGAAGTAAATGTGATCTATCCCTAAGGTAACCCCACTTTTAGAATAATCCCCAGCAGAGTCGCCATTTCTGTGATATGGTGGGAGAACTGATTTTGGGTTTTTGCGTCTGTGTTTGCAAATGTTGCGGTTTAGCAAGAGTCGCCACCGACTTTTCTTTTATCCAATAAGGAAAGGTGAAAAAGCACAAGAAAGGCCTTTAGATATGTTTCTTGAGTTCGGGGGGTAGATTATGAAAAGGGGAGGTATTAGCACCCTTTTCATCCATGGTTTTCCATGGGCTCTTAGTTGCTTTCTAGATCACTTGCTTTTGTTTGAATGTGTGCTTGTGATGTGGGTTTTGAAAGTATTTTGAAAATGTGACTTTGTAATGATTCTCGTCTCTATGAGAATGCGTACAAAGTATTTGTTTTGAAAATAGTTCAAAGAGGTGCTTGTGAAATGTGTTTTTGAAAGTGATTTTGAAAAGGTTTTCCTTTGTAATTGCTCTTGTCTCTATAAGAACGCGTACAAAGTACTGTCTTTTTTCGAAAATGTTTCAAAGTGAGAGTGTCGGTGTATACAATTTTTTGTTGTGAGCAAGCGAGCAACTAGGAGCAAATCTACCTACTCAAAAGGTCTTAATTTTTCTTTCCCTCCTCCTTTAGATGTTGCTATCTTACCATTGTTTCGGTAAGAAGCCCCATCGTTAGATGTGGAGGGACAAACCTTGGGACGTTTGTATAGTCATAGAAGGAAACCTATGAGAGGTTTTAGCAATGCCGTTTCTAGGGACTAGATTGTTTATCAAAGACAACATCGAGGGTCATCGAGGGACTACGATCTTTTATCGAGTGTTTTTGCTAAAACATCAATGTTCGAAGGACATGACTATTTTTCGATAGGCAATAAAGTGGGATTACCATAAGGGTGTTAGTGTGAAAGTGTGTTAATTTACATGCATTTAGTCTTGATTAGGGTTGTGTACTTATAAATTTTATCTTTCCATACACACCCTAATTACTAGCATTTACATTCGAAAGCGATAAATTGTAGAAATGTAAAGTCCTACGCTATTACAATATTTTTGGGATGGGGGTACATATTTATGAATGGGGATTGCAAGTAAAAATAATTCCTAAGTTACTATTACAACCATATTGAAATGTACAATATAAGAAAGAAATGGACTTGTTTAGAAAATGTTTTTTGTCTTAAAAGAAAAGAAATAAATTAGTTAATAAAAGAAAATATTTTTATGTCTTTTTATGTTAATATTAAAAATGATGAAAAGGGAAATAAGTGAAAGACAAAAACAACATGCTAATGCAAGAAAAATAAACAAGGATCAGAAGTTCTGAAGCAAGGCGCATGATGACTCAGAAAGGAACATCAATGGAATCAAAAGTTCTAGATTCATACACTCTGAGGTCCTGCAAGAAATGTTAGAGGGAAAACACATAAATTCTAGGTGGTATTCAGACATTGGGCCACAAGTCAGAAGTTCTGTATTACACTAAAACAGTGAGGAGATATCAGCAGTTCAGTGTGTTATCAGCATGTAAAAATCAGAAACTCTGAGTGTTTGAAAAAACGAGTGGAAACATCAGAAATTCAGTATATTTGACATGTGAGGAGAACTCAAAAGTTATGTGCTGTGTTATAACAGTGAATGAATTATCAGAAGTTTTGTATTGTGTTGAGCCAGTGGGTGAGAATTAACAGTTCTGTGCGTTATCAGCATGTAAGAATCAGGAGTTCAGTGTGTGTTAACAGTGAGAAAAATCATAGAAGTTATGTATGTTAAAACAGTAAGGAAAACTCAGAAGTTCTCTGTTGTGCTAAAACTGTGAGTGAACATCAGAAGTTCTATGCCAAATTTTAACTCTTAATCATCACATTAGCGATTTATTCAGTTCTTTTTAAACACCAAATCAAAAGGATAACAACACAACAGTTTATAGAAGTTCTAAATCTAAATTTGAGTCTAGCCCTAATCAAGAAACTCTGATCCACAGTTTTTCTACTTATGCAATGATATGGACAACATTAATACTATGACATTTACATGTTAATGATGTTCAGAATGAAAAAAACAAGCGAAGTCAGAAAGACTTACCTTGAACCTGGAGCGTGCTTGGAGCTTTGAGTTGCTGCCTTTGGATGTTCTGGAATCAGCAAGAGTAACAGAAGAGAAAATGCCAAGTTCTTTGATTCAAAAAGAAGAACAAAGGTTTGGTTTTCTTTTTGGGAAATCTGGATTTTTATGAAGGGTTTCACAGGTTTCCTTTTCTCTTTTAATAGTTCTCTCTTTCCAAAATCCAACCCCTTGAAAGTGTGATGGAGAAACTTATTTATAGGTGAATTTTCTGTGGTTTTGCAGGGGAAAACAACTGGGATTTAAACTTTTTTGGCACACTATTCCATTGCTTTTTGATCACAGCTTTTTGTATTTGGTACAAATACAAGATTTGGGAAGATGCAGGCGTGGACTGGATTAACTGCTGGTTAGAGTAATGTGTTGCAGCAATGTAGCAGGTTGTTTAAACGAGGTTTTGGGATTTGGTGATGTTCTGATCATGGAAGATCAGGGATTTGGTGATGTTCTGATCATGGAAGATCAGAAACGTAACCTTCATGCGCTGAAGAGTCATGTTCTTATTGAAGACTATGTTCTGAACCATATTTGTAACTTCTGACTGCGCTTGTATAGAGGCTGAAGAGCCCTGTTCTAATTGAAGGCTATGTTTTGAACCCAGTTTGCAACTTCTGACCGCACTTGCATGAAGGCTGGCTCAGAAGTTCTGAAGTATCACATACTCTTAACACTTAGAAAATTTTCTAAATGTTTAGAAAATTTTATTTTTCCAAAGTAACTTCTGACTCCTGATTTTGGAGAACTAGTTTCATGTCTTGATGAAATATAATTTTTTGAAACTTGATTTTTGATTTAAAAGTCAAAGTTTGACTTTTTCAGTGTGCTTTTGACCATTTTCCCCTTGTGAGTGATTTTCTTAAAAAGTTGTAATTCAAGACTTGGAACTTGATAGAAGCAAACCTGAGAGTCCAGGGTCATCCTTTGAGAAATGAGAGGGAAAATTTTGGGGTACAACAGTTATGTACAAGTATATATATACAAACAAAGCAAACAAGTCCTTAGGTTTAGGCTTGCAAGGAGTCTCATAGGTAAGTACCCTCTTGAAGTTTAGTTGGCTCAAACCTGTCCTAGTAATAGTAATCGGGTTCTAAGGAGCTCAATATCACTGGTTTGTTTCCTTGGGCGTTGTTTCAGCGTAAGCCTCTTTAATGGCGACCGAAATATCCCAAAAAAACAAACCTCAATAAGTGAAGTATCAAGTATCTACCAACCTCGGACTGCACGAAAGCCGGTCATCTCACTACGTCCTAATGGCCAAGTCGGTCAAGTAAAGATTCTAAAAGTTCGTTAGTGCTTCATGACATCACTCAACGGCCCCGTATTCTCCTTGACTACTCAAGGGCTACCGGTACCCACAAATATGTCACACTAACGTAGCTATTGCTTAGACCATGTCGGTATACCCCGCAAAGTCTCCACAACGTATTGTTACTTACCTATAAGGTGTCCCAAATCTGGGTAGAGGATTCAAACCCAAACAAAGAACCAAAAATGTAAAGCATACAAGTCAAACAATGAAAGAAATTAAATGTGATTTAACCCTAAGGTAACCCCACTTTTAAAATACTCCCCAACAGAGTCGCCAGTTCTGTGATATGGTGGGAGAACTGACTTGTGTGTTTTGCGTTTGATCGCAAATGTCGCGGTTAGCAAGAGTCGCCACCGAATTTTCTTTTATCCAAAAGTAAAGGTGAAAAAGCACAGGAAAGACCTTTGAGATGTTTTCTTGAGTTCGGGGGGTAGATTATGAAAAGGGAAGGTATTAGCACCCTTTTCATCCATGGTTTCTCATGGACTCTTAGTTACTTGCTAGATCACTTGCTTTTGTTTAAAAATGTGCTTTGTGTGGTTTTTGAAAGTATTTTGTAAAGGCGTCATCGTTTAGGCAAACTTTGTAATGATTCTCGTTCGTAAGAATGTATACAAAGTGTTTGATCTTTTGAAAATGTTTTCAAGTTTTGAATTATGTTTTGAAAGTGTTGGTGTTTGTTTTGAAAATAGCAAGGATGTTTTTATTTTGAAATGGAGAAAGTAACTAGGAGCATTCTACCTACTCAAAAGTCCTTCATGTTTATTTCCTCTTTCCTTTGACATTGTTATCTTACCATTGATTTGGTAAGTAACCCTATTTTTGGATGTAAACGGGACGGGCATGGGTCATCGTATAACCATGATTAGCAAGGTTGCGAGGTATCTTAGCATTTTTCTTTAGGGACTACGATCATTTTAAAAGGCAACATAGATAGCATCATCGAGGGACTATGATCTTGCATTTTGCTTGTTTTTGCTAAGATACCTCACATGCATAATATGGTCATTTTTGTAAGGCAACCAAGTGGATTTACCCTAGGAGTTCAAGTGTGCAAGTGTATTGATTTACATGCATTGTTTTGTCTTGATTAGGGTTTTCTATTTGTTGGTTTTAGTCTTTCTATACAAAACCCTAATTACTAGAATTTGTATATAAAGCGATAAATTGCGGGAATTAAAATTACTACGCTATTACATTATTTAGGGGAGGGGGTATACAAATTACAAATGGGGAGTATTGCAAGAAATTAAATCTAAATAATTATTATAACCATATTGAATTTGAATAAATGTATAAAATAAGGATAAAAATGTAAAAATATGAAATGTAAGGAGAAATGTGATTTTTGTTTGTTTTTTCATGAAAAGAGTTTTTTGACCTAATTAATTAAAATAAAATAATTAACTAAAAGGAAAATAAGAAAATTAATATTAAGTTAATAGAATAAATTAATTTAAAGAAAACAAGTTTTTTAGGGTTTTGGTGAATTTAATTAAATAATTAAATAAAAATCCTAAATTTTTAATTGATTTTAATTTACAAACTAATATAATAATAAATGAAATTAAATTATCTAAGTATTAAAAAAAGGAAATTAATAAAAGAAAATGTTTTTGTTCTTTTATTTTTATAAAGAAAAATGAACTAAATAAATATAAATAATAAAATATTTTTTAGATCTTTCTTATTAATGAAAATAGTAATAATAATAAAAAAAAAGATAAAAAAAAGTAAAAATAAAATAAAATAAAAAAATAAAGTCAGGGGGGTTTAATAAGTGAAGCAAGGAGTATTGGAAGAAAAAAAGTCAGGCCCAAACTGCTGGCCCAAGCGCTGCAAAAAGTCAGAAAATGTGAGAAAAATGTAAAAAAAATTGCAAAAGATCGTGTTGGGGCTTGAACCCAGGACCTAAGGGTGACAGGCGCGCGCTTTAACCACTGGGGTGGTGATACATCTGTTAACTTATGTCAAACCATAAATATATATTAGAAAATGCTTCATGAAAACAACTTCATCTTCAACCTCTGGCCGGACCACCTGTATATTGTTCATTTCTCATCCATTTGCAAAAATGTAAACATGAAACTTGTGGCAAATTATACCACGATTCTAGAAATATAACTAACTAAAGCTATAGATAAAAAAATGAGCATGGATTTTGAATGGTACCAAATTATGACCTAATTTTTCCAGGATGTTCAGATTCAAAATTATAACTACTTAAGCAATATAAATGAAATCTAAAGACATGGTTAGCTTCAGAACAATGATGTCTACATTTCTCATTCACAAATTAAACATTAATGATGCTTGTATGAAGAGTTCCAAGTTAAGGAAACTTACCTCAAAACTGGAAATTTTGTTCTGAGTTTGAGCACTCCTTAAGGTGTTGTGGTGATTAGAATAGCTCCACTGTGGTCCCAGGAAGCTAATGCAATGCTTTGTTTATGTTGGAGGTGGTTGAATCGTGCTGGAGAAGTGCAAGTGCGAAGATCTGTTTTTGAAAATGGAGGATGGTGTTAATGGTGTTACAGTCTTGAAAACGCACGAGGGAGATGTGAGTTTCAAACTTTTGGTCAGGTTATGCAAAAATGGATGTATGTGATACAGTTTTGAGTTCTTGGAAGTTTCGGGGCTTAAGAATGCGTGTGTTTTCTTGCAAATGACTTGTGTATGTATAAGCAAAAGGTTGGGGAGGTTTTGCACAAAGGATTTCTGAGTTCTAGAGTTATGGCTAGGTTGCTTGATTTTGAAGAAAAGTGAAAGTATAGTTCCAAGATAAAGTACAAGCATGGACTGGGTGATTGTAAGGCTTGAGACAAACTTCTCTTGAGTTATAGGACGTGTATGATTAGAAGAAAACAATTGCAAGGCTCAAGAACAAATTTTGTGCATAAAGCTACTTTTTCAGAATGACATTGTGCACTTTCTTCCTAAAATGGATATAAAGCATGGCATTGCATTAAATGCTTGAGTTGAGACCTCTAACAGTTGTGAAAGCATTTAATTATGGAGTGCTTAACAAGTTTGAGGCCTGTAAAGCAAATATTATGCAACATAGGTTTGAGATTTGAATTTTGTTCATCACCAAATTTTCCTTGTAAAACAACTTGAAACCCCAACTTCTGACCTTCGATTATCCTTGCTCATGAATGATCTCAATGAGTTATTGGACATTTTGGAAAGCTTGTAGTGTGATCTACAACCCCTCTTTTAATCACTTTTGAAAATTCCCCTTGGAACTAGGTGAAACATGGGTCAGAAGTTAGGTCAAAATCCTGACCAAAAATGTTCAAAATTTCACTAATTGTTTAGTTTCATAACCATAACTTCATGAATTAATAACTTGAGATCCAAGAATTTCTAGGAGAATCTGTGTAAAGTAATGTTGTAGATCTCATGGATATCTACAACTTTCATGTTGAAAGTTTCCTTTGAATCATCTTGCATCATGGTGAAAAATTGGCTCAAAGTTGTGAAAAAATATGAAGTTTTCAACACTTAGAAAATTTTCTAAGTTTGAAAACTTTGACTTTTCAAAATGAAATCTTGACTTTTGGATTTCTTGATGAAAAAGTTTCATATTTTAACATGTTTTGATGAATTGTGATCTTTGAGACTTGATTTTGACCAAAAAGTCAAAGTTTGACTTTTCAGTGTACAATTGACTTTTGATCAGTTGACTGAAAATCAATTATCAATCCAATTGATATTGAGCAATGTTTTGGTTCATGCCATCATGTCAAAGGGATGCAATTTAACTCTTGAGATCATTCCTCAAACCAATTAACCATTTTCTAGGTCAAAAATCAGAAATTGCCCTTTCTCAATCAAAACCCTAATTTTGACCATTTTGCCCTTTTGATGATTTGATCAATTTTCTTAAGGAATTATGGTCCAAACTTGATAAAATGTTACATATGGGTTTATAATGTTGATGTGGATAAAAATTTATGAAGTTTGACTGTAAATTGGCCACAGTTGACTTTTTCCCCAATACAGCTGATTTTTAGGTCAACTGCTCAATTGACTGGGCAAAAATGTGATCCAAGGTTTGAAACTTGACATGGGTAATATTGGGGGTCCATAATGGTCCATGAAAGTCATATGAGGCATTTAAAGTTCAATTATCCTTGTGCAATCTCAAACCCTAATTTCAGTCATCAATGCTTAAGGAGGTGTCTTGAGCTGATCAAACCTTGTGCAGTCTTGAACCAAAGGAGATCTTGTGAGAAAATATTTGATAAAAATGAGAGGGAAAATTTTGGGGTACAACAGATAGTCATCTACAACTTGATGAGCCAAATGATCTTCCAGTACACTTCCTTTGATTGCCTTTTGAGTAGTGTACTGAATTTCATATTCTGTCAAGACCATTTTCCATCTTGCTATTCTTCCAGAGAGAGCGGGTTTCTCGAATATGTATTTTATTGGATCCATATTAGAGATCAACAAAGTAGTATGAGTCAACATATATTATCTTAGGCAGCGAGAAACTCATGCCAAAACGCAACAAGTTTTCTCTAGCAATGATTATCTTGTTTCACAGTCGGTAAACTTTTTGCTAAGCTAGTATATTGCATGCTCTTTTTGACCAGACTCGTCATGTTACCCCAATACACAGCCCATTGCATTCTCTAATACTGTCAAGTACATGATCAGAGGTCTACCTTCAACCGGTGGCATTAGAATTGGAGGTTCCTGGAGGTACTCCTTGATTTTGTCGAAAGCTATCTGACAATTTTCGTTCCACTTTGCTACTTGATCTTTCTTCAGTAACTTGAAGATTGGCTCGCAAGTAGCAGTCAAATGGGAAATAAATCTGGAAATGTAGTTCAATCGTCTCAAGAATCCTCTAACTTCCTTCTCAGTACAGGTAGCTGGCATTTCTTGAATGGCTTTAACCTTGGCAGGATCGACTTCGATACCTTTGCTATTGATGACGAAACCTAGAAGTTTACCAGATCTTACCCCAAAGGTGCACTTGTTTGGATTTAACCTCAACTTGTATTTCTTCAATCTCTCAAATAGCTTGTGCGGGTGGTCGAGATGTTCTTCTTCAGTCTGAGACCTGGCTATCATGTCATCAACGTAAACCTCTATCTCATGGTGGATCATATCATGGAACAAAGCTACCATAGCACACTGATATGTTGCACCGAAATTATTCAAACCAAAAGGCATAACTTTGTAACAGAAAGTGCCCCATTGTGTGACAAAATAGTATTTTCCATGTCTTCAGGTTCTATCTTGATTTGATTGTAACTAGAGAAACCATACATGAAGGAGAATACTTTGTGTTGAGTGGTGTTGTCAACCAAAACATCAATATGTGAAAGCAGAAAGTCATCTTTGGGGCTTGCCCTATTCAAATCTATGTAGTCTATACACATATGCACCTTACCTTCCTTCTTAGGTACCGACACCATATTTGCAACCCATTGAGGATAGGACGTAATAGCTAAAAAACCTGCATTGAACTGCGTTATGAACTCAACTTTGATATTTTCAGACATCTTGGGATGCATACGACAAACCTTCTACTTTATAGGAGGACAACCTTCCTTCATCGGTAGATGGTGAACCACAATTTTAGTATCAAGCCTGGGAATGTCTTCATAAGACTAAGCAAAGATCTCAACATAGTCATTTAACATCTGGATTAACCTCCTTTTGACATTGTCTTATAGGTTGGAACCTATCTTGATTTCTTTCTTGTCATCTTCAGTACCCAAGTTCACAACTTCGACTGGCTCTTCATGTGCTTGTATAGATCTTTCCTCCAACTCTAATAGTCTAACAAGCTTTCCAAGCACTTCACTATCTTCCTCACCTTTGTCCTCGGCTTGGTAGATCGGATTTTCGAAGTCATAATTGGAAATAGAAAAATTGTTATCAATGGGACCCAGGGTGGATATGGATATGCAATTTGTTATGTGGGTGTGTGTAAGAACACATAGCTATTTTGAAAGCAATAAAGTAAAAGAAAGACAAAGAGCACAAAATTTGAATGCAAATGTCCAATGATTTCTTACATGAAAATATGTGGATGAAAAATGATAACCCTAACAAATGGACCTTTTTTCCCCGGGTAAGGCACAAAGTTTAAAGTTATTGTTCAAATTACATAACCAAAAACTTGAAAGAAAGAAAAAAGAAAATAGCATTTACTCCCGACTAAAGGAGATTGGTATAAAGTCTTCAGCCTTACAATTTGTTGTACCCCAAAATTTACCCTCCTATTTTCTTCAAGACATTCCCCTAGGGTTCTCAAATGCTCAAGGATGCTCAAGAATTGATCAGACAAATTCTCCTCCTAAGCAATGGGTCCACAACTAGGGTTTCATATTTCATAAGGAAATTTGGGTTTCTAAGGTCTCAAATGAAATTCATGTTCTCTTATAGGTCTCCAAGAATGCTCATGCCAAGTTTCATGCCTTGCATCACAAATTTGCTCGGTCAATGGCTCAGATGAATGAAAATCAACTGTATTGGATAGAAAGTCAAATATGGTCAACATACATTCAAACTTCAAGATTTTTGGTCAACACCAACATTTTGAAGCTATATTCATCATTTAATCAAGAGTTGATCATGATTCATCAAGGAAACTCTCAATTCATCAAAAGTCAAAAGTTGCCAAATTAGGGTTTTCTTAAGGAGAAGTTAACTAAACTTTCACCAAGCATAACTTTCACATGCTTCATCAGATTTTCCTTAATCAAAGCTCATTATGAAGGAAATTCAATTTTCTACATCTATGCCTCTCTAAGCTCAAGTCCAAAAAATGCATCATTTGAAATATATGAGTCAATACATTATAAGTCATTTCAAAAGTCAACTAAAAAACACTTTTTGTCAAGGCAACTTACATCAAGGTAAAGTCTTCAAATGCAAAAATGATCAAAATATAGATTGTAGATGACATATTAATCTTTCCAAAAAGTCAAATATCACCTTCAAATTATAAAAATTGAGAGAGTTATGATTGGTGCAAGTTGGGAAATTTTGAGGAAATGCATAAAACCCAAATTGATCAAACTCGAATTTTTGGGCCAGTGGGCTTATCTTTCAAGGTCCAAACGTGTATTAGACCTCATTGTGAACTTATAAGTCTATTAATGCACCCCTTGGATTTTTATTCTATTTATTTTTTATTTTATTTATTTAAATTCAAAATTAAAAAGGATAAAATCAAAGCTTTCATGACAAGGTCCAAGCCCACAATGGTTTAACCTAATTCTTCTCTATATATTGCTCTTCATACATAACATCACACGAAAACCCTTATAGAGAAAACTATTCCAAAACTTCCAAAAATTCAAGAAACTAGGAAAACACAAAACCCTTGTTTTCAGCCCTTCTCAATTGAAACCAAGCAATGCATTATCATCTTGAAGTACCCATGAATATATCAGAATCCTTAAGCAATCAAGATCGTGCCCAGAACATCACGTTCATCCTTACCGGTTTTGGTAGTTTTTTTTAATTAAAACATTTGATTTATACATTGTTAACTAATTTGATACGTTTACATGTGTTCATATACATCATTAGAGCAGGTTTGATGCATAATATATGAGATTTGGCACAGTGGTAAACCATGCAACATGGAATGCTAAGGGCGTGGGCTCAAGATCCACCCCTGACATTTTGTGTGATTTTGCTTCTAACTTGTTCTTAATGCAATGATAAAGGCTAAGGGTGTGGGTTCAACACCCACCCTTGACATTTTTTGTGATTTTACTTCTAACTTATTCTTTTTCCCTATTTTCCCCCCTTAATGCAATATGGAAGGCTAAACACGTGAGTTAAACACCCACCTCTGATATGTTGTGTGATTTTGCTTCCAACTTGTTCTTTTTCCCTATTTTTTTCCCATAAACCCTGAATTCACCTAACCATAAAACCACAAACCTTTTTTTTATAAACCAAAAATAATTGTTTTTTTCGTAAACCCTAAAAATAATTAGGTTTTAGGTTTTTTATCATTAACCTTTTTTTTAATTAATTTAATTACTCAATTATTTTATTAATTAAAGTTAACTAATTTTTAGGTTTTTTATTATTAACCTTTTTTTTATTAATTTAATTACTCAATTATTTTGTTAATTAGAATTAATTAATTTTTAGGTTTTTCATCATTAACCTTTTTTATTAATTTAATTACTCGATTATTTTTTAATTAAAATTAATTAATTTTTAGGTTTTTCATCATTAAAATTTTTATTAATTTAATTAATCAGTTATTTTGTTAATTAAATTAATCAGTTTTTAGGTTTATTCGTCATTAACCTTTTTATTAATTTTATTAATCAACTATTTTTGTTAATTAAAATTAATTAGTTTTTTAGGTTTATTATAATCATCATTAAAAAAACCTTTTCCATAAAAAATCATCAAAAACATTCTTTTTTTCTCTATTTTTATTTTATTTTATTTTCATAGATAAAGTGTATGGGGTTCACAATTTGTAATAGCTTATATTTCTCGCTTTCCTTTTTCATTATTATGTAACTGTTTTCTGGGTTGTAATAGCTTAGGGTTTTTAATTTCCACTTTCTATTACGTAACTGCCCCAAAGCCGTATAATAGGTTTAGGTTTATCTTTTTTGCTTTTACTTTCCGCGTCTTTGTTGTCTTTTTTATACTTGCTATAATATCGCCTAGTAATTAGGGTTGTATGGAAAGATAAAAACCAATCGATAGATAATCTAACTTTAAGACAAAATAATTAAATACAAAACACTTGCAAATGTGCACCTCTAGGGTAGCCTCTCTTTTTGCCTTTCGATTAAACAATCATGTCCCTCGAACGTGGGGATGCTTTAGCAAAGTCCCTCCGATACAAAAAATCATATTCCCTCAGTGACCCTTTTGACGTTGCCTTTGGTAAATGATCTAGTCCTTTAAACGATAATTGCTAAAACGTCTTTACGAGTTGCCTTCGATGACTGTACGATGACCCACGCCCTTCCCTTCACATCCAATGATAGGGCTTCCTACTAACTAATGGTAGGATAGCACTATCTAAAGGAGGAGGAAAAGTACAATAAAGACCTTGAGTACGTAGACTGCTATTAATCGCTTGCTCACAAATCTCTTCAAAACAAACAAAACATTTTTCACACTACACTTTCAAACGAAATATTTTCTAAAACACTTTGTACGCATTCTTGAGGACTGATACAAGAATCAAAACAATGTCAGCCTTACTTTGGAGATTTAAAAATATTTTCAAACAAATCACACACTTAAAAGCAAGTTTTTCAAAAGTGAGCTAAGCGATTAAGAGCCCGTAAATAACTATGAATGAAAAGGGTGCTAACATTATCCCTTTTCATAACCTACCCCCTGAACTCAAGAAAATATCAAAGGTCTTTCCTATTCTTTTCACCCTTTTCTTATTGGATAAAAGAAAAGTCGGTGGCGACTCTTGCTATCCGCATATTTGGATAAAACCAAACAAGTCGGTTATCCCACAGTATCATAGAATTGGCGACTCTATTGGGGACTACTTAAAAAGAGAGGTTACCTTAGAGTCTTAGATTAATTTTACTTGCTTTAAATTGTTTGCATTGTTTGCTTTATTTTAAGGGTTGCTTAAGTTTACTTTCTTGCAAAGATCCTACACCCGGATCTAGGGTACCTTAGGTAAGTAGAAATAGATAATGGAAACTGTGATCGATGGAAATAGAACTGACTGTTTTGAAATGCTGGTTCGCGAAATGTCGCGGTAAGCAAGAGTCGCCACCGTCTTTTATATTCTCCAACAAGGAAAGGACAAAAGCACAGCAAAATTCCTTTTCGAGATGTTTCTCGGTTCAGGAGGTAGATTTATAGAAAGGGAAGGTGTTAGCACCCTTTCTATCCGTGGTTATCCACGGGCTCTTAGGTACTTGCTCACTATGTTTTCAAAAATTGTTTGCTTTTCTTGTGTATGTGGGTTTTGAAAAAAGTTTGTTTTGAAAACTTCTAGGTAACTCTTGTATCAGTCCTCAAGAGTGTATGAAGTGTTTGTTTGAAAACTTTTGTCAGAAAAGTGTAGGTGCGAAAAGTTGTTTTTGTTTTGAAAGAGCAAGTACCCAGGAGAAATCTACCTACTCTAAGGAATTAAGCTGTGTAAGAGTCCTTTAGACAGTACTATCCCACTATTGAGAAGTAGGTAGCACCGTCATTGGCGTTATTCGGGTCATATGTGGTCACCAAAGCAATAGTAGGACGCCTTAGCGCTAATCCTAATGTCCTAGATCCTTTTTATCCGAGGCAACCGTTTCGAGGCAACTGAATCTTTAGACAGAAGGGCGACCTCTAAAACACCCTATACTTAATGACCACGTCGAGGCAACCAAGTGAGGCGTACCCTAGGAGTGGCATGTGCACGTGTGTTCGGATTCATGTTAAGATTATCTTTGCACATTTATATGGTGAGCTACGAGTTGATTTTATTTTTCAAACAAGTCTTGTCATGCATAATTAACAGTTAATAATTGCGGAAAATAAATTGCGGAAAGTGAATCTACGCTATTACAAGGCGTCGGGTATCTACATCGCCAAATACATAACCCTTGAAAATAAAAATTGCGAGAAAATAAATAAAGCGATAAAAGTCCTAATTATCTATTACATTCTCGGAGCAGATACATAAATATGATCAAATAAATAATAGTGCGCGCAAAGAAATTGAATCGGGACGTCCTTAGGGTTTTGACCCTTTTTGAGAAAAGAAAGAAGTTTGGTCCTTTTTGCAATTAATTAAAATTAAACCTAATTTGCTAATTCATTAAATAATTACAAGAAAAAAGTATTTTTGTGTTTTTTATGTTTTAATGAAATAAAAGGATTTAAAATTGTCAAAGGAAAAACCTAATTCTAATCTATTTTATTTATTATGAAAAAGATTAAAATTGTCCTAATTAAACAACTAAACTAATTAATTAGAATTTATTTATAAAATAATTATTAATAGTGAAAATAATAAATAATAAAATAAAAAATATTTACATTTTTTAATTGTCTGAATTTATTATGAAAAATAATTATCTGTGAATTAATTAAATAATAATAATAATAATAGTTATTAAAAGAAAATAAAAAGAAAGAAAATAGGAAAATAATAAACCAAGGGGGGGGTGTTGGCCCAAAGAGGAGGTGAGGAAGCAATTTTTGTGGCCCACTTGTTCTTCAGCCACGTTGACTATTGAGATTGTCCAGGGCATAGTTGACTGGGGACATGGTGGTCTACCCATCCTGACCATTGGATTAATGGTTGTGGCCACTTGGCACGTTGTTGGTTGGAGGCACATGGTGGACATCATTGGGAATCCTGCACACGGACATGTTATGAAAAACAATAGAAATATTTTGGGTGGACCTGGGAATCGAACCCAGGTCCCAATGATGCACAACCACCTCACTATCCACTGAGCCATGCACCTGTATTTGATATTATAATAGCTAATGAATATAATATATGAAACATATCAATTATGCTGGAAAGAGAAAAAAAGCGCGCGCTATTTGAACTGCCCAACCACAACTAAACACGTCTTCATCATCTTCACTAAACCTGCAGAAGAAGAGTTAGATTGCGGGGGTTTTTAACCCCCACAACCTGCAAGCCCGAATAATAGCGATTAGGTCCCTGATGCACATAAATATTTCGCGAGCATGGTGTTTGATTCGTCTGGCCTTGACGAATTCAACCATAGGTTTCATGAAGCTTAATTTTTCCTGGGCTGTAAAGCCCCAATTTGAGACCTCAAGAACCCTAAAATTCTTCAATGGTGATTCACGATTCTGTACACTATAACGCAATTAACCAATACCATTAGCTTTATAAAGGTTCAAGCAATGCAAAACAATGATTAGAATATGTTAATGATGCATAAAATGTGAGTTTCGATTCTGAAAAAGCTAAGCAAACCGTGGGTTTGTGAATGGTGATTTCTTGATTGTTAGCACTTGATTTTGATTGCAATGTGTCTCTGAGAGTTCCTGCAATCTATTAGAAACAAGAAAAAGCTTTGAATCACGTTAAATTATGGAAAATAGTTTTCAAGTTTTTCTTGATTTTTTCAATGTTGGCTATGGCTTTCTGCAGCAATTCTCACGTGTGTGGCATTAGGTTTAGGTTTTGTATATATAATGGACTGAATTTAGGTTAAATCTTTGACCAAAAATCCATGGAATAATGGTTGGAATATTTGATTTTCAATCATATCTTTTTGCATATTTTTGATTGAAAAATCTTGCCAAATTGAGAGATCCTTGTCCCCTTGATGTGCACACGAAATCTCCAGCACATGTAGGTCATATTTGCTTCATGAAAAGATTGAAAAACCCTATCTTGATATTTTCCTACAATTAAATGAATTAAATGAATTAATATTGATTAAAAATTCAATTAATTAATAAAAAAAAAGAAAATAATTCAATTTAATCTCAATGGGTCGTGCATAGGCCTTGGACAAAGTTTCAAGAAGAATTTTGAGGCCCATTAGCAAAAACAAAGTGTTTTGAGCAAAGTTGACTTTTGCAAATTCACAAAAATTTCCCAACTTCTCCAATGCATATCTTGCTCAAGTTTGATCATATGAACATGTTCTTGGACATTTTGGAAAGGTCTTGAAGTACTCTAACCACTTCCTTTGGTCCCATGTCATTTGGATTTACCAATCTCAATTATGGTCTTTGACTTAAAGTGCATTTTTGTTGACTTTTGAAATTGACCTATAATGTAGAAATTGATAACTTTTTGTGAGAGCATTTCTTGGACTTGGAATGTGAAGATGAATTGTAGGAGATGTCATTCCCTTAAAAATGAGCATTGGATGGGATTTTTATGATGAACCATGAAAAAGTTATGCCCTGGTCAAGATACAATTGACTTTTCTGTTGTCCAAAAATAGTAACTTTTGGCATCTTGATGATTTTTGAGCCATGCTTGAGGAATCATGATCAAGACTTGATCAAATGATGATTGTGGACTCAAAATAAGATGTTGACAAAAAATTATGACTTCTGACTGTAAAATGACCATTTTACCCCTGCAGTTGACTGTAGGTCAAATGAAGCTTTTGACTGTGCAAATTGGCCCTGTGAGTCTTGAAACTTAACATGTAGATGCTTGAGAATATGTATAGGACTATGAGACTTGATTGAGCCATTGAAAACCTCAAATTCCTTGGAAGAAACAAAACCCCTAATTTTGACTGGCTTAGGAGGCATTTGAATTGTGCAACCCTTGAGAAATCTTGAACCATTTGAAGATGATTCTTGACAAACCTTGAAGAATATGGGAGGGCAAATTTTGGGGTACAACAGAAACTATACGTCATAGACGGATATGGTTGAAGTGATGGCTACGTTAGTGTGACACTTTAGTTTGTATTGATTTTCCTTGAGTCATTCGAGGATAACATTGGGCTGTCGCGTGGTGTCATAAGCACTAATTGGATTTTAGAACCTTAATTGACCCATCTTGGCCATTTGAAGGTAGTGAGATGGTCGGCTTTGGTGTAGTCTAAGGTTGGTTGATACTCGATGCTACACTCATTGAGATTCGAGTCACGGGATGTTTTGGTGGCAAATAAATTGATGTACTAAAATAAAACCTTCGAGAAAGATCTGTGACATGAGATCCTTAGAACCCGGTTACTATTTTAGGACAGGTTGAGCCAACTTAACTTCAATAGAAAAGGGTACTTACCTATGGACCCCATGCAAGCCTTTAAACTTAAGGCTCTTGTGTTATTTGTTTGTGTTTGATCTGTTTAAACATAAGCATAACTTCATGACATCATAACATTCGACATGGCATTTACTAACCGTTTCAAGAATCTTAGGAATCTTTGTTGCAGGATTTCAAACCAGACTGCTAGCAAGGAGGAAAAGGGATTTATTTTCCTCTAACCAGATGCCATCAAAGATCAAAACATGTTCTTTTGAGTCAGAGGATAGGACGCACTCGATATGGTGAGCTTGATTCTAATAGAAAGACGTCCAAAAATGAATACATGAAGTTCCATAAGTCAAAGCTTCAACCAGGATTCATTCTCTCTTTTACCCCGTAAGATCCTTTAAAACATTGCATTTGCATCTACATATCATGCATTTCATTACATAACAGGTATATTCTAGACAATTTTTCTCATCTTCTTGCTACTTATTTCAGTAAAAGATGACTCTCGAACAAACAGTCAAAGATCTTCAAGCTCAGAATGCCCAGTTCCAACAAATGCTCCTGAACTTAGCCAAGGGGTAGGAAGAGCTGAAGACCCTCATCACCAAAGAGAGGAAGAAAAAGACAAGTAAACCAATCGGCATTCTCAACATGGTAAGAAGGTTTAGAGGTCCTCCCAAGCGAGCTCAAGACTATGAATTCAATCAAACGAAGATGACAACTACGGCGAAGATAGTAAGAGTGTGAAGGCTGAGAAAGGAAGCCACCTTTGTTTTGGCCAATATTCTAATGAAGATGAAGAAGACTATTCGAATGAACAGTATCCTCCTGCCGATGAAAAATATAAACAGCTGGAAGATCGTTTAAATGCTATGGAGATCCAGAGAGTGCCTGGGTTTAGTCTCAGGAGTTGTAATTCCTAAAAAATTCAAGGTCCATACTTTTGCAAAGTATGACGGTTTTTCTTGCCCTAAACTGCATTTGAGGTCTTATGTTCGGAAGATCCAACCACACATTGCCGGCAGGAAATTATGGTTCCATTTCTTTCAAGAAAGCATATCTGGGACCCAATTGGAATGGTTCTATCAACTGAAAGGAACCAATATCCTTACTTGGGAAGATTTGGCTGGTGCTTTTTACAAACAATACCAATACAATGCTGATCTTGCACCAAGCCGTGTGCAATTACAGAGTATGACTATGGGCTCAAACGAAGGCTTCAAAGAGTATGCCCAAAAATGGAGAGATTTAGCAGGAAGAGTTCAACCTCCTTTGTCTGATAGGTAGTTGGTTGACATGTTTATAGGAAATTTGATAGATCCTTTCTTTAATCATCTGATCGGAAGCTCTTCGGTCAGATTTACTGAGCTGATATTAACAGAGGAACATGTAAAAGGTGGAATCAGAAGTGGAAACATTCAGGTGGCTGCATCTTTGAGTACTGTAAAGAAGTAATTAAACGGGAAAAAAGAAGCTAATGTTGTGTATGGCCAGAAGGGTCATGGTAGAACTGACCACAACTAATCTGTAGAGGCAGTGCTAATTTCTAATCCTGTACCAGTGCAACAACATCAATAAGGCAATCAGCGTAGGTCAGACACACCCAAGAGACAATTTACCAAGATCAACATGCCATTGTCTCAGGTATTGCAACATCTATTGAAAATAGAGATGATTACATTGAGAGATCCTCCTCAGAATCCCAACACCTCCTCTCCTTGGTATAATACTATTGTAATATGTTCCTATCATTCCAATAGTCCCGGACACGACACAAATAACTTTTGGACTTTGAAAAATAAGATTCAAGATAGATTGACTCTAAAGAGATTGATTTTTACCCTCCTAAGACTCCTAATGTGATCACTGCTCCCATGCCAAATCATGACTAAAATTGAAAGTGTCCAGTTCATTTGAATTTTCAGTTGTAATTTCTTTTGCTTGTTCGAACACTTATCTTTATGTCAAACTTTGTTTTCTTTCCATTAATGCATTTCATATGTTTGTCTTGAATTAACCCATTCATTTTCACTATATTTAAACTGTACTTTTTACTTGTTTTTTGTGATATTCAACTCTCGTTAAAAGCTATAAGCCTTTAGAGGGAGGATGACAAAAACGATACCTTAATCTCATACAATATGCTTTTAAACAGACCTTGCTGGAGATATACAGGCGTTGCTTCAATTCCTAAACATCGGTGATATAAGGATGTTAATCCCTAGTCCACCCCTTTGAGCCTAAGAAGTAGAAGTTTTATTTTTCACGCAAATTGAAACCCTTAATCATAACCTGGGGTAGGGTAGTTTCTCAGTTAATTCAATTGTGCATTTAATCGCAAGCTTTTCCTTCATACACAGCAAATAGTATTGAAGACATCCTTCCAAATCAAAAGTCGATGATGGTTCCCCATAATCATTAAGTTGGGTAGTCATTATCTTTCAAAAGAAATGCCCGCTAAGTCGAAACCTATGAAGGAGACTTAGGAAAAAACCGGGGCATACCGCTGAGTGTCATCTCAAACAAAATAGTTCAGGAAAAAGTTAGGGATGATAAAGTGAAAAATAGGTCACTACAAATCCTCAACAAAATAAAGATGTTACAAGAAAAAATGACTGCCTTCTCAAATAAACTTTCAGTTTTTGAACCATCACCAAGTTTCAGTACTATAATTCCAAACTCTATTAGAACCTAAATGCATAATTAACTGAGTATAGGATTGAAGGACATCATGGAGAACAGGTTGGGTACAAATAAACTTTGATCTTGTATCCTTTGTTTCTTAAACCGTGAACCAGACCATGTTACAACCCTTCAAAGTCCTAACTGAAGCATGGGTTAGTTCGAAAACATACTGTTACAAAAAGGTATCCTGACTCCTGTAAGGCTTACTATAAATCCCGAGTTGATATCATATTCTTACAAATTTTGTTTTACTAAAAATTGCATTTTTTAAAAAAATTTCAAGACAGACATAAGCTTTGCATTTTAATACCACTATTTGCATATGACTAAGTGTTTGACAACAAAGAAATTTGCATGACGAATATTCAATGAATGAAAATCCTCCCAATAGACAAAATTACTCCAGAGGATGGGTCAAAGAGAAAGACACTTCCAGCAACAGGCCTTTCATGGACACAATTGGTTATAAATCAAGGGGCATGACATGTTATTGTCTAACTCCTATATGGCAGTCATGTCAAGATTCAAAGAAACTTTCAAAAGTGATAAATAGTTAGGGGAAGATCTTCATCTGAATCACTTGGGGTGTATTACATTGATCATGAGTTTCAACAAAAGCCACTATGAAAATTGAATCTTCAGTATCACCAAATTGCTCGTCTATGTCAGTAGTATCAGATGGTGTCATTCTGATGTGTCTATTCTTAGAAAAATTGAGGAAGGTCAAAACTATCAGAAAGTTTGCAATCAATGGTTAATCAATAACTTCAAACATCAGGTGCACCAGACTAATCCTAGGGGAAAATGGGTTCCCGCATACGAAGGGCCACATATGATCAAGAAAAATATTATCTTGCAGTGCTACAACACTTACTACCATGGACGGTGAAGACTTTCTGCACCCTGTGAACGCAGGCATAGTTAAAAGATACTACACATGAAAGATACCCGCTAGATTGACTGGCCTAGGCAAAAATAAGGGCACCCCGACGAACCAAAAGGGTTCGGGCAAAAATCAGGGATATATATAAAGATTTTACACCCGACAAGTCGAAAACCTGAAAAGGCGGCTTGGGCAAAAAAGGGTATCTCGGTGGACTAAAAATCTGAAAAGACAGTCATGGAAAAAGTTAGGGATTAAAGCGTACGATTATATCTCATTATCTCATCACTTGTTTATCACTCTGATCAGCATTTCTTAAAGACTCTAGGAGTTGGGATAACGTTTAAGTCGTCCGCAAATACCCATAGAGAAAAATTCCACAGAGCAATCCCCACAGAGTTACTTTCACAAGCTCATCCCCGACGAAGATACATTCCCCCGCAAGTCTAATATTCCTTCAGACAGGAATTAGGGCATCTTCCAGCTATTAACATAATCATGCTCCCTAGAAAATCCCCCTAGTGGATAAAGGAATTTGATCATTTCTCCAGCATATAGTGGAAACTTTCTCAGCACAGTTCACAGGAATTTAATTCCCCATATGAGTTTATTTCTCCAACATTGAAAAATCCCCTGCAGATTTCTCTTCTCCAGCATGGTATATCCCCTCAACAAGGTTTATTTCCCCAGCAGGGTTTATTTCCCCAATAAAATTTAATTTCTTAGCAGAGTTCATCTCTCTGATTACTGCAAATCCCCGATAAGATTCTCTTCTCCAGCAAAGTATAGTCGAGGTTGCTATCCCCAATGAGTTGCTACGGAATCTGAAACCGAGCCATACATCATTTAACTTTGTCTTCCCCCAGAAGAGTTGACGTCCATATCACAAACTCAATCATACAACACCTCTGAAGGTTACTTATCTCTTTTATTTCTAGTCAGGGTATATAAGAATTAAAACCCCTAGTAGAACGATGAACGACCAATGTTCCCGAACTCTTCTATCCCTAAGCAAAGGTCAAACATTCCCAGTGGAGTTTCCTCAAAACAAAAAGCAGGAATCCCCAGCGGAGATATTCTAAATAAGATTGAAGATTCACATTATTCATTACCCAACGGCAGTCAGGGATTTATTTTCCCCAACAGATATTACACGGAGCTACCAATACGCCTCAATGACGTCTCATATCAATACATCATTTACAAGTATTATAGCATATGCATACGAAACGCATATAGCACACTCTCATTTACTTTGAGAACATCATTACGTAATGCATTACATACATCATGACATTGCATAAAGACTAATTTTATCTTTTCAGGTAACGCTCATAAATAGATGAATATCATCAACAACTCTCAAACCAGTCAGAGATTAATTCCCGAAGCAAGACAGGGCAACTATCTGTACGACCAGGCGGTATGAATCCCCAAAACAAGACAGGTTTGCCAATATAAAGCATATCAGAGATTAACTCCAGAAATAGGATGGGGAAACTATCTTTATAACCAGGAAAAGATTAACACCCAAAATAGGACGGGGAAACTATCATTATAACCAGGAAAATATTAACTCCCGAAACAGGACGAGAAAGCTATCAACATGGCCAGGTGGTATGAATTCTTGAAACAAGACGAATTTACCAATCAAAACAGATTGTGGATCAATTCCCGAGATAGGACGAGACTACTATCTACATAAAAAACATTTACCTCAGAGACTGAATTCTGACAAGCATTTTCCTCAGAGACTAAATCTAACAAGCAATTACTTAAGCACCTTCCCTAGAGGTTCATTCTGGAAAGCATTCTTCAGATGAAGTCAAGCGTAAACTCATTCTAATACTTCTATTAACAGTTATCTTGGATGACATCTATAAGCTCATCTCCGAAAAACATTTTGTCACCTCTCCTAATGGCATCTTTAAGCTCATTCAAGCAATATTATCAACCAACAGCGTTACCTCCTGCACATGCGAGTGCAAATTTCTGGGCACTTAAGTCTTCAATCATCTTCTACATTTAGATCACGAATGACGGACATGCCAATCTAATTCCCCAAGTTTAAGAAGATTGAACAGGGGAAGATGTTGTAACCCAAAATTTTCCCTCCCATTTTCTTCAAGACATTTTCCTAGGGTTCTCAAATGCTCAAGGATGCTCAAGAATTGATCAGACAAATTCTCTTCCTAAGCAATGGTCCACAACTAGGGTTTCATCTTTCACAAGGAAATTTGGGTTTCTAAGGTCTCAAATGGAATTCATGGTCTCTTGTAAGTCTCCAAGAATTCTCGTGCCAAGTTTCATGCCTTGCATCACAAGTTTGCTCAGTTAATGACTCAGATGATTGAAAATCAACTGTATTGGATAAAAAGTCAACCATAGTTAACATACATTCAAACTTCAAGATTTTTGGTTAACATCAACATTTTGAAGCCATATTCATCATTTGATCAAGGGTTGATCATGATTCATCAAGGAAACTCTCAAATCATCAAAAGTCAAAAATTGCCAAATTAGGGTTTTCGTAAGGAGAAGTCAACTGAACTTTGACCAAGCATAACTTTCACATATTTCTTCATGTTTTCATCAACCAAAGCTCATTTTGAAGGAAATTCAAATATCTACAACTTGTCTCTCTAAGCTCAAGTCCAAAAAATGCTTCATTTGAAAGATATGAGCCAATACATTATAAGTTATTTTAAAAGTCAACAAAAAGACACTTTTTATCAAGGCAACTTGCATCAAGATAAATTCATCAAATGCAAAAATGATCAAAATATATTTTGTAACTGACACCATTAGCTTTCCAAAAAGTTAAAGATCACCTTCAAATGATAAAAATTGAGAGAGTTATGATTGGTGCAAGTTGGGAAATTTTAAGGAAATGCATGAAACCCAAATTGATCAAACTCGAATTTTTTGGGCTAGTAGGCTGATCTTCTAAGGTCCAAATGTGTATTATACCTCATTATGAACCTCTAAGTCTATTCATTCATCCCTTGTATTTTTATTCTATTTATTTTTAATTTTATTTATTTAAATTCAAAATTAAAAAGGATAAAAGCAAGGCTTTCATGACAAGGTCCAAGCCCATAATGGTTTAACCTAATTCTTCTCTATATATTACTCTTCATTCATACATAACATCACACGAAAACTCTTAGAGAGAAAACTATTCCAAAACTTCCAAAAATTCAAGAAACTAGGGCAACACAAAACCTTTCTTACCAGCCCTTCTCAATTGAAACCAAGCATTGCATTATCATCTTGAAGTGTCCAGGAATCAATCCCAATCCTCAAGCAGTCATGATCGAGCCCAGAACATCACGTTCATCCTCACCGTTTTTGGTAGTTTTTTTAAATATTCAAACATTTGATTTATGTATTGTTAACTAATATGATATGTTCACATGTGTTCATATACATCATTAGAGTAGATTTGATGTATAATATATGAGCTTTGGTGTAGTGGTAAACCATGCAGCGTGGAAGGCTAAGGGCGTGGGTTCAACACCCACCTCTGGCATTTTGTGTGATTTTGCTTCTAACTTGTTCTTTTTCCCTATTTTTTCCCTGAAACCCTGAATTCACATAACCATAAAACCACAAACCTTTTTTTTTACAAACAAAAAATATTATTTTTTTCGTAAACCCTAAAAATAATTAGGTTTTAGGTTTTTTATCATTAACCTTTTTTAACTAATTTAATTACTCAATTATTTAGTTAATTAAAATTAATTCATTTTTAGGTTTTTCATTATTAAACTTTTTTTATTAATTTAATTACTCAATTATTTTGTTAATTAAAATTAATTAATTTTTAGGTTTTTCATCATTAACCTCTTTTATTAATTTAATTACTCAATTATTTTTTTAATTAAAATTAATTAATTTTTAGGTTTTTCATCATTAACCTTTTTTATTAATTTAATTAATCAATTTTTTTTAATTAAAATTAATTAGTTTTTAGGTTTATTCATCATTAACCTCTTTTATTAATTTAATTAATCAACTATTTTTGTTAATTAAAATTAATTAGTTTTTTAGGTTTATTTTAATCATCATTAAAAAAACCTTTTCCATAAAAATCATCAAAAACATTCTTTTTTCTCTATTTTTATTTTATTTTATTTTCATAGATAAAGTGTATGGGGTTCGCAATTTGTAATAGCTTAGATTTCTCGCTTTCCTTTTTCATTATTATGTAATTATTTTTCGGGTTGTAATAACTTAGGGTTTTTACTTTCTGCTTTCTATTACGTAACTACCCCAAAGCCGTGTAATAGGTTTAGGTTTATCTTTTTTTTTTATTTTACATTCCGCACCTTTACTATCTTTTTTGAACTTGCTATATTACCGCCTAGTAATTAGGGTTGTATGGAAAGATAAAAACCAATCGATAGATAACCTAACTTCAAGACAAAATAACTGAATACAAAACACTTGCACATGCGCACCTCTAGGGTAGCCTCTCTTGTTGCCTTTCTATTAAATAGTCATGTCCCTTGAACATGGGTACACTTTACCAAATTCCCTCCAATAAAAAAGATCATAGTCCCTCGATGACCCTTTCGATGTTGTCTTCAGTAAATGATCTAGTCCCTTAAATGATAATTGCTAAAGCGTCTTTACGAGTTGCATTCGATGACTTTACGATGACCCACGCCCGTCCCTTTACATCCAATGATAGGGATTCTTACTAACTAATGGTAGGGTAGAACTATCTACAGGAGGTGTAAAAGTACAATAAATACCTTGAGTAGGTAGACCCCTGTTAATCGCTTGCTCACAAATCTTTTCAAAACAAACAAAACAATTTTCACGCTACACTTCCAAACGAAATATTTTCTAAAACACTTTGTACGCATTCTTGAGGACTGATATAAGAATCATTGCAAAGTCAACCTTACTTTGGCGATTTCAAAATATTTTCAAACAAATCACACATACAAAAGCTAGTTTTTCAAAAGTGAGATAAGTGATTAAGAGCCCATAGATAACTATGGATAAAAAGGATGCTAACACCTTCCCTTTTCATAACCTGCCCCCCGAACTCAAGAAAATCTTGAAGGTCTTTCCTGTTCTTTTCACCCTTTCCTTATTGGGTAAAAGAAAAGTCGATGGCGACTCTTGCTATCCGCATATTTGGATAAAACCAAATAAGTCAGTTCTCCCACCGTATTATACAATTGTTGAACCCATTTCCGGTAGTACGGAAAATCCAACTATCTATATCACATTCGCTATCAGCAATTCCCACAATGTTGAATTGATTTTTGTGAACTCCATTATTGTTGATGCAAAATGGTGGTCTCCTAGAATTAGCACGAGCACGATGGACAACCCTCTGAGCCTCTGAGGTGAAACCCAAACCAAGTTTGTTTGTCTTGTAAGGAATGTCTGGAAGCTGACCCAAAATAGTGCCATCAACTTCTTCTACCACAACCTTAGCGTCTTTCAGAGAAGCGATTCTTCGTTGAATCCAGGTAACCTTAGGAATAGTAGGAGAAGCTTTAGCAACATGGGTTGTCTGAGGAATAACTTCAAAGGTCTCGCAAGGACTCTAGAGGAATTCACCATCCATCTCAACATACTTGAAGGAGTTTAAATGGCTCACCATGTATTCTTCTTCGCCGTAAACTGTAATGTCCTTTCCTTTCGCGGGATACTTCAACTTTTGGTGTAAAGTAGAAGTAACAGCGCCTGCTCCATGAATCTAAGGGTGTCCAAGCAAACAGGAATAGGCTGTACGAATGTCCATCACATAGAAAGTAGATTCGAATACTTGGGAACCCACTTTGATTGGAAGATCAACCTCTCCATGCACCATTCTCTTTGAACCATAAAAAGCTATCACCACAATGTCACTGGGTTTTAGCACAACCCCTTCATAGTCAAGTTTGTCTAAAACAACTTTTGGCAATACATTCAACGAGGAACCTGTGTCCACCAACACATGAGATAAGGTAGTGCCCCTACATTCAATAGAGACATGAAAGGCCTTATTATGGTTCTTTCCTGTGGGAGTTAAATCAGCATCAGAGAAGCCTAGCCCATTATTAGTCGTCAGGCTAGCAACACAATTTTCAAACTGATCAACAAAGACTTTCTGTGGTACATGAGCACATTTCAGAAACTTTACGAAAGCCTGAGCATGGGCTTCAGAGTATAAAAACAGATATATCATAGATATTTTGGATGAGGTCTGCTCCAACTGTTCAATAATCTTATAGTCACTCTTTCGAATAATCTTCAGTACTTCCTCCATCTCTTGCTTGGAGGTATCTTCAACAGTAACTTCTTTCGATGCCTCAGTCTAGGTAGGTTCAGTCATCTGTTCTTTTCCTTGAGTCTCAATAGTTGATTCAGTAGAAGTGATATGGACTGGTGTAGTAGCAGCCTTTGGAGAGATATATAGAGATAAAACTCTTCCACTTCTGGTAACCTTACTAGTCCCAACAATATTTCCAACATTGGCATCAGTAACTTTAGTATTTTCATCTTCGACAGCCAATGGTTCTTGCTTGACGCCATGGTAGTAGACACCAACTCCATAATTCTAAGGGATAGCCTTGTCACAGGAATATGGAATTGGCCCAGGTGCGGTAATAATTAGAGAAGCAGCCCTAGGCTCGACAGTAATCTTCACAGGACCCCTGGAAATTTTAATCACGGACACGTCCTCAAGCTTCAAGCCTTGAGACATATTTTTACATAATCTCTCCACAGAAGGAGTATTCTCAAATAGAATTACACGGTTATCCATCAAATGCTAAATACCTTCTTTCAATAGTACACAACCATTGGACTGGGACGCACAGTAGTAGCAATTTTCGATGCAACCCAGAAATAAACCGGCTTGTCACAGCTTCTTCTTAACAATCATCAGAGGAGTAGTCAAGTCACTTACAGTAGAAACATAAGAAATATCATCAATAACATTAACGCCTTCATGATTAGGCATAGGTGAAGTGATCACATTAAGGGTCTCAAGAGGATCAAATTCAATCTCCTTAGAGTCAATCATATCTTGAATCTTATTTTTCAATGCCCAACAGTTGTTAGTGTCATGTTCAGGACTATTGGAGTGATACACATACCTTGCATTGGGATTGTAACAGGGAGAGAAAGTATTGGGATTCTAAGGAGGATCCTTCAATGTAATCAGCTCCGCCTTCAACATGTGTCGCAATGCTTGAGACAACGGCATGTTTATTTGGTGAACTTTCTCCTGGGTGCCTCCTTCCTACACTGATTGCCTGGTTGTTGATGTTGTGATAGTGCAGGATTACAGATTAGAACTGCCCCCACATATTGGTTGCGGTCACTCTTATTATTGCCTTTCTAGCTGTACACAACATTGTATTCTCTCTTTCCATTGCGTGACTTCTTCGCGGTACTCAAAGATGAAGCCACCTGAATTTTACCACTTCTGATTCCATTCTTAACATGTTCCCCTGTAAATATCAGTTCAGTGAAATCGGCTGAAGAACTTCCAAGTAGGTGATTATGGAAAGACCTGTTAGCATACTCATGAACATGTCAACCAATTCCCTATCAGCTAAAGGAGGTTAAACTCTACCTGCAAGATCTCTCCATTTTTGTGCATACTCTTTAAAGCCTTCCTCAGAACCCATGGACATACTCTGTAGTTGCATGTGGGTTGGTGCCAAATCAGAATTATACTGATGCTGTCTATAGAAAGCTGCAACCAAATCTTCCCAGGTATGGATATTGGCACCTTTAAGTTGATAATACCATTCCAATTATGTTCCAGACATACTTTCTTGAAAGAAATGCAAACACAATTTCTTGTCAGCAATATGTGGTTGAATTTTCCGAACATATGATCTCAAATGCAGCTTCAGGCAAGAAATGCCATCATACCTAGAAAAGGTAGGAGTTCTGAATTTAGGAGGAATGACGACTCCTGAGACTAAACCCAATTCTTCAAAGTTCAAGCCAGGCACCTTCTGGATTTCCATAGCTTTCAGACGCTCTTCTAGTAGCTTATACTTCTCACCATCATAGGGATATTGTTTATCCAAATAATCCTCTTCCTCTTCAACAGAAAATTTGTCAGAACCATGATTTCTTTTTTCAGTTTTAACACTCTTACCATCTTCATCATGTTCGTCATCTTCGTACAATGGGATATCAAGATCTTGATCTCGCTTGACTGGACGTCTAAACTTTCCCCCCATGTTAAGGATCCCAATTGGTTTCTTTGTCTTCTTCTTCTTCTCATTGGAGATGAGCGCCTTAAGTTCTTCTTGCCCCTTGGCTAAGCTTAGGAACATCTCTTGGAACTGAGCATTTTGAGCCTGGAGATCTTTTATTGTATGTTCGAGAGCCATTTTTTATGAAATAAACAACAAGAAGATGAGAAACCTGTCTTGGAAACCTGCTATGCAATGATATGTATGCCATGTAGATGCATATTCAATGTTTTTAAGGACCTCATGGGATTTAAATTTGTTAATCAAAAGGGAACTGAAACAAAGACTCTTATTAGTAAATTCAAATTATAACTGCCTTTTAGGCTTACAATGAAAACAAAAAGGGTTACAAGGAAAAAAATTATGAACTCCTAAGACCTAAGACTCAAGTCTCCCATGGACGCTTCCTCTTTGCGTTGACATATGCATTAAGGCTCTACTCTTTGTGAAGTCGTTTTGTTAGCTCCAACGATTTCTTCTCAAAGATGTCCCTTTCTTCTTTCAAGTGAATCTAAGACTTCTGTAGCTCTTCAAGGTCAGTAGGCATATCTAGATGTAAAATGGTATGAGGAATATCTCCTTCAATAATGGACTCCATAATTACTAGTAGGACATCAAGATATGGCATTATAATATTTTGAACACGAGATCGCACCCATCTGAGGTAGGGCTTAAAAGGGATGGAGTTTTTGTGTCCTAAAGTCTTGCTATCAACCTTATTCACCATGCCCTAAGCATGTATAAACTTTTGACGATAACCTTGAGGATCATTCTTGTATTCAAATATAATACCCTGGATAAGCATATCATGAGGATAGTCTCTTCGAGCATAACCAAATTGACGTAGAGTTAGAGAAGGGTTGTAAGTAATACCTCCCCTTATGCCAAGGAGTGGCACATTAGGGAATTCCTTACAGCGGTCAATAATAGTGATGTCCTCCTGAGATCGGGAACACCAATAGATATCTAAATGAGATAGTGACATTATCCTTTAAGACCACCTCAAACCTTGTTCATTCTTCGTCACTGATCGGGGAAGGTGTGAAATAAACCACCTGGATAGTAAAGGTATGCAACATATGAGAGTCCCTTGCTCTCTCATAGTACGAGTGTGAAGAGAGTGCAAAATATCTCCAAGCAAAGTAGGCACGAGATTATGAGTAAGAAATATTTTGATGGCGTTCACATATATGAGTTGGTTTGGATTAGGGAATAGTACCAAACCATAGATCAACAGATCCAAGACCTCCTCAAAAGCATGAAAACTTATAGCATATAGAAACAACTGAGCCTTCTCCATCAGAAATTTAGCAAGAAGAACTTTAACTCCACTTATTGCTTCCCAATTAGATACAATGTCTGACCGCTTCAGATGTAAGGCTGCTGCAATAGCTTTAGGTTTTGGAACTTTCTCTAAACTGGTGAAGGGTGTCTGATCAATAATAGGTACTCCAAGTAGCTTAGAAAAATCTTCCATTGTGGGTACCAACTGTTAATCTGGGAAGGTAAAATAGTGATGCTCAAGATCAAATAACTGGAATAGAACACTCATCATGTCTTCTTCAAAACATGAGGTGACCAAACTTAGTAGATAACCATGCCTCTTGGTGAATTTAGAGTTTTGTGGAAATTTTAAGACTAACTCCTTAATATTGGAAGGTATCCTTAAAAAGTTGATTCGGATTATATTTCTGCGAGCGGAGGCCATAACCTGCAACAAGGAACAAAGATAAATCCCTAGGTCCTTGAAATGGTTAGTGAAAATGTTATGTTATGATGATATGATGTTATGATGTTATGTCCTTGTTTAAATGAGTAGCAAACACAAACAAATCACACAAGAGCCTTAGGTTTAAAGGATTGCATAGAGTCCATAAGTAAATACCCTTCTCCACTAAAGTTAAGTTGGCTCAACCTGTCCTAAAATAGTAACCGGGCTCTAAGAATCTCATATCACATATCTTTCTCGCAGGCTTTATTTTAGCACTACAACTGGCTTGCCACCAAAACATCCCAAAAGTCGAATCTCAATGAGCGTAGCCTCGAGTATCAACCAACTTCGGATTGCATCAAAGTCGGATATCTCATTACTTTCTAATGGCCAAGATGGGTCAATTAAGGTTCTAAAATTAACCAAAGTGTCACACAAACTGTAGCTATCATGTTAACCATATCTATTTACACCGTAGAGTCTTTATGATCTATGCTACTTACCTATGGAATTACTAGATCCAGGTGTAGGATCTTTCATATAAGAAATAATACCCAAGCATGAACCCTTACACTAAAGCAAGGAAAGAAAACAATTAAAGCAAGTAAAAGTGATCTAAAATCTAAGGTAACCCCTCTTTTCTAAGTATTCCCCAGCAGAGTCGCCAATTCTATAATAGTGGGAGAACTGACTTTTTTGGTTTTATCGCAAATGTTGCAGTTAGCAAGAGTCTCCACCAACTTTTCTTTTATCCAATATTTAGGAAAGGTGAAAAGAACATGAAAGACCTTTAATAGATTTTGAGTTAGGGGGGTAAGTTATGAAAAGGGAAGGTGTTAGCACCCTTTTCATCCGTAGTTATCTACGGGCTCTTAATTGCTTAGCTCACTTTAAAAAAAATTTCTTTGTGTGTATGTGATTTGTTTGAAAATATTTTGAAATGCCAATGTAAGGCTAACTTTGTAATAGTTCTTATATCAGTCCTCAAGAATGTATACAAAGTGTTTTTAAAAATATTTGTTTTATAAGTGTAGTGTGAAAAATGTTTCGTTTGTGAGCAAGAATTCAAGAGTCCTACCCACTAAGTATGGTCTTTCTTATTCTTTTCCTTCTCCTTTGGAGATAGTATTATCCATACCATTAGTTGGTAGGTAATCCTATATATTTGATGTAAAGGGACAGGCGTAGGGTCATTGTATGGTCATCGAAAGAAACATGTAAAGATATTTTAGCAATTTTATCGGAGGGACTATCATCATCTTGCTTGTAGGGTTATCAAGGGACTAGATCATTTTGTAAGCAACCCGAGAGACATCGAGGGACCATGAACTTTATTCGAAAGGGACTATGATGATTTGATCGAGAGTCTTTTTCTAAAGTATCCCTATGTTCGAGGGGCATGACCAATATCCGTAAGGCAACAAGAGAGGTTACCCTAGAGGTGCAAGTGTGAAGAGTGTTTGTTTTCAGTTATCTTATCTTGTGAATTAGGCTTTCTATGTCTCTTTTAGTCTTGTCATGCAAACCCTATTTTACTAGTAGTTAAATATGTACAGAAAATTAAAGTGAAGAATATAAAGTCTTACGCTATTACATGGCTTTGAGGCAGATATATAGTGTGATACGGTGGCAGAACCAACTGTTATACTGGTTTTGCATTTGTGTTTGAAAATTTTGTGGTAAGCAAGAGTCACCACCGACTTTACTTTTATACAAATTAAGGAAAGGGTGAAAAGAACATAAAAAGACCTTTTCAAGAATTTTTTGAGTAAGGGGTAGATTATGGAAAGGGAAGGTGTTAGCACCATTTACATCTGTAGTTTTCTATGTGCTCTTAGATGCTTAGCTCATTTTTAACATACCTTGGGCTTTGTGCTTTGAAAAAAAGGTAGTTTTGAAAATGCCTTAGTGTGGCGATTCGCTTTATGATAACTCTTGTATCAGTCCTCAAGAGTGTTGACAAAGAGAATGTTTTTAAAAGTGTTTTCAAATGTGTAAGTGTAAAAAGTTTGTTTTATTTGAGCAAGCATCTAACAACTATCAACTTATACTCGAAAGGTTTGTTTTTTTCCTCCTATCTTTTAGGCAGCGCTATCCTACTATTAGTGAGAAGGTAGCCCTATCGTTGGATGTATGATGGACATTCGAAGGGATGTATTGTCATAAAGGCAACATGTAAAGACGCTTTAGAAAATTTGTTTAGGGACTAGATCATTTACCAAAAGGTAATTGTAGGGTCATCGAGGGACTATGATCTTTTAATTTACGGGTATTTGCTAAAGCGTCCCTATTTCGAGGGACATGACTTTTTTTCCGAAGGTAATCGAAGTGGGCGTACCTTAGAGGTGTATATGTGCAAGTAATTAAATTCAATTCATTTATCTTTGTTATTAGGTTCACTAACGTTTGATTTCAGTCTTTCATTACAAGCCTAATTACTAGTAGTTAATATTTTGCATAAATTTAAACTGCGGGAATCGGAAATCCTACGCTATTACAATGCTTTCGGGGAGGGGTTTTTTTACATGTCCAAAACTGAGGGAAAAGAAAATAAAGAAAGCAGTAAAACCCTAGTTAATTATCTATTACATCCCATCAACAAGTACAAAAATATGAAAAAGAATAAAAAAGGAAATATTGAACGCGCGTGGATTTAAAATGATGTCTAAGCCCTAAAAAAGTTCTAAGGGAAAGAAATTTCCTTTTGGTTGTTTTTTATTAAGAAAAATAATTAAAATAAATCTAAATTTAATTAAGAAAACAAATATTAAATGAAACAAAACCTAATTCTAATATTTTTGTATTTTTGTTAAGAAAATATTTGAATTAGATTAAGTCCTAAGTACTAACTTATTTTAGTTTTTGAGGAAAAAAAACATGTTAAAGTTAATTAATTAATTCATTTCAGAAATTAATTATTTAAAAGAAAAACTAATCCTAAGTTTTGTTTTTCTTTATTGATTAAAAAAACTTGCTGATTAAATAAAACAACAAATTAAAAGAATAAAAATAAAACACAATCCAAATGGGCATGGGTATCGAAAATAAACTGGGAGGTGAGACTGTAAAACGCATGCCCACACTAGTCTAGCCCAAAGTCCTATATGGATCTAGTGTGATTCTCCCCTTTGAGGATTCATCATATACAACATGACTGAAACATTAGATCTCCATCTACTAGCCTTTGATGGTGTTGATTTATGGATACATGGTGTTTGGACTTAAAGCATCGAATCTGCAAGGAAATAATTAGGAAAGAAAACGAAATACAAGGCCTGGGTATCGAACCCAAGTCCTTTCCCTGTACACACACCTGCAAATTTGATCAAATGCTGGATCGAAACAAATCCAAAGACCCTACCCTATGTATGATCATCTCCTAAACCCAAATTCGGGGTTAAAACTGGCTCAAGATCTTTGTATCACCTAGTTTGAAGCCTGAATGCTTCGAAGCCTTAAAATGGAACCCTGTACTTCCAACACTTATATTCGTATGAATGATCAATAATAACACAAGCGTGCATGTAAAAACAATTCACATAGTAATCGAAAGGTTGTGATCCAGAGTTTTACCAAGGACTGGTGGGCTTGGTGCGTGACTTTTGGGCGTACTTCGGGCTTGGAGGAGAGCTGGTATTCGGTTGGACTTGGAGGAGCCTGCAAAGAGTGTTTTTATTTTTGAGGGATGACCACCCTTGAAATCAGTCCTAGCTCCTCAAAATCCATCCCAGGTTTGATACGGTGGTAGAACCGACTGTTTTTAGAAATGCTGGTTTGCATTTTACGTTTTGTATTCGCAAAATGTCGCGATAAGCAAGAGTCGCCACCGACTTTTATTTCATCCAATCGGAAAGGAAAAAGCACAGAAAAAATCCTTTTTCGAGATATTCTGTGTACGAGGGGTAGATTATAGAAAGGGAAGGTGTTAGCACCCTTTCTATCCATGGTTTTCCATGGGCTCTTAGGTACTTGCTCGTTTTGAAAAGTTTTGTTTTACTTCATTTTAACCCTTGTTTATGTCCTCAAGAGTGTTACAAAGTTGTTTTTGAAAACTTTGTTTGAAAAGTGTTTGTGTGAAAAAGTTTTTGTTTGTTTGAGCAAGTACCTAGGGACTAATCTACCTACTCGAAAAAAGATCGTTTCTGTTCTCGTTTCCTTTAGGAAATGCTATCCTACTATTGAGAAATAGGTAGCACCGTCATTGGATTTGTAAGGGTCAATTTGTAAGGGACGTATGATCACTAAAGCAATGTTAGGATGTCTTAGTAATAACCCTAAAGTCTCAAGATCATATTCGAGGCAACGTTTCCGAGGCAACATTTCCGAACAGGACTTTTGATCTTTGTTAGACACGAGGGTAACCACTAAGACACCCTATACTTAATGATCGCTTACCGAAGGCAACCGAAGTGAGAGTATACCTAAAGAGTGCGCATGTGCGAGTGATTTGATTTTAGTTATAACCTTTGCACATTAGGGTTTTCTAGCCGTTTTAAATTATCATGCAGTCTTGTCATCAAATCCTATTAACATACATCTAAACAGTTAATATTTGCGAGAATTAAAATGCGGGAAATAAAACCTACGCTATTACAAGGCTTCGGGGTAGGGATTAATTACATAGCCAAAAAAACCCATAAAAGACGATAAAATAAAAGAAAGTCCTACATTAAGCTATTACATACCATGGACAGTTACATCAATATCACAAAAAAATAATAAACACGCGTGATGAATAGAAAATAAGAGAATTAGGGTTTTGACCCCAACTAAGCCTAACTGTAACTTAAAGAAAAAAAAGATTTTTTGTCGTTTTTTATTATTTGAGAAAATAAAGCTTGATTAAATAAAAACCTAATTACTAATTAATTTTTATTTAAGAAAAATAATTAAATTAACCTATTTTTGTAATTTTTATTTTGAGAAAAGAAATAAAAATTAAATCACAAGTCTAACCCTAATTTTTCTAATTGATTTTAATTATACAAAAAAAGTATGAATTTCCCTAAATTAAATTAAACTAACATTAAATTAAATTTGATAAAATAAAAACTTAATTCTAATTTTTGTGAAAACTTGATTTTATGATTTTTTGTTGAAAAAAAGAAATTAATTTTGATTGAGAATAATTAAGCCAATTAAATAAATAAATGAAATAAATAGAAAAGAAAGAATGGGCCTGGTGTTGTTTAGCAAGAAGGGGGTATGGTTTGCAAATTTGAGCCCAATAAGCTCCTGGCCTGTTTAACTTTTGACAATCCCATGGGCATGCTTGACTCAGGCGTATGGTGGACCTTCAAGGGATAGCCTTGGATCTGGGGCGTTGATGGATGGGACGGCCAGATCTGGACAATGCATGATAGATCCCTTGCCCTATGATACATTGGATTGCCCTGAAAATGTTGAGAAAATAAAATGCACACGCCTGGGATCGAACCCGGGACGTGTGCATCAAAGGCCAACAACCTCACCATCTGCGCTAGCTTGTTAGTTGTAATAATAATGAAACAAAATAAATATAATACAAATAACATGCCACGCTTCCCAAAACACGCGCAAATTCAAACAAGCCACTCACATACTGTCACGCCATTGTCTTCTTCGTTGCTTCCGTCGCTTTAGATAAAAGACCTTTACCTACGGACATCAAGCGTAGGTATAGCCCCCGTGTATTTCCAAAACCTTGTACACGCATGATAAATCAAAACCAATGGTACCAATCAACTCGTTGCAACCTTACGAGCATCATGGTACCATTATTAAGGTCTAATTTTCCTTGTATATAAAACCCCTAAGAACGAAGCACGAACCCTAGCCATGGCAATTTCATGTTTAGTTAGTAAAAATGCAATTGGATGTAATCATTAGCTTGCAAACATCTCAAGGATAAAAAAAATATGCAAATCAATCATGCTAAATATGCCAGAATTAATGTATTCGAATTTAAGAAAATATGCAAACCGTGTGACTCTTACAAGGTGTTTCAAGGCGTGGGGAAGCTTGCTAGAGATTGAAACACGATCCTGGAGAGTCCAACAATTGATTGGTATGATTAGAATGGCTTGAGATGGCCTGAAACTTGGAAATCAGTTTGCACTTTTTCTTGAATTTTTGCCATTTTTTCTTTGCCTTTGCACGCCCCTAGCCTCCCCCTTTTGATCTGTTTTTGTTCCTTATGTATACTAGAGTGCATTAGGGTTACAATTCTGTATCAAATCTATTCCAATTATAAATATTGATTTATGATGTGATCCTTGTACCAAATCTTTCCAAAACAATCAAATTCAATCTTTTTGTGTCCATTTTGAACCTTGCACGATTTGATCTTGTTTCCAGCTGTGTAATGGACCTAATCATGCATAAAATCTCAAGATTTAATTAGTTTTTGATATTTTCATTATTTTATTTTGATTTTATTTGATTTAAATGAAATAAAATCAAAATAAATAGCAAAAATAAAAGAATGACAAGTGTAAGGGCTCATGGGTAGTGCAAGCATAAAAGTTGGGCCAATTTAGTAAAAAATGCAATTTTGGACACATTTGACTTTTGGCAATTTTGCAAAAAGGGTCAACTTGACCAATGCATAACTCTCTCAATTTTGACCCTAGAGATGTGTTCTAGGACTTTTTAGAAATCTTAAGATGTCCTCTAAGCAACCCTTTTGTTATCATTTCAATTGAGTCTTACATGTTCATGTATGAAGCTTTGACCCAAAAGGTGTTTTTGTTGACTTTTCAAAATGACCTATAATGTCCAAATTCATATCTTTTTGTGAGTGCATATTTCGAACTTGGGAGATGAAGATGTATTATAGGGAATTACATAATCTTCAAAATGAGCTTTAGATGGGTCATTTTTGATAAAGTATGAGAAAGTTATGCTTGGTTAAAGTTGAGTTGACTTATCCTACAAAACCCTAATTTAGTAACTTTTGGGTTTTGATGAATTGTGAGCAATCCTTGAGGAATCATGATCAACACTTGATAAAATGATGAATAATACTTCAAAATGAGGATGTTGACCTAAAATCTTGAAGTTTGACTGTATGTGGGCCATAGTTGACTTTTGCCCTAACATGGACGATTTTCAGGCCTTTGAGCAATTGACTGAGCAAACTTCCTTTACAAGGCTTGAAACTTGACATGGATGATCTTGAGAACATACTAGGACAATAGTGAGCATTTGGGATCCTTTGTACTTAAGCATCTTCATGCAAAATGAAACCCTAATTTGAGGTAGACTGCCTTAGGAGAGAGTTTGTCTGGTCAACTCTTGGGCTTTCTTGAGCAATTTGAAGACCTTACTTGAAATGTATGGACAAATATGGGAGGGAAAATTTTGGGGTACAACAGCTGCCCCTGTTCAATCTTCTTAAACCTGAGGATGTAGATTGGCTTGTCTGCCTTTCGTGATTTGAAGGTGGAAGATGATTGAACACTAGAGTGCCCAGAAATTTGCACTCGCATGAAGTGGTACTTGTCTTGCGATATCGAGAATGGGCTTATAGATTCCATTTGGAATTCAATGACGGAAGATGGGCTTAAAGATGCCATATGAAGAAGTGTCGATCGCATAAGAGATTCCTTTGCGAGAGACCGTATACTTGTGGTTGAGGAGGATTTCGCTGGGGAATGCTGGTCTCTGTCTTGGGAGAAATAAAATTTTAGGAGCTTCAGTTGTCCGTTACTCTACTGGGGAATCATCTCTTAGTTGAGGAGGTAAAAATGAACTGTTATCTGGTCGTGCTCCAGGCTTCGCAATTTCTCAATTCTTATTTGGTCGTGCTCCAGGCTTCAGAAGGAATTAAGTGGTTATCCGGTCGCATCCGAGTTTCAATCTTGATTTTTAAGGCATACTAATATCCGGTCGATTTCTGGGCTTCGTAGTAATTGGCCGAGCACACTGCTATTTGGTCGAACTCCAATCTTTGCAGTATCTTATACTATTATCTGGTCATGTCCCAGGTTTCAGTGTCCTTTGCCGCTATCTGGTCGTGCTCCAGTCTTCACAGTGTTTTATACCGTTATCTAGTCAATTCCAGGCTTCACGGTGTCTTATACCACTGTTCGGTCGATTCCAAGCTTCAGGGTATCTTACACTGCTATCTAGTCGATTTCCAGGCTTCACAATAACTTGTTGGGGGGTTAAGCTGTTTTCTGGTTGATTTCCAGGCTTCATAGCTTGTATTTAAGATATACCACTATCTGGTCGATTCCAGGCTTCGTAGTATTTTGGAGAAATCAAGATATTATCCAGTCGATTTCCGGGCTTCATAGCTTGAACTGGAATAGAAATCTTAGTATCGATTTGACTGAACTAGAGAAAACTTATGAGAGCTTGATTTCATCTTTCCCTGAAAGGTAAAGATTTAGTCGTATGCAATGTCATAATGTATGAAATGCATTGAGTAATGATGTCCTCAAAATAAATGAGATTGTGTTGTATAATATGTATGCACATGTCACGATGTATGGATATGCAATGTTCTTGTGATATCCTTTGGCCAGGGAGAATAAATCCCGGACTACTATTGGAGAGTATAAGGAGTTGAGTTCTTCGTTCTTGCTGGGGATAGTGACCGAAGATGATTAGCTGGAGACTTGCATCCGTTCTGCTCGAGAATATTCCGCCGGGAGAGATTCTGTTTGAGAATAACCCTGTATGGGAATGACTTTATGGGGAAAAGAGGTACTCTGTTGGACGATCTTCTGATTTGGAGAAGTAAACTCAGCTGGTGGTGAGCTTCTATTGCTGATGATAGATAAATTCTGTTTGGGGAGAATTCTGCCGACTTATTTACGATTATGAACCTCGGCTGGGGAGAGCTAACACCACTGTCTTCGGATACTTCCAACTCTGCGGGGAGTGTATATACCTTTAGTCAAATTCTCAAGCTGGCTCTATCCCTATACCTGGTGGGTAGAGCAACTGTAAGGTTTGGACACTTCTTGTTTTCCTAGATCCTGGAATTATGAGTAATTATCTTTTGTCTCTTATGTAAATATTTATGAGCAGCAATTATTCTCAAATGCATATATCAAAAATGAATCATTGGACGTTCTTGCAAAACAAAACATAAAAATAAAAACAATTTGAAATTTCTTGTGAAAATGAATTGTACTGATTTTGAAGTTGGCCCTTAATAGGCGTTTTTTGTATAAGAGGCTGACGTCCTAGTAAGAGAACGCCGCCGAAAGGTAGAAATTATACAATTTGTGAAAAAGAAAGAAAAAAAGCTATGTGAAATAATCTCGTTGGGTTCCAACTCTGCTATTGCCTTTATATCTTCAAGCGTCTCATCACTTTGCTTGGTCGAAGGTGGGTCAGATTGATTGGCGCCGTCCGAGTTTGATAGTCGATACCGAAGTCTGATCGCAAGATGATCCAATGAGACATAGTGTTACGCTTCAATCCCTAATTTTTTTCTGGACCACCCTTTCAGGTTTTCAGTCCACCGGGATACCCTTTTTTGTCCAAGCCGCCTTTTCAGGTTTTCGACTTGCCGGATGTACAGTTTTTTTCATTTTCATCCCTTATTTTTGCCCGAACCCTTTTGGTTCGCCGGGAAGCCCTTATTTTTGCCTAGTCCAGTCAACCTAGCAGGTCTTTGATTATGCGTAGTATCTTTTCACTATGTCTGCTTTGACGGGTGCGGAAGGTCGTCACCATCCATGGTGGTTAGAATCATAGCTCCTCCTGAGAAAATGTTCTTAACCACAAATGGCCCTTCGTACGTAGGGGTCCATTTGCCCCTGGGATCACCTTGCGGCAGTATGATGCATTTGATCACCAGATCCCCGACTCGATATTCTTGACGACTGACATTCTTATTAAAAGCCTTGATCATTCTATTTTGATACGTCTGACCATGACAAATAGCAGTAAGTCTCTTTTCATCGATTAAATTCAGTTGATCAAGTCGGGTCTGGATCTAGTCGTCTTTGTTCAAACCCGCATCCTTCATAATCCGGAGAGAGGGTATCTGGACTTCGATGGGTAGGATCGCCTCCATGCTGTATACCAAAGAGTAGGGTGTTTCCCATGTCGACGTCCGTGATGAGGTGCGGTACCCATGAAGAGCGAATGGTAACATCTCGTGCCAGTCTTTGTATGTTACCGTCATCTTCTGCACAATCATCTTGATGTTCTTATTAGCCGCTTCAATAGCCCCATTCATCTTCGGCCGGTAGGGAGAAGAGTTATGGTGTTGTATCTTGAACTGTTTGCAGAGCTCGGTGATCATTGTATTGTTGAGATTTGTACCATTATCCATAATGATCCTCTCTGGTACACCATATCGACATATCAGATTATGTCGGATAAATCGCGCCACGACGTTCTTGGTTACTGTAGCAAAGGAAGCTGCCTCGACCCACTTCGTAAAGTAATCGATTGCTACCAGAATGAAACAATGCCCATTAGACGCAGTAGGTCTGATTTCGCCGATCATATCAATGCCCCACATTGCGAAAGGCCAAGGAGCTGTCAAAATGTTCATAGGAACTGGAGGTACATGCACCTTATCAGCATAAACTTGGCACTTATGACAGGTCCGAGAGTGCTGATAACAGTCGGCTTCCATAGTGGACCAATAGTATCCTGCCCATAGTATTTTTTTTGCCATGGTATGTCCACTGGAATGAGTTCTGAAGGTACCTTCATGTAACTCTCCCATGATCCTTTCTGCCTCGCTTTTGTCCACACATCGCAGTAAGGTTGAATCATGGTTACGCTTATAAAGGATCCCATTGCTAATGAAGAACTTCGCAGCGAACCTTCTCAAGAACTTCTTATCATTAACAGATGCCCCCTTGGGGTATTCTTGAGCCTCAAGATACCTCTTTACCTCGTGAAACCAGGGTTTATCTTCCACTTCTTCGGTCTCAATGTCATAGCAATGTGCGGGTTCGTCCAACCTCTCAATGGTAATTTGGGGAGCCTCATTGTCCCACCCGACTTTGAACATAGAATACATGGTAGCTAGCACGTCCGCTAACTGATTCTCCTCTCTTGGGAAGTGTTCAAAGGTTATCTCCTCGAAGTGAGCAACGTCAATACATATTCTTTGTAAGGAATAAGATTTGGGTGCTTCGTATCCCACTCGCCTTTGATCTGACTGATCACCAGAGCAGAATCTCCAAATACACTCAAGAACTTAATCCTCAGGTCAATAGCAGCTCGAAGACCCATGATGCACGCTTCATACTCCACCATATTGTTGATGCAGTTAAAACATAATCGGGCGGTGAATGGAGTATGACATCCCTCAAGAGATATAATTACAGCACCGATGCCATTACCCAATGCGTTAGAGGCTCCATCAAAATACATCGACCATCAGGATCCCTTCTCGGGTCCTTCATCCGGTCCAGGTTGTTCACAGTCGGTCACCAATATAATACTCTCATCCGAGAACTCGAAACTCATGGACTGATAGTCATCCACGGCTTGATGCGCCAAATGATCTGCCAATACACTCCCCTTGATTGCTTTTTGGGTTGTGTATTGGATGTCATACTCAATGAGGATCATCTGCCATCTTGCTATCCTTCCGGACAGGGCAGGCTTCTCGAAGATATGCTTGATTGGATTCATTTTTGATATCAATGAGGTAGTGTGAGTCAGCATATACAGTCTCAGCCGGCAAGCAGCCCATGCTAAAGCGCAGCAAGTTTTCTCGAGCAATGAGTATCGGGTCTCACAGTCGGTAAATTTTTTGCTAAGGTAGTAAATAGCGTGATCTTTTTGGCCAGACTCGTCATGCTGCCCCAGCATGCACCCCATTGAATTGTCCAGTACTGTCAAGTATAAAATCAAAGTTCTTCCTTCAACTGGAGGCATCAAAATTGGTGGCTCTTGGAGGTATTCCTTGATTCTTTCGAAAGCGGTCTGACATTCCTCATTCCACTTTACTACCTGATCTTTCTTCAGCAGCTTGAAAATTGGCTCACAAGTAGCAGTCAGATGTGAAATGAACCTGGAAATGTAATTTAGACGTCCCAAGAAACCTCTAACTTCCTTTTCTTGGCGGGGAGTTGGCATCTCTTGTATAGCTTTTACCTTTGCAGGATCCACCTGAATACCTTTATCACTGACGACGAAACCCAGCAGCTTACCAGACCTTACCCCGAAGGTGCACTTGTTCGGGTTCAACCTCAGTTTGTATGTCTTCAGCCTATCGAACAGTTTTTGGAGATGATATAGGTGCTCTTCCTCAGTCTGGGACCTAGCTATCATGTCATCAACATAAACTTCGATCTCATGGTGAATCATTTCGTGGAACAAAGCGACCATGGCGCGCTGATAAGTTGCCGCAGCTTTCTTCAACCCGAAAGGCATTACTTTGTAACAGAAGGTGCCCCACTATGTAACGAAGGTTGTCTTCTCCATGTCTTCAGGAGCCATCTTGATCTGGTCGTAGCCGGAAAAACCATCCATGAAGGAGAAGATCTTATGTTGCACGGTGTTGTCGACCAGAACATCGATGTGAGGGAGTGGGAAATCATCCTTGGGGCTTGCCCTATTCAGATCTCTATAGTCCACATACATCTGTACCTTACCATCCTTCTTAGGTACTGGAACAACATTGGCAACCCATTACGGATAAGAAGTGACAGCTAAGAATCCCTTATCGAACTATTTCATGACTTCAACTTTGATTTTCTCAAACATCTCAGGGCGCATATGGTGAACCTTCTGCTTTACCGGAGGACAGTCTTCCTTAGTTGGCAAGCGGTGTAACACAATATCAGTGTCCAAACCAGGCATATCTTCATAAGACCAAGCGAAGATCTCAACATAGTCACGTAGCATTTGTATCAATAGTTGCTTGACACCCGGCTCCAGATTTGCACCTATCTTAACCTCTTTCCTGTCTTCCTCTATACCCAAATTCACTGACTCAATTGGCTCTTCATGAGGCTGTATGGCCCTCTCTTCCTACTGTAATAACCTAGCAAGCTCTCTGGGAACCTCACAATCATCCTCACCTTAGTCCTCGACTTGGTTGATCGGATTTTTGAAGTCATAACTGGCAGTAGTAGAGTTGTTATCAATGGGATCCAGAGTGGTCATGGATCTGCATTATGATACGTGAGTATGTGTAAGAGAATAATTGTTTTGATAAAGTGCGAGATAGAAAAGAAAGACAAGGACCGCAAAATTTGTAATGCAAGAAACGTCCAATGTTTTATTAATGATATATGAAATGACAAATAATAAGCCCTCACAAACAGAGCCAACGTGCCTCGGGCAAGGCACCAGGGCTTAAAGTTTCAAACTGTCTATCACAACTCTTAAAACAAAAGTCAATTACTGTGGAATAAAAGAAACTGGTATGAAGTCCTTCGCCGTCCAGTTGTTCAGTCCACCGTTGGTTGTAGGGTAGATCCAACTGTCGATATCTGAATCTTCTTCATTGTCCTCAATTGCATTAACTCCCTGATTGCTGATGTGTAGAGAAGGTATTCCAATCTGTGCGTGCCTAACAGCCCTTTGAGCCCCTATAGTAAAGCCCACACCAAATTTTGTCAGTTTTGTGAGTGAAGTCAGGGAGCTGACCCCAATTGGTACACCCACCTTCTTCAATTATAGCTCTGGCATCCTTGAGAGAAGCCATCTTCATTGGAGGTTTGTCGGTAGTAACTTCAGTTGAAGCCAAAGTCTGAGGGACCTCTTCAAAGTTCTGACAAGGGGTTTCGATGAACTCCCCATCCATCTCCATGTAGCGGAAAGAGTTGAGATGACTCACCATATACTCCTCTTCACCTTGTACCGTGATAATCTTCCCCTTTACCGAATATTTCAGCATTTGATGGAGCGTGGAAGTCACTGCCCCAGCCTTATGAATCCAAGGGCGACACAGCAAGCAAGAATATGATGGTCTGATATCCATCACGTAAAAGGTGGATGCAAAAGTCTGAGAGTCAACCTTAACAGGGATGTCCACCTCCCTGTGCACCATCCTTTTTGAGCCGTCGAAAGCCCTGACCATAATATTGCTCGGCTTTAGAATCATACCTTCACAGTCCAGACGGTCTAATGCCTTCTTTGGCAGAACATTCAATGAAGACCCGGTATCCACCAGTACATGGGCCATAGTAGTGCCCCTGCACTCGATCGAGACATGAAGAGCATCATTATGATTTATTCCTTTAGCAGTCAGATTTGCATCTGAGAAACCCAGTCCATTGTCGGCAATCAGGCTAGCTACGCAATCTTTGAATTGACCGGCTGAAGTTTCCTACAGTACATGTGCAGTCTTGAGGAATGCAATTAAAGCCTTTGCGTGGGCTTCAGAACACAACAACAAGGATAACATGGAGATTTTTGACGGGGTCTGCCCCAGCTGCTCGACTACGTTGTAGTCGCTCTTCTTGATAATCTTCAAAATTTCCTCTATTTCCTTTTTAGAGGTCTCTATAATGATCTTCTTAGGCGCCTCCGTCTGGGCAGGCTCACTTGTGATTGCTTTTCCCCGAGTTCCAGATGGCTCGGCGACAGGGGTGATGACTGGAATATGAACTGGGATAGCAGTTGATGTAATAGCAGATGGAATGACAACAGGTTTGTGGATAGTCGAAGGGGAGATCTCGGGAGAAAAGAGTCTTCCACTTCTGGTGACTTTGCTAGCCCCGACAATATTGCTGACATCAACATCAGCTCCCTCACTCTTTAAGTCTTGTTTAACTCCATGGTAATACACATCAGCACCATAGTGCCAAGGGACAACCTTATCCTAAGTGTATGGGATAGGACCAGGGACAGTAATTATTAATGGAGCAATTCTTGGGACGGGTGTAATCCTAACAGGTTTTCTCGAGGAAACCTTGGAAGGATTGGCGGAAATGGTTATGATGACAACATCTTGAATTGGAACCAACATAATCATAGTCTTTTCGAACAGGATCTTTTTATTATCCATCATGCGTTGAACACCTGATTTCAATAAGTGGCAACCAGCAGGCAAAATCGAACACATGTGGCAGCCTTCTCCACAACCCGGAAATAAACCGACCAACAACAAATTCTTCTTAACTTTCATCAAAGGAGTAGAAATTTCTTCCACAGAGGTCACAAATAAATCATCATCCACAGCATTTAGTCCATGACCATGTTTGGGCATGGGATAAATTATGACATTGGGCTTCTCCGAAGCGTCAAACTCAATTTCTTTGGCTTCGATCAAATCTTGCACTTTGTTTTTCAAGGCCCAATAGTTGTTTGTATCATGACCTGGACTTTCAGAGTGATAGGCGCAATGGGCATTCGAGTTATAATGGGGAGATGTGGTGTTGGGGTTCTTCGGGGCTTCCCTCAGAGTTACCAGGTTGGTCTTCAATAATTGTGGCAGAATTTGAGACAAGGTCATATTGAGCCGAGTGAACTGCCTCTGTGGTCTTTCCACCCTTTGTTGATAGTTGCATTGTGGAGCAACTGTGGGTCTTGATATCACTACCGCATTTACTTCCTGACGGTGTTCAGGTCAGCTTTGGCCCCTCGAGCCATAGACTGCACTAGCTTCCTTCTTACCGGTGAAAGGCTTCTTTACTGCACTTGATGAAGTATCTTTCTATATTTTACCACTTCGAACGCCAACTTCTACTCTCTCTCCAGTCAAAATCAACTCAGTAAACCCAGATGACGAACTACCGATCAAATGATTGAAAAATGGACCATATAGCGTCCCTAGAAACATGTCAACCAACTCCCTATCAGACAAAGGGGGTTGGACTCTTCCAGCCAAGTCTCTCCACTTTTGAGCATAGTCCTTAAAACCTTCACTTGCACCAATAGACATACCCTGAAGCTGAGTACGAGTGGGAGCAAGGTCGGCGTTATACTGATATTGCCTGTAAAAAGCAGCAGCAAGGTCTTCCCAGTTTCAGACACTGGCTTCTTCCAACTGATAAAACCATTTAAGTTGAGTCCCTGACAGACTATCTTGAAATAAGTGTACCCACAAATTTCTATCAACAATGTGGGGTTGGATTTTCCTGACATACGAACGGAGATGGAGTTTTGGACAGGATACTCCATCGTACTTGGCAAAATCTGAAGCTTTGAACTTATGAGGGATCACCACTCCCGATACCAGTCCCAGTTCTCCGAAATCCAAACCAGAGATCTTCTGAATCTCCATAGCACTCAGACGGTCTTCTAACTGCTTGTACCTATCCTCGGCAGGAGGATATTGTTCATCATCGTAATCCATATCATTGTTAGAAACTGCTGGACTGGGGTCCTTTGTTCTTTCTTAGTTCTCCCCGTCTTTGGATGAGGAGGTCAGATCAACTGATTTTCTTATCCTTTCTCCGAATCTTATACCCATGTTTAGAATACCGACCTTCTTCTTCTTCTTCTTCTCTTTCAGAATCAGGGTCTTCAAATCTTCTTGCCCTTTAGCCAGGCTTAAGAACATCTGTTGGAATTGGGTGTTTTGTGCCTGAAGATCTTTGATGGCTTGATCAAAAGACATTTCATGCTGAAATAAACAGCGAAGAAGATGAGAAACCTGTAATGGTACCTGTAATGGTGTGCATGATAATGGGATGCGCATGCAATGATTTCAAAGACTTTGGGAGATTTAAATTTGTAAACCAAAAAATAAACCAAACTTTATTAGATTAACTTGTAAGAAGTTCAACAATGCCTTTGAGGCGTTACAAAGAAATAAATGGAAAACAAATCTAAACTAGAAAAAGCAAAATCATAAATCCCATGGACGCTTACTCTTTGTGCTGACGTAGTCATTGATCACTCTTTCCTCCTCAAGCTGCCTGGTGAGCTTCAGAATCTTCCTTTCTTGCTCATGGTACTTCTCTCGGTAAGTATCCCTTTCCTCTTTCAGCTGAATCTAGGATCTCTGCAACTCCCCAGGATCAGTGGGCATGTAAGGATAAAGAACTGTGTAAGGAATGCCCTCTTCATTGGTGGGCTCCACAATCACTGGTAATACGGCTTCATAGGGAATCCCAAGCTTTTGGGCACGAGCTCGGACCCAGTGGAGATAAGACTGCATAGGAAGGGAAGTCCTTGGTCCCAGATCATGGGAGTCATATCTGTTCACCATGCCCCAAGCTTGTATAAACCTTCGGCGGTGCTCCTCAATGTCTTCCTTGTAGTCAAATGCAATATCCTCAAGAAGTAGCTCATGAGGACCATCTCTCCGAGCATGACCAAATTGTCGCAAAGCTAGACAGGGATTGTAGGTTATACCCCCTCTGATTCCAAGCAATGGGACATTAGGGTATCCCCCACAACAATCAATGACAGCAGTGTCTTCCATATCCCAGAAGCTCCAAAGAATATTTGTATGGACAAGAGACATTATCCTGTAGGACCAACCCAAACCTTCTTCATTCTTCAACACAGACTTGGGGAGGTGCAAAATAAACCATCTCGACAGCAGCGGCATACAACACATGAGAGTCCCTCTTCTTCGCACAGTACGAGTGTAGAGGGCATGCAATATATCACCCAGTAGAGTAGGCACAAGATTGCGAGAAAGGAAAATCTTGACCTCATTCACATCTATAAAGGAATATGGATTCAGGAAGAGGACCAACCCATAGATAAGGAGAGCCAAGACATCTTCAAAATCCTGAAAATCTAAATTATCCCAGAATAGCTGAGCCTGATCCATCAGAAATTTGTCTAAGAAACCTTCGACCCCGCTTCGTGTTTCCCAATTGGATACTACATCAGCCCGTTTCAGATGCAGAGCTGAGGCAATGTCTTCTTGTCTAGGAGTCTCTTCCATACCTGTGAAGGGACAAGGATGGATATGCCCAATAAGTGAGAAAACTCTTCCAAAGTGGGAACCAGCTGGTAATCTGGAAAGGTGAAGCAATTAGGAACAGGATCGAAGAACTGGAAAAGTACACTCATCATCTGCTCATCAAGCTTTGAGGTGACCAGGCTAAGAAGTTGACCATGCCTCATAATGAACATAGAAGTCTCAGAAACTCTTGAGGCTAACTCTTTAAGTTGAGCAGGTATTTGCACAAAGTTAACTCGGATGGTATTTCTACGTACGGAGGCCATAATCTGCAAAACAGAACAAAGATAAATTCCCTTGGTCTTTGAAATGGTTAGTATAATGAAGTATGCATGCCTTGTTATGATGCATGATGTCATGATAAAACAAACAACAGGTATAATAGATAACAGGCATGGAAAAGGCAAACAACTCACACAAAGCCCTTAAGTTTAAGGCTTGCTTGAGGTCAAAGGTAGTACCCTCTTGAAGTTCAGTTGGTTTCAACCTGTCCTAGCAAAATTAACCGGGTTCTAGAGGTTCTCAATATCACTGACCATCCTCCATCAGTCATGGTTTCAGCTCACACAGTCTTTTCTTGTGGCTGAAACTATCTCAAGAGTATGGTCTCAATGAGTGTAGCATCGAGTATCAACCAGTTTCAGCTTTACACTGAGGCCGGCTATCTCACTACTTTCTAATGGCCAAGTTAGTCGATTAAAGGTTCTAAGGTCAGTTGATGCTTAACGACACACGCAGCGGCCCCGTATTCTCCTCGTTTCTCCACAAGGGATACCGGTACCAACCAATGTGCCACATCAATGTATCTACTGCTTCAACCGTATCGGTCTATGTCGTACAATTCCCTCACAGTTTATTACTACTTACCTAAAAAGGTGTCCTCAAATCCGGGTTAGGATCTATAGTAACTCCCATGCAAAAACCCTTAAAAGTAAAGCAACCAAAACAAACAAGAGAAGCAATTATGATGACCTAGATCCTAAGGTATACCCCACTTATTATTATCCCCAGCAGAGTTGCCAGTTCTGTGATACGGTGGCAGAACCGACTGTTTTTAGAAATGCTGGTTTGCATTTTGCGTTTTGTATTCGCAAAATGTCGGGGTAAGCAAGAGTCTCCACCGACTTTTATTTCATCCAAACGGAAAGGAAAAAAGCACAAAAAAAAATCCTTTTTCGAGATATTCTGAGTACGGGGTGTAGATTATAGAAAGGGAAGGTGTTAGCACCCTTTCTATCCATGGTTTTCCATGGGCTCTTAGGTACTTGCTCATTTTGAAAACTGCTTGTGTGTGCTTGTTTTGAAAAGTTTTGTTTTACTTCGTTTTAACCCTTGTTTCTGTCCTCAAGAGTGTTACAAAGTTGTTTTTGAAAACTTTGTTTGAAAAGTGTTTGTGTGAAAAAGTTTTTGTTTGTTTGAGCAAGTACCTAGGGACTAATCTACCTACTCGAAAAAAGATCGTTTTTATTCTCGTTTCCTTTAGGCAATGCTATCCTACTATTAAGAAATAGGTAGCACCGTCGTTGGATTTGTAAGGGTCAATTTGTAAGGGACGTACGATCACTAAAGCAATGTTAGGACGTCTTAGTAATAACCCTAAAGTCTCAAGATCATATTCGAGGCAACATTTCCTAACGGGACTTTTGATCTTTGTTAGACAAGAGGGTAACCACTAAGACACTCTATACTTAATGATCGCTTACCGAAGGCAACCGAAGTGAGAGTATACCCTAAGAGTGCGCATGTGCGAGTGATTTGATTTCAGTTATAATCTTTGCACACTAGGGTTTTCTAGCCGTTTTAAATTATCATGTAGACTTGTCATACAATCCTATTAACATACATCTAAATAGTTAATATTTGCGAGAATTAAAATGCGGGAAATAAAACCTATGATATTACAAGGCTTCGGGGTAGGGATTAATTACATAGCCAAAAAAAAACCATAAAAGACGATAAAATAAAAGAAAGTCCTAGATTAAGCTATTACATACCATGGACAGTTACATCAATATCGCAAAAAAATAATAAACACGCACGATGAATAGAAAATAAGAGAATTAGGGTTTTTACCCTAACTAAGCCTAACTATAACATAAAGAAAAAAAACATTTTTTGTCGTTTTTGATTATTTGAGAAAATAAAGCTTGATTAAATAAAAACCTAATTAGTAATTAATTTTTATTTAAGAAAAATAATTAAATTAACCTATTTTTGTAATTTTTATTTTGAGAAAAGAAATAAAAATTAAATCACAAGTCTAACCCTAATTTTTCTAATTGATTTTAATTATACAAAAAAAAAGTATGAATTTCCCTAAATTAAATTAAACTAACATTAAATTAAATTTGATAAAATAAAAACTTAATTTTAATTTTTGTGAAAACTTAATTTTATGATTTTTTTTGTTGAAAAAAAGAAATTAATTTTGGTTGAGAATAATTAAGCCAATTAAATAAATAAATGAAATAAATAGAAAATAAAGAATGGGCCTGGTGTTGTTTAGCAAGAAGGGGGTATGGTTTGCAAATCTGAGCCCAATAAGCTCCTCGCCTGTTTGACTTTTCGCAATCCCATGGGCATGCTTGACTCAGGCGTATGGTGGACCTTCAAGGGATAGCCTTGGATCTGGGGCGTTGATGAATGGGACGGCCAGATCTGGACAGTGTATGATAGATCCCTTGCCCTATGATACATTGGATTGCCCTGAAAAAGTTGAGAAAATAAAATGCACACGCCTGGGATCGAACCCAGGACGTGTGCATCAAAGGCCAACAACCTCACCATATGCGCTAGCTTGTTAGTTGTAATAATAATGAAATAAAATAAATATAATACAAATAACATGCCACGCTTCCCAAAATGCGCGCAGATTTAAACAAGCCACTCACATACTGCCAAGCCATTGTCTTCTTCGTTGCTTCCGTCGTTTTAGATAAAAGACCTTTACCTACGGACATCAAGCGTAGGTATAGCCCCTGTGTATTTCCAAAACCTTGTACACGCATGATAAATCAAAACCAATGGTACCAATCAACTCGTTGCAACCTCACGAGCATCATGGTACCATTATTAAGGTCCAATTTTCCCTGTATATAAAACCCCTAAAAATTAAGGAGTCTTGAGTAAGCAAAAGAACATCATCCATATCTGGAGCATTTCCAAGCTATCTCTGAAAGGAAATCTAGAATGAGTATCAGAACGTCGCCATGCCTGGGTCACATCTGAACCATATCTAGAAGGAGTCTTGAATAAGCAAAAGAACAGCATCCATATCTGGAGCATTTCCAAGCTATCTCTGAAAGGAAATCTGGAATGAGTATCAGAACGTCGCCATGCCTGGGTCACATCTGAACCATATCTAGAAGGAGTCTTGAATAAGCAAAAGAACAGCATCCATATCTGGAGCATTTCCAAGCTATCTCTGAAAGGAAATCTGGAATGAGTATCAGAACGTCGCCATGCCTGGGTCACATCTGAACCATATCTAGAAGGAGTCTTGAATAAGCAAAAGAACAACATCCATATCTGGAGCATTTCCAAGCTATCTCTGAAAGGAAATCTGGAATGAGTATCAGAACGTCGCCATGCCTGGGTCACATCTGAACCATGTCTAGAAGGAGTCTTGAATAAGCAAAAGAACAGCATCCATATCTGGAGTATTTCCAAGCTATCTCTGAAAGGAAATCTGGAATGAGTATCAGAACATCGCCATGCCTGGGTCACATCTGAACCATATCTAGAAGGAGTCTTGAATAAGCAAAAGAACAGCATCCATATATGGAGCATTTCCAAGCTATCTCTTTAATCTTTTTAACATAGACATGCCCTGGCCGGATACAGGTATCGAATCCACAATCAATCGCTCACAGACATGCCCTGGCTAGATACAGGAATCGAATCTGGGATTGCGATAGTTGATAGTAATCATCTTTGTATTGACTTTTCCTGAAAAAAGGCAAAACGTTAGTTATATGCAATGTCATGGTGCATGGAATGCGCGGTGTCATGACGTTTATAACCAATGGGATTGTAGAATGTGATGTTTATATCATGTATGAAAATGTGATATTTGCGAATGTATTTTTTGTCTAGGAAAATAAATCCTTGACGAATGCCGGGAGCTAATCCTGGGCTGATGTTTGAAGAGTAGAGAATTCTTCGTTTCCGCTGGGGAAAATGATTGCAAGGATAAACCGGTAGGAGGAGATGACCCCGTTGGGGAATAAGCTTGGAGAGATTACTCTGCGGGGAAAATTACTCTAGCGATCTTGCTGGGGAAAATACTCTGGGAAGAGAGGTACTTCGCTGAGATGTTGTATGAGAACTCCGCCGGGGATACCATTGTTGATTTACGCTTTGGCGATTTAAGGAACTCCGCTGGGGATAGGAAGACTTCGCCGAGGACGACCTTTCTGTGGCAATTAGCTGAGGATAACCCAGTTATAAGCTCTGGCGAAGAATAACCTTCTGAATAAAGACGGGGAGAGATATGCTCTGCAAAGGATAAGCTTCCAGAATCTACTGGGGATAAGCTTCCTACTGGGGAGATTGATTCAACTCTCCTGGGGAGACTTTGGACTGTACTGGGGAGGGGCTCCGCTAGATGTCTAGATTCCGCCGGAGAACAATCTTAGATCAAGAATGTCGGGGATGCTTGTTGAGGATGTTTGTAGACTCCGCTGAGGAATGTTGAGATCTTCTGGGGGTAATCCAACTTCCTTAAGGCTGACTGAGTAGGCTAACTCTGCTTGGGGAGTTTGTGTTGCTGACTTGCTGGAGGTATTGTGCCTTCTCTGCTCGGGGGAGTATGGCTGAACCTTGTCTCATTCTGTGGGGAATTAGGGTATCTTGGTTACATTCTTCAGCCGAACTCACCTTGGTACCTTGGTGGACAGCGAAACTAGATTGCTTAGACAACTCATTACTGCCCCTGTTTTTGTGGGAGAAGATACCTATGGAGGTGCTTGATTGACAAATCTTCTTCTGGTAGGCAAGATGACAGGACATAGTCGTACGCTTTTGATCCCTAACTTTTTCCTGGACCGCCCTTTCGGGTTTTCAGTCCACCGGGATACCCATTTTTGCCCAAGCCGCCTTTTCAGGTTTTCGACTTGTCGGGTATGCAGATTTTTTTTCATTTCATCCCTTATTTTTGCCCGAACCCTTTTGGTTCGTCGGGAGGCCCTTATTTTTGCCTAGGTATGTCAACCTAGCGGGTCTTTGATTATGCGTATTTTTTTCGACTATGTCCGTGCTCTCAGAATGTAGGGAGTTGCCCCTGTTAGAAGTGTTGCATTGCCGTACCACTAGAAGATGTCTGATCAGGCAAGATTCGTTGCTGGAGCGCCCCAAGTGACTCAGGCGGAGATTTTCCCCAGGCTGTTTGGCCTTTTGAGAGATTCTTCGAATCTTGACTTAATTGCCCCAGATGATGGACAATAATCACGTCTGCCCCTTGATTGGAATTGCTTTTGTTCACTAGGTATTCATCGTGCGAATTTCCCTGCTGTTCAAACAAATAGTCATATGCAAACAATGTTATATCAAAAATGCAAAGCTTATGTCTGTCTTGAAGATTTTGAAAATGCATTCTTTTCCATAAAACAAGTGAATGTTTGTAAAACGTGATGTCAACTCCGTATTTTACCGTGAGCCTTAAGGAGTCAGGATACCTTTCGTAACAATATGCTTTCGAACTAACACATGCTTCAGCTAGGACTTTTAAAGGTTATAACGTGGCCTGGTTCACGGTTCAAGAAACAAAGGATAAAGGCTCAAATTATTTGTACCCACCCGCTCTTCGTGATGTTCTTCAAACCTAAGCTCAGTTGATCGTGCGTTAGACCTTGTTTGAGTCTTTGCTTTGATATTCCGGTGATGGTTCGGATACTGAACGTTTATTTTGGATAGGCAGTCATTTCTTTTTTGTGTTGAGGGTCTGTAGGACCTCTTTTCTCTTCTTTTTTTTATTATTATCCCTATTTTTTTGCCTGAACTGTTTCTTTTGTGATTACAATCAGCGGGATGCCCCAGTTTTGTAAGTCTCCTTCATGGGTTTTGACTTAATGGGTTTTTATTTTTGAGATATAATGACTGCCTATCCTTATGATTATTCGGAATCATCACGGTCTTCTTTTTTTTTTTTGTAAGGACCTCTTTGGTGCCATTTGTTATGCACTTGGATCAACTGAGAGAACTACCCTGCCCCAGGTTATGATAAAGGGTTTTAATTTTCGAAAAGAAAAACTCCTACTTCTTTGGCTCAGAGGGGTTGACGAGGGATTATCATCCTTATAACTCCAGTGTTTAGGAATTGAAACAATGCCTGTACCTCATCAGCGGGGTCTGTTCAAAAGCATACTGTAGATTGCGGTATCGTTTTCGTCATCCTCCCTCAAGAGGCTTAGAATTATTAATCGAGCGTTGATCATCAGAAAAAATATGAAAATAATTTGCATATAGTGAATACGAATATATTGCTTCAAAACAGACATATGCGATGCATTAATGAAATAACAACGTTTAACATGAGTAAATGTTTGAACAAAAGAAAATTACAACTTGAAAATCCTAATGAATAAAAGTCTTTTCATCTCAGGGCTTGTTACTTCAGATGGTGAATCCTGTAGGGATGGTAGAAGCACTCAGCCTGGCCATCTTGGGTGAATTCCACAGCTCCTTCATCGATCAGGTCCTGGATCTTATTCTTCAAGGTCCAACAACCATCTGTAGCATGTCCCGGGCTGTTAGAATGATAAGCGCAGCGGGCGTTGGGGTTATACCTTGCCGGTGTCCTGTTGGGATTCTTAGGAGGGTCCCTTAGAGTTACCAAATTCAACCTCAACAGTTGTTGTAAAGCTTGAGGCAGCGACGTGTTGAGCTTGGTGAATTGCCTTTTGGGCTTGTCTGCCTGAAGCTGGTGAGGTTGATGCTGAATTTGTGGCACTGAAGCCATTTGAGGAGCTCTCCCCTTATCCCCTTGTCTCGAAGGTGGTTGAATGATGACTGGCTCTTTACCCTTAGATGTTTGCCCCAGTTGGTTACCCCGAAGCAGTTGGTTGACTAGAACCCTGAGCTCTTCTTGTCTTTGAGCTAAGCCTTGAATGATAGTCATCTGCCCCAGCATCTGGGCTTTCATTGTATCCATTTCAGCTTGCAGGTGTTTCAGCCGTTCATCCTCAGCACTGTTCCTGACCAAAGTTCCCATGAGAAGTGCTCTCAACTCCTCCTGCCCCTTGGATAGATTCAGGAGGATTTCCCCGAACCGAGTCTCTTGAGCATGGATGTCCTGGTTGTATTGTTGGGAAGCCATTGCTGAAATAAACAGCAGAGGAGGTAAGTGACCTGTACAGAGGGTACCTGTAATGCAATGATATGTATGATATGTATGCAATGTTTTCAAGGACCTCGCAGGGTAAACGAGAAGATTGTTAGCATTTGAATTGGTAGCTTGATTGAAGGAACTTCATGTTGTTGAGAGTCCTTCTTCAAGGGTCAAAGGCTCACCATATCCAGTGGGTCATAGCCTCTGACAACCTTGGCTAGAGGAAAATAAATCCCCTTTGCCCCTTGCTAGATAACTGGCTCATCATGACCTGCATCACAAGCCCTTGAGATCCTTGAAATGGATTAGTCCTTATGAAGGATGGATGCAATGGTATGATGTTATGCTATGCATGGGGTACTGTAGGTAAACCCTGTTATGAGTCCGAATTAAGGACATAAACAAAACCTGCAAGAAACTCAGTAAACCCTGTTATGAGTCCCAATTAAGGACTATAAACAAAACCTGCAAGAAATTCAAGTGTCATATAACAAGCATGCAAGTAGTCAAGTTGGAAGGCACACAAGTCACACAAGAGAAAACCTTAGAGTTCAGGCCAGCATGGGGTCTGGGTATTACCCTCTTGAAGTTGGTGGGCTCAACCTGTCCTATTAGAAGTAACCGGGTTCTAAGGGTCCCAATATCACTGGATTTCGTTCATCGTTTCGATTTAGCCACTGAACTGGCGACCGAAATATTCCAGGAAAGCAAACCTCAATTGAGTGTAGTATCGAGTATCAACCAACCTCAGACTGCACCAAAGTCAGTTATCTCACTACCCTAAAGAGGCCAAGATTGTTCAATTAAGGTTCCTAGGGTCAGTTGATGCTTCACGACACCACGCGGAGGCCCCACACTCTCCTTGACTGAACTCAAGGGTTACCGGTACACACCAAAGTGCCACATCAACGTAGCAGACTGTTTCAACCATGTTGGTATACCCCGCACAGTTCCCTCACAGCCTTGTTGCTACTTTCTAAGAAGGTATCCCCAGATCCGGGTTAGGATCTATAGAACTCCCAAGACAGTACCCACAATTTAAAGCAAACAAGTCAAAGCAATTGAAAACACAGTTATGAACTATCCTAAGGTACACCTCACTTTATAAGAGTCCCCAGCAGAGTCGCCAGTTCTGTGATCGGTGGATCTGGAACTGACTGTTTAACGCTGGTTCGCGAAATGTCGCGGAAGCAAGAGTCGCCACCGTCTTTTATTTTCTCCAATATGGAAAGGACAAAAGCACAGAAAAATTCCTTATTGAGATAGTTTCTCGGTTCGGGAGGTAGATTTATAGAAAGGGAAGGTGTTAGCACCCTTTCTATCCATGGTTATCCATGGGCTCTTAGATACTTGCTCATTGTGTTTTCAAAAGTGTTTGCTTTTCAAGTGTGAGTGGGTTTGAAAAAAGTTTCGTTTAAAGATTTCTGAATAACTCTTGTATCAGTCCTCAAGAGTGTTTGAAAAATTGTTTTGAAAGCTTTTTGAAAAGTGTCGGTGTGAAAAGAGTTTTGTTTGTTTTGAATTAGAGCAAGTATCTATGAGTCATCTACCTACCCTAAGGAATTAGGCTGTGTAAATGTCCTTAAGGTAGTGCCATCCCACCATTGAGAGGTAGGTAGCACCACCGTTGGAGGTGTTCGGGTCAATTCGATTTTAGGGCCAGTGTGGTCACCGAGCAATAGTAAGATACCTTAGAAGCTACCCTTATGCCATTGATATTTTTATTCCGAGGCGACCGTTCCGAGGCAACTTATTCGAGGCAACTAGATCAATGGAACATAAGGACTCACTAAGACGTCCTGTACTTGACGACCACGTTTTGAAGGGCAAGGCAACAGTGTGATCACCAGAGCAACAGTAGGACACCTTAGAAGCTACCCTTATGCCATGTTCATGGACATAAGGACTTACTAAGACGTCTTATACTCGACGACCACGTTTTGAGGGGCAAGGCAACAGTGAGGCGTACCCTAAGAGTGGTGTGTGATTTGTGTGTCATTTTCAGTTATTATTTGTCTTGTCATGCATTGGTGATCTACGCTTTGATTTTATTTTTGGGCATACATTCTTTCATGTGATTATTAACAGTTAAAAGGTGCGGGAATTTAAAGTGCGGAAAAGATAAAGGTCCTACGCTATTACAAAGGCGCGGGTCTACATCGCCAAATTAAACCAAGACCCGATTTGAATAAAAGTACTGAAAGTAAATAAGTCTCTAATTATTATTACAAGGCCTTGGGGCAATTACATAAATTAAAAATGAAGAATGTAAATAAACGCGCGAAAAGAAACTAGAAGCGAAAATGCGAGGGCGTTGGACCCTTTAAAGAAATTAAACTAAAATTACAAATTAATTAAAGAAAAGAACTTATTTTTTTTGATGTTTTTGTATTTATGAAATTAAAGAGAATTAAATTGGAATTAAAAGTTAAATAAACCCTAGTTCTAATTGTTTTTAATTTATTAAAGAAAATTGTTTAAGTTTAAACCTAATTGATTAATTACAAGTATTTACAAAAATAATTAATGGTTAATAATAATTATAAAAAAAAAATTTATTGAGAAAAAGAATGAAATGTTAAAAACCTAATTTTTATGTTTTTTTAGTTTATTAAAGAAAAACATTAAAATTAAACCTAAAATTAAACTAATTTGGCTATTAGAATTTATTTACAAAATATTAATGAATTAAAAAGATAAATAAAGCATATTTTTATTTTATGATTTTCTGATTTTTTTGTATTTTATGAAAATTAATTTTGATGAATCAATTAAAATAAATAAAACAAATAAAAAAAATGAAAAGAAAGAAAACAATATGCAAACCAATGGGGGGTGCTGACCCCAATTGAGGAGGTATGTTGAAGCAATTTTGGCCCAACAGGAGGAGGCCTTTTTGACTTTCCAGACTTGTGTGTGGAGCGTTGACCAATGCGTATGGTGGAACTCACGTGATAGCCTTTGGATTGATCTCCTGGATTATGTGGCAAGCCAAGGCGCTGGGTGTATGGTGTACTGCTGGAACGTGCAATGCATGGAAGCATGGGAAACAAAATAATAGAAATTATTTGGGGGACCTGGGATTCGAACCCAGGTCCCAGCGTTTACCAAACCATATGCCTGCCAGTTGAGCTCTCAACGTGCTTTGTATATGAAATGAAAAATAAACAATATAATGTAAAACAATGATTAGTGGTATACAAACAAAAAAACGCGCCAGAATTATGAATCACCCAATGACCATCAGCCACGCTAGCCTTCGTCTCCAATTGTGCCTGTAATAAAATGAGATAGCGGGGGTTTTAAACCCCCCCAAAACACCACCTTCCAGAAAATAGCGAATAGCTCACATGGAAATATAAATAGGGCGCGAATAGTGGGTTAGCTTCGTCTGAAGGTCCTGATTCCAACCATGGTAATTGGGTGTCCTAATTTTACAGTATGTGCAAACGCCCAATTTAAAGCTTGAGAAACCCTAAAACATTTCAATGGTGAATCATGCTATGATGCGTTAAAATGCAATTGGATCAATCTACTAGCTTTAGAAAGCCCCTTGCAACACAAAACAACAAAGAAAATGGGTTAATAGCTCATGAAATATGATATACGATTTGAAAAAAAGAAGCAAACCGGAGGAGGTCTAGAGCACGATTTCTTGAGTGATTATGCTTGTTTTTGATTGCCAAAGCTTCCTAGGGATGTCAGCAATGTGTTTGGATAGGAATGAGGACTTGAAACAAGCTCTATGTGTGTTTTCAGTTTTGAGTTTTTTGGCAAAAAATGCAAGTTTTCTTCTGAGTTTTGGGCGCAGCATAGGTTCTGTGTATGCTTGTGTTCACTTGTATATGCAATATGTAATGTATTTCAATTGGAATTAAAGGCCTTGAAGCCTTGCATTCATACATAAGATTTTGCCATAAACCTCCATTAACAAACTTTCCATCTTTGTACCAATTTTGAATTCTTGCTTGATTAGGCCTTGAAACGAATTTGGGATGTTGTATAATGATGATTCAAAGCTAATCAAGACCAAATATGCCCCTTAATTAACCTTCTTGATTTTTATTTGATTTTAAAGGATTTAAAATGAATTAAATCCAATAAAATTAAATAAAAATGAAAAAAATAATTTTAAAATTTGAAATAAAATGTGGGACACGTGGGAAGCATGGCCAAGCTGATTCAAATGGAAAAAGTGGGCCCCTTTTTGTCAAAAATGAAATTTCAAGGATAAATGATTTTTGCCATTTCACAAAAATTTCCCAACTTCTCCAATGCATATCTTGCTCAATTTTGAAGCTTTGATCATGTTCTTGGACATTTTGGAAAGGTCTTGAAGTCCTCTAACCAATGTCTTTGGTCCCATGTCATTTTGATTTACCAATCTCAAGTTATGGTCTTTGACTTAAAGTCCCTTTTTGTTGACTTTTGAAAATGACCTATAATGTTGAAATTGATAACTTTTTGTGAGAGCATTTCTTGGACTTGGAATGTGAAGATGAGTTGTAGGAAATGTCCTCCCCTTCAAGATGAGCATTGGATGGGATTTTTATGATGAACCATGAAAAAGTTATGCTTTGGTCAAGTTACAGTTGACTTTTTAGCTGTCCAAAAATAGAAACTTTTGACACCTTGATGATTTTTGAGCCATTCTTGTGAAATCATGGTCAAGACTTGACCAAATGATGATTGTGGCTTCAAAATGAGATGTTGACCAAAATTTTTTACTTTTGACTGCCAAATGACCATTTTGCCCCTGCAGTTGACTGTGGAGCAATTAGGGTTTTTGACTGTGCAACTTGACCTTGTGAGCCTTGAAACTTGACATGTAGGTGCTTGACAATGTGCATGAGCATATGTGACTTGATTGAGCCCTTGAAAACTTCAACTTCCTTGCAAGAACCAAAACCCTGGTTTTACTGGCTTAGGAGGATGGTTGACTGTGTAGCCCTTGAGTAGACTTGAGCCATTTGAGGTGATGCTTGTCAAAAACTTTGAAGATTTATGGGAGGGAAAATTTTGGGGTACAACAGCCTGAAACTTGGAAATCAGTTTGCACTTTTTCTTGAATTTTTGCAATTTGTTCTTTGCCTTTGCACGCCCCTAGCCTCCCCCTTTCGATCTGTTTTTGTTCCTTATGTATACTAGAGTGCATTAGGGTTGCAATTCTGTATCAAATCTCTTCCAATTATAAATATTGATTCATGATTTGATCCTTGTACCAAATCTTTCCAAAACAATCAAATTCAATCTTTTTGTGTCCATTTTGAACCTTGCATAATTTGATCTTGTTTCCAGCTGTGTAATGGACCTAATCATGCACAAAATCTCAAGATTTAATTAGTTTTTGATATTTTCATTATTTTATATTGATTTTATTTGATTTAAATGAAATAAAATCAAAATAAATAGCAAAAATAAAATAATGACAAGTGGAAGGACTCATGGGTTATGGGTCACATTACAAACTCAGTGCAAGCATAAAAAGTTGGGCCCATTTAGCAAAAAATGCAATTTTTGACACATTTGACTTTTGGCAATTTTGCAAAAAGGGTCAACTTGGCCAATGCATAACTCTCTCAATTTTGACCCTAGAGATGTGTTCTTGGACTTTTTAGAAAGCTTACGATGTCCTCTAATCAACGCTTTTGGTCTAATATTAATTGAGTCTTCCTTGTTCATGTATGAAGCTTTGACCCAAAAGGTGTTTTTGTTGACTTTTCAAAATGACCTATAATGTCCAAATTCATATCTTTTTGTGAGTGCATATTTTTAACTTGGGAGATGAAGATGAATTGTAGGTAATTACATCCTATTCAAAATGAGATTTGGATGGGTCATTTTTGATAAAGTATGAGAAAGTTATGCTTGGTCAAAGTTGAGTTGACTTTTCCAGCAAAACCCTAATTTAGCAACTTTTGGGTTTTTATTAATTGTGAGAAATCCTTGAGGAATTATGATCAACCCTTGATCAAATGATGAATAATACTTCAAAATGAGGATTTTAACCAAAAATATTGAAGTTTGACTGTATGTAGGCCACAGTTGACTTTTGCCCTAGCACAGTCGATTTTTAGGCCTTTGAGCAATTGACTGAGCAAACTTCCTCTGCAAGGCGTGAAACTTGACATGGATGATCTTGAGAACATATTAGGACAATAGTGAGCATTTGGAATCCTTTGGACTCAAGCATCTTGATGCAAAATGAAACCCTAATTTGAGGTAGACTGCCTTAGGAGAGAGTTTGTCTGGTTAACTCTTGGGCTTTCTTGAGCAATTTGAAGACCTTACTTGAAATGTATTGACAAATATGGGAGGGAAAATTTTGGGTTAAAACACTGGGTATCCTCTATATCTCCATAGCATTGAGACGATCCTCCAACTGTTTGTATTTATCAATAACAGGAGGATACTGCTCTTCAAAATAGTCAGGTTCCTCTTCCTCAGACCCTGGATTGTTGTTTTCTTCCACTGGCTTATCTCGTTAATTGTCCTCCTCATTTAACGGGGTTGCGAAATCTATAGCTCGCTTAACCGGTCCTTTGATACTTCTTTCCAAATTCAATACACCAACTGGTTTCTTCGGCTTCTTGGTATTCTCTTTGATGATTAAAGCTTTCAGATCTTCTTTCCCCTGGGCCAAAGCCAGGAACATTTGCTGAAACTGAGCGTTTTGATCTTGGAGGTCTTTCACTGTTTGTTTGAGAGCCATTTCTTTTGCTGAAATAAACAGTGAAAAAAATAAGAAACTTATCTTGAAATACCTGCTTATGCAATAAAATGCATGATAATGTTTATGCAATGTTTTCAAGGACTTTTGAGATCTTAAATTTGCTTAATCAAAGAGAAGAACAAACTTTAATTGCATTCATAAGTTTAAATGATTACAATGATGCCCCTTGGGCTTACAATGGAAGAGACTAAAGTAAACAAAACTCCTAAATCAAACAGGACTCAAGCTTCCCATGAGCGCATCCTCTTTGGTGCAATATAGGCATTCAAACTTTGTTCTTCATGCAGTTGTCTTGTAAGCTCCAAAACCTTTTTCTCACTTGTGTAGAACTGGGCTTCAAAGGTATCTCGTTCCTCTTTAAGTTGAACCCAAGACCTTTGCAATTCCTCGAGAGTTGTGGCATGTTAGGATAGAGAGTGGTATGAGGTACATCTGTATCTGCAATGGGTTCCATGATGATGGGTAGAATGGCGGGGTAAGGCATCATGAGATTTTGACCGCGAGCTCGCACCCATTTAAGATAAGGTTCCAAAGGGATGGAGTTCTTATTCCCCAGTGTCTTGCTATCCACTCTGCTTACCATGCCCCAAGCTCGGATGAACCTCTGACGGTACCCTTGAACATCATCCTCGTAGTTGAACATAATGCCTTGAACCAATACTTCATGATGGCCAACCCTCTTAGCATACCCAAACTGTCACAACGCTGAACAAGGGTTATAAGTGATTCCTCCCCTAATTCCTAGGAGAGGGACATTAGGGAATTCCCCACAGTGATCAATGATGGTAATGTCTTCCATATATCGAGGACACCAGTGAATATCTGAATGTGTGAGAGACATCAGCCTGCTAGACCATAGTAAGCCTTGTTCGTTTTTCACAACAGACCAGGGTAGGTGCGAAATAAACCACCTATCCAACAAAGGAGTGCAACATATAAGGGTCCCTCTTTTCTTTACAGTGCGAGTGTGAAAAGAGTGCATGATGTCTCCAAGTAAAGTAGGCACCGGGTTACGAGACATGAAAACTTTGACCGTATTCACGTCTCTGAGTTTGTCCGGATTAGGGAACAGTACCATCCCATAGATGAGAAGGGCCAATACCTCTTCAAAGGCTTGTAATTCCAAAGTATCCCAAAAATAGTGAGCTTTTTCAAGCAAGAACTTGGCTAGAAACCCTTTGATACCGCTTCTTGTATCCCAGTTTGCTACGATGTCAGGCTGTTGTAAATACATGGCTTGAGCAATTTCTTCAGCCTTTGGGTCTCTTTCCATACTGTTGAAGGGTAACTGATTAAGGATAGGCACACCCAATAACTGAGAAAACTCTTCCATGATAGGCACCAACTGGTAGTCAGGAAATGTAAAGCAGTGATGTAACGGGTCAAAGAACTGGAAGAGGACTTTCACCATATCTTCATCAGGGCTTGAGGTGACCAAACTGAGGAGTCCACCATGTCTTTTAGTGAATGGGGACATCTCAGGAACCCTTGATGCTAACTCTTTTAGTTGAGGAGGCACCCTTACAAGATTGACTTGGATAGTATTTCTGCGAATGGGAGCCATGTCCTACAAAATAGACACAAAGATAAGTCCTAAAAGTCCTTGAAATGGTTAGTGTGATATGCCATGTTATGATGTTAGGTACAAACAAATATATACAAGCACACAAACAGATCCTTAGGTTTAGGCTTGCATGGATTCCATAGGTAAGTACGCTCTTGACGTATAGTTGGTTCAACCAGTCCTATCAGTAGTAACCGAGTTCTAGGGAATCTCAATATCACTGATCTTTCTTCACTGAGCATTATTTCAGCGGAAACCTCTTTATTGGCGACCAAAATATCCCAGAAGTCAGATCTCAATGAGTGTAGTATCGAGTATCAACTAACTTTGGACTGCACCAAAGTCGGCTATCTCAATACTTCCTAATGGCAAAGTTGGTTCAATTAAAGGTTCTAAGGTCAGTTGATGCTTCATGACACCACACAGCAACCCCATATTCTCCTTGACTACTCAAGGGCTACCAGTACCAATAAATGTGCCACATCAATGTAGCTATCGTTTCAACTGTGTCGATATACCCCGCACAGTCCCTGCGATCTATTTCTACTTACCTAAAAGGTGCCCCAGATCCAGGTGTAGGATCTTTACAAGTAAACCCAAGCAAACCCTCAAAGTTAAAGCAAACAAGCATACAAGGAAAACAAGTTAAATATGACCTAAGCTCTAAGGTAACCCCACTTTTATAGATCCCCAGCAGAGTCGCCAGTTCTATGATACGGTGGAAGAATCGACTGTTATATTGGTTTTGTGTTTTTGTTTGTAAATGTTGCAGTAAGCAAGAGTCCCCACCAAATTTTCTTTTATCCAAATTAAGGAAAGGGTGAAAAGAATAGAAAAAGACCTTTTCAAGAACTTTCTGAGTAAGAGGGGTAGATTATGGAAAGGGAATGTGTTAGCACCCTTTCCATCCGTATTTTTCTACGGGCTCTTAGATGCTTAGCTCACTTTTAACATACCTTGTGCTTTGTGGTTTGAAAAAAAGGTAGTTTTGAAAATGCCTTAGTGCGGAGACTCGCTTTATGATAACTCTTGTATCAGTCCTCAAGAGTGTTGACAAAGCGAATGTTTTTGAAAGTGTTTTGAAATGTGTAAGTGTAAAAAGTATGTTTTATTTAAGCAAGCATCTAACAGCTATCTACTTATACTCGAAAAGTTTGTTCTTTTCCTCCTATCCTTTAGACAATGTTATCCTACTATTAGTGAGTAGGTAGCCCATTCATTGGATGTGTGAGGGACATTCGAAGGGACGTACAGTCATAAAGGCAACATGTAGAGACGCTTTAGAAATTTTAATTAGGGACTAGATCATTTATCGAAAGTTAACTGTAGGGTCATCGAGGGACTATGATCTTTTGATTTACGGGTCTTTGCTAAAGTGTCCCTGTTTCGAGGGATATGACTGTTTTTCTGAAGGAAACTGAAGTGGGTGTATCTTAGAAGTGTATATGTGCAAGTGATTCAATTCAATTCATTTATCTTTGTTATTAGGTTTGGTAACGTTTGATTTCAGTCTTTCCATACAAGCCTAATTACTAGCAGTTAATATTTTGTAGAAATTTAAAGTGCGGGAATCAAAAATCCTACGCTATTACAATGCTTTTGGGGAGGGGTTTTTTTACATGTCCCAAACTGGGGGAAAAGAAAATAAAGAAAGCAGTAAAGACCTAGTTAATCATCTATTACATCCCATCAGCAGGTACAAAAATATGAAAAAGAATAGAAAGGAAATATTGAATGCGCGCGGATTTAAAATGATGTCTAAGCCCTAAAAAGTTCTAAGGGAAAGAAATTTCTTTTTGGTTGTTTTTTATTAAGAAAAATAATTAAACTAAATCTAAATTTAATTAAGAAAACAAATATTAAATGAAATTAAACCTAATACTAATATTTTTGTATTTTTGTTAAGAAAATATTTGAATTAGATTAAGTCCTAAGTACTAACTTATTTTAATTTTTGAGAAAAAAAACATGTTAAAGTTAATTAATTAATTCATTTCAGAAATTAATTATTTAAAAGAAAAACTAATCCTAAGTTTTTTTTATTGATTAAAAAAACTTGCTAATTAAATAAAACAACAAATTAAAAGAATAAAAATAAAACACAATCCAAATGGGATTGGGTATCGAAAATAAACTGGGAGGTGAGACTGTAAAACACAGGCCCAGACTAGTCTGGCCCAAAGTCCTGTATGGATCTAATGTGATTCTCCCCTTTGAGGATTCATCATATACAGCGTGACTGAAACATTAGATCTCCATCTACTGGCCTTTGATGGTGGTGATTTGTGGACACAAGGTGTTTGGACTTAAAGCATCGAATCTGCAAGGAAATAGTTAGGAAAGAAAACGAAATACAGGGCCTGGGTATCGAACCCATGTCCTTCCCCTGCACACACACCAGAAAATTTGATCAAATGCTGGATCGAAACAAATCCAAAGACTCTACCCTACGTATGACCATCTCCTAAACCCAAATCCGGGGTTAAAACTGTGGTACAAGATCTTTGTATCACCTAGTTTGAAGCCTGACTGCTTCGAAGCCTTAAAATGACACCTTATACTTCTAACACTTATATCCGTATGAATGATCAATAATAACACAAACATGCATGTAAAAACAATTCACATAGTAATCGAAAGGTTGTGATCCAGAGTTTTACCAAGGACTGGTGGGCTTGGTGCGTGACTTTTGGGCGTGCTTCGGGTTTGGAGGAGAGTTAGTATTCGATTGGACTTGGAGGAGCCTGCAAAGAGTGTTTTTATTTTTTACAACTTTGTTGGATTTTGAGGGTTTTTTTGTATTCTTTTCTTAAGTCGTGTATGAGGCAGTACGTCCTTCCCTTTACATCTGAGATTGTTGGGTTTATATAGGCAAAGATTTAGGTCAACATTTGTGTATGAAATCTTTGTTCATCATGAGGGAGAGATTTAATTTGATCCAATCATGCGTTTCTGCCAGCTTGCTGAGTTGTTTTGGGCCTCCAACTTGATGGGAATCGAAAGCCTGGGATGCCTTTGCTCTTTTAGATGGCCATTCGAAGTGACTTTGGGGTTGGTCGAAGCTTTATTCATCCTTCTTCGATTTCCCTCAATTTGGGTCAATCAAAATGTCAACTTATTGATATGCTTATAAAGATACATCTTGTTCTGATATGCCAATTGAAGGACACCTTGTTTTTTCTCTTCGATTGGCTATGATTTGCTCCTCATGGTTCCTTCGATTGGACGCATCTATTTTCCTTAGCTGCTTGATTCTAGAAAACTCAAATATCCTAAACGAGAACTTCATTATGGCCAGTCGAAGCCTCTTTTGTCACTTCCTTCGAATGCCATTGTGCAGAGGGCTTGGTCCTGGCAACATGTAGGATCAAGACTCATCATAAGAAAAACTTGCTTTTAATAATTATGTGTCTCCTTTGAATGGACCACCTATATATCCTTCGAATGGACTTTTTGTGTGTCTTTTAAATAGTCCACATGCATGCCTTGTGCCTTCTTCGAATGGGCCACCAATGTGCATCCTTAGACTAGACCTTTGGAATGCTCTTTCAAAGGGGTCATATTGTGTGTCTTAGTGTAGAAACTGTGTTGAGGAGTCTTTGCCGTGTGCATTGAAGGCAAGCACAAAAGAAGTCTTTGCCTTATGCATTGAAGGCAAGTTGAAAGGAGCCTTTGACTTAGTGAATCCAAGGCAAGCATGAAGGGGCTTTTGGCCTAGTGAGTCAAAGGTTGCATGAAGAGGCCTTTGGCCTAGTGAATTTAAGGGAACTTGTAGAGGCCTTTGGCCTTGTGAAACTTGGACCAGGGCTTGCTCGAAGGGGAACCAACATGCAATCGAAGTTGATGGGCCAATGCTTAATCAAAGGGTTTTAGATGCCCAATCGAAGCTTGTGAGACAAATATCGCTCGAAGGGTTTTAAGCCCAGTCGAAGCTCCTTGTCCAAATTCCAATCGAAGACCCTTTTGTTCACCTGCCAATCGAAGGATATTGTTGACATGCCAATCGAAGGACACTGTTGACATGCCAATCGAAAGACACTTAACCATCATTCAAAAAATTTCATTTTCTTTAGGCAAGTATTTGTAACCACCCATGTAAGAGAAAACCTTGGGGAATATGAGAGTGCAAATTTTGGGGTACAACACATAGGTATAAAAATTTGCAGGAAAGTAAACCTACGCTATTACATCCTCAGAGCAGATACATAATAGAAGAAAAAAATGCGGGAATATAAATCTAAGCTATTACATTGTTAGTGTGACCTATAAATTTTGTCTAAGAAAATTAAATAGCAAAAATAAATAAGAAAAGATGTTAGAAAAAATATTTTAATATTTTGTGTTTTTTGTAGAAAATAATCTAATTGTTAATAATAGTAATTAAAACCAAAATTCTAATTTATTTTAATATTAAAAAAAAATTAATTAATTAATTAATTACAAAAATAAAAATATGTCAAAAATGTAATTACTAATTAAAAAATCTAACCCTAATTTGTTATGGTTCTTAAAAACATTAGGTTTGTTAATGATTAATTAGAAAATAATTAGTAAAATAGAAAGGAAATTATGGTTAGTAAAAATAATAAAACCAAAAGACCTCTTCTGGTAGATTTATTTCTTCTAGTTAAAAATAGGTGAATCAAAGACCTCTTCTGGTTGGATTTACTTCTTCCAGTTAAAAATAGGCGAACCAAAGACCTCTTCTGGTTGGATTTACTTCTTCCAGTTAAAAATAGGCGAACCAAAGACCTATTCTAGTTAGATTTATTTCTTCCAATAAAATACATGTGAATCAAAGACCTCTTCTGGTTAGATTTTTTTCTTCCAATTAAAGACAGGCGAATCAAAGACCTCTTCTGGTTAGATTTATTTCTTCCAGTTAAAAATAGGCGAACCAAAGATCTCTTCTGGTTAGATTTATTTCTTCCAGTTAATGACAGGCGAACCAAATACCTCTTCTGGTTAGATTTATTTCTTCCAGTTAAAGACAGACGAATCAAAGACCTCTTCTGGTTAGATTTCTTCTAGTTAAAGACAGGCGAATCAAAGACCTCTTCTGGTTAGATTTATTTCTTCCAATTAAAGACAGGCGAATCAAAGACCTCTTCTGGTTAGATTTATCTCTTACAGTTAAAGACAGGCGAATCAAAGACCTCTTCTGGTTATATTTATTTCTTCCAGTTAAAAATAGACGAACCAAAGACCTCTTCTTGTTAGATTTATTTCTTCCAGTTAAAGACAGGGGAACCAAAGACCTCTTCTGGTTAGATTTATTTCTTCCAGTTAAAGGCAGACGAATCAAAGACCTCTTCTGGTTAGATTTCTTCCATTTAAAGACGGGCGAATCAAAGACCTCTTCTGGTTAGATTTATTTCTTCCAGTTAAAGACAGGAGAATCAAAGACCTCTTCTGGTTAGATTTATCTCTTCTAGTTAAAGGCAGACGAATCAAATACCTCTTCTGATTAGATTTATTTCTTCCAGTTAAAGACAGGCAAAGGACATCTGATGTTTCAGAATAAATCGACCAAAAGATTTATTCTGATACTTCTCTCAGTTACATTCAAACTTAGACTTGGTCTAATTTCTATCAACAATCACCTTTGGATGGCATCTATAAGCTCATCTCCGATAACTCTCTCCAAATGGAATCTTTAAGCTCATTCCCTACATAACCAATTCAGCATATCATCGAGTGCAAATTTCTGGGAACTTTAGTGTTCAATCATCTTTCACCTTCAAGTCACGAAAGACAGATCTTCCAATCTCACTCTTCAGGTTCAAGAAGATTGAACAGGGGCAGCTGTTGTACCCCAAAATTTTCCCTCTCATTTCTCATTAATTTTGTCACAATATTTCTATTGGGTCAAGACTGCACAAGGATTGAATAGCTCAAGATACTTCCTCAACACTGATAGCTCAAATTAAGGTTTGGGTTTGGACAAGTACAATTGGAATTTTAATGCCCCATATAGTTTCCATGAATCATATTGGGCTTTCAAGCATTAGGTCGAAGAAAGGAGGAAGAGGAAACTGTCGAAAGTCTAAAGCAGGTTGAAAGAGGTGGCTACAGATAACATTTCGAATTCAAAATCTGGTCCAGGCTATTCGAATCAAGCTTGCTTTGGTTCACAAGCTTCGATTGGGCATTTATCCTCCTTCGATCAAGCTTGGTTCACAAGCTTCAATTGGGCATTTGTTTCCTTCGAGCAAGTTTAATCCACAAATTTCGATTGGGCATTTGGCCTCCTTCGAGCAAGTTTAATCCACAAGATTTGATTGGGAATTTGGCCTCCTTCGAGCAAACTTGGTTCACAAGCTTCGATTGGGAATTTGGCCTTCTTCGAGCAAGCTTAGTTCACAAGCTTCATTTGGGCATTTGACCTCCTTCGAGCGAGCTTAATCCATAAGCTTCGATTGGGAATTTGGCCTCCATCGAGCGAGCTTGGTTCAAAAGCTTCAATTGGGCATTTGGCCTCCTTCAATGCAAGCTTGGTTCACAAGCTTCGATTAGGAATTTGGCCTCCTTCGAGCAAGTTTAATCCACAAGCTTTGATTGGGGCATTGGTTTCCTTCGAAGAAACATACTTCGAATCCACCTATAAACCCTTCGAGCAATCTGCTTTGAAGAACATTGATCAAATCTCGTAACCTTATCCTCCAAATCTTACTTGTCAGGCTATGTTACTTATAAATCTTTACATAATCAGAGGCTAACACAAATTTGTGATGCAGTACACAAAGATTCGAAGCTTTATCCACTGGATTATACCATTTTTGGATGAAATGGCAAAAAGCTACGTATCTATTTTCATAAAGATTACTTTAATCACAAAGTCATATTCTTGAGCTCCCAACCTGATTTTATCTAAATACAAGCAACATCAAAAGCATGGGTCAAATCTCCTGGACCCAACAAACATCATGCCCCACTTGTAATTGTACTTGGGAACCATGAAAATCCATTCAACTTAATTTTTTTTTTCATTTTCAACCAAACCATAGTTGTTATCTTAAAAATCAGATTACTTCAACTTTCCAAGCCTTTTCTCTATAAATATAGAGATCATTTGCAAATCAAAGGGCCAGACTGTTGTTGTGTTGAAAATAATCCTCAAACTCTCAAAAACTCAGACCCTGCACACAAACATAAAGCTAAGCTTAAAACTTGGCACATTCTGACCTTACCCAAAAAATCTCAAATTCCTTCATGCGTTAGCCAACCTTTCGATTCACTGCATATATCAGCCTTTCGATTCACCCCCCTCGCTCCCATATACCAGCCTTGGAACACTCCAAAAGCCCTCAAAAAACCCATTCAAGGAAGTTAGTGAGCCTTTCGATTCACTCCTAACCTCCATATACCAACCTTCGATTCAGTGGCCTTTTTAATGCAAGGTAATGATCCCACTAGCTAAAGGGAGATCGAAGCAGGCTTAATCCATCATCAAACCATTCCTGGAGGTTCTATCGAAATCCCTCAAGTCTCACTTCAAAAGGTAAGTTTTCTAAAACTTAGAACTCTTCATTCAAGCATCATTTGTATATACATTGTAAAATAAATGTAGACATCATGTTTAAGAAGCTGACCATGTCCATACTTTTGATTATTATTGCTTGTACATTAAAAAGTTCATCTCTGAACAGTTAGGTCTAAGTTTTGTTATTTCATGCTAACCTTCGACCCATGGCTTTTAAAAGTTGTATGGTTAGATTCATTTTAAGATTTTGCGCATGTTTGATGTTTAAAATCTTTCGATTTGGCTGAGAAATGAAGCCTTTCGAATCTTAACAAATGAGCTAGATATCCCTATGCTCGAAGGAAGAAGATGAATCCATGAGTTCATTTTATATTTAGTGCAAACCATATAACTAACGGATGAAACAGACCACCCCAGTGGTACAAACAGCACGCCCGAAAGGCATTTCTGTGTAAGGTCCTGGGTTCAATCCCCAACGAGACCTTTTGTTCATTTTTCATGTTTTCTCACTTTGTCTTTTTTGTAGGAAGAAAACCTGGGCCTCCACAGTTGGGCTTCGATAGTCTTATGTTCCTGACCCCTTGCTTACTAACAAACAGACCATGGGCCCAAGCATAAAACTATTTTTCTACACAAAAACTGTTTTAAATACAAAAAAAAAAACTGTTTTCTACACAAAAACACCAAAAATATATTTAACTTATTTAGTTTATTTTATTTAACTTCTTACAATAAAAAAGACCAAAAACATTTTCCTATTTATTTTCTTCTCTTTAACTTAATCTTAATTTTTCTTTAGTTTAATTAAATTTCCTTTTAGTTAAATAGGCCAAAATATTTCTTTAACAAAATCAAAACAAATGCATTTTCTTTTCATTCATGTCTTGTACATTATATTCCTTTCAATTCTTGTACATTATTCAAATTCAATATGGTTGTAATAGATAATTAGGTTTAATTTCTTGCAATCCTCATTTGTAAATTTGTACACCCCATCCCCAAGTGATATAATAGCGTAGTAAATTTATTTTCCGCAATTTATCGCTTTCATATAAATGCTAGTAACTTACGGTTTATATGGAAATATAAAATAAATTATTGAAAACACTAATCCAAGATAAATCAAGCATGAAATACAAACACTTTGCACACTTGCACCTCTAGGATTAACTCCACTTGTTGCCTTGAGAAAATGGTAATGATATGCATGTGAGACATCTTAGCAAAAACAATCAAAATACAAGATCATAGTCCCTCGATGAAGCTTCGAATGTTGCCTTGTAAATGATCTTAGTCCCTCAAGAGAAATGCTAAGATATCTCACAACATTGTTATTCATGACTATACGATGACCTACGTCCGTCCTTTCACATCCAACGTTGGGGCTTCTTACCAAATCAATGGTAAGATAGCAACATCTAAAGTAGGAGGAAAAGAACATAGACATTTTAAGTAAGTGGAACGCTCGTAGTTGCTTGCTCGCAAACTAAAACCATTTCCACACATACACTTACAAAACATCTTTCAAAAACAAACATTCCTTTGAACTATTTTCAAAACCAACACTTTGTATGCATTCTTATAGAGACGGGAATCGTTATAAAGTTAGCCTCAACAAAGGAATTTTGCAAAATATTTTCAAACTTAAACCCATCACAAAATAATTTTTCAAACAAAGCATTTTCTAGTGATCTAGCAAGCAACTAAGAGCCCATAGATAACTATGGATGAAAAGGGTGCTAACACCTTCCCTTTTTATAATCTACCCCCCGAACTCAAGAAAATATCTCAAAGGTCTTTCCTGTTCTTTTCACCCTTTCCTTATTGGATAAAAGAAATGCCGGTGGCGACTCTTACTATCCTCAACAATTGCGATCAGACACAAAACAACCAAGTCAGTTCTCTCACTGTATTACAGAGCGTATGTTGATGAAATGAGAATAGAATGCATAAGCCAGATGATTCGATAAAAGGGTAGGAAAAATTTGTGGTATTACAGTTATTCATGCACTAAACCTCAAAGTTAATGGTTCAAAAACATTCTAAACATGATTATGAATATTTGTGAATGCTTAAAAAAATTGTATCGTGCGAATTAAGAGTTTGAAATCAAAGAAAATTACCAAACTGGTGCAATCGAGGGAGAGTGTTCTGGCGTGCTTCAGGCTTCAGGGATGATTGGAATGAGTTCCTGGAGACTTCAGGAACACGATTTGAGGCTTGTTTAGGACTGAGAGTGGATGGAAATAAGGGTTTGAATTTTCCCTAGTTCTTGAAAAATTTGAAGTGTTTAAGGTTCTTCTTGAAGAAGCTTTTCGTGTCCTCTGATGTCTGAATATGTTGGGTATTTATAGAGATAAGATTAGGTCAACAAAAGTGAGATAAATCTTTTGTATTTCATGATCAAATATTTGATTGGAATTTTTCATGAAAACTTTCCTTTTTAGGCTAATCTTATATCAATCATCCTTACACGATTTTTCCATGTTGTCATGAGCTTTTTGGGCTTCAAATCTGATCAAAACAAAAGTCCACACGCCTTGTATCACTTATTTGGTATTTTATTTGAATGTACTTAGGAGTCCCTTATGAGGTCATGAACACGTTTGAACCTAAAAACTTGGGCCCATTAGTCCAAAAATTAAAGTTTGCTCAATTTGAACTTCATGCATCTTCTCAAAATTGCTCAATTTGCACCAATCATAACTCTCTCAATTTTTGTCATATGAAGATGATATTGGACTTTTTGGAAACTTCAAGATGTCTCCTACAACTTTCCTGTTGGTTATTTTTTTAATTTGAAGACTTTAACTTAATGTAAATTGCTTTGGAAAAAATGTCTTTGTTGACTTTTAAAATGACATGTAATGGTTTGGCCCATATCTCTCAAATGAAGCTTTTTTGCCTTTAGATTAGAGAGACAAAGTTGTAGAGAATTTAATTTCCTTCAAAATAAGCTTTGGCTGAGAAATTTCTGATGAAGTATGTGAAAGTTAAAGTTGATCAAAGTTCAGTTGACTTCTCCTAAAGAAAACCCTAATTTAGTAACTTTTGATGAATCTTGAGTTTTCTCGATGAATCATGATCAACCCTTGATCAAATGATGAATGTGGCTTAAAAATCTTGATGTTGACCAAAAACATTGAAGTTTGACTCTAAATTGGTCAAAGTTGATTTTTTTGTCCAATATAGTTGATTTTCAATCATCTGGCTAATTGACTGAGCAAACTTATGATTTAGGGCTTGAAATTTGACATAAGGATACCTTGATACATATGTAAAACCATGAAGTCAACTTGAGGAATTAGAAACTAAATTTCCTTTGAGAGAAGAAAAACCATAGATGTAGTTCAATTGCTTAGGAGGAGAGTCCATCTGATAAATCTTTGATAAGTCTTAAGTGATTGAGAACCCTAGGAGCATGAGGAGACCTATTGAAATAATTTGTCTCGAAGAAAGGAGGGAAAATTTTGGGATACAACAACGTGTGATGCCCTTGTATGGTGACTTTTGATTAAATTATATGTAAATTATGTGTGGGGTTTAGAAGGGTGTTACAGAGTTGCCTATGGAAATGAAAGTCCCAAAAATCACAAAATTTTATGGTGACACTAGCGAGTCTACTGTCGAACAATTAACAAGATATTTGACTGAGGCGGGGGACATTGCTAACAATGAAAAATTAAGAATAAGATATTTACCTAGTGCCTTCCCCAAGAATGCTTTTACCTGGTTCACCACACTCCCAGTGAATTTCGTCCATGATTGGACTCGTTTGAAGAGACTGTTCCATGAACAATTTTATATGGTACAGTCTAAGATCAGTCTAAAAGAATTGTCTATCATTAAGCGTAAATTTACAGATTCAATAAATGATTATCTAAATAGGTTCAGATTACTAAAGGCAAGATGTTTACACAAGTTCCTGAACATGAGTTGGTCAAAATGGCCGCTGATGCTCTGAATTATTCCATCAAGAAGAAACTAGATACACAGTACTTAAGAGATATGGCCCAATTGGTTGATAGAGTTTGACAGGTGGAGCACCTGAAAGCTGAAAAGGCCAGGGCCAACAAGAATAATAGAAGAGAGAGAGTAGCCTATGTCGACATGGATGAAGATGATCAAGAGATCAACACCGATGCTAGTGGGGTCAACGAAAACGAAATTGTTCAGTTTCAAAAATGGACATTTGTTTCTCATCGTGAGACACGTGTTGGCCATTTGGAGGAAAATCTAACAGTTTGCTAGGTAATGGCCCACGTTCTTCTAGGTATTAGGAGTCATCATTGCTATTTAGAAAGGTGCACGTCTCGAGAAGACATTTCCAAGAATGGTCATGATGATTATGACATTAGAAGAGCATTGTTGTTGGGATGTAGATGAGATAAAAAAATGCCTTTTCTCCCATTAGTCGAAAACGACATTTTTGATTGGCAATTTATTAGTTGAAATATCATTTTTTGATATTGGTGAATAAATGATTAAAAGGGTGTATCTGATGCTATGTTCGATGAACATGGTATGTGTCAAAAAGATATATGTTTTCAACGAAAACTTAAAAGAAGAATTAAAGTTTCATGTGTGATTGTAAATCAACAACAAGTTCGATAGGAAGTCAGAAAGTTGATTGTCATTTCGACCGAAGGAGATAAAAGATTCGAAATTCAATCTGATAACTATTTTTCGATCTTATCTGTTGGCGAAGGATACATGGAAGCAAATGGGAGATTGAAAGCATACAGATGGAAACGTGTCGATATCTGAAAAGGGGACCATTTGAAGACAATTACTTTAATTTAGTATAAATAGATGTCTTAGGATCAGAATTTAGTGTGTTCAATTTTTACCAAAACTCAAAATTACTCAAAGTATTTAAGTGTGTTGAGAAAATAGTTACTGAGCGAAATGTACGTATGAATCACCATATTTTTCAATACCAAGTCATTTAGATTAACATTATTTTCGTTCCTTTTAAGTTTTAGTCGAAGTTATTTTACATTCATGTACTTTTCATTAATCGTCTTTGCATTACTTTTAAGATTTCTAGTAGTGTCGAAATACTTGTCATTAAGAAAACTTAAGAAAACAATGCACATATGTCCTAGGCTCAATCTAGTCGATCATGTAATTAATCAAAGTATCATTTTTGAAAGACTAGCAATGATTTACCAAAATCGACAATAAACACCCATACTTTTGTTGCCTTAAGATTTAGGTAGATATGTGGTGTCAAAGTTTCTTGTAACCATGAACGTTTGATCCATTAACACTTTCGAACCTCGCCCTCCAAATTTTTCCAACAATTTAAATTCCGAACCTCACTCCTCGATCTTTCCCAACACTTTGATAGAAACAAACTATAAGAGAATCAAAATATATTTCACCAAAGTACCAAATCAAAAGAAGTAGGCAAAACGTGCCACTAAATTTCTTTTGACAAAGTTACGAAACAAAAGAAAACCAAAATCTGTTTATGTTCCATGGATAACCAAAATGCTCTACAAGTCTTATTTATGAAATTCATGTAAGGAAATTTTGTTTCAAAAATTATTTAATTGAAATGCATTTAATAGTATAAAAAGATTTTATATAGTCAATTTATTATAAATATTGATGTTAAAAGGAATTTTAACTTTTATTTTAAGCATCTATAAAATAATATAAATGGATTATGATGATGAATTGACTTTTGTAAAAAAAGTTATATTAATAATATTAAATCTCATAGTAAATATATAAATTTTATACATAAATATCATTTTTAATTCTTTAAACAATATTTCAAAACTTCTTAGCATATACTTTTAACAAGAGTGGAAACAAAATAGTCAATCGATTCATCATTTTTCAACCGAATCCATCCGATTGAAAGGTGATATGAAATCATGATAGAATCTAAAAGTATTCCAATATTTGGTCGAATTTGTTTTGAAAGTGATTTTATACGAAGATAAAAACTAAATTGAAATCATTCTTGTGGTTTAGAATGAAGATAGCTAAACTAAAAAGCGGCATCCATTCCATTTCTATGCTTATCCAGATAAACAGTAAAGAAAAACAAAACAGATTTTGCATTAACTCACTAGTGAAGAATAGAAGAGAGCATAACTTTTTAAAAGTTACTATCATGGCAAAATTATTAGCCCATTAGCCTCATAGAAAAAGTTAGTGAATAGACATCACAACGAGGTTCTCATAATTATTTCTTGAATTTTATAGCTTCCAAATAAAGATACTTATTTTTTCAACTTTGTTCCTTGCTACTTGTCAAACAAAATATATATACCTAACTCAACTACAAAACATTGATATTACCTCATCCGTTTTAAAATAGGTGCTATTTAAAATTTTTCACATAAATTAAAGAATATAATAATATTGTCATAAAATATTATATTTTTATAAAATTAATTCTATTAATATATTAAAAATAATGTAGATAGTAAAAACTAAAAGGTATAATTAGAAAAATAATAACATTATTACACTGAAAAGTGAAAATAACACTTATTTTAAAACAAAATTTATTTATTAAAATGACAATCATTTTAAAGCGAAGGGAGTATAACACAGGAAATGATAGATACATATTTCTTTATTATATATCTAACTAATTAAATATAAAAGCGAGTCGAGCAGCGGTTGGATGTGAAGTGGGGGTACCTGCAAGACACTTTGATGCCAAAGTGAAGTTTAGAACTATGCAAGCAAGTGTGAGAGTAAGAATGAGAGATTGAATATTTGACCATCTCAAATGAGAGGGTATTTATAGCACTCAGCACTGGACCAAGATCCCGATCGTTGGGTTGGGCAAGTGTTCGCCGTGATTTCTGGCGAAAACAACCGCTAGTCTTCCAAACAAATTTGATATGTATGGTTACTTGCAGGATCGACTAGATTGATCCTAAGACATTGTCTTAACGTTAATTGTAACACTTTCTTGAGGGCTTATGTAGAATATGACGTGATACTTGTGCATGTGTTTGTGTAAAAGCTTGGAATGCAAGACTTCTGAAATTAAATTCAAATATAAAAGTTTAGATGAAGCGTCTTAATTAAACGAAAAAGGTTTGAATGTATTTGACAATAAAAAGACTTAATACTGGAATTAAATGACTTGATTGTAAAGAAAAAGCCTTTTAAAAGGAAATTGATTTATAAAGCTTTGCAGGAAAATAAAACAATTTGACAGAACATAAAGAATTTAAGAACAATTGCAGGAATATGTAAAAGAATGGTTTGAAAGAAAATTATATTGATAAGTGCAATTTCAAAGATAAAATTGTGAGGTCATACGTACATTCTCAACGAAACTCTTTCTCTTTAACTTGGTACTTGAGTATTTTTGTGAGTAACTTTGTACGAAATTCTGACCTGCTTTTTCCTTAACACTAAGGAGCTATTTATAATATCCTAACCATAACGGTACTATTCTAAGAAAAGGCCACGTTGCTTCTTGCATGTCTTTCGACACTCTAAGGCTTCCACGTGTCCTTTTTATCCAAAAAAACTACTTTCGAATTTCAAATAATCCCGCTCAAGCCTTCAGCAATGATTTTCTCACGTGGCCGTCGAAAATGCGCCCTCTTGATAAAAAAACTTGTCTTTTCAAACTATCTTCGACGCAGATATAGTAATATACTTCGACTAAAGCTCTTTTTTCAGCCATCTTATGGAAATTTTAAAATGTAAAAGTTCCTTTATTAACCTGGTCGAAATTCCCAGCTAACAAATTGCCCCCAAAAAATGTTTGTTTCGAATATGTGCAGAAATAGGAATTTCTTGTGATTTATGTTATTTCGACCACCAAAGAGAACCTTTTCGTATTCCAATGATATCATCATAACATCTCTTCAAAAACGTCGCTTCAAGACGGGCGTGCAGCAGTTATAATGATGAATAACCATTCCCAATGTCAGGCGACTTGACAAACCTCTCACCTTCTCCTTCAGGATGCGGACACGTGTCCCTTGATGGACAACCACTCTTCACTATAAAAAGGTTTTTCTCCTTCCTCTCTCTTACTTTTACGAACTTCTCTTAGCAAAACCCTTTCAGTCTCCGTAAAACCTTTTCCTTTCCAAAAAACTCAGAAAACCTCCAGAAAGACCTAAAGAATCTTAACAATGGCCTCTGATAAACAACTAATGAAAATCAAAATCAAAAACTCTGGAGCTTCCGCAGGTTCATCTTCTCAATCCATTCCAACTAGTAAAATAGTCACGCATGAGAATAAGGAATTTATCACACCTCCGAAGCTGTCCAAAGAACAAAAAGCCATTTTTGCTTCCCAGGTATTAATTTCTTCTTCATTATCTGGTAAAACCTTAGGATTTCTAGGTCCTTTAGTTTCTACTGAACATCTGGAAGACTACAAAAACTTTTTTCCAACCTATCATGCTGTTAAACCCATAGCTAATAAGGGAAACACTTCCGATGATTCTTCCAAATCCCCTAAAAATATATCCATAGAAAGTCCTGAAGTAAATAGGGAACCTTTCCAAATGAACTATATTACTGAGAATTTCAGACCTTTCCGATCTTGCCCCACTTTGGACAAGTCTTATTTGAACTGGCTAGGAAAAGTGGAGAAAAAGAAAAGCCAATTTTGGAAAGATTTAGGCATTTTTGACCTGATCCAGATGTCGAAATTAGGTTTTAGCTATTGCCAACCTTTACTTCTTGCGTCTCACTATTTTTGGGATACCACTTATAACACTTTCCATCTTCCTTGTGGGATGATAACCCCTACATTGTTCGACGTAGCAGCCATTACAGGACTTTCTCCTATTGGAGAAATATTTGACCCTTTTCTCCAATCTGACAACACAATAGATTTCAACACCAAAACCGACTCCTTTAATGCCTATATGAATTTCTATCATACGGACGGCGAAGATGTTTCCGACATCGAACATATAGCTTTCTTAGCTTTATGTTGTCCAAATTTGTTTTCTGTTGCAAATCTCTCCAAGTAGCTAGAAGATTTTTAACTTTGGCTAACCAACTACATTCTTGTCGAAAGGTTTGCCTTAGTGAATTATTACTAGTAAGTTTGTATGAAAGTCTAGGCGCTGCTGTAACCAAGCTTAAAGAACATGAAGCTGGTAGTAACCTCCTTTTAGCCGGACCTTACTGGCTTCTTCAACTGTGGCTGAATGCCACCTTCGAACCATCCCTTCAAACTTCTGGAAATGTGAATGAAGAGGATCCCATGATAGTAGCAAGAAGTATTGAAGGAACTAGGCTTCTTCTACTGACTCCTAGTGAAGACATGAATCTTCAATCCAGCCTTACCAAGTATATTCTGATGTTCTCAAAACGTCATTCCTTTACTTCTGCTATGGCTCCCTTTGCCAAACGAACTCATGGCCCTTCCTGGTTTACCGCTTAGATTGAAGAAGCCATAAAAGATGCCAACACTGAAGTTGAAGATGTCTGGCGTGCATTCCTCCTTCCCATACTCCTTATTTCTAGGATTTTGCATGTGAAGAACTATGTATGCATGTTAGCCTATCAACCAAACTTTGTCTCTCGATAATTTGGGTTGAATCAACTTGTCCTCGTGTCTCTTTTTAACCGTAAGAAGGAGATTTGCTATGCTGGAATAGATTATGTTATGAGGGACATGGCGAAACATCAAGAATATCATGCTGACTTTGCTGTATTCAAACTTGCCTCTTTCGAACCTGCGACTTATATGACCAAAGGCTTTTATACTTGGTGGACAGATTTTTATTCTAACAACATGTTCGACAGTACTGAAATAAAAGATCAACTGAACCAAGCCTTTTCATCTTTGCAGGATCATGCCCCAGAGGTAAAACTACTCATTGCAAAGAAATAAAAGCTTTTCAGGATTATTTTGAAACTGTCTATGACCCTACGCAGCTTAGTCGAACAGTCTATCAAGCGTCACTTATTCTGAAAGAAAAATTTACGAAAACTCTTTCAAAATTAAAACTTCCCAAATCTGTAAAACCTGAATTCAAGTATGATTTAGCCTTTGAACTGCAACCACCCAGATTTCCAAAATTGCCCACAGCGGACTTCGCTTTGGCATTTTCGCCACCTTATCCAGACTGGTTCGTCTGTGGGAACATTTTTCATGACTTACACAATGATAGTCAAAAACGTGCAAAACGGGTTGTTCCGACTAAGCTCACTCTGGACTGTTTCGACGGTTTCCTACACTATGACTTGTCTGCTGTGAAAATTATTTCTCCAATGCTTCAAGGTGCCATGTCGAAAAATGTACTTTAAGATTTCCCATCTTAACATGTTCCCTTGTGACTTTGTGAATTTTCAGCTGTCGAAAGGAAAACCCCCAAAAAGGGAAAACCCACTTCAAAGACCACTCCAACTGGAACGTCAAAGCCTACTTCTCCACAACCAGACAATGCCGGGAAGAACGTTTCTTCAAAAAAAACTGCCAAAGCTTATGAGGTTTCCACACTAAACTTTCTTTTCTGGAATTTTCTTCTAGTTTTGCTTACTTATCAAAATTTTGATGTTTCCTGCAGGATGGGAGTTCGCCAGCTGCCAAGGCGAAGAAGAGAAAAAATGCTTCTGAAAAAGAAGTAATTACACTCGAAGGTAGCAGCGCTGATGACTCTCCTCCTCCTTTGAAGAAGCAAAAGAAAAAAGGGTCGAAGGTTACTTCGTCCCAGGGCACTGCCCAAAAGGAAACTGAAACTGCTACTCTCCCTACTTCTGTGAAAGAAGCTGGGCCTCCAACCTCTGGAGCCAAAATTTCAGAGTGTATTGGAAGTAATACCTCTACTGCTGATAAGGTATTTATTTTAAACTCTTCTTTTCATTTCCCTATATTTTAACATATTATATTTCCTGAACCAACATTAGCATTCACTCTTGCAGAAAAAGTCTGACAAGTCCCCCAAACTGTGTGATCCTCTAAAAAATCCGATTGTCGAAGGAAATCCTTCACCTCCTCCCAATGCTGGAATTGCGTAAAACAAAGGGTCTGCGACTGGAAATCCTCAATCTGAGTCGAAGGACACAGAAGATCAGGAGAATTCCTCTCTTGAGGCGGATGCTCAAAAAAGTGGCACTCCCCTTAATACTGGCACGTCTGAGGAAATTGAAACGAATGAGGACGCAGAACGTTCTTCCGACATAGAAGGTTTCTTCGAAGGTAATGAGGGGATGGGAGATGATGAAAGAAACGTCAAAGAGTCAGAACAAATTCTCAGTAACAAAGACTTGGATTCCGCTCACGCCACTGAAGAGTTTAATCTTGCTTCGACGCATAACCAGCCTTCTTCAAGTCAGCCCACTATTGCCACTTTCTCAGAAGAGGAAAGAACTGCCCTTAAAGCAACGGATCCCTTAAATTATGTCAAACTAATGATGGCTTTAAGGATTCATCTCCTGCTAAAACGTTTCCTGATGCCTCTGTCCAAGCTGGTGTTGGTACCAAAGAAACTTCTCTTGATACCCTCTTGCAACAGGTGAAGCAAGATATCTTCGATGTTGAACTTTTTACCACCCTAAAGGAGGATTGCACCGCTGGTTCTCGGATAAAGAAACTGATTTCTCAAATACCCATCACAGCGTGTCCACCTAATGTGGGTGAAGCTTTAATTAATATTCAGCAATTGATTGATCAAGTGAGTTCTGAGTTCAATAGAGACTTCAATGCTCAGACGAAACTTCAAGCAGCAGAAAAGGCACAATCTATAGCATATGGAAAAGCTTACAACGCCTATACTGCCCATGAAACTCTCATGCAGTCGAAGAAGAAAGCCCAAGAGGAGTACAATAATTATGCATCCTCATTCCAAGTTTGGGAAACTCAGATCTCAGAGTTACAAGTGAGGATTGCTGAGGCGAAAGAGAAACAGGCTGCCATTCAAGGCTTGAATGACCCTTAGGCTGACCTCTTGGTGAAGGAAAGTGTTACTCAAGTGGAAGCGGCTACCAATATGGACAAAGCAATAGCCAAAATTCAAGAGTCCAAAGCGGCTATCCAATATAAACTTAATCTGTCGAAGATCAAATATGCAAGGATAAAGAGCAATCTTCCTTTCTAGCTTTTAGCCGCTAGCCTTGACTTTTCTTGTTGCATTGCCCTTTTAATTGTAATATTCAGACAAATGCCATTTTGGCACCTTAAATCTCTGATATGTTACAATAGCCATTTTAGTATTTCCATCTTGGCTTCGCTTTACTTATTTGTCACTACTGTTTTCTTATTCTAATTTCTTGCAGAAATGGTTTGTACTTATTTAAGTATTTCCCATTTACCCTTAGGATCCTTCAATATTCTGCTAGTTCCTCCACCTCATACGCATTATTCAAAAATACTTTTAAAATTCGAAAAGGACCTTCCCAATGGGAACACCACTTTCCTAAAGCTTGTTTCTTTTTATCTATAGGTAAAATAACTTTCCAAACTAAATCATTAACAACGAAAGTTTTACCTGTCACCCTTTTGTTGTAGGCTCTAGCTACTTTTTCCTTCTGCCTTATTAACACTTCTAAGGCACGCAACCTTTCTTCGTCTACATCTATAAATTCATTCAACATCACTTCCCAATAAAGGTTTGGAGCTATCTCTTCCTGTCTTTGAATGCGAACTGACTGCAGAAAGATTTCGACTGGTAATACTGCATCATGCCCAAAGGTAAGTTGGAATGGTGTAGTATTGGTTTTTTCTTTAGGTGACGTTCAACAAGCCCAAAGTGCTTGATCTAACATTTTATGCCAGTTTTTTGGCTTCTTTTCGACATGCTTCTTGATTAAGCCTATTATAACTTTGTTGGCTGCTTCGACTTGACCATTTGCTTGAGCATAATATGGTGTAGATGTTAGCAATTTGAACCTCGTTTCTTTTGCAAACTCTTGCATCTTTCGACCAATAAAAACTGACCCTTGGTCCATAGTTATGCTTTATGGGATTCTAAACCTATATAGTATATGCTTTTGGATAAATTCAATGACTGTTTCTTGGTCTACATTCGCCAAAGGAATAGCTTCTACCCATTTGGTGAAATAATCTATTCCTACCAATGTATATCTTTGTCCTTTGGACGAAGTGGGTCGAATCTCTCCTATTAAATCCAATGCCCATCCTCTAAATGGCCATGGCTTAATGATTGAATGTAATTCACTTGCAGGGGCATGTTAAATGCTTGCATGCAGCTGACATTCTTGACAACCCTTGGCGAAGTCTATACAGTCTTTCAACATAGTTGGCCAATACATCTGATATTGAAACAACAACCATTTCATCTTATGTCCCGCTTGATGGGCCCCACAGGTTCCATTGTGAATGCTTGATAATGCCAGATACGCTTTGTTTTCTCCCAAGCATTTTAACAAAATTCCTTTAGGGGATTTTTTGAATAATTCGTTTCCCATCAAGTAATAAGATAAAGCTCTATATCTAACCTTTCTATCCGTGTTAGTTGAAGGGTTTTTTAGATAGTTAATAATTGGGCTTCTCCAATCTGTATCTGCCAGAGTGCTTATATTTAGTACCTCAAACTCTTCTGGGTTGGCAAACCCTAGCCTAGTAGTTTCTAAGTCAATTGGTGATAACCTCGTAGCCAATGCTTTTCCTCTTATCTCAATCAATTCTTCTAATCTTTCCTTTGACACTTTGTACCCTGAGGCTATTTGTGCCAAGTCATTTGCTTCTTGGTTTTTTATTCTAGGGACATGTTTTATATCCACATATTCAAATTTCTTGAGCAATCTATTAACCAAGACGAAATACATAATCAAGTTTTCTTTTATGCATTTGTATTCTTTCGTTAGTTGCTTTATTACCAATTCAGAGTCCCCTTTGATTTCGACTTTGGTTGCCCCCAATTCCAATAATGCTTCGAGTCCAGCAAGCAAGGCTTCATACTCAGGCTCATTGTTTGAACAAAGAGGGCCTTCAATCCTATACTTAAGCTTTGTTGGAATTCCTTCAGGAGAAATCAAAAGCAATCCAACTCCGCCACCATTTCGGTGTGTTGAACCATCAAAGAATAATCTCCAAGGTTTCAACTCAACGTAGAGTTGGCTTTCGACCATTGCATGGTCTACTATAAAGTCTGATACTATTTGACCTTTCATTGCCTTTAAAGGCATAAAAGTTAAAGAAAACTCTGTGAGGGCCAAAGCCCATTTGCCAATTCTTCCATGCAAGATTGGCTTTGACAGCATATGTTTTATAACATCACAATGAGACGAAACGAAACATATACTGGCTTTATATAATGCTTGAGTTTGGTATAGGAGAAATATAAACACAAACATAGTTTTTCTATTGCAGTATATCTTGTTTCTGCATCATTTAGAACCCTACTAAGATAATAGATGGCTCTTTCGACGCCATTTTCGTCCTCTTGGGCTAACATACTACCTAAAGTAGTTTCAGAGGCTGATATATAGAGTCTCATAGACTTCTTCCCATTTGGGGGTGACAGAATGGGCGGTTGCACCAAGTATTGCTTGATTTTGTCAAAAGCTTCTTGATGTTCCTTGTTCCATTCAAAATTCCCTTGCTTTAGGCGCAGGAGAGGGGAAAAAGCTTGCGTTCGACCACTGAGATTAGAGATAAATCTTCTTAGTAAATTTACTTTCCCCAATAGTGACTGCAATTCTTTTTTTTTGTCGAAGGCGCCTTTGTTTCCATGATAGCCTTCGTTTTATTCTGATTGATTTCTATCCCCTTTTTATGGACCACAAAACCCAGAAAATCTCCTGCCTGCACAAAGAAAGCACACTTAAGAGGGTTCATCTTCAAACCATATTTTCTCATTCTTTCGAATGATTGGAGAAGATGATTCAGATGGCTTTCGTCTGATCCAGACTTCACCATAATGTCATCTATATACACCTACATAAATGTTTCAATATAATCATGAAATATATAGTTCATTGCTCTTTGGTACGTTTCCCCAACATTCTTTAGTCCAAAAGGCATAACAATCCATTCATAAGTGCCAATTGTCCCAGGGCATCTAAAGGATGTTTTAGGCACATCCTCTTCAGCAATAAAGATCTGATTATAACCTGAATACCCATCTAACATACTAAGGTATTCAAAACCTACGACTGAATCAACCAGCATTTCTGCCACTGGCATCGGGTATTCATCCTTGGGGGTAGCAGCATTCAAATCACGAAAGTCTATGCATACCCTCAAAGAACCGTTTTTCTTAATAACAGGTACTATATTAGCAATCCATTCAACATACCTTGTGGTCCTGATGAAATTGCAACGCATGAGTCTTTCGACCTATGTCTTGATTTTTGAAAGGATCTCTGGGGCGAATCTTCTTGGAGTCTGCTTGATGGGCTTCTTGCCATCCTTTATAGGCAGTCTTAGTTTGACCAGTTCCCTTTCCAAACCAGGCATTTCGTCGTAGTCCCAAGCAAAACAGTCTTTATTTTCGTTAAGGAGCGATATGACCTTAGCCTTCAAACTGGGTTTCAGTTTAGCGCTGATGTAAGTGATTCTCTTCGAGCTCCCATCTCCAAGATCAATCTCCTCAAGGGGGTCTTGAGCCAACATCTTGGGACTTGACGTTGTCGGATCTTTTTCGAACCCTAAGGGTTCTTCGTCATAGATGGCATCTAATCTTTGATTTACCTTCTCATCTTGAACCTGTTCATCAGTTTGTTCTGAGTTGGGGTTTTCTCCAGATTCTGCCACTTTAGTTGCTTTGGTAATGGCTTCGCCAGCCATATTTGTTGTTGCAGCTTCAACAGCCGCCTATCTTTTATTCTTGGCTACATAAGCCGAAAGCCTCTCAAAGAAAGAGGGCTCAGACATGGTCAATGTCTGTGTCCCAGCCAGTTGGCCGTATTTGATAGCTTCTTTCGACATCCTGTTCATCCAGTTCTCCCATAATTTCTCTATCCCAACGAAATCCATTTGGAAGCAAAGTTAGATAGTACAATGCATGCTTGTTTGGTAAATAACAATCTCCTGCCACTCCACATGGTCCAATATTTGCTAGATTTTTGTCAAAGTTGGTCCAGTCTACCGTATTTACCTCCGTCATGTAGTAACCTTGATCCCCTTCAATGTTTTCCATAATTCCATCCTCTCTCCAGATGGTTAATCTCTGATGCATGGTTGATGGCACTGCCCCCACCCCGTGTATCCACTCTCTTCCTAGCAGCAAATTGTAATTCGCTTTCGCAGGAATTAACATGAACATAGTTGGTCTTGTCACAGACCCAACTGTCAAATTTACTTGAATCACCCCCAGGGTGTGACCTATTTTCCCTTTATAGTTGGATAGCACCATATTGTGAGGTTTAATGTATGTATTGAACATCCATATTCTTTTCAACATATAATGAGGCATCAAGTTAACTGCAGCCCCTCCATCCACCAGTACCTTGTTAATACCAGTGTCTTCGATTTTGGCCCTTATGTACAAAGGTTTCAGATGATTTCTCATAGCTCCATCAGGCCTTTCGAAGAATGCATTTTGTTCTTCGACTGCTCCATTATTGAGGATGTAGTAACATATTGGTTTATGTTTCGCCATCTCCTCTTCATCAGCTTCTTCTCAATCTTCCACTTCAGTTTCCTGATAGTACTTGTTGTACCCCAAAATTTTCCCTCTCATTTCATCAACATTTTCTCATCACAAGACTCTTGGAGCTCAAGATCAAGTTAGGGTTTGCTCTGCTCAAGGCCCCTCCTTGCACTATTGACCCAAATTAGGGTTTGAGTTTGCACAGGGATGTTTTGACCTAAAATGCCCAAAGTGACTTTCATGCTTCATGTTGGACTCACAAGTTTATCCATACCAAGTTTCAAGCCTTGATTCCAATCTTTGCACAGTCAATTGGACAGTTGACCTAGAAATCAGCTGTATTGGGGAAAAAGTCAACTGTGGCCAATTGACAGTCAAACCTCATGATTTTTGACCCACATCAACATTATGAACTCATATAAACCATTTGGTCAAGTTTGGATCACAATTCCATAAGAAATTTGATCAGATCACTAAAAGGGCAAAATGGTCATTTTTAGGGTTTTGACTGCACAAAGGCAATTTTTGACTGTTTGACCTAATCAATGGAAAACCAAACTCATATATGGACTCAAGGACTCAATGGCATTGTATTGACCCATTCAACAAGTTCAAAAGATCTCAAATGCATAGGATTGATAGATGAATTTTTCAGTCAACTGATCAAAATTTGACTGTATACTGAAAAGTCAAACTTTGACTTTTTGGTCAAAATCAAGTGCCAAGGTTCATTTTTCATCAAGACATGTAAAATTATGAAACTTGTTCATCAAGAAACCCAAAATTGCAAATTAGGGTTTAAAATGAAAAAATTTCATAACTTAGAATTTGTCTAAGTTATAAAATTTTCTTATTTTTTTCCTAACTTTGTCCCATTTTTTCACCAAGATGAAAATGGATTCAAACAAAACTTGAAACATGAAAGTTGTAGTCCATTGCAAAATCTACAACTTTGATTCACAAAGTTTTCTCAAAGGAAGCTTGTATCTCAAGTTATGATTTTTGGAACAAGGGTACAAAACATTTTTAACTTAGAGAAATTTTGCCCTATTCTAGGCAGGATTTTTGTCCAACTTCTTGGCCATTTTTCACATGGTTCCACTTGGAGTTTCAATTTTCATTACAAATATGGATTGTAGTACACATTCCAAGCTTTCCAAATTGTCCAAGAACTTCTCAAACACCCTTGTGGTTATAGAGAATCGAATTTGCAAAGTTGGCCAAAATTCACTTTTGTTCATGGCCAAGGCTTGTTCATAACACTTGCATTTTCAAATCAGTTTGTGTATTGCTAGCTTGCAGGCCTCAAGACCAAGTTTACACTCCTTAATTTAATGCCTAACCATTGTGTTAAGGTGTTATTTCATCCATTTGGACAATACATGTTAAATTAATCCTTAATTGGAAAAAGCAAACTTGCCATTTTGGAAAAGTGATACTTTATGTCAAGTTCCAAATCCTTGAGGTACAGGCCAGATCTTTGAGGCAAAGCTAAGTACACAAATTCCATTTACCAAGAGCAAATGCTGCAGCATGCTTGAGAGGATTGTATAGGCCTGTATTGCAACTTGAACCTTCTTACTTCAAAAACAAGCAAGTTTGCAAAAGAGATCCAACTTTGATTTCCTGCAAACACAAGCTTAAGCAAACCTTGTATACATCTTCCACACATCCCAACTGACCTAAAAAACGACTCAACCATCCCTTAAACCTCCTCATACATCAAAACACTACCTTGCTGCAGAAACAGGGCATCCCTTCAGATTGAGTTGCACAACTCAGTTTGCTCGTGCGTTTTGGCCAAAACAAGTTCCAACACATTCCACACCATCCACACAAACTATTCCAAGCCCTAAACACAAGCTGTAACTCCCCTAACCTCAGTTGCCATTTTCATTTTTCAGTTTTGCAGGTGAACTTCCATAGCACGATACAAAGTGATTCAAAGCAAGCTAGGTGTTGGAGAAGCTTCCTTGGACTTCAGGCAAGCTATACAGAAGCTCAAACTCCATTGAAGTTGGCCACATTGCTGTACACGATTCAAGCTGAAACAGGTAAAACCATGGACTTCTATCTCTCAATCTAGGAAGAGTTAAGCTTAGGTTTGTGAATGAAACATGTCCTCCTCATAGCCCTGAAGCCATACATATGATCACTTTTCATTTATGTTAAGCATGCTGTGAGAATTTTAGCCATGAACATGAGGAAAAAATTAGGTTAAAATTTAGGGCCTGAGAAATTCTCTATGGCCTTTGAGTGTTAATCCAAGTTTTTTACATGTTTGAACTCGTGATTTGATGCTCTACAATGTTTGTGTTATGAGTTTTGCAAAATAATCAAAGAATCAGGAGTTGATGTTTGGACACGGAGGCGCGCGAAATTTCAAACAATATGCTGGAGGTTGAAGAAGGTGATGGCTTGGGCTGGGCCTGAGTCATCCTTTCTTTTTGCACCCCTTTTCTCATTTTGCACCCCCCTGGCCCAAATAATTAAATACTTGTTATTTTTGACTTTTTGTTTTTTATTCTGATTTTATATTTTTTGCCCAAACATAAAAAATACCAAAAATATTTTTCCACATTTGTTTCATATTTATTTGGCATTTGCTTCATTTTATTAGTATATATATGTAAATAATATAAATACTTTTTACTAAAACCCTAAAAAATAATATAAAAATTATATTTATTTTCAGTTATTATTTTTATTTACACCTTGAAAATATTTTCTTAAATATACATTTTTTTTCATATACATAAATAATTAATTTTTATCTTTTTATATTTAATAGGTTTAGTAAATATATATATATAAATACTTGTATATTATATTTATTAGAATACTTAGGATAAAAATACAAAAATAATACCTTTTATTTTTTTATTTAATATTTGACACCAAAAATACTTTTTCTACAATACACTTCTTTTTTTTTTATTTTTTGTATAAATTAATATATATTGTGCATAATTAATAAATAATACTATTTATTCAAAAATTAGGGTTTTGCCCTAAACAACAATAATAACCAAAAAAAATGACTTTTTTTTTATTTTGTTTATACTACAAATATGAAAACCTTTTTACATACATAAAAAATCCTTTTTTGCATAATACATTGCATTTTGATATTTATTTACATTGTATTTATTTAAATGTTAAATATTTGTATATTCGATATGGTTGTAATAATTTAGATTTTATTTCCTTGTCAAATATCCCCAAATTCAAACTTGTACCCCCATCCCCATAATCATTGTTGTAATAGCTTAGCATTTAAATTTCCGCATTTAAAAGCTTTCAATTATGTCATGATTAGAGAACTAGGGTTTGTATGCCAAAATCAAATTAACAAGTAGTTTGACCTAAATCCAAGATAAACATGCATGAAAAAACAAACACAATGCACACTTGCACCCTTAGGGTTACTCCATTTGTTGCCTTCAAAAATGGACCATGGTTGCATGTTAAGTGTCTTTGGCAAAACAAAAACAAATCAAATGATCATAGTCCCTCGATGACGCTATCTTGTTGCCTAAACAAAAATGATCATAGTCCCTCAAGAAAATTGCCAAAGATACTTGACACTATTGCCTCCATGGTCTAAACGATGACCCGCGCCCGTCCCGTTAACATCCTAACACAAGGTTGTTCACCAAATACAATGGTGAAACAACACTATTAAAAGGGTTAAAACATGAGAAAGATCTTTGAGAAATTTAGGGTAGATAGCTCTTGGTTACTTGATCAATCTTGCAAAACAATCCTTGCCATTTTTCAAAACACACATCACAACACAACTTCAAAAACAAACTTTCAAAACATTGAAACATCTTTTCAAAAAGACAAACACCTTTGTAAAACATTCAAGTAAAGAATTGTTACAATGGCTGCCTAGACAAGGCATCTTTTTCAAAACATTTTCAAAACCACACATACAAAGCACCATTTCAAACAATTGAAAAGCAAAAGCAAGTGATCTAAGCAAGTAACTAAGAGCCCATGGATAACCATGGATAGAAAGGGTGCTAATACCTTCCCTTTCTATAATCTACTCCCCGAACCCAAGAAAACATCTCAAAGGTCTTTCCTGTGCTTTTTGACCTTTCCTTAGGATAAAATAAAAAGTCGATGGCAACTCTTGCTAAACCGAAACATTTGCGAAAACAAACGCAAATCCCAAGTCAGTTCTCCCACCGTATCACAGAACTGGTGACTCTGTTGGGGAGAACTTTTTAAGTGGAGTAACCTTAGGGCCTAGATCACCCTTTTGCATGACTAATTGTTTGCTTTGATTGCTTTATATTTTGGTTCTCTTGTTTGGGCTTGAGATCCTACACCCGGATTTGGGAAACATTCATAGATAGCAATACGTTGTGGAAATTGTGCGGGGTATACCGGCACGGTTGAAGCAATAGCTATATTAGTGCGACATATATGTGAGTACCGGTAACCCTTGAGTTCAATCAAGGAGAGTACGGGGCCGCTGAGGGTTATCACTAAGCACTAATGACCTAGAACCTTAATTGACCATCTTGGCCTTCTATTAGGGGTAGTGAGATGACCGGCTTTGGTGCAGTCCGAAGTTGGTAGATACTCGATACTACACTCATTGAGGGTTGTTTTCTTGGAATATTTTGGTCGCTAGTTAAGTGGCTAAACCAAAACAATGAACATAGAAAACAATCCAATGATATTGAGCTCCTTAGAACCCGGTTACTATTTAGGACAAGTTTTAAGCCAACTACACTCAAGAGGGTACTTACCTATGAAACCTAATGCAAGCCTGCAACTAGGGTTTTGTGTGACTTGCTTGTACATGTGTTTGTGCATAAATCATGAACATCATAAAGCATCATATGCATCCACTAACCATTTCAAGGGTTTGGATCTTCATCTTTGTTCTTGTTTTGTAGGTCATGGAATCTCTTCGCAGGAAAACTATCCAAGTCAACCTTGTGAGAATCCCTCCTCAACTCAAGGAGCTTACATCCAGAATTCTAGAAAGTTCTCTCTTCAGTGAAAGACATGGTAGACTGCTCAGCCTAGTCAACACCAACATTGAAGAAGACATGGTGAAAGTGTTGTTCCAATTCTTTGACCCCCTTCACCACTGTTTCACATTCCCCGACTACCAGTTGGTGCCTACTTTGGAGGAATTTTCTCAACTCCTGAGAATTCCTATTCTTAATCAACTACCCTACAACGGTACGGAAAAAGAGCCAAAGCATGAAGATGTTGCTCAAGCACTACACTTGCAACCATCTGACATCAAGGGGCATTGGGAAACTAGAAGTGGTGTCAAAGGCTTCTTGGAAAAATTCTTGTTTGAGAAGGCACAAGAGTGTTGGAATTCTTTGGATCTACAAGCCTTTGAAGAAATTGTGGCACTCCTTATTTATGGGTTGGTCTTGTTCCCAAATCCAGACCAACTTATAGATGTGAATGCTATCAAGATCTTCATATCCAAGAATCCCATACCTACATTGCTTGGGGACATCCTCCACTCATTTTACACACGAAAAATGAGGAAAAGAGGTGTTCTCATGTGCTGTACTCCTCTCCTTGCAAGGTGGTTTATTTCTCACCTTCCACAATCAGTTTTGAAGAACGAGCAGGGTTCAAGGTGGTCACAACGGTTGATGACCCTCACACATTCTGATGTACATTGGTGTTCTCGGTCTAGAGAAAATGTCATCATCATTGATCGCTGTGGTGAGTTCCCTAATGTTCCATTACTTGGCATTAGGGGAGGCATTACCTACAACCCCTGTCTAGCTTTGAGACAATTTGGATATGCACGGAGGGATGGCCCTCATGACATGCTGATTCCTGACCTAGTTTTTGACTTCGACAACGATGCGCAAGGACTTCGACAAAGATTCATCAGAGCTTGGAGGATGCCTAACAAGGTAGATAGCAAGACACTGGGGCACAATAACTCCATCCCTCTTGAGCCTTACCTCAAGTGGGTACGAACCCGCGCCCAGATTCTTATGATGCCTTACCCTCATATTCTCCCTTTGATCAAAGAGCCTGTTAAGGAAGGAGAGGTTCCATACACCATCTTACATCCTGACATGCCAACATCATGGGAGGAAATGCAGAAGAGTTGGATCCAACTCAAGGAAGAAAGGGATACTTTTGAAGCCAGCTTCTACGCTAGTGAGAAGAAGGTTTTGGAGCTTACCCGCTGACTTCACGAGGAGGAGACCCTCAACACTTACATCGCACCAAAGAGGATGCAGAACGTATTTTTACCTTAAGAAGTTTTTGTAATATTTGGCCCATGGGGCATTTATGTACTGACAAAATTTCTTCTTATTAATATGACGTGTGTTCTTTTTGTCTGCAACAATTTTGAATTTCTAAATCCTTGAATGCATTACATGGATAAACGTATCATTCATCATATGCATAAACAGGTCTTCACACCAGGTTTCCTTATCTTTCTGCTGTTTATTTTAGTAAGATGGATATTGAGCAGACGGTCAAAGATCTGCAGTCACAAAACTCGCAGTTTCAACAGCTCCTTATGACCTTGGCAAAGGGTCAGGAGGATCTTAAAGCACTGTTAGGGAATAAAGAGCAAGAAAAAGGAAAAAAGAAGAAGAAAAGAGTTGGGGTAGCTACACTGGGAAGAATATTTGAGAATGAAGCTAGGAGAGTTCTTGAATTCCCCTCCACATCTGACGAGGGGACCGACAAAGGAAAAGGAGCTGCATTACCTTCTGAATCCGAGGCTGAAGAGGAAGAGGTTGAGGAAGATGAAGACTATTCAGAGCAGCAATACCCGCCAGCAGACGACAAATACAAAAACCTGGAGGATAGACTGGCAGCTATGGAGCTGCAAAGGGTTCCCGGTTAGATTTTGAAGAATTAGGACTGATTGTTGGGATTGTTATCCCTCCCAAATTCAAGGTACCAACTTTTGCAAAATATGATGGTCTTTCTTGCCAAAAGATGCACCTGAGGTCATATGTCAGAAGAATTCAACCTCATTCATCTGATAGAAATCTCTGGGTACACTTCTTCCAGGACAGTCTGTCCGATACACAGCTAGATTGGTCTTACCAGCTTGAGAGGTCAGAGGTGCATAACTGGGAAGACTTGGCAGCTGCCTTCTATCGCCAGTATCAATACAACGCTGACTTGACGCCAACCCGTACTCAACTACAAGGTATGGGGATGGCCTCGAATGAGGGATTCAAAGAATACGCCCAGAAGTGGCGTGACTTGGCCGGAAGGGTACAACCACCGCTTTCAGATAGGGAGCTAGTTGGTATGTTCTTGGGAACCCTATCTGGCCCTTTCTTCAACCATTTGATCGGGAGCTCTTCTGCAGGATTTACCGAACTGATTCTGACTGGTGAACGGGTGGAAGCTGGTATTAAGAGCGGAAAAATTCAAAGGGATGCCTCTGCCTCCACAACTGTTAAAAAACCGTTCTCGGCCAAGAAGGAAGCAGTTGTTATATACTCTTAGAAAGGATTGATAAGAACTGAGCGTCGGCCGACTGTAGGGGCCGTGATGATTCAAAATTCGTCAAATGACCAGCCTCGTAACAATCAGTCTAGACCTAATCAGCAACGGGTAGAACGACCACAACGGTAGTTCACCCGCATCAACATGACGCCTGCACAAGTTCTTCCCCATTTGTTGAAGCTAAATCTCACCAATATTAGAGAGGCGCCAAAGGTTGTGAATACCACTTCCCCACATTATCATCCCAACGCAAAATGTGCCTATCATTCTGACAGCGCCGGGCATGACACTAACGATTGCTGGGCGCTTAAGAATAAAATTCAGGATTTGATAGATGCTAAGGAAGTTGAGTTCGACGCCCCTGAGAAGCCGAATGTAATCTCCGCTCCAATGCCAAAGCATGGTCGCAATGTCCATGTTGTTGAAGAAGATCTGTTTGTTTCTACTGTTGATGATCTGATAACTCCACTACTGACAATCAAGCTGAATTTGCTGAAAGCTGGGATTTTCCCAGGTTGTAAAGAAGATTGCTACCTTTGTTCCTCCCTACCAATCGACTGTCCACTGTTGAAGTTAGGCATCCAGCGCCTAATGGACAACCAAGAAATTCTTTTCGAAAAGACTCATGTTACTCCAACTCCTATCAATGAAGTTTCAATAATAACCATTTCCGCCAATCTTTCCAAGGTCCCCAAAAGGCCTGTTAAGATTACATCCGCTCCGAAGATTGTACCCTTGAAGATAACCATGCCTGGGCCCGTCCCATACAAATATGACAAATCGATACCGTGGAATTATGGTGGAGAAATCTGCTACAACGGTGTTAAGCAAGTTGAGATAACTAAAGAGAACTCTGACGAAGAAACTGCCGATATTGGAAACATTGCCGGTACGAGCAAAATTACCCGAAGTGGAAGAATTTTCTCTCCAGAGATTTCCCCTCCAAAGGCAACCTTTGGACCCTCAGCTACTCCCAAGGTTACTCCTGCACCGGTAAAACTATCTGCAAAAACTCCAATGATTGAAGAAGTTGTTACTCCTATGGTTGCCCCTTCTGCTGCTGCTGATAAAGGGAAAGGGATCCAAGAAGAGCTCGTCAGGACGAGGGCTCAGCCATTGGTCATCCCCGAAACCTCTAAGAAAGAAATGGAGGAGATTCTGAAAATAATTAAAAAGAGTGATTATGATATGGTGGAGCAACTGGGGCAAACCCCCTCGAAGATCTCCATGTTGGCCCTGCTTCTTTGTTCGGAGGCTCATGCCAAAGCTTTGATAAGGTTTTTGAAGACAACCCATGTGCCCCAGGAAACCTCAGCCGATCAATTTCAGGATTGTGTAGCCAGCCTTACCGCCGACAACGGTCTGGGTTTCTCCGATGCTGACCTGACTCCTAAGGGAAGAAAGCATAATGACGCACTGCATGTGTCCGTTGAATGCCGAGGAACCACTCTCGCCCATGTCTTGGTCGATACTGGTTCTTCTCTAAATATGCTGCCTAAGAAGGCTCTGGACCGGTTGGATTGTGAAGGCTTGGAACTGAAACCAAGTAATATCATTGTCAGGGCCTTTGACGGGTCTAAAAGAATGGTGCATGGGGAGGTCGACATTCCCATCAAGGTAGGCACTGAGGTGTTCCACTCCACATTCTATGTGATGGACATCCGCCCATCATACTCTTGCTTGCTAGGAAGACCTTGGATTCATAATGCTGGGGCAGTCACCTCTTCTCTACATTAGATGCTGAAATACCCTGTTAAGGGTAAAATCATAACCGTACACGGTGAGGAGGAGTACATGATCAGTCATCTGAATTCCTTTCGGTATGTGGAAGTGGATGGCGAATTCATCGAAACACCGTTCCAAGACTTCGAGGAAGTTTCTCCCGAGGTTGCAGTAGCAAAGGCAGTAGCTGAGGTACCCAAGCAGGTGGCCAGGATGGCATCTCTGAAAGACGCAAAGGCTCCAATGAAAGAGGGAAAGAGCTCAACATGGGGACAGTTGCCTGACTTTCCCCACAAGACAGACAAGTTTGGGTTGGGGTTTACCGTTGCGGGGCAAAAGGCTATGCGTCGCTCCAAAATTGAAAAGACACCCATCAAGATTTCTCCTCATGGAATCAATGCTTTAGAAGACGAAGACGAAGAGGGTAACGTTGAAGATTGGATCTTTCCAACCATTGAAGGAGGACTGCACAACTGGGAGGCGAAAGACTTCGTTCCCATTACTTTCATCAATCAGTAATTTATCTTTCGAACATTTCCTGTTGGTCTGTAATAATTACTAAAACAATCTGCACACTACTTTTCACCTCATGCCTTGCCCGGGGCATGTAGGTCCATTTGTAAGGGTTTTGATTCTCTTCATGATCATATTCCATGTTTAATGAATCATTGGACGTTTTTCATTTATAAACTGTTGTGTTCATTTTCTTTCCTTTTGCATTTTTTGTTTGTTTAAGGATGGCTATCCCTTACACACACCCACACTCACAAATGCAGGTACCCATCCACTCCGGATTCCATGGGTGACTATTTTGTTGTATCCTTCAATAACTCCGAAGATTTGGTCAATCAGGCTGAGTACGAAGATGACGAAGATTGTGAAGTACCGGGAGAGCTAGCCAGACTTCTACAACAAGAAGAGAGGGCCATCTTACCTCATGAAGAGTTGTTGGAAACAGTCAACTTAGGAACAGAGGAAGACAGGAAAGAAGTCAAAGTGGGTGCCAATCTGGAACCAAGTGTCAAGGAACGCTTAATACAGTTGTTGAATGAATACGTTGAAATTTTCTCCTGGTCTTATGACGACATGCCGGGGCTAGACACAGATATCGTGGTTCATCGTCTCCCTACAAGAGAAGACTGTCCACCGATCAATCAAAAAGTCCGCCGAATGAGGCCCGACATGTCTAAGAAGATTAAAGCTGAAGTAATGAAGCAATTCAACGCTGGTTTTCTGGCTGTTACATCCTATCCGCAATGGGTTGCTAACATTGTGCCCGTTCCCAAAAAAGACGGCAAGGTCAGAATGTGTGTGGACTATCGGGATTTGAACAGGGCTAGCCCTAAAGATGATTTTCCGATACCACATATCGACATTTTGATTGACAACACGACTCAGCACAAGGTATTTTCTTTCATGGACGGATTCTCGGGCTACAACCAGATCAAAATGGCCCCCGAGGACATGGAGAAAACAACCTTTGTTACACAATGGGGTACCTTCTGTTACAAGGTGATGTCGTTCGGACTGAAGAACGCAGGGGTAACTTATCAATGCGCCATGGTAGCTTTGTTTCATGATATGATACATCATGAGATTGAAGTTTACGTAGACGACATGATTGCTCGATCACAAACGGAAGAAGAAAACCTTGAACATTTGCAGAAGCTGTTTGCCAGGTTGAAGGAGTACAAACTCAAGTTGAATCCAAGTAAGTGCACTTTTGGAGTTAGGTCTGGTAAACTTCTGGGATTTATTATAAGCAACAAAGGCATTGAGGTCGATCCAGCAAAAGTAAAGGCTATACAAGAAATGTCGCCCCCCCGTACTGAAAAGGAGGTTAGAGGATTCTTGGGACGCTTGAACTATATCGCCAGGTTCATCTCTCACCTGACGTCTACCTGTGAGCCAATTTTCAAACTATTAAAGAAAGATCAGGTAGTCGAATGGAACGATGATTGTCAAACTGCTTTTGATAAGATCAAGGAGTATTTGCTAGAACCTCCTATTCTGATGCCACCCGTCGAAGGAAGGCCGCTGATCATGTATCTGACTGTTTTGGATAACTCAATGGGGTGCGTACTGGGCCAACATGACGATTCTGGTCGAAAAGAGCATGCCATTTATTACCTTAGCAAAAAGTTTACCGACTGTGAGACCCGCTATTCACTGCTCGAGAAAACTTGCTGCGCTTTGGTATGGGCTGCTCGCCGACTAAGGCAGTATATGTTGACTCATACCACTTTGCTGATTTCCAAAATGGACCCAATCAAGTATATCTTCGAGAAGCCTGCTTTATCTGGAAGAATCGCTAGATGGCAAATGATTCTGACTGAGTATGACATCCAGTATACTACCCAAAAAGCTATAAAAGGGAGTGTACTAGCTGACCATCTAGCTCATCAAGCTATCGAAGATTATCAATCTATGAGATTCGACTTCCCGGACGAGGACATCATGACATTGGACAACATTAAAGGTAACGGACCGTATGACGGACCTGAAAATGGATCCTGATGGACCCTGTACTTTGATGGTGCTTCAAATGCACTTGGAAACGGTATCGGTACAGTAGTCATTTCCCCAGAAGGTTGCCATACACCTTTCATGGCCCGACTTTGTTTCAGCTGTACCAACAACATGGCCGAATATGAAGATTGCATCTTTGGTCTCAAGGCTGCTATAGACTTGGGGATCAAATCTTTGATCGTATTTGGGGACTCGGCTTTAGTTATCAGTCAAATCAAAGGAGAGTGGGACACCAAACATCCTAATCTTATCCCATACAAAGAACATGTCCTGACGTTGCTGCCTCATTTCGAGCAAATTACTTTTGAGCATTTCCCGCGAGAAGAGAATCAGCTAGCAGATGCTCTGGCTACAATGTCTTCCATGTTTAAACTCAACTGGGATAACGAGGCTCCCCAAATCACCATCGAGCGAATGTATGAACTTGCACATTGTCATGAGATTAATACCGAAGAAGTAGTGGAACAACCCTGGTTTCATGAAATCAAAAGGTATCTCCAAACTAGAGAATATCCTGAAGAAGCTTCAATCAATGACAAGAAATTCTTAAGGAGATTTGCTGCCAAGTTCTTCCTAAGCAATGGCATCCTTTATAAACGCAGCCATGATTGTGTTTTACTTCGTTGTGTGGACAAAGCTGAAGCAGAGTTGATCATGATTGAGATACACAGCGGCACATTTGGCACACACTTGAGTGGACATACGATGGCTAAGAAGATTCTAAGGGCAGGCTATTACCAGTCTACCATGGAAGCTGATTTCCATCAACATTCCCGTACTTGCCACAAATGTCAAGTCTACGCCGACAAGGTTCATATTCCTCTTGTTCCTCTCAACGTTCTGACAGCTCCTTGGCCATTCACAATGTGGGGCATTGACATGATTGGAGAGATCAAGCCCACAGCGTCCAATGGACATCGCTTCATCTTGGTCGCTATTGACTATTTCACCAAGTGGGTCGAAGCAGCTTCCTTTGCCTCTGTTACAAAAAATGTGGTTGCCCGCTTCATCAAGCAGAACCTCATATGCCGGTATGGTGTCCCCGACAGGATCATCACAGACAACGGTACAAATCTGAACAATACTATGATCACCGCTCTATGCGAACAGTTCAAGATTTATCATCACAATTCATCTCCCTATCGGCCGAAGATGAACGGTGCTGTTGAAGTTGCGAACAAAAACATCAAGAAGATCATTCAGAAAATGACAGTTACCTACAAGGACTGGCATGAGATGTTACCGTTTGCTCTGCATGGATACCGTACCACGACACGTACTTCAACAGGGGCAACCCCATTTTCTTTGGTGTATGGCATGGAAGCTGTCCTACCCATGGAAGTTCAGATTCCTTATCTAAGGATTATGAAGGACGCTGGTTTGAGTGAAGACGATTGGATTCAGACCTGACTTGATCAACTCAATTTGATCGATGAGAAGCGACTCACTGTTGTTTGCCATGGTCAGACGTACCAAAAATGGATGATCAAGGCTTTCAACAAGAAAGTAAGACGTCATGTATATCAAGTCGGAGATCTTGTGATCAAGCGGATCATCTTGCCGCAAAGTGATCCCAGGGGCAAATGGACTCCTACTTACGAAGGACCATTTGTAATCAAGAGCATCTTTTCTGGTGGTGCAATGATTCTGACCACCATGGACAGCGACGATTTGCCACACCCTACGAACGCAGACATAGTCAAAAGATACTACGCATGAAACAACCCGACAAGTCGAAAACCCGAAAGGGCGACTTGGGCAAAAATGGGCATCCCGGTGAACCGAAAACCCGAAAGGGCAGTTCAGGAAAAAATTAGGGATAAAACAAAAAAAATTGTACACCCGGCAAGTTGAAAACCCGAAAGGGCGACTTGGGCAAAAAAGGGTTTCCCGGTGGATCGAAAACCCGAAAGGGCGATTCAGGCAAAAGTTAGGGAATTAAAGCGTATGACTATGTCTCGTCGGATCACTTTAAAGAACAATCTCTTCATCAACAAGCTCCGAGCTTCTGATCAATCCAATCATCGATGGACGAGGAAGTGAATGGACAAGATATTCAGAGTTGTGAAGGCTATAGCAGAATGGGAATCCCATGGAATTATTACACATAGCCATCTTCCTTTTGTATAAATTTTTCAAATGTTTACGGCAATATCCTCTTACTAGGATGTCTGTCTCCTTTGTACAAAGATACTCATAAAAAGTTAATACAAATACTTTTCCAAATACAGAAATTTGCTTTGTCTTCTTTTTTCTTTTTCACACTTATGTTTTATTTGAGAAACGTCCAATGTTTTGTTAAATAGGCATATGCATTTGAACATAATCATTTTCTTACAAATCGAGAAAGATGATTGCTGATAGGTTGAAGGTACAAATAGATATCTTGTTGCCATTTTAGAAGAAATCCCTCGTGGAATTAAACTCCAAATTCCTCAACAAAGTTAAAATCCAGAACTTAATTCCCCACACAGAGTTAAACTTCAGGATCCTTAGCAGAACAAAAGCTTTCTCAAAGCTGATTTCCCCAGCCAAGAGAGCCTTCCAGAACTTAATTCCCCTCAGAGGTAAGTTTCAGAATCCCCGGTGGAGCCAAAACTATCAATCCCCATCGGAGCTAAAACTTCCAACTATCAATCCCCAGCGGAACCAGATTAGTGAACGTTCTCCCACAGAGATACTTCCCATCAGATTGAAGATTCTCAGTCTCACTCCTCCGACATGAGTCTCCCAAGTTCTGAACTCCCCAGTAGAGATCATCAGAATTATCATTCCCCACAAGTCACCAAGGATTTTCAATCCCCATCAGTGGTCCTAAGATCCCTCAACAATTGAAGATTTTGTTCCCCAAGCAATCAGTAGTCAACAAGGATTTCTCACCCTCGGTAATCAAAGGATTTTCAATCCCCAACTTCGATTATGGGTTTATTTCCCCAACATTTGTCAAGGATTTATTCTCCAAAACAAATTACATTTCGAATTGATCGGTCGTTCAAAAGTTCCTTCACCGCCTGTTGGAAGTTACGGTCGTCAAAGATCAAATTCTCACAAAATTCAAGTTATGAAGCCCGGATTCGACTGGACAGTATCTTGATCTCTACAGCATATTGGGAAGCCCGGATTACGACCGGATAACAGTATCAGACTACCGCGAAGCTTGGATTACGACCAGATAGTGGTATCTCCTAAGAGCAAGCTATGAAGCCCGGGTTCGACCGGATAATAGCTTAATCCCCAACAAGCTGTGAAGCCCGGATTTGACCGGATAACAACTTAGCAAGTTATTGTGAAGCCTGGATTACGACCAGATAGCAATGCAAGTTTCTGTGAAGCCTGGATTACGACCATACAACAGCCAAGAATACTACGAAGCCTGGAGTCGACCAGATAGTGGTATGTCTTTAACACAAGCCATGAAACTCGGATTCGACCGGATAACAGCTCAACAAGTTATTGTGAAGCCTGGATTACGACCAGATGGCAATACAAGTTTCTGTGAAGCCTGGATTATGACCAGACAGCAGGCAAGAATACTACGAAGCCTGGAGTCGACCAGATAGTGGTATATCTTTAACACAAGCCGTGAAACCCGGATTCAACCGGATAATAGCTCAACAAGTTATTGTGAAGCCTGGATTACGACCAGATGGCAATACAAGTTTTTGTGAATCCTGGATTACGACCAGACAGCAGCCAAGAATACTACGAAGCCTGGAGTCGACCAGATAGTGGTATATCTTTAACACAAGCCGTGAAGCCCGGATTCGACCGGATAGCAGCTCAACAAGTTATTGTGAAGCTTGGATTACGACCAGATAGCAATACAAGTTTCGGTGAAAGCCTGGAGATCGACCAGATAACAGTTAATCGTTAATAGAATGAAGATTCTCATCCTTGAAACCTCAGAAGATTGGTATACTCCCAACTTCTGACCCTTAACAGAATGAAGACTCTCATCCTTGAATCCCCAGTAGATTGGCATACAACCCAAGCTCCTAGGTCCCCAACAGTGGTCCCAGGACTTCTCATTTTCAACGATCAAAAGATTCTTGCAATCCCCTGCAGCAGTCAAGGATTTACTTTCCCCTGCAGCAGTCAAGGATTCATTTTCCCCTGCAGCAGTCAAGGATTCACTTTCCCCGACAGCAGTCAAGATTCTATTATCTCCGGCTGTCCAGGATTCATCTATCTTCAGCAAGACAGCTCATCAGCTTACATGCACATTCACTACATTCATATATCATAAACATTGATATAACATATATATTGCATCATACATTTCATGCAGCATAACTTTGTGTTTCAGCTAATATTTTACCATTTTCAGGATAAGATTAATAAGCTTCAACTTCGACTTCTGAAAACAGTTTATGGATTCTCCAAACACGGATTTTAATCTATCGCTTGTTCAGACTCAACCTTTGAAAACAGTTTACGGACGCTTCCCAACATGGATGCTAATCTATTGCTTATTCAACTTCAAGACTTCTGAAAACAGTTCATGGATTCTCCAGATATGGATGTTAATCTATCACTTGTTCGGATTCAACTTTTGAAAACAGTTTACGGATGCTTCCAGATACGGATGCTTCCAGATACGGATGTCAATCTATTGCTTATTCAGACCCCCAGCTCAGAGATGTTCCAAAACATGGACACCTTTCTGATACTCATTTCTTTCACCTACAACATACATTCCAGATGGCATCTCTAAGCCCATCCCCCGACAAGATTCTGTCACATCTACAAATGGCATCTTTAAGCCCATTCCTTCAAACTACGCTTTGACGAGTGCAAATTTTTTTGGGCACTCTAGTGTCCAATCTCCTTTTACCTTCGAGTCGCGAAAGGCAATCTTGCCAATCTAACTCTTCAGGTGCAAGAAGATTGAACAGGGGCAACTGTTGTACCCCAAAATTTTCCCTCTCATTTCATCAACATTTTCTCATCACAAGACTCTTGGAGCTCAAGATCAAGTTAGGGTTTGCTCTGCTCAAGGCCCCTCCTTGCACTGTTGACCCAAATTAGGGTTTGAGTTTACACAGGGATGTTTTGACCTAAAATGCCCAAAGTGACTTTCATGCTTCATGTTGGACTCACAAGTTTATCCATACCAAGTTTCAAGCCTTGATTCCAATCTTTGCCCAGTCAATTGGATAGTTGACCTATAAATCAGCTGTATTGGGGAAAAAGTCAACTGTGGCCAATTGACAGTCAAACCTCATGATTTTTGACCCACATCAACATTATGAACTCATATAAACCATTTGGTCAAGTTTGGATCACAATTCCATAAGAAATTTGATCAGATCACCAAAAGGGCAAAATGGTCATTTTGAGGGTTTTGACTGCACAAAGGCAATTTTTGACTGTTTGACCTAATCAATGGCAAACAAAGCTCATATATGGACTCAAGGACTCAATGGCATTATATTGACCCATTCAAAAAGTTCAAAAGATCTCAAATGCATAGGATTGACAGATGAATTTTTCAGTCAACTGATCAAAATTTGACTGTATACTGAAAAGTCAAACTTTGACTTTTTGGTCAAAATCAAGTGCCAAGGTTCATTTTTCATCAAGACATGTCAAATTATGAAACTTGTTCATCAAGAAACCCAAAATTGCAAATTAGGGTTTAAAATGAAAAAATTTCATAACTTAGAATTTGTCTAAGTTATAAAATTTTCTTATTTTTTCCTAACTTTGTCCCATTTTTTCACAAAGATGCGAATGGATTCAAACAAAACTTGAAACATGAAAGTTTTAGTCCATTGCAAAATATACAACTTTGATTCACAAAGTTTTCTCAAAGGAAGCTTGTATCCCAAGTTATGATTTTTGGAACAAGGGTACAAAACATTTTTAACTTAGAGAAATTTTGCCCTATTCTAGGCAGGATTTTTGTCCAACTTCTTGGCCATTTTTCACATGGTTCCACTTGGAGTTTCAATTTGCATTACAAAGATGTATTGTAGTACACATTCCAAGCTTTCCAAATTGTCCAAGAACTTCTCAAACACCCTTGTGGTTAGAGAGAATCGAATTTGCAAAGTTGGCCAAAATTCACTTTTGTTCATGGCCAAGGCTTGTTCATAACACTTGCATTTTAAAATCAGTTTGTGTATTGCTAGCTTGCAGGCCTCAAGACCAAGTTTACACTCCTTAATTTAATGCCTAACCATTGTGTTAAGGTGTTATTTCATCCATTTGGACAATACATGTTAAATTAATCCTTAATTGGAAAAAGCAAACTTGCCATTTTGGAAAAGTGATACTTTATGTCAAGTTCCAAATCCTTGAGGTACAGGCCATATCTTTGAGGCAAAGCTAAGTACACAAATTCCATTTACCAAGAGCAAATGTTGCAGCATGCTTGAGAGGATTGTACAGGCCTGCATTGCAACTTGAACCTTCTTACTTCAAAAACAAGCAAGTTTGCAAAAGAGATCCAACTTTGATTTCCTGCAAACACAAGCTTAAGCAAACCTTGTATACATCTTTCACACATCCCAACTGACCTAAAAAACGACTCAACCATCCCTCAAACCTCCTCATACATCAAAACACTACCTTGCTGCAGAAATAGGGCATCCCTGCAGATTGAGTTGCACAACTCAGTTTGCTCGTGCGTTTTGGCCAAAACAAGTTCCAACACATTCTACACCATCCACACAAACTATTCCAAGCCCTAAACACAAGCTGTAACTCCCCTAACCTCAGTTTCCATTTTCATTTTTCAGTTTTGCAGGTGAACTTCCATAGCACGATACAGAGTGATTCAAAGCAAGCTAGGTGTTGGAGAAGCTTCCTTGGACTTCAGGCAAGCTATACAGAAGCTCAAACTCCATTGAAGTTGGCCACATTGCTGTACACGATTCAAGCTGACACAAGTAAAACCATGGACTTCTATCTCTCAATCTAGGAAGAGTTAAGCTTAGGTTTGTGAATGAAACATGTCCTACTCATAGCCCTGAAGCCATACATATGATCACTTTTCATTTATGTTAAGCATGCTGTGAGAACTTTAGCCATGAACATGAGGAAAAAATTAGGTTAAAATTTAGGGCCAGAGAAATTCTCTCTGGCCTTTGAGTGTTAATCCAAGTTTTTTACATGTTTGAACTCGTGATTTGATGCTCTACAATGTTTGTGTTATGAGTTTTGCAAAATAATCAAAGAATCAGGAGTTGATGTTTGGACAAGGAGGCGTGCGAAATTTCAAACAATATGCTGGAGGTTGAAGAAGGTGATGGCTTGGGCTGGGCCTGAGTCATCCTTTCTTTTTGCACCCCTTTTCTCATTTTGCACCCCCCTGGCCCAAATAATTAAATACTTGTTATTTTTTACTTTTTGTTTTTTATTCTGATTTTATATTTTTTGCCCAAAGATAAAAAATATCAAAAATATTTTTCCACATTTGTTTCATATTTATTTGGCATTTGTTTCATTTTATTAGTATATATATGTAAATAATATAAATACTTTTTACTAAAACCCTAAAAAATAATATAAAAATTATATTTATTTTCAATTATTATTTTTATTTACACCTTGAAAATATTTTCTTAAATATACATTTTTTTCATATACATAAATAATTAATTTTTATCTTTTTATATTTAATAGGTTTAGTAAATATATATATAAATACTTGTATATTATATTTATTATAATACTTAGGATAAAAATACAAAAATAATACCTTTTATTTTTTTATTTAATATTTGACACCAAAAATACTTTTTCTACAATACACTTCCTTTTTTTTTGTATAAATTAATATATATTGTGCATAATTAATAAATAATACTATTTATTCAAAAATTAGGGTTTTGCCCTAAACAACAAAAACAACCAAAAAAATAACTTTTTTTATTTTGTTTATACTTCAAATATGAAAACCTTTTTACATACATAGAAAATCCTTTTTTGCATAATACATTGCATTTTGATATTTATTTACATTGTATTTATTTAAATGTTAAATATTTGTATATTCGATATGGTTGTAATAATTTAGATTTTATTTCCTTGTCAAATATCCCCAAATTCAAACTTGTACCCCCATCACCATAATCATTGTTGTAATAGCTTAGCATTTAAATTTCCGCATTTAAAAGCTTTCAATTATGCCATGATTAGAGAATTAGGGTCTGTATGCCAAAATCAAATTAACAAGTAGTTTGACCTAAATCCAAGATAAACATGCATGAAAAAACAAACACAATGCACACTTGCACCCTTAGGGTTACTCCATTTGTTGCCTTCAAAAATGGGCCATGGTTGCATGTTAAGTGTCTTTGGCAAAATAAAAACAAATCAAATGATCATAGTCCCTCGATGACGCTATCTTGTTGCATAAACAAAAATGATCATAGTCCCTCAAGAAAATTGCCAAAGATACTTGACACTATTGCCTCCATGGTCTAAACGATGACCCGCGCCCGTCCCGTTAACATCCTAACACAAGGTTGTTCACCAAATACAATGGTGAAACAACACTGTTAAAAGGGTTAAAACATGAGAAAGATCTTTGAGAAATTTAGGGTTGATAGCTCTTGGTTACTTGATCAATCTTGCAAAACAATCCTTGCCATTTTTCAAAACACACATCACAACACAACTTCAAAAACAAACTTTCAAAACATTGAAACATCTTTTCAAAAAGACAAACACCTTTGTAAAACATTCGAGTAAAGAATTGTTACAATGGCTGCCTAGACAAGGCATCTTTTTCAAAACATTTTCAAAACCACACATACAAAGCACCATTTCAAACAATTGAAAAGCAAAAGCAAGTGATCTAAGCAAGTAACTAAGAGCCCATGGATAGAAAGGGTGCTAATACCTTCCCTTTCTATAATCTACTCCCCAAACCCAAGAAAACATCTTAAAGGTCTTTCCTGTGATTTTTGACCTTTCCTTAGGATAAAATAAAAATTCGGTGGAGACTCTTGCTAAACCGAAACATTTGCGAAAACAAACGCAAATCCCAAGTCAGTTCTCCCACTGTGTCACAGTACTCATGGGGGATAACTGATACCACGTTGCAATTCATGTTCAGAGACGACACACCATCAGAGTCGAAGTCGTCTGTCAACATATCTTCAGATTTTATGGGATTTTCTTGTGTCACTTATTTTGTTTTCTGTTGTTCCTCAGTGAACAACCTTCGTCCTACCGGTGGTTTGATGGATGTCGATGCTCCAGATACTGCTTTGGTATTGCTTGACTCACCTACTCCTTTCTGGTTTAGTTCCCTTTTTGTTTTCCTCGTTCTATGGTGTCTACGCCACTGGGATCTTGACATAGGGTTTTTTCCTTTGTAATTGTCCAGCCTGTGAGCCTCCCTTGTTGATGCCTGGAACTGCCTTTTGTAGGCGAAAGCTGTTCTACCCCCCTATCGAAACTGCTCCACTTCGATTTCTCATCATTAACATGCATCCATCGGTCAGTTGGTATCTCAGCAGGTAATTTAAACGAGACTCTTCTTGTCTTGGGATGTGGGCTATCTGGCCTTTTCGACGTCCCCCTTTTGTCAAACACGTACATCTTTGGGTTTGCCTCCCTTGGCTCCCAACTACCATGAAAAGGGATCCGTTCAAATATCTCAGCAATCTCTTTGTCATATATTGCGCCACATCTTGGGCACATCAGGATTTCTGATTCTACTTTGTAACAGCGGAGTATGAAATCCAAAAGTGTTTCGCCTGGCCTTGGGTATACTCTCATCAGTTAACTTTCTTGGTGCCAATTTCCTTGGGTGTTGATGCGTTGGACCCTCTCATAATTTTTAGCCACTCTTCGACTCAACATAATGGAGCACCTTGGGCACAGTAACGTATTGTGTGCATTCCTCTCATGGCATCTCCACAAGTATTCGCACAGATTCTCATTTGCCTTTGGGTAGCCAAAATTCTTCCTCTTTTGTTGCTTCAACAGGTAGTTTTCCAATTCCTCCATCTCTGAAGCGGGGTGGTGCAGATTGACCATGTTGACTCCCATGGGTCCTTCAGAGATTTCCATTCCTTCGAGTCTAACTCTGAGACCTTCATTAGCCTCATTAGTATCTTTCAAAGGACCCTTAGTAGTCCCAAACTTGATTTGTCCCGCCTGGGGATCTTCAACGTCAGTGTCGAAAGACCCTCCGGTGTTTAGGCCATCAGTAGCCTACTTTCCTGCCTCCACGATCTTCGCTTGTTCAGTGTTGACCACGTCCACCATATTGATGTCCAGAGGTTCAGCGTAGTTGGTGGCAACCACATTCAAAGGGTCCGTATCCACTTTCATAGGTCCTTTCCCTTTGTCAGTGAATTTCAGCCGTCCGTCCTTGATAGCATTTTTAATTAAATCCCTGAAAAGAAAACAAGCTGATGTTTTATGGCCAAGACAACCATGGTATTTGCAATAACCTCTTTTCTTCAGTTGTTCTAACGGAGGAATTTTAGCGTTAGGAGGCACTATCATTTGGCCATCCTTCACCAGTAAATCAAATATTTCGTCACATTTAGTGACATCAAAAGTGTAAGTTCTTTTGGGATATTTATCACTCTTTTCCTCTTCGACGGGGTTCTTCCTATTCGAAGGTATTAACATTTTACAAGAGTAAGGGGGTGCCTCTTTTAATTCAGCCAAATCTATTTCTACTTCTTCAACACCATAAGGGTTGTTATGTGGCTCATATTCTTCACTTTCTGCTTCGACATAGGATACCCTTTCTTTTTTATGATTTTTACTTGCCCTGGCCTTCTCAGCTTTCAGTCGTTCGACCTGTCGAACTCTATCTGCCAACTGGGACATATCTCTCAAGTGTTGAGTATCTAACTTCTTTCTAATGGAATAATCTAATCCACCTGCAGCCATTTCGACTAACTCATGCTCAGTCACCACAGTAAAGCATCTAGATTTCAAAAGACGGAACCTATTCAGGTAGTCATCTATGGGTTCTGTGAATTTCCTCTTTACGCTTGTCAATTCCTTCAAACTTATCTTTGTTTGTCCCACATAAAAATGTTCATGGAACAATCTTTCTAAGTAAGACCACGTATCTATGGAACTAGGAGGTAAAGTGGTAAACCATGTAAAAGCATTTTTGGTTAGTGAACTAGGGAAATATTTTATTCTTAGGTCTTCATTGTTTGCCAAGTTTCCCAACTCTGTCAAATACCTGGCAATGTGCTCAATGGTGGATTCATTTGTATCCCCTGAGAAATTAGTGAATTTTGGAATCTTGTGACCCCTTGGCAATTCTGTTTGTAGAATAAATTCCGCTATAGGGGAAGTGTAGTTGGGGCGTCGAAACCCTGTGTTTAAACCATTATTAGCCATGATTCTTTCGAATATATTTGTTATATTATTTTCGACCAATAGGTGGTCTTGTCTCACTCTATGAACAACTTCATCTGCATCTTGGCCTCTATTGACCATGGCTATTCTCCTGAGTGGTTCCTCAGGGTCTGTCTATCGAATACCTACTGGTTCAATTCTTGGTTCTTCGACAAAATTTTGTCTAGGTTGTTGAACTTGGTTTATGGTTGGTTCTTCTTGAACCCCTATGATATTCTTCCTGCGTCGAACAAGTGGTTGGGGGTTCCCAAAGAAATCTTCTATTCACGCCATATGCGCTGACAACTGTTGGTATGATTGGGTGTTTTCTTGATTGGTTCTGTTTATATTCTGGATTAGGGGAGAAAAGATAGTATTCATTTCCCTCGCCAATATTCTAACCATATCTTGGTTACTAGCGTCCATTTGTTGTCTAAGTGTTGCTTGGATATTTGTTGTCAAAGCAGACATCTGGGCTGATAGGCCTTGGTTTTGGGCGCTTCGACCAATTGAACCAACATTTTGAATCGGCGAAAAAGTACTTATGTTGGGTTGCATATATGTGGAAGTGCCATTGTGTAAACCGCTCATGAATGATGATGAGGGCCCTCTATATGGCTGTTCTGTCCAAGGCCTAAAATTTTCGAATCCTGGTGGCCTGTGGGGTGTCGAAGGTGGTATTTGGCCTCCTACATATGTCAAAACAGGACCATTTTGAGTATTCGTCAGAGATTCTGATGTACCCCCGAAGGGGGGCACGTTGGTCGCACTAGCCACATAAGCAGTTCCTGTGTAAGGTGGATTCGAATTAGTTGCGGCCATTGATCCTATTGATGCTGGGATGGCCTGGGAACTAGTCGTCAAACTTGTACCGGTCGTTCCTGATCCTTGTGGAGGATTTTGTCCTCCTTGATCATTAGTTGTGTTAACCATTCTTCTGGTATGTTTTTTCTTAGGTATTGGTCGAGATTCACTGGTAATTCTGCCACTCCTAAGGTTCATATAACGCTTTTGCGTATTTTACCAGAAAATAGTGTTTTAAATCCTTTGTTATGATTACCACTGGTTTTCCCTTAGAACGTTATGACACAGTCCCACCAGGTGTGCCAATTTGTTCGCAGTGATTTCTGGCGAAAATAACCGCTAGTCTTCCAAACAAATTTGATATGTATGGTTACTTGCAGGATCGACTAGATTGATCCTAGGACATTGTCTTAACGTTAATTGTAACACTTTCTTGAGGGCTTATGTAGAATATGACGTGATACTTGTGCATGTGTTTGTGTAAAAGCTTGGAATGCAAGACTTCTGAAATTAAATTCAAATGTAAAGATTTAGACGAAGCGTCTTAATTAAACGAAAAAGGTTTGAATGTGAATATTTGACAATAAAAAGACTTAATACTAGAATTAAATGACTTGATTGTAAATAAAAAGCCTTTTAAAAGGAATTTGATTTATAAAGCTTTGCAGGAAAATAAAATAATTCAATAGAACATAAAGAATTTAAGAACAATTGCAGGAATATGTAAAAGAATGGTTTGAAAGAAAATTATATTGATAAGTGCAATTTCAAAGATAAAATTGTGAGGTCATACGTACATTCTCAACGAAACTCTTTCTCTTTAACTTGGTACTTGAGTATTTTTGTGAGTAACTTTGTACGAAATTCTGACCAGCTTTTTCCTTAACACTAAGGAGCTATTTATAATATCCTAACCATAACGGTACTATTCTAAGAAAAGGCCACGTTGCTTCTTGCATGTCTTTCGACACTCTAAGGCTTCCACGCGTCCTTTTTATCCAAAAAAAATACTTTCGAATTTCAAATAATCCCGCTCAAGCCTTCAGCAATGATTTTCTCACGTGGCCGTCGAAAATGCGCCCTCTTGATAAAAAAACTTGTCTTTTCAAACTATTTTCGACGCAGATCTAGTAATATACTTTGACTAAAACTTTTTTTTTAGCCATCTTATGGAAATTTTAAAATGTAAAAGTTCCTTTATTAACCTGGTCGAAATTCCCAGCTAACAGCAAGCAGGCTCAAAATGGAGACTTCCAGGTCTTATGTGCGTAGTGGGAGCGAGCAAGTGATCCCCAATCTAGATGGACTCCTCCAAACTATCAGGAGAATATGGATGCGGTTTTTTCTGGACCAAGACGACTCCGCGATATTCGGATGTGTTAAGAGTCAGCCTTACGAGAAGGATGCTCGCAAGGTCCTTCTTTCCGTCGTGGACTAACCCCGCCAGCTATGAGGTTGTCCTCAGAGGACTTGTCTTGATCGATGAGAAGAGTGGAGGCTGCTCGTGAGGTCCTTCTGACCGTCATCGGCCCTCCTCGCCATTCATGTGGTTATCCTCACAAGACAAAACCATTTCGACCAGAAGAGTGAGGTTACTGCCCGACCTAGTCAAAGGCAGACTCTGTCAGCATGTTTTCTCGCGTAGCACAGTCGGATTGGGCCTTGTATATTGTTTGGGCCAAGTGCAGACCCAGTCCAGAACAGGAGCCCCCTAAGTCGTTGCTCCTGATCAAGGAGTTATGAATTAAATCAAACTTCTCCTTACAGCGAGCATAACTTAGTCGGGGGTCTTTCTCTGTGTTAAAGGAGGGGGACATCGGTATGCATGGTTACTCAAGCAGGGGTTGGAATTGGCTTCACGGGGAACATTTTAGTTGTTCCTCGACTCGCGGGAAGAGGAAATTTCGCAGGATGTGGCCACGTGGCGTGGCCTTTGGAAAAGAAATGATGGCCTAAGGAGTAGGGGTCATTATGACCTGAGCGCCTAGGCGACGGGGAGAAGGGCAGTTGGTGCACTTTCTGATGTGACGCTTCATATTCCACGTCAGCTCTATAAGTAGGGCCTCGGGGCTCATTTGTCACATTCCAACTCTCGCTCTCTCCCTTCTCTCTATCGCCTTCGGTTTTACATCGTCTACTATCTTCTCTAACTGCCAACACCATCACAACCTCCATCACAGACTTCCCACATCCTCTGATCAAGTAAGTGTTTTCCAGTATTGATTGTTATTTCTGATTGTCTTTTTGGTAAATCTTTGATGAATTTCACTATTGGGAAAATTTTTACTCGGGGTATTCATACATCCCTTCGTAATAATCACGGATTGGCCCATAAAATTTGTTTGTTCCCTGTAGAATTCGTGAATTTGCTCGTGAGATTCATCAGCTCCCCGCAGAATTCTTAAATTCTCCCGTGAGATTCATCTAATCCCCGCAGAATTCATGAATTTTCTCGTGAGATTCATCTGTTCCTCACTGAATTCGAGAATTTTACCGTGAGATTCATCTATTCCTCGCGGAATTCATGAATTTTCCCGACAAATTCATCTGTTCCCCGCAGAATTCACGAATTTTCCCAGAGGGTTTATCCCATACCAGTGGCGCTCAAGAATATTCATTCTGTCTTCGTTACCATCGTGCAGTTGTTTGAGGCGTGCATAAGCTCCCCGTGGTTCTCATGAGTTGTATTTGTTTCTCACTGCATGAGGGCTCGTCGACCTTGTTTGGTTGCAGCAGCCCCCTTTCACTTGTATTATAGCGGAATGGTAAATTTTATTTAGCTGTTGAATTCACTAGTTTCCTCTGCTTCATAGGTGAAATGACTGAAACCCCCGAGTCGTCCAAGCAGGTCGAGGTGGAAGAGACAAGCGTAGCCGATGAGGGCGTCCATTTAGTCGACAAGATCGACGACCCGTCACTGTCCTGGGTCGGGCCAGAACCCATCTTTTGAAGATATCACCTCCCATCTGCATCATTACATTGCAAGTGTTCACAAGCGATCTGACCTATTTTATCAATTTTCAAAGCAGATTTTAAATTCATAACTTTTTTTTTAGTCAAGAGCTGGTTATTTTTTTGAAACGCCAAGTTTATTAACTGATCAATGCTTAAAACAATGTTTATTTAATTATTTATTATTCTAAGTTTAAATAGTTGAAATTTATTTCCAGTTATTATAATTTAAAGAATTATAAATAATAAAGTAAATAATTGAAAAGAAGTTTATTAATTGATCAATGCTTTAAATAATGTTTATTTAATTATTTATTATCCTGAGTTTAAATAGTTGGAATTTATTTTCAATTATTATAATTTAAAGAATTATAAATGATAAAGTAAATAATTGGAAAGAAGAAAAGAATTAACTGGTAAAATAATAGAGTTTTATTCATCTTTATTCTAATTGTTACAATTGTTGTTTAAATACCGTATTTATTTACAAAGTATTTACAATGACAATTATATAAAATGTTTAAAGTGAAATAAAAACTATTTTAATTTTTCTAAGATTCTAAATCTTCATATTCTATCCAATACTTCTTTGATGCTCATTTGATTTTACCTGCAAAGAATTAAAAGAAAAAGTCAGAAATAGATATATAATTAAAAGCAGACAATTAATTTAGAGTTCATCATTAAAAGCAAACGGCTGGAATCAGTTTTTACCCTCTTTGCAAATCACGGGATTTCTCCCAGTTCACAAAAAGGGATGAATATTTATTGATAAATATGAATGCACAAGTTAAAAATATGCACAAATTCAATTTTGCCAAAACCAACCGCATATTTCAAAACCAATTGCACATTTCAATTGTCAAAACTGCATATTTCAAAACCAATTGCACCTTTCAATTGTCAAAACTGCATATTTCAAAACCAACAGCATATGCAAGTAAAAGTTACATTTTCAAAACAAAGTCCAACGTAAACTATCCAACATATGGGAGGAGGTCAAAATACAAGGCTCCTCCATACTGTTACAATGCAGGAAAGCTGAAGAAGGAAATGTGCAGATCAAAACCATATAAGCAAGCCAAATATTTCTAATTTCATCATTTCCCAGCCTTTGCTTTTTCAGAACACAAAGTACACATAACATTTTAATGTTTCAAACTGTACTAAGGAGAGAGAAGAGAGAAAAGAGTTTGGGTTTACAGGTTTTGGCCTTAGGCAGAAAAGAGATAGAAAACAAAACTGCAGTAACACAGTAAAAAAAGGGAAGCATAGAAAAAGGATACAAAGTAAACTGAATGAAACAGTAGAAGTGCAGAGGTATCAAAGGCAAAATAGTTAAAATATACAAGAACCTGAACCATCAAATAGAGGCCAGGCAAACTGATATAAAACAACACAAACTCTTCAAGAAAAACCAGAGTTCAAAAACCTGTTTTGAGGCCTTAAATCAAAACTGTCAAACAAATACCAAGCCTACTCTCAAGATACAAAACAAAAAACCTCAACAACCTGCATTCAAGGCATATATACAACCTGCTGTCTCAAGCCAAAAACCAATAACCATGGCCTGAAAAACCAGAAACCTTAACCATATCCAGCCTTCAACCTGTTTGAAGCATAAACCCGTGTAACCTGTCAAACAAATACCATAAAACCATGGCCTAAAAACCCAGTAAACACTAAGCTGCCCAGCCAAAGCCTTAAGCCTTTCAAACCATAACCTGTTTGAAACCTGTAAAAGCTTTAACCATCAAACGACACAAGCCATCACCAACAAATAATACCCTGTCAAACCTACTGTCAAGCCATAGTTCCAAATCTCCCATAAACCAAACTTTCATGCCTGCATCAAAGACTTCCTAAACCCACATAGTAAGCCTCAGAAAATCATCATAGGCATCAAGTTAGGCAACCAAATACAGGGCAAGTATTCAAGGCACTCGAATCAAACATCCACAAATTCCAGTCAGAATTCCAAGGCCCTCAGAAAACATCATCACTGGGCGTAAATTATATAGCATACTCAGAATCACCAAGGCTTCAAGGCAACCAGAAGAGAAGAGGAGAAGAATCAAATAATATTCAGGCATCAAGCAAGTAAAGCGAGGCAAAGGCAGCAAGAATAAAGAAGATAAAGAGGCTTTCAGCATGCATCATTAAGCAACAAAAAGGCAAAAGATATATGGAATACCAGAGTACCAAGGCATCAAGCGAAGCAAGCGAGCTCAACCTCACGCACATCCCTTCGTTTGGCCGTCCACAGCGCCTCCCAATCCGCTTTATCCTCCGTCTCCAAAGGGTCAAGGTCGTTACCCTCTTCGCGTTTTGGTTTGATCCGTCCATGGAGGAAGGAAGCAGGGATGGTGACGATGGCCGGCCATAGACGTAGGGACGTTCAGAGGCGAGGGCATGGGAGCGAACGAAGAAGACGAACAAAGGAGAGCGTCGCGCCGCTGCTGTAGTTCCTAATCCCAGCACACTCCAAATGAAATAAAACAATGAACCCTAAAACATTGTTCCCTCGTTGGGCCTGACCCGCTTCCTAAGCCTAAAACCCATTTGAATTTCCTATTAAACCCTTTTTTTTTGTTTCTGTTTAACTGTCTGGGCCAAGACAAATCCCTTTAAGCCCATTCTCTTTTCTTTCATGTTTTATCCTCTGCAAATATATATATGGATTAATATACTTTCTATCATTTTAATTTTTCTTAGTTTAAAGCTAACATAATTTTTTATTGTTTTGATGAATAAAATAACACCTCTTCTCAAAAAAATATTATTAAAAATATGCAAAAGCCTTAATTTTTTTCTTAGGATATATATTTCCTTTTCTTTTATTTTATTATCTTTGTATATAACACAATATTACATAACATAATTAAAAGCTTAAAACTTTTTTTAATTTAATTTCGTTTATACACAAAACATCCCTCTTTATATATTGACTAAAACCTTATATATAAAGATTGGTTAAAATGCATGAATTGGTATAAGACATTAGTATATTTTATCATTTACACATTAGTACTAAAAATACATAAAAAATAGAAAAATTAAAAAAAAAAACATTTTCTTCCCTTCAATTAAATTCTCTTGTTTTGTACATATTAAACAAAAAATATACAAATGCGTTTTCACATCATTTAGTCTGTTATTTAATCATTGTTGTGGTTATATATCACTTAGCTACTTAATCATCATCTATCTAATTTCCTGTTTGATTATTCAGTATTTACTTGGTTATTCTGTTTACGTCTAAATCCAAGGAAAAAATGATTAAATTTGTTGACTTCATGTCCTCAAATCCAATCACGCGAATATCTTCATTTCATTAAGACTTAAGATAATTTTTCCCCAAATGTTCAATTTTTTCAAAACTCATACCTTTTAAGTCAAAACTTCGACATTAGGTCGTCGTACCTTCAAAAACCCGTCCGTACCCCTTTTCGGCCAAAACAATTTATTTTTAATCAAACGAACATTTTAATAAACAGATATTTCAAAAGGTTCCTATAGAATACTATAGATACATTGGGTGCTAATACCTTCCCCTCGTATAACCAACTCCCGAACTCTAGACCTCTTTTCAAAACGCCTTGTATTTTCATTACTTTCAAAAGTATTATTTTACATTGCATATTTTAGGGTTTTATTTCGCTCTTTTCCCTTTTCCCTTGGAAATAATAAAGCGCGGTGGCGACTCTTGCTTTTTGTGAGACGAATTAATTAATAATTCGATCTCTGATTTACCCCGCTACATTTTTTATCGCTACAGCCATAACCGACGATTTCGAGACCGTGATGGTTCAATTGTCTGTGCTAAACTCGAGGCTCAACATTGAAGGTGTCGGTGTTCTGTCTTTGATAATCGATGGCAAGGTGGTCCTTCCTCCTAATTCTCCTGAGGTAAATAGTGAATTGGGTACTCTGCAGAGCGATTAATAGTTTTCTTAATGATTTGTTTGTTTGTATTTGGGGCATGCGTGCCCGTAATCTTTGTAATATTCAGACAACATCGGCCTTCGTGGTTGCCATTTACAAATGTTTTTACTTTTCCTTTATGCCTTTATGCCTCTGTCGATGCTTTTTAAATATTTGCTTTTCGTTGTGCTTGACTTGTTTGTTTCATGAAAGTTGGAATTTTATGATTGGAAATTTGTGCTCGAACTTGGTTGTGGTCGAAACATGTTGGGATGTGTCAAAGAGGCAGCGTAGGAATCCGCGGGACGAACTCAAGATCGCGATTGAGATCTTGGTTTTGTGGCATGAACTACTCATCGCGAGCTGGGTGTTATTCCTGTTGGGTACTTCGACAACAAAGCTCGATCGAGGTATCCATGTCGGGTTGAGGTTCTGCTCAAGAAATGAACAACAAAACCTGCCTTTCGTTAATGTTTGGAGTCTATGTTCGTGCCTTGACATGCCTTTGTGGTCGAGCGTATCCTATCTTCTATTGGAGAGGACCAGTCGACTACTAATGCATGTCGCTTGACAAACACTTAGTTATAATATTGTTTCAACTTTGTAGCGTTTTATGGTCGAGGTAGCGATTCTCCATTTAGGTGTTCGAGGTAGTATGCCCCGGTGCTCGTAGCTCTATGGATGTGGTACGATCCTTCCCAGTTTACGACAAACTTCCCTTCATGGGAATCATTCTAATTTCTCCACACGACTAGGCTGCCGACCTAGAATTTTCATTTTATGACTTTGTTGTCATGGCGAAAGGATATTTGTTATTTCAGCATGGCTTCGCGAAGAGCTGCTCCCAATCGGATTTCCTCGACTAGGTTGAGCTCTTCTCTTAGGGCCTCTTCATTTAGTTCATCATCAAGAGGGACTTCAGTTCGCCTAGATGGCTCCATGATTTCCACGGGGATGACTACTTCGGTTCCATAGGTTAACCAAAATAAGGTCTCACCGGTCATCGAGTGCGGTGTTGTTCGGTATGCCCATAGGACATTGTGAAGTTCTTCGACCCACCCCCTTTTGGATTCACCTAGCCTACGCTTGAGTCCTTGTAAGATGACTCTATTTACGGCTTTAGCTTGCCCTTTAGTTTTAGGGTGTTCGACCAAGGTGAAGTGAATCTTGGTGTCGAGCTTGGCGACAAAGTCTTAGAAACCTTGATTAGTGAACTGCGTCCCATTGTTGATGATGAGCGCTTGTGGTATCCTGAATCAGGTAAGTACATTTCGCTTGTAGAAATAGAGGACATTGTACGAAGTAATTCTGGCCAGGGCTTCGACTTCTATCCACTTTGTGAAATAGTCGACAGCCACAATCAGGAATTTATTTTGATACAAACCTTACACAAAGGGTCTGAGGATATCCATTCCTACCAGGCAAACGGCCACGGGGACAATAATGTTTTGAGCTCTTGTGGGGGCGCGAGGTGCATGTCTGCATGTCTCTGAAACTTATCGCATTTTTTGACGTGTTCTTTTGCATCTTGCTGCATGGTGGGCCATTAATAGCCTGCTCGCAGCGCCTTTTGTGCCAGGGATCTTCCGCCCATGTGTTAGGCATTTATTCCTTTGTTGATCTCCCGTAATATTTCGAGGATTTTGGATTCATCGACACATTTCAAGAGCGGGATGGAGAATCCTCACTGATAAAGTTTGTGCTCGAGCACCACATATGAGCAGGCTCGTCGTTTGGTCGCAACTGCCTCCTTTTGGTCAATGGGAAATTCCCCCTTTGTTATAAAATTAAACATCAGGGTCATCCAAAATGAATTATCCTCAACGGCATTCACCTCGGGTGGTACAATAGATTTTTCAATGCTCGGGCGAGAAATGGATTCTTGGATGACGGATTTGTTCTCACCTTTCTTCTTTGTGCTTGTAAGCTTTAAAAGTATATCTTCTCGTGTATTCTATTCGCGGGGTACTTGTTTGATTTCTTCCTAGTCAAACCTCTTCATCCATTCTCTAAATAGGTTTAGACATTCGACGAGGCTGCTGTTCTTAGCCTGATATCCTCCTTATACTTGATATGCAAAAAGTTGGGAGTCTGTGAAAATTTGTATCTCTCGGGTAGCCAGATCCTCGGCCAGCCTTAATCCTGCGAGCAGGGCCTCGTATTCAGCCTGATTGTTTGACGTTGGAAACAAGATGACCCACTTATGCTTATTCCCTATGGAGGAATCGTGAGTGGTCATCTCTGCGACGAAATCGACCAGTGCTTGGGCTTTGAGGGCCTTCCTGCTCTCGTATTAGACGTCGAACTTCGAGAGTTCAAGGGACCATTTCAGCATTCGATCGACAATGTCTAGTCGGTACAGGAGCTGTCTCATGGGTTGGTCTGTTCGTACGATGATTGTGTGGGCCAGGAAGTAGTGTCTAAGTCTCCTTGCTGTGTTTATGAGGGCTAAGGCTACTTTTTCAATCTCTTGATACCTAACCTCGATCCTTTGTAAAGCTTTGCTCGTGAAATATATTGGTTTCTGTCTGTCTGGAGTCTCGCGAATGAGGGATGCACTTACGATCTCGGCGGATATGGCCAGGTAAAGGAAAAAAATTTCCTCGTTCTCTGGCCATGACAACACAGGCGATTGTGATAGACTTTCCTTGAGGTGGAGGAGGGCTTTCTCACATTCCTTGATCCACTCGAAAGCCGCTTCTTAGCACAAAAGTTTGAAAAATGGAAGTGCGTGTTACACGGACTTTGCCATGAAATGGGAAAGCGAGGTTAGCATACCGTTTAGGACTTGTATGGATTTCTTTGAGAAAGGCGTGGGAAGTTTGGAGAATGCTTGGTATTTGTCGGGGTTGACTTCAATCCCCTGTTCAGTCAGGTAAAAATTGAGGAACTTGCCCGCCTTAGCCCTGAAGGTGCATTTCTTCGGATTGAATCTCATTTTGCACTGTCTCACTTGAGCGAAAACTATTTTGAGATGGGCACCATGGTCGGTTTCTATTCGAGATTTGACGATCATGTCGTCTATATATACCTCGAGCATGCCTCTGATCTTGTTGCGGAATACTTTGTTCATCATCTGCTGGTACGTTGCCCCTGCATTTTTTAGGCTGAAAGGCATTATGCTATAGAAGTAATTTCCCGATCCGGTCATGAAAGTGGAGCAGTGCTTGTCGCTCATCGCCATTGGAATTTGGTTATAGCCCAATTAGGCATCCATAAACTATAGAATTTTGTAGCCAGCCGAGTTGTCGACCAATATATCAATGTTAGGTAAAGGAAAAACATCTTTGGTACATGCCCGATTAAGATCAGTATAATCAACACACATTCTCCATTTTCTATTATTCTTTTTGACAAGTACAACGTTTGAGATCCAGGTTAAATACCGGGCCTCGGATATAAAATTTTCCTCTAGGAGGTCTTTTATAGCTTTTTCGGTAGCCTATGCTTTTTCGAGAGACTGCATACGCCTATGTTGTAGTACTGCCCTAGCGGCTGGATCAACAGCGAGTCGATGACAGGCGGCATCAGGGTCGAGTCTGGGCATCTCAACAACACTCCATACGAACAAGTCTGCGTTCTCCCTTAAGCAAGATTTGAGTTGCCTCCTCACCAGGTCGGGGATTCTAGTGCAAATCTTCACGCCTTTGTGAGGGTCTTCACCGAGGGGGACGAACTCGAAGTCTCCGTCTGGGATGGGTCGGAGAAGATCTTGTTCTCCATTGGTGGCTTAGACTTCATCTTTATCGAAGCGAGTGTCGACGGAGATGGAGTCGACATTTGGTGGAGCCTTTTGTTCTTTGATTCGAGTAGGCTTCGATCCAGGTTGAGCAGTAGTTTCCTTTTTGGTGGGTCTTGCTCCAGTGTCGACCATGCTATGTCCTTTGGAGGCTGCGTGAAAACATCTTCTGGATGCTGAGATGTCTCTATGGATGGTGGCGACGCGTCCATTCCTGGTTAGCTTGGCCAATATCGGTCTCCCCAATATGAAGTTGTAGAGAGACGGGTGGTCGATCACTAGAAGTCACACCTTAACTTTTCATGATGCGGTTTCTTCCCCGAAGGTGACAAAGAGTTCCACGTAACCCCACGGCTTGGAGGTCGAGCCATTGAATTCTTGTAGGTAGGACCCCGCGTATGGTGACAAGTGGGCATCGTCAAGTTGCAAGGTTCTGAACAAATAACTGTACATGACATCAACAGAACTCCCCTTATCGACTAAAATACGATGGACATCAAAGTTAGCCATCCTTGCCCTCACTAGCAGAGGAATTCTCGAGTTCGGGGCTGCTCTAGACAGCTCCTCTAGTTAAAGGTGATTGGTTCAGATTTTCCTTTGATCCTTTCGAGCGTTACAACATGGATCAGGGTTGCATCCACTAACTCATCGAGCTTCCTCTTCGCCGAGTTCACTATAATGTCGTTGAATCCCCCACCAGATGTGACCATGGCGGAGGGGAATTTCTCCCATCTGCTATGCGCAGACAAGGGTTCATCCTCGTAGTTGTCGAGGACGTTGAAATCTTTCGGCCTTGTCATATAGAAAGCCACCTGGACGAGTCCCTATTCATTGGACGGTCGGGTTTCTTCCTCGACATCTTTCGCCTTGCGGGTGTCTCGACGAGTGGCGTCGCTGCGTCTGTACTGCCCAAGTCTCCCACCTTTAATGAGAGTCTCGATGACATCCTTGAGGTGGACGCAGTCTTCAGTCAAGTTCCCATGGTTACGATGGTACTGATAATATTTTGTTTTGTCAGCCCTGGGCTTTACGGGAGAAGGTCGAGGACATCTGACGTCGTCATCCTTGAACTCGGTATTAGAGCACTCCACAAGGACACGCTCGTGAGAAGTGGTCAGCAGGGTGTACTCTATGAACCGCCCTGCTGGTCCTTTGTGCTCGTAGGGATCGCGAGGTTTCTCTTTCTTTCTCTTCTCCCTAGTCCGTCGAGAAGGGACCACGTCCTGGTGCCGTGGGATGTTAGCTGATTTGTGGTTCCTCGAATCATGGGCTTTGTTGGCCGCCTCCTTCTCCTTATAGTCCATATATGCCCTGGCCTTTTCGAGGAGAGCGTCGAAAGACCTGGGAGGCTCAATACCGACAGCCTTCCTGAATTCAGTGTCCGGAAGGCGTCCTCTTTCTAGCATGTACCTTTTCATGTGATCGGCACACGGGACCTGAATGGACTCGCAGTTGAACCGATCAATGTATTTCCTGAGGGTCTCATCGCTTCTCTGGACGATTGCCTCAAGGGCGACATCAGTCTTCGGATGTCAACAAGACACAGTGAATGAGCTGATGAACTGGTTCTTGAGGTTCCTCTAAGAGGTGATCGACCCTGGGGCGAGGTTCGTGTACCAGTCCATGGCTATTTTTCTCAAGGTCATGGGGAACAATTGACATTTAATTAGCCCCCCGACATTGTGGTAATGGAGCATTGCTTCAAACTCGTCGATGTAGTCGAAAGGGTCTACAATGCCATCATACTTCTTTATTAGGGGAGGCTTCTCCATTCCCCTCGGAATGGGATCCTTCATGATTGCTTGGGACAATGGACTGCGGGGTCATCTTCGTCACTTCTGTTTGGAGAGAAGGAAAAGGACCGGTTGTAGTGGCGGTCATTGCGATGGCCTTGGCCGCGGGGAGGATCCCTTGGCTGAGGTTGTCCTTCTTCGTTTCCCCTATTTTTGTTGTTTCTAGTGGACTGTCGCTCCCTGTACGGTGGGGTGTGACTGCGCCTCCCCGTAGCTTCGGGCTGGATCCTCTCCAACGCAGGACGTTGACCAGCTCATCACAGAGAAGGGTTGCACGAGATATCTCGCCCGCGTCTCAGTGGGGGAGATTGGGGAAAGTCTTTGTTGTGTCGGGGAGGAGGAGTATTAGGTCTTATGTGCCTTCTGGGGGCTCGACGAGTTTGTTCGAGTACTCTCAGTTGCTCACCTTGAGAAGATTAGGTAGTTGGTTTGGTTGATGGCCGCAAACAAAGCTATGATCGTGGCGTCTGCACCAGCTGGAACGAGGACCTCCTGAAATACATTTGGTTCGTAGTTTCGGGAAGGACGATATTCGTCCCCGCACGGTTGCAAGCGAGATGATGAAGAGGCGGTCAACCCGTCTATGTAGTTTTACTCGGGACCCGGGCATGTTGATGTCGTTGTCGGTGTTGTTGTTGCTGACACTATTATCGCTGACGTTGTTGTTGTTGGGGTTGGTGAGGTGAGCGTTTCGGTTATCGTTGATAACTTGGTCAGCCATGACAATCGTATAGTTTGATGAAAAGTTGCTTTGGTCTCAAGAAGAAGACGAGGACGCTGGTTTCCCATTGACGACGCCACTGATCGTACCTAACCAGAAGGGATTGTCAATGCCCATAAGCTTCGAGTCGAACAGCGGTTGGATGTGAAGTGGGGGTACCTGCAAGACACTCTGATGCCAAAGTGAGGTTCAGAGCTATGCAACCAAGTGTGAGAGTAAGAATGAGAGATTGAATACATGGCCCTCTCAAATGAGATGGTATTTATAGCCTCAACGCTGGACCAAGATCCCCATCATTGGGCTGGGCAAGTAGGCCTAAAATGGAGACTCTCAGATCCTACGTACGTAGTGAGTACTAGCACGTGGTCCCCAACCTAGATGAACTCCTCTGAACTATCGGGAGGATATGGATGCGTTTTTTTCGGAACTAAGAGGACTCTGCGATATTCAGAGGTGTTGAGAGTTAGTCCTACGAGGAGGATGCTCGCGAGCTCCTTCTGTCCATCGTGAACCATCCCCGCCAACTATGAGGTTGTCCCCGAAAGACTTGTCTTGGTCGACGAGAAGAGTGGATGATACTCGTGAGGTTCTCCTGACCATCATTGGTCTTCCTCGCCATTCATAGGGTTATCCTCATAGGACAAAACTATATCGACCAGAAGAGTGAGGTTACTGCTCGACCTAGTCGAGAACAGACTCCGTCAGCATGCTTTTTCGTATAGTGTAGTCGGATTTGACCTCGTATACTGTTTGGGCTAAATACAGACCCAATCCAGAATATATATCTAATTAATTAAATATAAGAATATAATTAATTTAGTTAAATATATGTATTTAACTAAATTTACCATTAAATTATGATTAGTTCAACTATATAAATTAATCATATTTTTAATGTAAATTAAATTAATTATTTTCTCAACACTAGTCACATATTTACAAATGATTAATTGGATGTTGGTTATGTGTATTAAAAAAAATTCTATCAAAAGCATTTTCAATGGTATTATTCATTTTTAAATTTTTATGAAATCTATTAAATCATATAATCTTTAAAGCAATCCGTCTCATTTTCATTTGAGTAATACAATTCTAAAAAATTTATATTGCGTTCCATAATTTTACTTTATATATTAATATTTTATTTATATTAAATTATTATTAATTTAAAATAATAAAATTGAGACTACATCATAAACTCATAGTGCCAAGTTGCTATTGGATCATAGTTCAATGCTACTGTTGGATCTCACGACTACACTTTTATTAATTCTATATACAATGCTACGGTTGCATTGTAATACAATGTTTGACATGCTGGCGAACTTTAACGGAAACAATTGAGACTATAATGCATTGTCAGCTGATGAACTTAAGAAAGAATTAACCATTAGAGTTGCTTTAAGGTTTCTTTTGAATACGCGTTGTCGTGCCTTTTTCATAGTCATCCAAAAAATATTTTCTTTTTTATTGGTTGACTTGTAATAGGGCTAAGTCGTGTCTGGTGAGAGTTATTTCCATCGAACAAGAACACAAGTGAAAGTCTGACCTACTTCAGTTACAACCTTAGAATCTAGAACAACAAGTGGCTCAATTATAGGATGATTCATAAAGGACTGTTCAAGAAAGGGATTTGATTCATCTGGGACTAGTTCATGGTGTGGCTTCAGTACAAAGCAATGGAACATATCATGAATTTTTAAGTATGAAGGCATTTTTAGTTTGTAAGCGACTGATCCCACTCTAGCCAAGATCTCTTAGTAAGCTTGTTGTACTTATCACCAACACAAGATACATGTTTACTAGTATTTTGACCCGTGCTATTCACGAAAAATTATTGATTTCACTATAAATTGTAATAATGTATGTATTAATTAATTATTCTTTTTCTTTCAAAATAATTATTTTTCTAATTTCAAAAAATTATTTCAAAATAATAGTTTTTTTTTTATTTTTTCAATACAATTATAATTAATTTTTATTAATTTTATCTATTGTATATACTTTTTTCAAGTATGGTAATGTATTACAACCAATAATAATAAAGGATAATTTTATAAATATGTTACTTTTATTGATTCAATCATTACTTTTCTTAATTTTCGTATAACAACTTTAAACGACTATTATTTTGAGACGGATGAAGTATATATTTAAAAAAAAATTAAATATAATATATTTATTAATTAAAAAGTAAATATAAAAGAGAAAAATTTAACAATATGTCTAAAAAAAATAGTGTGTGAATATGTAGAAAATTTATATTTAGAGTTAGTGAGAGAATTTATAAAAAATTAATAAAATATATCATTGACACTATAAAATTAACAATAATAACATTATCATTATCTAAGAATTGATTCATTGAGAGATGATTTTGATTCATTAAAATATATCATTGAATGAATTGAATATGAGAGAAATAAATATAGAAGAATAAATAAAGAAAAATATGATCATATCATAGAAATAAATAATAGAGTAAAATCTTGTCATAATATATAAATTTTATAGAGTATGTTTTAATTTAAATATGTAACAATTTTAAATTTTGACTCGTATATTTAATTGTTAAGTTTTGGAGATCCTTATAGAGAAATTATGATTTTAAAGACTTGTCAACATGATTATTATCATTAATATCGATTCAATTGAACTTTTGTCTTATATATAGAAGTTAATTTATATTTTTTCTTTTTTTAAAGTAAAAGATTTTGCTTTCTAAAAATATTTTAAAATTTTAAGTCATATACTCACTACAAAAAATGTGTTCCCCAGCAACATAAAGTTGTGACGTGATTATCACGTGGCTAAAAAAAGGCAGTTGCGATGTGATAATCACGTCACTATAAATTTATATATTAAAAAAAACAACATAACATTCCGATGTAGAGATTCTTTTTTTTAAAATGAAATTTGTTGCGACGTGGGATTCACGTCGCTACAAAAAAGTTAAAATAAAATAAAACAAAAGCTGTAACGTTCAGATAGAGAGATTTTTAAAAATTAAGTTGTGACGTGTTTTTCACGTCACAACTTTTAAGAGGGAATTTATTTGGTTTTGACTTGACAAGTTAAACTCCTTGGTTAGAGTGAGCGAATATTTTATGACCGTTAAATGTGTTGCGACATGAAAATCACATGGCAAGGTTGCGACGTGATTTTCACGTCGATACGTGGCGTATATCTCCAAATCTCAGTTTCATTGTTTTACAGTTTTTCATTGTTATCACTTCTTCTTTTGAGTTTTCTATTCTTCTCCTCCTCAAATCATCTCAAATCTTCCATTAAATTTCTTCAAAAAATTTCCAAAGCTACAATTTTATTGATACTGGTAATTATATTATATGATATCATTTCAATATGTTGATATTATTTTGTTTATTGTTTATTATATTTACTAATACTAATTTTTGTTTAATTTATTTTGTCAAAATTGAAGAACATTGAAGAGTTTAGAAAAAGATTGAAGAAGATTGTTTGAAGGAGATTAAAGAAGATGTTAGAACATTATGTTAATTTATAAATTATTTCAATTTTATATATTAAATTAATATATATAATATTAATTTTAGTTTATTCTATATATATATATATATATATATATATATATATATATATATATATATATATATATATATATATATATATATATATATATATATATATATATATATATATATATATATATATATATATATATATATATAATTTCAAAATTGTTATAAAATTTAATTATAGTTACTATAGTTAAATATTTATTTATGATTAAAATATAAATAGAATATAATTATATTTTATATTTCTTAAAGAATAATATCTTTGTTAAAAAAATTATGGTAAATATATATATTCAATATGTTTATAAAATGTTTAGATCATATATATAATTTCTAATATTTATAAAATTTAATTATAATTACTATAGTTAAATATTTATTTATGGTTAAAATATAAATAGAATATAATTATTTATGGTTAGTATATTTATTTATGGTTAATAATAATATAATGATTGTATAAATGTGCAGTATGGAATATTATCGGTATGGTCGTAGTTGGATGTACGATAGATTGTATTCAGGAAGACGTGCATTTAAACCATATTTTATAGAAGGAGTTAATGAGTTTATCACGTGGGCGTTTGCTTAGGAATGTTGTCGAAGCGAAGGAGGAGTTAGATGTCCATGTCTTAAATGTGAATGTAGACCAATAATTAGTGACCCGGAAGAAGTAGCACGTCATTTGCATAGAAGGGGTTTCATTGAAAATTATTGGGTTTGGACGTATAATGGTGAAGAAATACCGAGTAACGTACCAGAGACTAGCAATAGATATGCTTTAAGTAGTCGACCACCTATGGAATTTGAGGAAAACTTTAATCTGATCGGTGAAATGGTTGAGGATGCTTTTGGTGTGAATGTGACATATGATCAACCTGAAGATTTTGACGGGGAAGAGTTGTCGAATGAGGAAGTGCAGAGATTTTATCAGTTGTTGATTGAGATGAATACGCCGTTGTTCGAGGGGTCGTCAAACTCAAAGTTATCAATGTGTGTGAGATTATTGGCCGCCAAGTCAAATTGGAATGTTCCTGATCAGTGTTTGGAACATTACCCAAAAATGAAATTGGACTCCACCGTAATGAAAGACAACTTGCCTACAATTTTTTATGATGCAAAGAAGTGGGTGTCAAAGTTGGGTTTAAAAGTAAGAAAGATTAATTGTTGCATTAGTGGTTGCATGTTGTTTTATGATAAATGAGTTTGGTACTCAAGATGGATTGTTGGAGGAATGCAAGTTTTGTAAGAGTCCAAGATATCAAGTTCGCAGTAGAGCCATTAATAGCAAACAAAAGCGTATAACAGTAAAGTCCATGTTTTATCTTCCGATAATACCAAGGTTAAAAAGAATGTTTGCTTCAATGCACAGTGCGAGTCAAATGACATGGAATCATAAAATTCAAACAAGTTCAGGAACTATGCGACATCCATCTGATGGTGAGGCATGGAAGAACATTGATCGGACACATCCTGATTTTGCCGCAGAACTTAGAAATTTCAGGCTTGGATTATGCTCTGATTGTTTTGCCCCATATGTGCAAGCGTCGGGAAGTGCGTATTCTTGTTGGCCAGTTATTGTAACTCCTTACAACCTCCCTCCTGATATGTGCATGACAAAACCATACATGTTTTTTACGTGCTTCATTGTAGGGCCTTCCAGTCCAAAAGCCGGAGTCGATGTGTACTTACAACCTTTAATTGATGATTTGAAGAGGTTGTGGATTGGAGAATGGACTTATGATATATCCTGGTCGTCCTTCTGGAAAGAAGGGTGTGCACTGGTTGACCCAAAAAGAAATGCAATCCGCACATGTCTATGTCTTGATCAACTGTCTTGAAGTTAAACCATATCTTGAGTAAGTATACCCCAATTGTTTAATTATCTTTACAGTGTTAATATAAAATTTATCATCTTGAAACTTATAGTGTGTTTCTTTTTAGGGAATTTAACATCGCCTATTTTCATAGTGTCGGTGTACAATCAACATCTGGTGTCATCCATGCTCAATTTTCAACATGGTTCAAGGAGAGATTGTCTAACATTGTTGCATTGACTCTATAAATACTCCATTTGAGAAACTTGTCTGAAGGTCCTGTTCAAAGCGCAAATGAATGGCACACATACTTCGTGAACGGATATAAATTTCACACTGAGACATGGACTGAAGGGAAAAAAACCCATAAATAGTGGTGTGTTTGTAAAAGGAGTTACAGATGGCAGTGAAGATGATTTTTATGGCTTTGTTAAACATATCTACGAGTTGGTATACAATTACTTAGACTCAGAAAATAAAGTTGTCTTCTTTTATTGTGAATGGTATGATCCAACTAGAGGCACAAAAATAGATAAGTCATATGGTATTGTTGAGATTCAAATGGATCGGAGGTACAAAGAGTATGACCCTTTCATAATGTCACATATTGTTAGGCAAGTTTATTATGTTCCTTATACTTCATTTGTACCACGTAAACGAGGATGGTGTATTGTAATAAAAATAAAACTGTTGGGTCATATTGAAACTGGCGATCTAGTGGAAGATGTTGTTTACCAAGTTGATGAAGTTGAGCAAATTAATGATGTGATTGCAGATGAACAAATTACAAGTTTGTCTGATACAACAGTTGAGGGGCATCAAGTTGATTCAAGTTGATTCGTCTATATTGTTAGTTGATAATAATATGAACGAAGAGCATGATGAAGAGTTTGGATCCGAGGATAATATCACATCAGATGATGAGAATGATATAGATGACGAGCATGGAGATTTAGAATAATGAACTATTTATTGAATGTGTTAATGAATACATATTGATGAGAATAATGAATCATCTATTGAATATGTAAATGAATATGTATTGAAGAGAATGTATTTTTCAAATTTAGTATTTTTGTTTATGAATATATATATATATTAACTGTGTATTCTATATAAATAGGTAAAATGCCACCTCGAATTGATAAGAGTAAGGATATGATCTTCGAGGGAATGATGATCCGAGTGAGATTCATGTCATTGACGGGAGATTTTGGATTTGGACCGAAGGAAACTCGTAAGTTTCTTATTTATAAATTTTTATTTAAGAATACATTTTCATTTTTAATATAAATTTATATTTAATATTGCTAATTCAAATTATTGTTGTTTAGTTTCTCGCCAAGTCCGACTGCTGCCAAGGTTATAAATTATATAATTCAACAGATGTATAAACAATTTTGGAAGACCTTCAGAGATGTAAAAAATAAAGAAGCTTGGTTTAACAAATTTAAGGTATAATTAATTTATTTTTTAGTTATTTTTATTTAAATGAATTTTTCATTATAATTATCTAACTATTCATTTTAATGTCATACATTTTTGCAGGAAAAATGTGTGTGGGACCCATTAACGAGAAGATGATAAAAAAAATTTATTATGGCAGAATCTCAAGACGACTTTCTGACATAATGCGACGTGTTAGAGAGCGTTGAGAAGTTCAGGGTATCCGTGCCAATTGGATAGGGAAAGAGGTTTTTGAGGAACTTATTAAATATTGGGAGTCACTCAAATTTCGAGCTAAATCTGAAAATTTTAAGAAGATGAGGGCATCTGAAAAAGGGGTTTGTGTTAATCCAGTTGAAAGTATAAGTACCGCAGAGCATGTTCGACGCATAGTAAATATTATCACTTTTTAAATTTATATTTTGATTCATAATATATTTTTTAAGTAATGTTAATTTTACTATTTAGACCAAAAATTTGGGGAGACCTCCATTGATGATTGAGTTGGTTAAAAATACTCGAACAAAGAAAACCAGAGATTTTGTTGATGACGCACTCTAAAAGCTTTCGTAAGTTATTTAATTTAAGTTGTTGTTTAAATTTTTTTTATTTAATGATAATTTTGTGTCGTGATTATCACGTGGCAACTTATAAACTGTGACGTGAAAATCATGTGGCAATTGACAAGTCGTGACGTGAAAATCACGTGGCAACTTTTTTAATATAATATAATTTAATTTAATTTAATTTTTTAAATATTTAACTTAATTTTTTTATTGAATGTATAGGAGGATTATCAGACATTGCTCGCAAATTTTCTGATTCATAATCCTCAATATACTCCGGGAGAGGGAGAGTCGCTTCATCCAGATGTGGATTTTTATATTTGGGATCAAGTCATTGGCAAAAAAGGCCCTAACGGTTGTTTTTTTAGTGGTGGAAATTTGGTGGGCTCCTTGAGAAGTAGGGATAAAACTCTATTTCAAAGAGTTAGAGATGGGGAAGTGGGGTCACGTCAACCAAATTTGACACCGGAACAACTTGAAACGGTAAAATAATTAGCGTTAAATGAGGCGAGACGCGAGTCAGCGCAACGTGAGGCGGCAATGAAAGCCCAAATGGAGGCCTAAATAGAGGCAATGAGACAAGATCAACAACGACAAATAGAGGTCATGGCGAAGAGACAGGCTGATATAGAGCAACAAATGCAAAAATTTATGCAAGGGTTTGGTGGAAATCAAAACTTTTGTGGTCAAGAGCCGGAGGATGACGAAAGCGAGGATAATTTTGACATTGACAATTATACCAACCAAGATGACCTGTAAACTTAAATTTTTATTTATTTATTCACGTTTGAATTTGTGTACCATACTAATTAATTAGTTCTTAAATTTATAATTTTAGTTTATTAATTTTATTATATTAAATTTAATATATCAAATTTATTATATATAGAATTTATTAAATATTGAATTTATTATATATTGAATTTATTATATATTGAATTTATTAATTTAATTTATTATATATTTAATTTATTAATTTAATTTATTATATATTGAATTTATTATATGTTAAAGTTATTAATTTAATTTATTATATTGAATTTATTAATTAATATTATTGATTTAATTAACTATATAAAGAAAAACAATCTAGTTATTAAATTTAAATTCAAAAAAATTAGCGACGTGAAAATCACGTCACAACTTAGCATATAAAACAAAAGCGGGAGAAAAATATGTGTTATACGTTTAGGATTTAGTGACATGATTTTCACGTCACAAGTTTGTGACGTGAAAATTACGTGGCAAATAAAACAACTTTTACACTATCCCACCTGCTTTTCCTGCAAAAGTGGACATTCCTATAAAATATGTTGCGACGTGATTTTCACGTCACAACTTTGTGACATGAAAATGACGTCGCAAATAATTTGCCACCCGCTCCCCAGCCACGTGATCCTTCACGTCGCTAGTAATTGGTTGTGACATAAATTTTTAAGTTGTGACGTGAAATTCACGTCGCAAATGAGAGTTTTTTTTGTAGTGACTTTGTTGTTAAGTTTTAGAGATCCTATTGAAAAATTTATTATACAAAATTTAAAATGGTGTTTGTACAATCTTTCATTCATGAAATGATTATATACCATACAAAAACAAAAACAAAAGTAAAATATAAGTATAAAATAAAATTCAAAAATAAAAGAAGAAATTTATAAAGGAAATAATATCAACAAAAATAAAAGTGAAAGATGACACATCAATATCGACATCAATAATACATCACTTTCTAAACATATCTCAATTTAAAAAGTTACGCATCACAATTTTTTTAAACCCCTTTAAAACTAATCACATAAATACTAAAATAATTTATAAGAAAATTACTCTACATATCATGATCACATATGCTATGTGAACAATCAATCCAACATTATTTTACAAAAAAAAACACATCAGAAATTAAAGAGAATAAATGATAATATTGATTAAAATTAAATTAAACTAGACAAATGAATTTCAATACTAATTATAATTATAAATTACAATGCGGTCTCAAAATATTAAAATATATACCACATCTGTCTCGAATATTAATTATAACATCCTCAACCATTTCTTTACCAAAAAAAATAGTGTTTAGGATAATTTAAATTTTGTACCTTCAAAAAAAAATAATAACAGATAATAACAAATGTCATATAAAGAAATAATGAAGAGTGAATTTGCAAAAAAAAAAAAAAATTGTGTGAACAACTTCTAATAAAATGACTTTATATAAAAATAAATTGGTCGTTATTTTTGAAGAAATTGGTAGTTAGTGCTTAGTGATATGTTTTAGTGGATTGATTTTTTAATTAATTATTAATAAAAAATGAGAGGTGATAATGGAATTAGTGGGATAGAGTTAGTGAAATTTTTTATTAATTTTATTTAATATTAATTTATTATTATATTTTTTAATAATTGTGTGGAAGTTACCAATCTTAATTTATAAATATTTTAGGAAAATATAATCAATGTAATATATGTTTTAGAGAACAAATATTTATTAATTTTTCTTATAAAATAAAGTATTAAATTAATAAGTTTACTAAAATGTATTAAATTTATTAAAATAAATAAAATTTGTGGAAGTAAAATTAATTTATTAGTTTAAATAAAATTTTATTATTTTTTAATAAAATTAAATAACTTAAAATAAAATAAAGGATTCAACAAATTTAATGGGAAAGTGACAATTAACTTTATTAATAACGCAACATTATTTCACAAAAACAACACACTGGAAATTAAAGAGAGTAAATGGTGATCGTACTTGATCAGAAGAGATCGTTGATGGTTCATAAACGGGAACTAGATGGCTGTTGAAGTGAAGTGGTGGATATCTGCAAGACTCTGATGCCAACGTAAGGTTCAGAGTAAGTGCAGATAATGAAAGTGTGCAGAATGAATGAATACCCGATCCTCACATGCGAGAGGGTATTTATAACCCCCAACATTGAGCCAAGATCCATGCATTACGCCAAACAATTAGGCCCAATAACAAAGACTAACAGGGTTACGTATGTAGTAGAGTCCAGCACGTGGCCTCCTCCCTGGTCAACTGCCCCGAGATAATAGGGAAGTCGGACCCATTATTCTCGGTGGACAAGATGGCGATTTAGGATAGTCGTTGGCCACGTTTCCCTCATAGGCATGTGGGGTCATCCCCAACGATTAGTAACTTGGGCTCGATGTTATTGGGCCATAACAGTTGTGTTGGATTGGGCCTGCCCAACGATGGACCAAACGCCAGCCCAGCCCATAAGAGGAGCCCCTCAAGTTATTTCTCTTTAGGAAAAAGAGTGTTGACTTAGGATCAGTTGGAATGTCGAGGAAAGGTTCCCCCACAAGAGAATTAACTTTTGTCCTTGATGCTCGGGGTTAAACCAGCATAAAGTCGTATTTCGATCGAGGATGATATGGTCGGCAGATTATCAGGCTCCTCATCGACTCTTCATGTGTGGTACGGGCATGTGCGCAGGATGGCTCACTTGGGACTTCGCGTTCGCAGGGAAAGCACAAAGATGTTCCCCAAACTTGCCTCCTCGAGGTGCCCGTAGGAAAAAGTTCTGCGATGATATCGAGCACGTGTTCGATAATGAAGACTTTGAAATAGTGTCGGCGTGTGGTTTCACGTGTGAGATTCTGGTGCCAGCGGTGCATCATTACATGTGTCACACGTTGTTGAACCCCAAAATTTGCCCTCTCATGTTTCCCAAAGCATTCCCCTTGCATGGTTGATCACAAACTCTTGCCTAAGGAAAAGGAAAATTTTTGAGTGATGCTTCGATTTGCATTCTGAAGAAGCACTTCGATTGGCATTCTGAAAGATCCTTCGATTGGCACTCTGAAGAAGCATTTCGATTGGCACTCTGAAGAAGCATTTCGATTGGCACTCTGAAGAAGTATTTCGATTGGCATTCTGAAGGAGAATTTCAATTGGCACTCTGAAGAAGCACTTCGATTGGCATTCTGAAAGGCCCTTCGACTGGTGTTCTGAAGGAGCCTTTCGATTAGCATTATGAACAATGTCCTTCGATTGGAATTCCACAAAGGTCCATTCGAAGAAGCATTCAAAGGGTCCATTCGAAGAAGCTTTCGAAGAGCATTCGAAAATGGCCATCAGCCCATTCGAAAGGGAGCATTCGAAGGAGGCCGTCAGCCCATTCGAAAGGGAGTGTTCGAAGGCCAGCTACATGTCATTCAAAATTCAAAAAGGGACAGGATCCCATGTGTTTAGCCAACGTTACAAGCTCTCATTCATGGCTTTCAAACACACAATTAACGTTACGAATTCTCCTTCATGGCTGTCAAAACACATAGTCAAGGTCATTTAAACTTTTGTCTTCCTGTCCCCTCCACCCCACTCCTATAAATACAAGGGCCAGTGGCACATTTCAAAAGGAGGGAACAACACACGAAACACACACAAAAAACTCTGCAAAAAAAAACAAGGAAAAAATATACAGAAAAATAGAAGACTTGGAGAGACGCTGCCCAGAATTTTCCAAGCCAAAGCTGCCACCCAGCAAACACCTCCTCCCTCAGAACTTCAGGTCGAAGCACTTCTGTTTGGTAAAAGAAAAATCTAATATCAAGCTCACTCTCAAATTCATTTCGATTGCATATTCATATTTCTATTTCCGTTTGTGAATGATTTAATGTGCTTCATGTGAGCTACAGTGCAGAGTTGAGATTGTGCCATTGCTTGGGCACAATCTGGGTTTATCCTTCGAATCCCAGGATAGAACAAACTCAGACCCAGGTTCAGCAGGTGCGAATAAGAGGAGATTCGAACCAGGGGGGGTTAAGTCCCCCCTGGACTTTTAATATGTGTTTCGTTTTGCAGGAACCTCATGCTCAGCTTCTTGTTCAGAGCTTCAAAGCTCAACAGTTTAGCTTCGAACTGGACCCAGGACTTCCAGTTCGAAAGATGACATGTCCAGATCGAACCCCCTCAGAGTGCAGCCCCTCATGCCCCCTTCGATCCAGACTCTTCACTGAGTCGAAAGACAGCCTGAATCTTTTTCGACCCAGGCCTCCAGAATTGCATTTTTTTCCTTATTTTGCTACCTGGCCCATTTGCACTCTGTTTGTTTTGTTTCTGTTTATTCCTTTTAGTTTTAGTTTTAATCAACATAAAAAAATCATAAAAAAATAAATAACTTAGAATTAGGATTTAATTTAGTTAATCATTTTAACTTATTTTTTCCAATTTTAAAAATCAATAGACTTAGGTTTTATTCAAATTCAATCTTTTTTTCATAAACAAAAATACAAAAAATATTAGGTTTGTTTTAGAATAAATTTTAATCAGTTTTCTTTTTAATTAATTAAATTTGACTTAACTGAATATTTAGCATTTTCTCAAAAAATAAAATAAAACAACAAAAAGATTATATGCTAGGTTTATTTTTTTAAGTTTCATGCGCGTTTATTTTATCGTAACTGCTCATTATTCTCCCAAATTTTGGACATGTAAAGAATCCCTCCCCGAAGCCTTGTAATAGCGTAGGATTTACAATTTCTGCTCCTGTATATATATTAACTGCTTAGATGTATGCTAACTAGGATTGTATGACAAGACTTAAAAACAAATGGTAGAACACCTAAAAATACAAAGATAATATAAACTGAAAATTGACACAATTGCACATGCCACTCCTAGGGTACACCTCATTTGATTGTCTCAAATGTGGTCATTAAGTATAGGATGTTTTAGAGGTCGTCCTTTTTTTCCCAAGATCATAAGTTGCCTCGAAATGGTGGCCTCGATAAAAATGATCTAAGACATTAGGATTACCACTAAAGTGTCCTAACGTTGCTTTAGTGACCACAAGTCCCTTAAATCAAATTGACCCGAAAAACTCCAACGACGGTGCTACCTACTCCTCAATAGTGGGATAACACTGTCTAAAGGACAGTTGCACAGTTTAATTCCTTTTCGAGTAGGTAGATGTTCTTAAGTACTTGCTCTCTTTTAAAACAAAACAAAAACTTTTCGCACTTACACTTTCATCAAAAACAAAACTCTTTTCAAAACCCACAATCACAAAGAAAAGCAAACCTTTTGAAAACATAGTGAGCAAGTACCTAAGAGCCCGTGGATAACCACAGATAGAAAGGGTGCTAATACCTTCCCTTTCTATAATCTACCTCCCGAACCCGAGAAACAATCTCGAAAAGGAATTTTTTCTGTGCTTTTTTCCTTTCCCTTGTTGGATAAAATAAAAGACGGTGGCGAATCTTGCTTACCGCGACACTTTACGAAAACAAACGCAAACGCGAACCAGCATATTAAAAAACAGTCAGTTCTCGTTCCCACCGATCACACACGTGGTGGATATTTGGAGCGCTATCATTGCCTGAGGAAGACTAGGGGTCTAAGAAATGATGATTCCTTGCATGCTATCCCATATAGTGGGGACTAGCTATAAAAGGAGGTGAAGGAATCCACTTAAGCATTTTCGCTGTTTCTCTTCTCTTACTTCTCCTCTGCTTATAAGCTGCTCTGTTCTCGTCGCCGCCACCGTAGATTTTTTCAATGTTCATCCTTCTCCAAGTAAGTGATTTTCTTTGAATATGTTAATTTACTTTAGGGATTTAGATGAACGGATTAAGTTTCCGGGTAATTTCATGAATTTCGGATGAAGATCCATGGGTTTTTTGTTGAAGTTCATGAATTTCGTATGAAGACTCATGGATTCTGGGTGAAGGTCCATGAAGTTCGGATGAACTTCGTGAATCTCGAATGAAGATTCATGAATTCTGGATGGAGACCCATGAATCTTGGATGAGCTTCATCCGGGTCCGTGTCGGGGATTTCTCACTGTTATTTGGAAATATCTGAGCACGTCCGTTGTAACATTCAACTTTCCCACAATAGCAATTACATTAACATATATCAGAGTACATAAGCAGGATGTCACATACTTCAAATATTCATAAAGTTTAAATTCAATTTATTACTTCTTTTAAAAGAACATAATCAATTCGGCATCGGAATAATAAAATTAGTTCAATTCCATGTCATTACAACTTCAACAACAAATAAAACTCCACAAATGCGTGGTCCAAAATAAGTCAAATGAAAGATACGTAAAAAATGAAATAAAATAAAGCATAACAAACATTCTCAGTTTCCGTGTTACGTATCAGAGTGATTCCTAAAACTCGATCAGGTAACACTCACTCCAAGCACTACTCGGGTACCTGATTATCTGTACTCCCAGGGGAGCACAAACACAATAACACAAAAGGTGTGAGAATTTCATTCAATAAATATACGGTGAATATCACACGCTAAGGAGTAGTAATCACACAATCCACACATCACAGAGTACTTCATAACCTAACACATCGTTCACGTAATGCAACATCAACTTGAATCAATGCAATGCAATGAGACTGACATCAACTCAATGCATGTGGTACCATCAGGGCATAAGCCCTCATCACATATGCCAATTTGGACAATAACAGGGCATAAGCCCTCATCACAACGCCATTACAGGCCAACAATAGGGCATGAGCCCTCACCAATGATATGAATGCAACATTAACATGAAACAACATAAACTACGTAACCACAAGGCACGAGCCTTCAACAATGTGGAAATTTAGGCCATCCATATCATCCTCATCATAATCATCAACATTGCCTCATAATGGCATCATAAGAAAAATAACATCACAAGAAACAACTCACTACTTCGGTGTAATAAGGGGAAACTATTCCTATCCTAATTTAGGTACTAGAATTATAATCCTTATAAATCATTTTTATTCTTAAAATCATAGTTCATGGTGTTATCTACCTACTGCTATGAATGACACATCAATCGGACTCCTAAAGCTAAAGTTATGATCGATTCAAGAAAGTCCAAAACAACGTTCAACTACTGCCATCCATCACCCGACAAAGTCCTACATCACCCGGCAATGTTGCCTTCACGTCACTCTTCTCCCGGTAATTCTAGGCGCGACACGCTTCAGTAGCTCATCCAAAAATTTGCATCCTCTTCGCCTCCACCTTCGCCCGGCGAAGCACTATCGCCCCGCGACACTCCCTATATCGCCCGACGATACTCTGCGAACAAGGTTTTCCTGTTTGAGATTTTGCATTAAACCAGACCAATTTTCCTGCAATCTTGTCACATTACGGGTCCTAAAAAGTCATCTAAACATATAGTTTCACTATATATCAATTCATCATAATGCAATACTTTTTATACACCAATTACAAGTCCTTTCTCATCATCAAATCCTCTAGTCCTAATTTTTATTACTCATAGGTTTTAGGTTGAGGTCTCATAGAATCATCATCACAACAATAAAATTTCCCAACAGCAAACACAATCATAATATCATAATTCATGCCCAATCAAATACAACAACATCATTCAATTCAACAAAGATCAATCATGCATCAAAATACACCAAAAACAACCTAAGAGGGAAAGGAATCCTCACTATCCTCTCATGTCAAATCACCAATTATAGAATCTCATTCACCCCTCTTACCTTGGTTTCTAAAGCTTGATTTCCTCAACAATGGTGAGAAATCTTTGACCTAGCCTTCTCTTGTCTCTTCTCTTTTCTCGTTCTACGATCTGTTTTCTTGTGTTCTCTCTCTCTCTCTCTCTCTCTCTCTCTCTCTCTCTCTCTCTCTCTCTCTCTCTCTCTCTCTCTCTCTCTCTCTCTCTCTCTCTCTCTCTCTCTCTCTCTCTCTCTCTCTCTCTCTCTCTCTCTCTCTCTCTTATAACTCAAATAGACCCCTAATATTTAATCCCAATCTTGCTCTTCCTTCATTTAACTAATTATTTAATTATTAATATTATAAAACACTATTTTATTTATAATAATTAATAACAAATAATATAATAATAATACTAATAATAATAATTGTAATAATAGTACTACACTAGTATTCTCAAATCACCCCTCATCATCTCGACCTCTAATTTCCATAATTGGTATCACATATACCAATTAAAACTCATCAACACAAATAATCACATCACATCATCGAATTATTTTGAATAAAATAATCTTAAATAAATCGGGGTGTTACAACTCTCCCCCACTTAGAAGGTTTTCATCCTCAAAAATTACTTGAGGTGAACAACTCTGGATAAGCCTCTTACATCTTGCTTTCTAACTCTCATGTCACATTCTCCCCAATAGCTCTTGCCCAAAAAACTTTCACAAGAGTGATCCATTTTCCCTTAGTTTCTTCGTCTCACGATCCTCGATTCTCACAGGTATGGTCTTAATAGTAAGATTATCCCACACTTATACCTCATCCATCAAAATCACATGATATGGATCCGCAATATACTTCTGAAGTTGCGGCACATGGAACACACCATGAGAATTCGAAAGATTAGGTGGTAAGGCCACCCTATACGAAACAGTTCCAACTTTATTCGAAATTTGAGACGGGCCAATAAACTGAGGAGTAAGCTTCTTCGATTTCAATGCTCTCCCAACACCGGTCACTGTGTTGACTCTCAAAAAGACATGATCTCCTTCTTGAAATTCAAGGTCCTTCCTTCACTTGTCATGGTAACTCTTTTGTCTACTCTGTGAAGCTTTCATCTTTTCTCGAATTAACTTCACTTTTTCTGTGGTCTCTCGTACACTTTCGGGCCTAAGCATCACACTTTCACCAGATCTGTACCAACACAAAGGTGTTATGCACCCCCGACCATACAATTCCTCAAAAGGTGCCATACAAATACTGGAATGAAAACTATTGTTATAAGTGAACTCAATCAGTGGAAGGTAACTATCCCATGTACCTCCTTACTCAAGAGCACGAGCTCTCAATAAATCATATAACAACTGAATAGTCATCTCCGTCTAACCATCAGTTTGCGGGTGATACGCAAAACTCAATCTCAGTTTAGAACCCAACGTATCCTGCAGACTCTTCCAAAAATAATAAGTAAACCTTGGGTCTCTATCAGATACAACACTTAACGGAACACCGTGTAGCTTCACAATCACACGAATATAAATCTCTTCTAACCTTGACACCGGGAATCTGATACCGATTGGAATAAAATGAGCTGACTTTGTTAACCTATCCACAATCACCCAAACCACATCATGTCCTCTTAGAGTGCTTGGCAATCCCATCACAAAGTCCATAGATATATTGTCCCATTTCTATTCTGGAATATCTAACGATTCCAATAGCCCTGCAGGTTTCTGATGTTCGACTTTCGACTTCTGGAAAGTCAAACATGCATACACGAACCGCGCCACATCACATTTCAATCCCGGCCTCCAAAACAACTTATTTAAGTCTTGATACATCTTAGTCGCACCTGGATGGATACTCAATCTACTTCTATGACTTTCTTCAAGAATAATCTTTTTCATTTCTGCATTATCAGGAATACAAATCCTGTCTCGGAACCTCAACACACAATGCATATCTATTTTAAAGTCGCCATTCTCAGACTTATTACTCGCAATCATCAAATCTACCAATTTGACATCCAACTTCTGAGATTCTTTAATATCATTCATGAAGTCATTGTTAATATTTTAACATTCCCAACATCACACTCTTCGGTGTCACTTCACATACTAAGCTAATGTCTCTAAATTGTTTGATTAAGTCTAATTCTCTAACCATCATGGCAGGCATATGTTATGACTTCCGACTTAAAGCATCAGCCACGACATTAGCTTTACCAAGGTGATAGTTTAAACCAAAGTCGTAATCTTTCAACATTTCTAACCACCTGCGCTGTCTCATATTCAATTCCTTTTGATCAAACAAATATTTTAAGCTTTTATGATTACTAAACACTTCAAATCGAGAACCATAAAGGTAATGCCTCCAAATCTTAGTACAGATACTACTGCAGCTAATTCCAGATCGTGAGTAGGATAATTCCTTTCATGAATCCTCAATTGTCTTGACGCGTATGCCACAACTTTATCATTCTGCATGAGTACAACACCTAAACCCAATTTAGAAGCATCACAATTGTAACACGGTTGGATAACTGACTTGGGATGTTTTGCGTTTGATCACAATTGTTGCGGATAGCAAGAGTCGCCACTGACTTATCTTTTATCTAATAAAGGAAAGGGTGAAAAGAACAGGAAATACCTTTGATATTATTTCTTGAGTTCGGGGGGTAAGTTATGAAAAGGGAAGGTGTTAGCACCCTTTTCGTCAATAGTTATCTACGGGCTCTTAGTTTCTTGCTAGATCACTTGCTTTTGTTTGAAAATGTGCTTGTGGTGTGAGTTTTGAAAGTATTTTGAAAACGTGCCTTTGTAATGATTCCCGTCTCTATAAGAATGCATACAAAGTGTTGTTTGGAAAATAATTCAAAGAAGTGTTTGTTTTTGAAGTTTATTTTGAAAAGGTATCTTTGTAATGATTCTCGTCTCTATAAGAATGCATACAAAATGTTTTCTTTTAAAAATGTTTCAAAATGAAAGTGTTGGTGTATAAAATGTTTTTGTTGTGAGCAAGCGAGCAACTAGGAGAAACCTACCTACTCAAGGGTCTTTAGTGTTATTTTCTTCCTCCTTTAGATGTTGCTATCTTACCATTGATTTGGTAAGAAGCTCCATCATTGGATGTGAAGGGATGGGCGTGGGTCATCGTATAGTCATGATAGCAATATTGTGAGATATCTTAGCATTTCTTTTGAGGGACTAAGATCATTTGTAAGGCAACATATGAAGCGTCATCGAGGGACTATGATCTTGTATTTTAATTGTTTTTGCTAAGACATCTCACATGCATAACATGACCATTTTTCATAAGGAAACAAGTGGAATTACCCAAGGGGTGCATGTGTGAATAGTGTGTTTGATTTGCATGCATTTAGTCTTTTGATTAGGGGTTATCTGCTTGTTGTTTTTATCTTGTCATACATTCCCTATTTTACTAACAAGCATACAAAAGTAATAAAATGCATAAAGATAAAATCCTAAACTATTACAACCATATAGAAGTGCATGAAAATATAAAGTAAAAAATGAAATAAAAGCAAGATAAGTGAAGGTCTTTCGATTGAGGCAGAAGACCCTTCGATTCTGCACTTTTTGGCTTCCTTCGATTTTTCCTGAAAGGGGTGAGGGCGTGGCTTTCAACTAAGGACTTGGGGTCAGCATGTTATGCCTTTTGATTGGGGCCTGGAAGTAAGCATGTTGTGCCTTTCGACTGGGCCTGGAACTAGCGCAAGATGTAATATGCCTTTTGCCTCCTTTGACTGGGGGTTAAAAGCAGTGAGGGAGTGCCTTTCGACTGGACATGGAATCAGTGTCGGCATGCTTTTCGTTTGGGTCTGGTTGTCAGCATGGTGTGCCTTCTGGTTGCCTCTTTCGTTTGACCTGGAGGTTAGTGTGGAAGCCAGAGACTTCGTTTCCTACTTCTCGTTTCCTGTTTATTTCGTTTGAACTCTTAAATAGCAACATGGCCTAAGGCCATGCTAGCATTGTTTTACAACCAGTTTAATACTTAATGCATGTTTAGGTAAACAAGAAGAAAAATAAAAGGGTTAGCTCTGAAAACATATTAAAAGGGTGGAAACAGAAATAAAAATGGTATATACATGCTTGAAAAGAAAGAAAAGCTTATTCACATGTTATACAAGAAATGGAAAGCTCAAGGTTTGGGACAACTTACCTTGCTGGAGGCTGGAGGGTGTGCTGGACCTTGAAGTGGTTTCCTTGAATGCTGCTGGATTCGAAGGGAGGGACCATAGGTTAGGCCTTTGATGCTGGATTCGATAGAGGAGAACAAGTGTGAGGTTCTTCCTACTGGATTTGATGGGGAACATGGTACAAGGACCTTTCAGATTCTAAGAGGACAAGTGTTTGGATTTTGGGTTTGTGTTTGACATGTGTTTAAGTGTTTGAGAAAATTTTGGAGATTCGTTCCTCTGGCTAAAAAAGTCCTCTTTTGAGCTTGCAAATGCTTCTCTATTTATAGAGAAAAGAATCAACATGTTTGAAGTAACCAGGTTTGTATGATGACAAACCATGGTTTTGTTAAAGGTGAAATAAGTCAGTCCCTTTTTGTTGTTCCCACGTTTCTAGTACAAGTGGGGGCCTGCTGGCAGAAGACTGGACTTATTCTTTTGACATTGCTTGTGCTCAGATAAAAATCATCTTGGAAGCTACTTTAAAACTACTCTCTATGGAAAAAAAGTATGTAGCCTTTTCTATTTTAACTAAGAATAATATTATCCAGTAGACAAAGCTCCGAACCTTTTTGTAAGCCTCTGATTATGTAAAGATTTGGAAGCAACATAGCCTGACAAGTGAAATTTAGAGGATAAGGCTATGAGATTTACTTAAAGTTCTTCAAACAAGCTTGCTTCTAATGGTCCAGAGTTGGGTTCGAAATATGCTGATTCGAAGGGAATCAAAACTCCAATTGAAACTTTGTATGCATGTGGCTCTTGTCCAATCGAAGGCTTTCCTGCCACATGGTCTAAATTCCCAAACGAAGCTTGCAACAAAAGGGGGGCACATACCCAAACGAAAGAGGTATGCAGGAAGCAAAAATGCCCAGATGAAAGAGGAATTTAGAAGGCAAATTATGCTATCGAAGGATGCCAAAAGGTGCAATTGAAGGATATCAGCATGATGCTTTTTGCCTTGGAATCGAAGGAGGCTACGAGAGACCATTACTTTATGACTTCAAGCAAACATGCAAGAGGACTTTGCTCAAACGAAAGCTTGCATAAAGAGCCAATGCCCTGTCGAAGCCTGCATGCAGGAGGTCACTGCTTTGTGACTCAAGGCAAACATGTAAGGGGTCAATGGTGCAATCGAAGGAAACTTTTCAGAAGGTTATTGCCTTCTGAATCAAAGGAAGCTTTCAGAATATTATTGACTTTCCGAATCAAAGAAAAGCAAAAGGAGGCCTTTACTTCCTGAATCGAAGTGTTGTACCCCAAAATTTGCCCTCCCATATTCTTCAAGATTTGTCAAGATCAATCTTCAAATGCTTCAAGATTCCTCAAGGGTTGCATAGTCCAATTGCCTCCTAAGCCAGTCAAAAACTAGGGTTTTGGTTCTTGCAAAGAATTTGAGGTTTTCAATGGCCCAATCAAGTCTCATGTGCCTATATACATTGCCAAGCATCTACATGCCAAGTTTCAAGGCTCACAAGGTCAGGTTGCACAGTCAAAAGCCCTAGTTGCTCCACAACCAACTACAGGGGCAAAATGGTCATTTGGCAGTCAAAAGTCAATGTTTTGGTCAACATCTTATTTTGAAGCCACAATCATCATTTGGTCAAGTCTTGACCATGATTCCACAAGAATGGCTCAAAAATCATCAAGATGCAAAAGTTTCCATTTTTGGACAGCTGAAAAGTCAACTGTAACTTGACCAAGGCATAACTTTTTCATGGTTCCTCAGAAAAATCACATCCAATTCTCATTTTGAAGGGGATGACACTTCCTACAACTCATCTTCACATTCCAAGTCCAAGAAATGCTCTCACAAAAAGTTATCAATTTCTACATTATAGGTCATTTTCAAAAGTCAACAAAAAGGAATTTTAAGTCAAAGACCATAACTTGAGATTGGTAAATCCAAATGACATGGGACCAAAGGCATTGGTTATAGGACTTCAAGACCTTTCCAAAATGTCCAAGAACATGTTCACATGATCAAAATTGAGCAAGCTATGCATTGGAGAAGTTGAGAAATTTTTGAGAAATGGCAAAAGTCAAGTATCCTTAAAACTTCAATTTTTGACAAAAGGGCCCACTTTCTTCCACTTGATTCAGCCTTGTCATGCCATACACGTGTCCCATGCTTAATTTCAAGATCAAACATTTATTTTTCCATTTTATTTAATTTTTATTGATTTAATTCATTTTAAATCCATAATAATTTAAATAAAATAAAAAAAATTAATGGAATGGTATCTTGTGGTTAGAATAGATTTCATGTATCATTTTCCAGCTACCAAATTCGTGCTAAGGCTATTTTGAGCATAAAATCCAAGTTTTGCTCCAAGTATGGAATGTCCTTTAATGGTGGTCAACAAGAATCCCAAACTTCAATGCACAAGGATACAAGCCCATATTTGAATCAAAACTGATTGCCACATACATAAGCAAGTGTGCCAGACCTAATTCATGACCCAAGCCTTGCTAAAACGGCCAGAGCAAAATTCAGAAAATTGTCAAAAAAGTGTGAGATCAAAAACATAGTTGCAAGCATTTTCAGATCAAAGCAAGCACGTGGCCTTCTTCCTTGCCATCCCCTGAAGCCAACACGACCCTTGCCAAGGCTTAAGACTCTCTACACAGCGCTGTAAGTACTCATGAAATCACCTCTGAACATGGAATCGTGTTTCTCTATTCTTGCATGATTTCTCAAAAATATTTGCATATTCATACTCCTTGTTTGATTTCTAACCTAATGGCATCATTCAATTTCATTTTTAGGCCTTATGTGACAATTCCCGTGTCTAGGGTTTGTTTGTATGTTTTTTAGGGATTTTATTTTCAGGTGAAATCAGAACAAATAAGGAGCAGGGATGAACTCAGGAGACATGGACGAGACCAACCATGGTCTTGGGATGTTTTTTTGAGGCCTAGGGACGATTCTAAGCATAGCCTAGAAACTACCTGCGGATAAAAATCCGCAGGTAAATAACTAGGGTTTTTGATGAAGAAGATGATGATGTGTCACTGTGTGATTGGCTGGTTTCAAACAAACGCGCGTTTTTTTTATTTTTTAAGCATATATGTTGATTCACTAATATATTAACCATTGCTTATTATTATTTCAATTGAAACGTGTAGCTCAGATGGTCAAGGCGTGCAAGCATAATCCCTTGGGACCTGGGTTCGAATCCCAGGTCCCCCAAATACTTGCTATTATTTTGTTTAATGTGATTTCATGCAGCATGTCCAAAAGCAGTCCACCATGTGCTTCCAACGCCCAGATGCCATGTGTGATTGGTGGAAATAGAACTGACTGTTTTTAGCTGGTTTCGCGAAATGTCGCGGTAAGCAAGAGTCGCCACCGTCTTTTATTTTCTCCAACATGGACAGGACAAAAGCACAGCAAAATTCCTTATGAGAATGTTTCTCGGTTCGGGAGGTAGATTTATAGAAAGGGAAGGTGTTAGCACCCTTTCTATCCATGGTTATCCATGGGCTCTTAGATACTTGCTCTTTATGTTTTCAAAGTGTTTGCTTTTCAAAATGTGAGTGGGTTCGAAAAAGTTTCGTTTAAAGATTTCTGAATAACTCTTGTATCTGTCCTCAAGAGTGTTTGAAAAATTGTTTTGAAAGCTTTTTGAAAGTGTCGGTGTGAAAAGAGTTTTGATTTGTTTTTGAAGAGAGCAAGTATCTATGAGTCATCTACCTACCCTGAGGAATTAGGCTGTGTAAATGTCCTTAAGGTAGTGCCATCCCACCATTGAGAGGTAGGTAGCACCACCGTTGGAGGTGTTCGGGTCAATTCGATTGTAGGGACAGTGTGGTCACCGAAGCAACAGTAGGGCACCTTAGAAGCTACCCTTATGTCCTTGATCCTTTTTTAATCCGAGGCAACCGTTTCGAGGCGACTATTCCGAGGCAACTGTTTCGAGGCAACTGGATCATGGACATAAGGACCGCTAAGACGTCCTATACTCGACGACCACGTTTCGAAGGCAACGAGTGAGGCGTACCCTAGAAGTGGTGTGTGTATTTGTGTGTTATTTTCAGTTTAACAATTATCTTCGATCATGGCATTGTGAGCTACGCTTGTTTTTAATTAACATACATTCTTTCATACAAATTAGAATTTAAGAGTGCGGAAAGTAAAATACAGGAAAATAAAGGATACGCTATTACAAGGCGCGGGTCTATACATCGCCAAAATACAAAGACCCGTTTTTGATAAAAGATGCAGAAAGTAAAAAAATGTGGTAAACCTAATTACTATTACATCCAGAAAACAGTTACATAATAATTGATAAGAAAATAAATGCGCGAAATTAAAATTGAACGTCCGAGGGTTTTGACCCTTTGCTTGAAATTAAATTAAATTAAAGCCTAATAATTATTTAAAGAAAGAAAAGAAAGTGTTTTTTATGTTTTTGTATTTATGAAAATAAAGAAAATGAAAATCAAGAGAAACCCTAATTCTAAGTTTATTTTAATTATTTAAGAAAATATTAAAGTTAACCTAATTTACTAGTTAATTAGTTTACATGTTTATTTACAAAAATAATAGCTAATAATAATAATAAATAAATAAATGATGAAAATAATTAATTAAGAAAAAAAAAAGTGAAAATGTCAAAACCTAATTCTATGTATTTTTTATTTGTTAGAAAAAAGATTAAAATTTGAACCTAAATTAACTAAGTTAATTGTTAATTATTTATTTACAAAAAATAGGTTAGTGGTAAAATTAATAATAATTAAATATAAAACATTTTTTGATTTTTCTGTTTTTATTATGGAAAAAATTATTTTATGGAATTAATAATAATTATAAAAAAAACAATTGAAAGAAATTAAAAGAAAGAAAAGAAAATTAAATTGCAAACCAAGGGGGGTGTCTGGCCCATGTGGAGGTGTTTGTGGAATTCTGGCCCATTAGAACAAAGGCCTTGCTGACTTTTCAGGGATCATGTGCACGTTGGTTGACCCAGGCGTAGGATAGACCTCCTTCTGTGGCCTTCAGATTGATCATCATAAGCACGTGGCAGCCTTAGGCGTGAGGATGCATGGTGGGATATTGGATGAGTGATATACCTGAACGTGTTAGAACAAAAATTATGAAGAATATATGGGGGACCTGGGAATCGAACCCAGGTCCCAACGTTTACCAAGCGTGTCATCCACCATCCAGCCATTCAAACGCGTTTGTACATATAATGGACAGTAAACATAATATATGAAAAAGTAACCACTATGCTGGGAAACGCGCGCAGATTCAAACCTCCCAACCACACAGAGCCACGTATGTTTCTTCTTCGTTTTCCTGCAATTATATAAAACAAGTAGCGGGGGTTTTAAACCCCCACAAACTGAAAGTCCTAGAAATAGCGATTAGCCCTATGCATTACATAAATTGAGCGCGAGTAGTTGGTTGAATTCATCTGGCCTTGACGAATTCAACCATGGTCCTGGCTTAATCCAATTTTTCCTCCTGTAGAAAAACCCAATTTTCAAGCTTATGAACCCTAGATTTTATCCATGGTGGATTTCGATTCAGGGGGCTATAATTCAATTGAATGGTACCCACAGCTTCAGAAGGTCCCTATGAGCATGAATCAATCCAAAAAAATTGTTAAAAGCGCATGAATGATGATATACGAATTTAGAAAATATAACAAACTGTGTCACTTGTATCTTCTGATTCTTTGCGTGTTTGGACTGGTTCTTGATTGCAAACGCTTCCTGGAGACTCAGGCAACGTATTGGAATCCTTTTTTGGCTTTGAATCGTCCTCCAACTATGAAATCAGTTTCCAAGTTTTTGTTGAAATTTTGCAATTTTGTTATGGAGCATGAGCAGCTTTTTCGTGTGTTTCTGAATAGGGTTCACTCTTGCATAAGTATGTGAAGCAAATTAGGTTAAAATAAAGCCCATGAATCCATGAATTGATGACTTGAATCTTTGATTGCTAATCATATCTTTTTTCAATCTTTTTCCATGGAAACTTTGCCAATTATGGAAGATCTTGTCTTGTTGATTGATGCACGAAATCCTTAGCATGTGTGGAGTATATTTGCTGCATAAAAAGATTTGACAACCATTATTTGATATTTTTCTACAATTAAAACTAATTAAATGAATTAATAAGAATAAAAATTCAATTAATTAATAAAAAATAAGAAAATAAATCCTTTTAAGCTCAATGGGTCGTGCATAGGCTTTGGGTAATGATTCAAGGAAGAATTTGAGGCCTATTAGCAAATTTGAAGTGTTTTAGGCAAAGTTGACTTTTGAAAGTTCCCAAAAATTTCCCAACTTCTCCAATGCATATCTTGCTCAATTTTGAAGCTATGATCATGTTCTTGGACATTTTGGAAAGGTCTTGAAGTCCTCTAACCAATGCCTTTGGTCCCATGTCATTTTTATTTACCAATCTCAAGTTATGGTCTTTGACTTAAAGTGCCTTTTTGTTGACTTTTGAAAATGACCTATAATGTTGAAATTGATAACTTTTTGTGTGAGCATTTCTTGGACTTGGAGTGTGAATATGAGTTGTAGGAAATGTCATCCCCTTCAAAATGAGCTTTGGATGGGATTTTTCTGATAAACCATGAGGAAGTTATGCCCTGGTCAATTTGCAGTTGACTTTTCAACTGTCCAAAAATAGAAACTTTTGCATCTTGAGACCTTTTGAGCCATGCTTGTGGAATCATGATCAAGAATTGATCAAATGATGATTGTGGCTTCAAAATAAGATGTTGACCAAAAATTTTGACTTTTGACTATCAAATGACCATTTTGCCCCTGCAGTTGACTGTGGAGCAATTAGGGTTTTTGACTGTGCAACTTGATACTGTGAGTCTTGAAACTTGACATATGGATGCTTGACAATGTATATAGGCACATGGGACTTGATTGGACCCTTGTAAACCTCAATTTCTCTGCCATAACCAAAACCCTAGTTTTGACTGTGTTAGGAGGCAGTTGGACTGTGCAACTTTTGAGGGATTTTGAAGCTTGATCTTGGCAAATCTTGAAGAATATGGGAGGGCAAATTTTGGGGTACAACACCATGTGTCCTTCAACATCAATCCAATGGCTATGAAGCGCTGAACACCATGTTCCCAGTCAATACTTCCACACCTGATCCAGAAGTCAACGCAGGCTTGGCAACCAATGGGCCTGGAAACTTCTAAACAAACCCTCAAATCTGGCCCAAACCCCCCTGGGTTTGCATTTTATTTTTGTCATTTTATTTTTTTATTTGCCTTATTTTATTTTTTATTCCTTTTTTATTAATTATTAGCTATATAATTATTTTTTCATAATAAACCCAGAAAACAAAAAATAATAATAATAATATTTTTATTAATTAAATTTAATTAGTCATTATTTTGTAAATAAAATACTAACTTAAATTAATTTAGTTTAATTAGGTTTAAATTTTAATTTTCTTTTTACAATAAATAAAATTATTTAGACTTAGGTTTTTCTTTTGACACTTTTAATTTCCTCTTTTTATCTTATTAAAAACATAAAAATACAAAATTTTTTTTTCTTTTAATAAATAAATTAATTAATAATTAGGCTTAATTTCATTAATTGCAAAAAAGGACAAATCTCATTCTTTCTCAAAAAAAGGTCAAAACCCTAAGGACGTCCCGATTCATTCTTTCGCGCGTATTTATTTTTTTAATTCATTATTTTGTATCTGCTCCAGAAATGTAATAATTAATTAGGATCTTTTACCGTTTTCTTTAATTTTCTCGCACTTATTTTCAAAACGGGTCTTTGTTTTTGGCGATGTATAGACCCGCGCCTTGTAATAGCTAGATTTACCTTTCCGCAATTTATTTTTCGCACTCTTAACTGTTAATATGCATGCAAGACTTGGATGAAAATTAAAAACAATCCGTAGCTCACAAATAACATGTACAAGATAAACATAAACTGAAACAACACACATGCACATGCCACTCTTAGGGTACGCCTCACTGGTTGCCTCGACGTGGTCATTGAGTATAGGGTGTTTTAGAGGTCGCCCTCCTGTCTAAGATCCAGTTGCCTCGAAACAGTTTCCTCAGATAAAAAGGATCTAGGACATTAGGGTTACTTCTAAGGTATCCTACTATTGCTTTGGTGACCACACATGTCCCTAATAATCGAATTGACCCGAATAACTCCAACGATGGTGCTACCTACCTCTCAATGGTGGGATAGCACTATCTAAAGGACTCTTACACAGCCTAATTCCTTAGAGTAGGTAGATTCTCCTGGGTACTTGCTCTCTTAAAACAAACAAAAACAACTTTTCACACTGACACTTTCAAAAGTTTTCAAACAAATTTTTCATACACTCTTGAGGACAGATACAAGAGTTACTTAGAAATTTTTCAAACGAAACTTTTTTTCAAAACCCACACACACTTGAAAAGCAAACAATTTTTGAAAACATAAGAGCAAGTACCTAAGAGCCCGTGGATAACCACGGATAGAAAGGGTGCTAACACCTTCCCTTTCTATAAATCTACCTCCCGAACCGAGAAACATTCTCAAAGAAGGAATTTTGCTGTGCTTTTGTCCTTTCCATGTTGGAGAACATAAAAGACGGTAGTGACTCTTGCTTACCGCGACATTTCGCGAACCAGCTTAAAAAACAGTCAGTTCTATTTCCACCGATCACAGAACTGGCGACTCTGCTGGGGACATATAAAAGTGAGGTGTATCTTAGGATTAAACCACTCTTGTTTTCAATTGCTTGCTTTGTTTGATTTAATATTGTGGGTCTGTCTTGGAGTTTCATAGGTCCTAACCCAGATCTGGGGGATACCTTTTAGAAAGTAGCAACAAACTGTGAGGGAACTGTGCGGGGTATACCGACACGGTTGAAGCAGTTTGCTATGTTGATGTGGCACTTTGGTGAGTACCGGTAACCCTTGAGTCAAGTCAAGGAGAGTACGGGGCCGCCGCGTGGTATCGTGAAGCATCAACTGACCTTAGGAACCTTACTTGAACCATCTTGGCCTCTTTAGGGGTAGTGAGATGACCGACTTTGGTGCAATTCGAAGTTGGTTGATACTCGATACTACACTCATTGAGGGTTGTTTTCTTGGAATATTTTGATCGCCAGTTCAGTGGCTAAATCAAAACAATGAACACAGAAAACAACCCAATGATATTGAGCTCTTTAGAACCCGGTTACTTTTGATAGGACAGGTTTTGAGCCCACCAACTTCAAGAGGGTAGTACCCCAAACTTCATGCTGGCCTAAACTCTAAGGGTTGTCTGGTGTGACTTGTGTGCCTTATCATGTTTGCTTTTTGTGAATACTTGTGGTGTGTCCTTATCATAACATCATAGCATCATACATCATCATATGCATTTACTAACCACTTCAAGGGTTCAAATCTTCATCTTTGTTCTTGTTTTGTAGGACATGGAAACTATCCACAGAAAGACAATTCAGATCAACCTTGTAAGGGTCCCTCCTCAGCTTAAGGAGCTTACGTCCAGGATTCCCGAGAACTCTTCCTTCATTGAATGGCATGGTAGACTCATCAGCTTGGTCAATACCAACATTGAAGAGGATATGGTGAAAGTGTTGTTCCAGTTCTTTGACCCTTCGCACCACTGTTTTACTTTCCCGGATTATCAATTGGTGCCTACTTTGGAGGAATTTTCTCAGCTTCTGTAGGTTCCTATTCTTAATCAACTACTCTACAACGGTACGGAAAGGGAACCAAAACTTGAAGAGGTTGCTAAAGCATTATGCCTACAACCATCTGATATCAAGGGGCATTGGGAAACCATAAGTGGTATCAAAGGATTCTTGGCAAAGTTCCTGTTTGAGAAGGCTCAAGAATGTTGGAATTCCCTTGACCTACAAGCCTTTGAAGAAGTTGTGGCCCTCCTTGTCTATGGGTTGGTGTTGTTCCCGAATCCAGATCAGCTTATAGATATCAATGCTGTCAAGATCTTCATGTCCAAGAATCCTATACCTACATTGCTTAGGGACATCCTCCACTCATGTTACACTCAAACCATGAGAAAAAGAGGTGTTCTCATATGTTGCACTCCTCTCTTGGCAAGGTTGTTTATTTCGCACCTTCCACAATCAGTTTTGAAGAACGAGCGGGGTCTGAGATGGTCACAACGATTGATGGCTCTTACACATGCTGATATACATTGGTGTTCTCGGTCCAGAGAAAATGTCACTATCATTGATCGTTGCGGAGAGTATCCTAATGTTCCTTTACTTGGAATCAGAGGAGGTATTACTTACAACCCGTGTCTGGCTTTGAGACAGTTTGGATATGCTCGGAGGGATGGCCCTCATGATATGTTGATTCCTGACATAGTTTTTGACTTCGACAACGATGCACAAGGACTTCGCCAGAGGTTTATCAGAGCTTGGAGGATGTCTAACAAGGTTGATAGTAAGACACTGGGGCACAAGAACTCCATCCCCCTGGAGCCTTATCTCAATTGGGTACGAGCCCGCTCCCAGAAGCTTGTGATGCCATACCCTCATGTTCTCCCCGTGATCAAAGAGCCAGTTTTGGAAGGAGAGGTGCCCTACACCATTCAACATCCTGACATGCCAACATCTTGGGAAGAAATGCAGAAAAGCTGGATCCAACTCAAGGAAGAACGGAATTCTCTTGAAACCAGTCTACATGCCAGTGAGAAGAAGGTCTTGGAGCTCACCCGCCTACTTCACGAGGAAAAGACTCTCAACACTTACATCGCCCCAAAGAGGATGCGCAGTGTCTTTTGGGATTAATTATTTTGTAATGTTTTGCCCATGAGGCCCTGATGTATTGAACAAATTATTTCTTAATATAACGTGTGTTCCTTTTTGTCTACAACGAATTTGAACTTTCGAACCCTTGAATGCATTGCATAAATAGCATATCATGCATCATGTGCATAACAGGTACCCCTTTTCTACAGGTTGCTTAATCTTCTTCGCTGTTTATTTCAGCACTCAATCATCATGTCTTCCGAGCCTACTACCGAACAAGCTATCAAGGCCCTCCAGGCCCAGAACGCCCAGTTTCAAGAGCTGGTCATGAGCTTAGCCTAGGGTCAGCAGGAGTTGAAGACCTTGCTCTTGAAGGAGAAGAAGAAGAAGAAAAAGAGGACTGTGCTGTTTAACACTGGACGGAGGTTTGGGAATACACTGCAGAATGAGGCTGATCAGGCTACTTCCTCTGCAGGGAAGGATAGTCCCCAAGAGAGAGAGAGGTTCCTAGTCCTGCAGTCTCCGACAACGAGACAGATTTCAATGATGAACAATACCCTCCTGCTGAGGACAGGTACAAACAGCTGGAGGACCGGTTAAATTCCATAGAGATCCAACGCGTGCCTGGGTTGGATTTTGGAGATCTAGGTTTATCTTCTGGGGTGGTGATCCCACACAAGTTCAAGGCGCCTGCCTTTGCAAAGTACGACGGGGCTTCCTGCCCTAAGCTGCACCTCCGTTCTTATGTAAGGAAGATCCAACCTTACACTGCAGACAAGAACCTATGGATCCATTTCTTCCAGGATAGCCTTTCAGGGGCTCAACTCGAATGGATCTATCAGCTGGATGGAACCAGTATTTGAAACTGGAAGGACTTGGCTACTGCATTTTATAAGCAGTATCAGTACAATTCCGACCTCGCTCCCACGCGTACCCAACTCTAGGGTATGTCACTTGGGACGGGTAAAGGTTTTAAGGAGTACGCGCAAAAGTGGAGAGACCTGGCTGGCAGGGTGCAGCCACCTTTGACTGACCGGGAGCTTGTCGACATGTTCTTGGGGACCCTGTCTGGTCTATTCTTCAACCACCTGATTGGTAATTCTTCTGTTGGGTTTACCGATCTGATCTTAACCGGTGAAAGGATAGAAGCTGGTATCAAGTCGGGGAAGATACAGAAAGGTGCCTCCTCGAATACTGAAAAGAAGCCCTTCAAGAAGGAGGCTAGTGCTGTTTATGGTCCAAGGAGACAGAACAAACCGGAACGCCGCCAAGCTGTCAACACGGTGGTAATTTCAAAGCCTGCTGCTGCTCCTCAGCAATATAACCAACCAAGGGGTGAGAGATCCAAAAGGAAGTACACTCGGCTCAGTATGACCCTCTCTCAGATTTTGCCGCAACTGCTGTCAACCAATCTGGTAACTGTCAAGGAAGCTCCAAAGGTAGTGAACACAACCTCTCCAAAGTACAACCCCAACACCCGCTGCGCTTATCACTCTGATAGCCCGGTGCATTCTATTGATGATTGTTGGGATCTGAGGAATAAGGTTCAGGACCTTATTGATGCTAAGGAAATACAGTTTGAGGCGCCCGAAAGGCCGAATGTTGTGACTGCTCCCATGCCCCAGCATGGAGTGAATGCTGTGGAAGAAGACCGGTATGTGGCCTTTGTGGATGAGATTGATACTCCATTGTTGACTGTCAAGAGGAACCTGTTGCTAGCCGGTTTATTTCCGGGATGTAGTAAAGGTTTCCACTTATGTGCTGTTTCACCTGCTGGTTGTCCTTTGTTGAAGTCAGGCATCCAAAACCTGATGGATAGCAAAGAGATCTTGTTCGAGAAGATTGTTGTTCATGCTGTCCCTGCTGAAGAAGTGTCCATTGTCACTATTTTCAACAACCCTCCCAAGGCTCCCTCAAAGAAGCCTGTCAAAATCATGTCTGTTCACAAGATTGCACCTATCATCATCACTGTTCCGGGGCCCATCCCCTATAAATCTGACAAGGCTGTCCCGTGGCACTATGGGGCAGATGTTTATGTTTTTGGAGTAAAACAAGAGTTTGATGCTAGTACCGGCGTCAGTAACATCACCGGGCCTGCTAAAGTCACTCGCAGTGGCAGGCTCTTCTCACTTGATATTGCGCCACCAGCTATTCAGATACATCTTGTCATCACACCTGCAAGTGTGCCTGCTTCCCCTCCTGACCAAGTTCCTGTTTCTACCCCTGCTGCCGAGTCATCTGACACTCGGGGAAAAGGGATTTCTACTGATGTGCCTGCCCGGACAGAGGCACCAAAGACAACAAATGTTGAAGCTTCTAAGCAAGAAATGGAAGAGATTCTCAAGATTATCAAGAAGAGTGATTTCAACGTAGTTGAGCAGCTGGGGCACACCCCATCAAAGATTTCTATGCTATCACTGTTGTTGTGTTCAGAGGCCCATGCTAAGGCCCTGATTACTTTCCTGAAGACGACCCACGTGCCACAAGAGACGTCAGCTGATCAATTTACTGAGTGTGTATCCAACTTAACTGCTGATAATGGTTTGGGTTTCTCTGACGCCGATCTGACTGCTAAAGGGAAGAACCATAACGATGCCCTGCATGTCTCCATTGAATGCAGGGGCAATGCTCTTGCCCATGTGCTGGTTGACACTAGTTCTTCGTTGAACGTATTGCCCAAGAAAGCTCTAGACAGGCTGGATTGTGAGGGTTTAGAGCTCAAGCCAAGTAACATTGTTGTCCGGGCCTTTGACGGGTCCAAGAGGATGGTACATGGTGAAGTTGACGTTCCAATCAAAGTTGGTTCTCAAGTTTTTGATTCTACTTTCTATGTGATGGACATCCGACCATCCTATTCTTGTTTGCTGGGTTGTCCATGGATCCACAAGGCTGGAGTTGTGACCTCCACATTACATCAGAAGCTTAAGTACCCGATCAGAGGGCAGATCGTAACAGTCCAAGGGGAAGAAGAATATATGGTCAGCCACCTCAACTCGTTCCGGTACATAGAGACGGATGGAGAATTTATTGAAACCCCCTTTCAACACTTTGAAGAGGTGCCTCAGACATTGGCAGCAGCAGAAACTGTGACTGAAGAGGGTTCTCCTTTGAAGATGGCTTCCTTAAAGGATACTCGGGCTGTGATTGAGAAGGGTGAGTGTGCAAACTGGGGCCGACTTCCTGATTTTACTCCGAAGACTGACAAGTTTGGTTTGGGTTTCACTGCAGAAGCTCAGAGGGCTGTTCGTAAGGCAAGGATTGGAAGACCTCCTGTGTTCATCACCAACCCGGGAGTAAATGCTATTGAAGACGACGTGGAGGAATCTGAATTCAACAGCTGGATCTACCCAACGACCAATGGTGGACCAAGCAATTGGACTGCGAAAGACTTTACAACTATTACTTTTGTCACTCAGTAATGAACTCCTTTGTTTTAAAGTTGTAACAAACAATAATTTGTGGAACTTTATGGCCCGGTGTCTTACCCGGGGCACCGTGGCTTCATTTGTGAGGGCTTTTGTGTGTCACTATCATATATCATTAATAAAAGCATTGGACGTTTTTTTTTACATTTCAAATCTTGCGCTCCTTGTCTTTCTTTATTATATATTGCAAAACAGCTATATTTACACACACTCACTTATACAGGTTCCAATCCACTCTGGATCTCACTGGTAATGACTCTGCTACTGCCAGTTATGACTTCGAAAATCCGATCAACTTAGCTGAAGACGAAGGTGAAGATGATTGCGAAGTGCCTGGTGAGCTTGCAAGACTGCTACTCCAGGAAGAGAGGGCCATTCAGCCACATGAAGAGCCAGTGGAAACGGTAAATCTGGGTACTGAGATAGATAGAAAGGAAGTCAAGATTGGTGCCAACCTGGAGGCTAGTGTGAAACAACGGTTGATTCAGATGCTGCATGACTATGTGGAAATCTTTGCCTGGTCTTACGAAGACATGCCTGGGTTGGATACCGACATTGTGGTCCATCACCTGCCTACCAAGGAAGAATGCCCTCCGGTAAAACAGAAGGTCTGCCGTATGCGTCCAGAGATGTCCGAGAAAATCAAAGCTGAGGTTATGAAACAATTTGACGCCGGTTTTCTAGCAGTGACTTCTTACCCTCAGTGGGTTTCCAACGTGGTTCCAGTGCCGAAGAAAGATGGTAAGGTCCGAATGTGTGTTGATTATAGGGATTTGAATAGGGAGAGCCCCAAGGATGATTTCCCTCTGCCTCATATCGACGTTCTGGTTGACAACACGGCTCAGCATAAGGTATTCTCCTTCATGGATGGGTTCTTCGGTTATAATCAAATCAAGATGGCTCCTGAAGACATGGAGAAGACCACTTTTGTTACTCAGTGGGGCACCTTTTGCTAAAAGGTCATGCCTTTTGGGTTGAAAAATGCTGGGGCAACCTACCAACGTGCCATGGTTTCTTTATTTCATGACATGATCCATCATGAGATTGAAGTGTATGTCGACGATATGATTGCAAGGTCCCAAACTGAGGAGGAACACCTTGACCATCTACAGAAGCTGTTTGACTGTTTGAAGTTGTATAAGCTGAGGTTAAACCCAAACAAGTGCACCTTCGGGGTGAGATCTGGAAAATTGCTAGGCTTCGCCGTAAGCGACAAAGGTATTCAAGTGGACCCTGCCAAAGTGAAGGCCATACAAGAGATGCCAACTCCCAAGACAGAGAAAGAAGTCAGAGGCTTTCTAGGACGGCTGAACTACATTTCCCGATTCATCTCGCATCTAACTGCTACCTGTGAACCAATCTTCAAGCTGCTGAAGAAAGATCAAGTAGTACATTGGAATGATGAATGTCAGGCCGCTTTCGAAAGAATCAAAGAGTATCTCCAAGAACCACCCATTCTTATGCCACCGGTTGAAGGGAGACCTCTAATCTTATACTTGACAGTACTTGACAGCTCAATGGGGTGTGTGTTGGGGCAGCATGACGAGTCTGGCCGAAAAGAGCATGCTATTTATTACCTTAGCAAAAAGTTTACCGACTGTGAGACCCGATACTCACTGCTCGAGAAAACTTGCTGCGCTTTGGTATGGGCTGCTCGCCGGATGAGACAGTATATGTTGACTCACACTACTCTGTTGATTTCAAAAATGGATCCAATAAAGTACATATTCCAAAAGCCTGCTCTATCCGGAAGAATAGCAAGATGGCAGATGATCTTGACAGAATATGACATCCAGTACACGACTCAGAAAGCAATCAAGGGAAGTGTATTGGCAGACCATCTGGCACACCAGGCAGTGGATGACTACCAATCTATGAACTTTGAATTTCCAGACGAGGATATCATGGTAGTAACTGATTGTGAGGTACCCAGACCGGATGAACGACCTGAGGAAGGATCCCGATGGTCTATGCACTTTGACGGAGCCTCAAACGCTTTGGGTAATGGTGTTGGCGCCGTGATCATATCCCCTAAAGGCATTCATACTCCACTTACTGCCCGGCTATGTTTCAACTGCACCAACAACATGGCGGAGTACGAGGCATGCATCATGGGTCTTCAAGCTGCAATTGACTTAAGGATCAAGTTCCTGAGTGTCTTCGGAGATTCCGCTCTCGTGATCAATCAGATCAAGGGCGAGTGGGATACGAAACACCCAAATCTTATTCCTTACAAAGAGTATGTGTTGACGTTGATTCCCCACTTCGAGGAGATAACTTTTGAACACTTCCCAAGAGAGGAGAATCAGTTGGCGGACGCGTTAGCTACAATGTCTTCTATGTTCAAAGTCAAATGGGACAATGAGGCTCCCCGGATCATTATCTGGAAATTGGATGAACCTGCATATTGCTGTGATCTTGAGGCGGAAGAGGTAACTGAAAAACCTTGGTATCATGAAGTGAAGAGGTACTTGGAAGCTCAAGAATACCCCGAGGGTGCATCTGTTAATGACAAGAAGTTTCTGAGAAGGTTCGCGGCAAAGTTCTTCCTCAGTAACGACATTCTATACATGCGAAACCATGATTCAACCTTACTGTGTTGTGTGGATAAGACTGAAGCAGAAAGGATCATGACAGAGCTGCACGAAGGCACCTTCGGAACTCATTCTAGTGGACATACCATGGCAAAGAAAATCCTACGGGCAGGATATTACTGGTCCACAATGGAAGCTGACTGTTACCAACATTCTTGGACATGTCACAAATGCCAGATTTACGCTGATAAGGTGCACGTTCCTCCAGTTCCTCTAAACGTCTTGACAGCACCATGGCCGTTTGCAATGTGGGGCATTGATATGATCAGAGAGATCAGACCTACAACATCCAACGGGCATCGCTTCATCCTGGTGGCAATTGATTACTTCACAAAGTGGGTTGAAGCAGCTTCCTACGCTACGGTAACCAAGAACATCGTGGCACGGTTCATTTGGCATAACCTAATCTGTCGCTACGGCGTCCCGGAAAGGATCATTACGGATAATGGTACCAATCTTAACAACAAGATGATCACTGACCTCTGCGAGCAATTCAAGATACAGCACCACAACTCTTCTCCCTACCGGCCGAAGATGAATGGGGATGTCGAAGCGGCAAATAAGAATATCAAGAAGATTGTGCAGAAGATGACAATGACCTATAAAGATTGGCACGAGATGTTACCGTTTGCTCTTCATGGGTACCGTACCTCAGCAAGGACGTCAACAGGGGCAACACCCTTTTCCTTGGTCTATGGCATGGAGGCAGTCTTGCCTATTGAAGTCCAGATACCCTCTCTCCGGATGATGAAGGATGCAGGTTTGAGCGAAGATGACTGGATCCAGACTCGGCTTGATCAATTAAACCTAATTGACGAAAAGAGACTCACTGCTATCTATCATGGTTAGACGTACAAAAAACGGATGATCAGGGCATTTAACAAGAAAGTCAGACGACAAGAGTATCAAGTCGGAGACCTGGTAATCAAGTGTATCATCCTTCCTCAAAGTGATCCCAGGGGCAAATGGACCCCCACGTACGAAGGGCCATTTGTGGTTAAGAATATCTTCTCAGGAGGAGCTATGATTCTTACTACCATGGACGGTGACGACCTTCCTCACCCCGCCAATGCAGACATAGTAAAAAGATACTACACATGAACTAAAGACCCGCTAGGTTGACACACCTAGGCAAAAATAAGGGCTTCCCGGCGAACCAAAAGGGTTCGGGCAAAAATAAGGGATGAAATGACAAATATGTACACCCGGCAAGTCGAAAACCTGAAAAGGCGGCTTGGGCAAAAATGGGTATCCCAGTGGACTGAAAACCCGAAAGGGCGGTCCAGGCAAAAGTTAGGGATAAGCGTAATACTATGTCTCATTGGATCACCTTGCATCCAGAATCCGGTATCAACTATCAGGTTCAGACGGCATCGATCAATCAGCTCCATCTTCAACTAAGCAGTAAAGTGATGAGACGCTTGAAGACATAAAGGCGATAGCAGAGTTGGAACCCAGTGGGATTATTCTTTCACACAGCTGTTTTGTTTTCCTTTGTACAAATTGTATAAACTCTATTCTATTCGGCGGCGTTCTCTTACTAGGACGTCAGCCTCTTGTACATAAACGCCTATTTACAGGCAAATTCAAAAATCAATACAAATTCACTTTTCCAGACAAATTGCCAATTGTTTTTCTTTTTCTGTTTTGTTTTGCAAAGAACGTCCAATGTTCATTTTTGATATATGCATTTGACACTAATTGCTAACTCATAAATATTTGCATACGAAACAAAGGATTAATTACAGGTGACATCAGAAACAGGGGCAATCATGAGTTGTCTAAGCGATCTAGTTACTCTGTTCACCAAGGTAAGTTCGGCTGAAGAATGTAACCAAGATACCTTCACTCACCACAGAGTAAGACAAGATTCAGGAATGCTCACCCCAGGCAGAGTTAACCTCCCCTCAGCCCAAAAAAGATACAGTATCTCTAGCAAGTCAGCAACACTCTCCCCAAGCAGAGTTAGGCTACTGTCAGTCTTAAGGAAGTTGGATATCCCCAACAAATCTCAATATCCCCCAGCGGAGTATACAGATGTTCCTCTACAAGCATCCCCGACAGTCTTAATCTAAGATTGTTCCCCGGCGGAATACTAGACATCCAGTGGAGCCATTTCCAGTACAGTCCAAAGTTTCCCCAGGAGAGTTGAATCATCTCCCCAGTAGATTCTGGAAGCTTATCCCCAGTAGATTCTGGAAGCTTATCCCCAGTAAATTCTGGAAGCTTATCACCTGTAGAGTACATACGTCTCTCCCCGACCATATTCAAAGGTTTTTCCCCACCAGAGCTTATAACTGGCTTATCCTCAGCTAATTACAACGGAAAGATCGTCCTCGGCGAAATTCTTCCTACCCCAGGCAGAGTTCATCAAATCCTCCAACAAGGCTTATCAATGGCATCCCCAGCGGAGTTCTCATCAAAATCTCAGTGAAGTATCTCTTCCCCACAGAGTATTCCCCGCAGAGTAATCTCTCCAACAAGTTTATTCCCCAACGGAGTCATCTTCTCATACCGGTTCATTCTTGCAACCATCATCCCCAGCGAAAATGAAGAACTCTACTCTTCAGCATCAGCCCAGGATTCAACAAGCTCCCGACATTCGTCAAAGGATTTATTTTCCCAGATGAAAACACATTCATAAACATGTCACATCCTGCTTACATACATGATAAAGTGCATACGACACTATCTCATTTATTTTTGAGCATCATGACATCGTGCATTTCATACATCATGACATTGCATACAACTAATGTTTTGCCTTTTAAGGAAAAGGTCAATCCAAAGATGATTACTATTAACTGTCGCAATTCCAGATTCGATACCTGTATCTAGCCAGGGCATATCTGTGAGCGACTGATTGTAGATTCGATACCTGTACCTAGCCAGGGCATATCTGCATGAAGAGTTTAGAGATTCGATACCTGTATCCAGCCAGGGCATATCTGTAGACGACCAATTCCAGATTCGATTCCTGTATCTAGCCAGGGCATATCTGTGAGCGATTGTTTGTAGATTCGATACCTGTATCCAGCCAGGGCACGTCTGTAAGCAACCTTTTGAAATTCCGGATTCAACACATGTATCTAGCCAGGGCATATCTGTGAATGATTTAATTGTAGATTCGATACCTGTATCCAGCCAGGGCATATCTGCATGAAGAGTTTAGAGATTCGACACTTGTATCCAGCCAGAGCATATCTGTAGATGACTAATTCCAGATTCGATACCTGCATCTAGCCAGGGCATATCTGTGAGCGATTGATTGTAGATTCGATACCTGTACCTAGCCAGGGCATATCTGCATGAAGAGTTTAGAGATTCGATACCTGTATCCAGCCAGGGCATATCTGTAGACGACCAGTTTAGAGATTCGATACCTGTATCCAGCCAGGGCATATCTGTAGACGACCAGTTCCGGATTCGATTCCTATATCTAGCCAGGGCATATCTGTGAGATTGTAGATTCGATACTTGTATCCAGCCAGGGCATGTCTGCATGAAGAGTTTAGAGATTCGATACCTGTATCCAGCCAGGGCACGTCTGTAAGCAACCTTTTGAAGTTTCAGATTCGATTCCTGTATCTAGCCAGGGCACATCTGTGAGCAACTGATTGTAGATTCGATACCTGTATCTAGCCAGGGCATATCTGCATGAAGAGTTTGAAGATCAACCCCTGTAACAGGCCAGGAAACCATCTTCCTTTCTCAAAGTACGCAAGTTCTCGCTAAGGAATCTCTTACGCGATCGACACCCCCGATGGCATCTTTAAGCCCATCTCCACCACTATCCATTACATTTCCAAATGGCATCTATAAGCCCATTCCCGTCAAGGTCCTGTCACATTAAGATGGCATCTATAAGCCCATTCTCCCATCCATCATCTCCAAATGGCATCTGTAAGCCCATTCCCGCCATCACACTGCTGATACTCTACTATGTGAGTGCAAATTTCTGGGCACTTTAGTGTTCAATCATCTTCCACCTTCGGATCACGAAAGGCACGCAAGCCAATCTACATCCTCAGGTCTAAGAAGATTGAACAGGGGCAACTGTTGTACCCCAAAATTTTCCCTCCCATATTCTTCAAGATTTGTCAAGATCAATCTTCAAATGCTTCAAGATTCCTCAAGGGTTGCACAATCCAATTGCCTCCTAAGCCAGTCAAAAACTAGGGTTTTGGTTCTTGCAAAGAATTTGAGGTTTTCAATGGCCCAATCAAGTCTCATGTGCCTATATACATTGTCAAGCATCTACATGCCAAGTTTCAAGGCTCACAAGGTTAGGTTGCACAGTCAAAAGCCCTAGTTGCTCCACAACCAACTGCAGGGGCAAAATGGTCATTTGGCAGTCAAAAGTCAAAATTTTTGGTCAACATCTTATTTTGAAGCCACAATCATCATTTGGTCAAGTCTTGACCATGATTCCACAAGAATGGCTCAAAAATCATCAAGATGCAAAAGTTTCCATTTTTGGACAGCTGAAAAGTGAACTGTAACTTGACCAAGGCATAACGTTTTCATGGTTTCTCAGAAAAATCCCATCCAATGCTCATTTTGAAGGGGATGACATTTCCTACAACTCATCTTCAGATTCCAAGTCCAAGAAATGCTCTCACAAAAAGTTATCAATTTCTACATTATAGGTCATTTTCAAAAGTCAACAAAAAGGCATTTTAAGTCAAAGACCATAACTTGATATTGGTAAATCCAAATGACATGGGACCAAAGGAATTGGTTAGAGGACTTCAAGACCTTTCCAAAATGTCCAAGAACATGTTCATATGATCAAAATTGAGCAAGATATGCATTGGAGAAGTTGGGAAATTTTTTAGAAATGGCAAAAGTCAACTATCCTTAAAACTTCAATTTTTGACAAAAGGGCCCACTTTCTTCCACTTGATTCAGCCTTGTCATGCCATACACGTGTCCCATGCTTAATTTCAAGATAAAACATTTATTTTACCATTTTATTTAATTTTTATTGATTTAATTCATTTTAAATCCATAATAATTCAAATAAAATCAAAAAAAAATAATGGAATGGTATCTTGTGGTTTGAATAGCTTTCATGTATCATTTTCCAGCTACCAAATTCGTGCTAAGGCTATTTTGAGCATAAAATCCAAGTTTTGCTCCGAGTATGGAATGTCCTTTAATGGTGGTCAACAAGAATCCTAAACTTCAATGCACAAGGATACAAGCCCATATTTAAATCAAAACTGATTTCCACATACATAAGGAAGTGTGCTAGACCTAATTCACGACCCAAGCCTTGCTAAAACGGCCAGAGCAAAATTCAGAAAATTGTCAAAAAAGTGTGAGATCAAAAACATAGTTGCAAGCATTTTCAGATCAAAGCAAGCACGTGGCCTTCTTCCTTGCCATCCCCTGAAGCCAACACGACCCTTGCCAAGGCTTAAGACTCTCTACACAGTGCTGTAAGTACTCATGAAATCACCTCTGAACATGGAATCGTGTTTCTCTATTCTTGCATGATTTCTCAAAAATATTTGCATATTCATACTCCTTGTTTGATTTCTAACCTAATGGCATCATTCAATTTCATTTTTAGGCCTTATGTGACAATTCCCGTGTCTAGGGTTTGTTTGTATGTTTTTTAGGGATTTTATTTTCAGGTGAAATCAGAACAAATAAGGAGTAAGGATGAACTCAGGAGACATGGACGAGACCAACCATGGTCTTGGGATGTTTTTTTGAGGCCTAGGGACGATTCTAAGCATAGCCTACGAAACTAACTGCGGATAAAAATACGCAGGTAAATAACCAGGGATTTTGATGAAGAAGATGATGATGCGTCACTGTGTGATTGGTTGGTTTCAAACAAATGCGCGTTTTTTTATTTTTACGCATATGTGTTGATTCACTAATATATTAACCATTGCTTATTATTATTTCAATTGAAACGTGTAGTTCAGATGGTCAAGGCGTGCAAGCATAATCCCTTGGGACCTGGGTTCGAATCCCAGGTCCCCCAAATACTTGCTATTATTTTGTTTAATATGATTTCATGCAGCATGTCCAAAAGCAGTCCACCATGTGCTTCCAGCGCCCAGATGCCATGTGTCCTTCAACAACAATCCAATGACTATGAAGCGCTGAACACCATGTTCCCAGTCAATACTTCCACACCTGATCCAGAAGTCAACGCAGGCTTGGCAACCAATGGGCCTGGAAACTTCTAAACAAACCCTCAAATCTGGCCCAAACCCCCCTGGGTTTGCATTTTATTTTTGTCATTTTATTTTTTTATTTGCCTTATTTTATTTTTTATTCCTTTTTTATTAATTATTAGCTAGATAATTATTTTTTCATAATAAACCCAGAAAACAAAAAATAATAATAATAATATTTTTATTAATTAAATTTAATTAGTCATTATTTTGTAAATAAAATACTAACTTAAATTAATTTAGTTTAATTAGGTTTAAATTTTAATTTTCTTTTTACAATAAATAAAATTATTTAGACTTAGGTTTTTCTTTTGACACTTTTAATTTCCTCTTTTTATCTTATTAAAAACATAAAAATACAAAAACATTTTTTCTTTTAATAAATTAATTAATTAATAATTAGGCTTAATTTCATTAATTGCAAAAAAGGACAAATCTCATTCTTTCTCAAAAAAGGGTCAAAACCCTAAGGACGTCCCGATTCATTCTTTCGCGCGTATTTATTTTTTTAATTCATTATTTTGTATCTGCTCCGGAAATGTAATAATTAATTAGGATCTTTTACCATTTTCTTTAATTTTCTCGCACTTATTTTCAAAACGGGTCTTTGTTTTTAGCGATGTATAGACCCGCGCCTTGTAATAGCTAGATTTACCTTTCCGCAATTTATTTTCCGCACTCTTAATTGTTAATATGCATGCAAGACTTGGATGAAAATTAAAAACAATCCGTAGCTCACAAATAACATGTACAAGATAAACATAAACTGAAACAACATACATGCACATGCCACTCTTAGGGTACGCCTCACTGGTTGCCTCGACGTGGTCATTGAGTATAGGGTGTTTTAGAGGTTGCCCTCCGGTCTAAGATCCAGTTGCCTCGAAACGGTTGCCTCGGATAAAAAGGATCTAGGACATTAGGGTTACTTCTAAGGTATCCTACTATTGCTTTGGTGACCACACATGTCCCTAATAATCGAATTGACCCGAATAACTCCAACGATGGTGCTACCTACCTCTCAATGGTGGGATAACACTATCTAAAGGACTCTTACACAGCCTAATTCCTTAGAGTAAGTAGATTCTCCTGGGTACTTGCTCTCTCAAAACAAACAAAAACAACTTTTCACACTGACACTTTCAAAAGTTTTCAAACAAATTTTTCATACACTCTTGAGGACAGATACAAGAGTTACTTAGAAATTTTTCAAACGAAACTTTTTTTCAAAACCCACACACACTTGAAAAGCAAACAATTTTTGAAAACATAAGAGCAAGTACCTAAGAGCCCGTGGATAACCACGGATAGAAAGGGTGCTAACACCTTCCCTTTCTATAAATCTACCTCCCGAACCGAGAAACATTCTCAAAGAAGGAATTTTGCTGTGCTTTTGTCCTTTCCATGTTGGAGAACATAAAAGATGGTGGCGACTCTTGCTTACCGCGATATTTCGCGAACCAGCTTAAAAAACAGTCAGTTCTATTTCCACCGATCACACGAAGGATGCTGTTTTAAAGGGAAACAAAACTCAGTTAAAGCTTGTATGAAGATCATTTCCTTCTGAATCGAAGGAAGCTTTAAGGAAGTCATAGTCCAGTCGAAGCAGTCTTGAAAGAGACTAAGGTTCAAATGAAACAAGGGAAATCGAAGAAGGCCTGAAGGAGACAAAAGTCCAATTGAAGCCTTGTGAATTGAAGTAGATTTGCAGGGGACTAAAAATCCAATCGAAGCAAGAGAAATCGAAGAAAACTTATTTTTCTCCAATTTTGTTGAAAAGATTATTTTTATTTATTTTGCCCCTTTTAACAGTTTCCTCCAATTGCACTTGTGCAAGCTTGAACTTTGAGAATACTTGTGAGAAATGCCTTGAGAAATGAGAGGGAAAATTTTGGGGTACAACAGCTGCCCATGTTCAATCTTCTTAAACCTAAAGAGTTAGACTGGCAAGCCTATTATTCGTAACTTGAAGGTGGAAGATGATTGCACACTAAAGTTCCCATAAATTTGCACTCGATGATATGTTAGTTGACTGTGTAGGGAATGAGCTTAAAGATGCCATTTGGAGAAATGATGGAAAGTTGTTGGAGATGGGCTTATAGATGCCATCCAGAGTGACTGTGGAAGGTATAAGGATAAATCTTTTGGTTGATTTATACTGAAATAGTAGATGTCTTTTGCCTATTTTTAACTGGAAGAGATAAATCTAACCAGAAGAGTTATTCATTCACATGTCTTTAACTGGAAGAACTAAATCTATCCAAAAGAGGTCTTTGATTCGCCCGTTATTAACTGGAAGAAATAAATCTAACCAGAAGAGGTCTTTGGTCGCCTATTATTAAATGGAAGAAATAAATCTAACCAGAAGAGATCTTTGATCGCCTATTATTAACTGGAAGAAATGAATCTAACCAAAAGAGGATTTTGGTTCGCCTATTCTTAACAGGAAGAAATGAATCTAACCAGAAGAGGTCTTGTTCGCCTATTATTAACTAGAAAAATAAATCTAACCAGAAGAGGTCTTTGGTCGCCTGTTATTAACTGGAAGAAATGAATCCACCCACAAGAGGTTTTTGGTTTTCCTGTTATTAACTGGATGAAATAAATCCACCCAAAAGAGGTCTTTGTTTGCCTATTATTAACTGGAAGAAATGAATCCACCCAGAAGAGGTCTTTGGTTCACCTGTTATTAACTGGAAGAAATGAATCCACCCAAAAGAGGTCTTTGTTCGCCTGTTATTATCTGGAAGAGATGAATCTAACCAGAAGAGGTCTTTGATTGTTTATTTGTGGTGGGCCTGTGTAGGGCTGTTTTTAGGAGACATATGAGAGAGAAGCCTGAGTAGGGCTGCTTCAGGATGAATCCATGTGAAATTTCACCTAGAGTTTGAGAGAAGGATCCTGGGTAGGTAATTCTTCAGGATGAGTCCATGTGAAACTGCATCTGGAAATAAGAAGGAACCTGGGTGAGGTTGCTTCAACTGGTCAAGTAGATAGATGTCCTGTCTTGTTTCATGTATTAATCTCTAACCTCAGAAAGAAATATAGTTTTCCTGGCTTGTTACAGGTATTAATCTTTGATATGCTCATGTAGATAGCTTTCATGGCTTGTTACAGGTATTAATCTATAATCAGTTGTTCTCAGATAGTTTTCCTGGCTTGTTACAGGTATTAATCTGGAACTTTTTTTGTTGGTCGTTGAGATAGTTGTCCTGTCTGGTTTCAGGTATTAATCTCTGACCTCAGAAAGAAAAATAGTTTTCCTGGCTTGTTACAGGTATTAATCTTTAATCTGCTCATGTAGATAGCTTTCCTGGCTTGTTACAGGTATTAATCTATAATTAGTTGTTCTCATATAGTTTTCCTGGCTTGTTATAGATATTAATCTGGAACTTTTTTTTGTTGGTCGTTGAGATAGTTGTCCTGTCTAGTTTCAGGTATTAATCTCTTACCTCAGAAAGAAAGATAGTTTTCCTGGCTTATTACATGTATTAATCTTCAATCTGCTCATGTAGATAGCTTTCCTGGCTTGTTACAAGTATTAATCTACAATCAGTTGTTCTCAGATAGTTTTCTTGGCTTGTTACAGGTATTAATCTGGAACTTTTTTGTTGGTCATTGAGATAGTTGTCCTGTCTGGTTTCAGGTATTAATCTTTGACCTTAGAAAGAAAAATAGTTTTCCTAGCTTGTTACAGGTATTAATCTTCAATTTGCTCATGTAGATAGACTTCCCGACTTGTTACATGTATTAATCTACAATCAGTTGTTCTCAGATAGTTTTCCTGGCTTGTTACAGGTATTAATCTGGAACTTTTTTTGTTGGTCGTTGAAAAAGTTGTCTTGTCTGGTTTCAAGTATTAATCTCTGACCTTAGAAAGAAAGATAGTTTTCCTGGCTTGTTACAGGTATTAATCTTCAATCTGCTCATGTAGATAGCTTTCCTAGCTTGTTACAGGTATTAATCTATAATCAGTTGTTCTCAGATAGTTTTCCTGGCTTGTTACAGGTATTAATCTAGAACAGTTGAAATTGTTGATGATAACTATCGGTTGATTGATCTTTCTTGAAAAGGTAAATAATTAGCTGTCTGCAATGTCATGATGTATGAAATGCATGGCGTAATGATGTTCTCAAAATAAATGAGATTGTGCTATATGCATTGCATATGCTATGAATGTTATTGAAATGTATCTTTGCCTCGGAAAATAAATCCTTGACAAGTGCTGGGGAGTCATTAAATCTCGGACTGTTGTTGAAGAGTAGGTGTGTCTTCAAACTTTGTTTAGAATGTTTCCACTGGGGATTCCTGTTTTGTTGTTTGAGGAGAAACTCCGTTGGGGAATACTGGTTTGTTTAAGAAGGCTTCGTTAAGAGTGTTAATATCTATTTGGGGAAAAGATTTTAGGAGTCTTAGCTACTCGTTGCTCTATTAGGGATTTATTCCTGACTGGAGAGAATCAAAAGTTAGTTGTTATCTGGTTGAAATCCAGGCTTGGTAGAAAATTGTTGAGGATATATGAAGTTGACTGTTATCCGGTAGTATTCCAAGCTTCACGGTGACTTAATGGGGAAAAGATTAAATTAACTGTTATCTGGTCGGATTCCAGGCTTCGCAGTAACTTACTGAATTTGATTGTTATCTGGTCAGATTCCAGGCTTCATAACAAATTCTTGAAAGGATGAAATTGAATTGATATCTGTTCGGGTCTAGGCTTCACAATAACTTACTGAAGTTAACTGTTATCTTGTCGGTTTCCAAGCTTTGCAGTAACTTACTTGAAAGGATGAAGTTGAACCGATATCTGGTCGGGTTCAAGCTTCATAACAAATTACTGAAGTTAATTGTTATCTGGTCGATTTCCAGGCTTCACAACAACTTACTGAAGTTAACTATTATCTGGTCGATTTCCAGGCTTCACAGTAACTTAATGAATTTGATTGTTATCTGGTCGAATTACAGGCTTCATAACAAATTCCTGAGAGAATAAAGTCAATTGTTATCTGGTCGAATTCCAGGCTTCACAACAACTTACTGAAGTTAACTGTTATCTGGTCAGTTTCCATGCTTCGCAGTAACTTACTAAATTTAATTGTTATCTGGTCGGATTCCAGGTTTTACAACAAATTTCTGAGAGAAAGAAGTTAATTGTTATCTGGTCGAATTTCAGGCTTCACAACCACTTATTGAAGTTAACTATTATCTGGTCGGTTTCCAGGCTTCACAGTAACTTACTAAATTTGATTGTTATCTGGTCGAATTCCAGGCTTCATAATAAATTATGAAGTTAATGGTTATCTGGTCGGTTTCCAGGCTTCGCAGTAACTTAAATTTGATTGTTATCTGGTCGGATTCCAGGATTCATAACAAATTCCTGACAAAATGAAGTCAATTGTTATCTGGTCGAATTCTAGGCTTCACAACAACTTACTGAAGTTAACTGTTATCTGGTCAGTTTCCAGGCTTCGCAGTAACTTGCAGGGGATTGTAGAGCAGTCTACTGGGGAAGAGGAGTTGTGGTCCCTTGATTTGTAGCAATCAGAGAGGAAAACTCAAGCTAAGGAATTTGTAGTTTGTTGGGAAAATAAACCCTGTCGCCAGTCTGTTGGAGAGGTGTCTTCTTTTGGCAGAAATCCTCGAGGATTCTTGAGGTCGACTCAGTTGGGGAGAAGTTTTTGGAGATTGAAACCCTGGATGAGGGCCATCCTATGAATAAGATTTTGGGGGAGATTTGTCCATGCCCCTGGTAGCAGGTGTTGCCACACTGCCAGAAGATGTTTGTTTGATCGTACATGATTTGTTGTTGGAACTCGTGTCCAATGCCCCAAGTTATTTAGATGGAGACCTGTCCCTCGTATATTCAGCATTTCTTGAGAGATTTCGTGGAATCTTGATTGAACTGCCCCAGGTGTGTTGGATAGTGACACATCATGCCCAGTTTCTTATAGGAGATCTGTTATTGGAAGCGTTTTCCCACTTGAAGTGATTTTGTTTATTGAGAGGGTTTTTGTTCACTGGATATTCGTCGTGCGAATTTTTCCGCTGTCAAACAAATAGCCATATGAAAACAGTGATATTCAAATAATTCAAAGTTTATGCTTGTCTTTGAAGTTTTGAAAATGTATTTTAGTAGATAAAAGAATTTTTGTAAGAAAATTCAACTCAAGATTTAGAGTAAAGCCTTACAGGAGTCAGGATACCTTTTGTAACAGTATGCTTTCGAATTAACCCATGCTTCAATTAGGAATTTTGAAGGGTTTTAACGTGGCTTGGTTCACAGTTTAAGAAAAAAAGGATAAAGGCTCAAATTTTATTTGTACTCACCCGTTCTTCGTGATGTTCTTCAGTCCTAAACTCAGTTAATTGTACGTTCGAACTCCAATGACGTTTTGGTGATGGTTCAGACAAGTTTAGTTTATCGGAAGGCAATCATTTTTTGCAACATTTTTCATGTTATTGAGGATTTGCAGTGACCTCTTTTTTTTTATTATCCCTGATTTTTTCCTGACTGTTCCTGTTTTGAGATTACAGTTAGCGAGATGCCCCGATTTTTCTTACGTCTCCTTTGTAGGTTTTGACTTAGTGGGCTTTTCTTTTGAGAGATAATGACTTCCTATTTGATAGGGAACCATCACCATATTTTGGTTCAGAAGGAATGTTTTTGATGTCGTTCGTTGTATACAAAGTGAAAGTTTGCGACTGGACGCGCATTTGAATTAACAGAGAGACTACCCTGCCCCAGGTTTTGATTATAGGTTTCAAATTGTGTAAAAAAGGAAACTCCTACTTCTTTGGCTCAAAGGGGTTGACTATGGATTATCCTCCTTATAACTCAAGTGTTTATAAATTGAAAGAACGCTTGTACATCGTCAGCAGGGTCTGTCTAAAAGCATATTGTATGAGATTAAGGCATTGTATTCGTCATCCTCCCTCTAAAGGCTTGCAACTTTTAAAACAAGATTTGGATATCACCAACAAGAAGTAAAGAACAGTTTATGTATAATGAAAACTAATGAATTAATTCAAGACAAACATATGTAATGCATTGATGAAATAACAAAGTTTTGACATAAATAAATGTTTGAACAATCAAAAGAAAATTACAACTTGAAATTTCAAATGAACAAAAGCCTCCTTGTCTGAACTTGTCACTTCAGGTGGTGTGTACTTGAGGGACGACAGAAAAATTCAATTTGACCATCTTGTGTGAACTCCAATGCTCCTTCATCGATCAGGTCTTGAAATTTATATTTCAGAATCCAACAACTATCAATATCATGCCTAGATTGTTGGAGTGATACACACACCTTTTATTGGGATGGTAGCTAGGAGCAGCAGTATTAGGATTCCGAGGAGGATCTTTCAATGTGATCAAATTTAAATTCAAATGTGCTGTAAGACTTACGACATCGGCATGTTGAGTTTGGTATATTGCCTATTGGATGTATCTTGCTTACGTCGATTACCCCGTTGTTGTTGGAGAGGTTGTTGTTGGGCTCGTGATGTAGTAGAAAACTGGAAAGGTCTACTCTCTGCCAAGCCAACCTCTTGTCTTTTCAAGGACTAATCAATGACTTAATCCTCAGTCTTGACTGCTTGTTTCATATGGTTGCATCCATTTTGATGAAGCTTGTTGACGAGGGCCCTCAGCTCTTCTTGTCCCCGAGCTAAGTTTTAGATGAGAGCCATTTGTCCTAACATCTGGATTTTCATTGTTGCTATCGCCGCTTGCAATTGTCTTATCTGACTTTCCTTGTAGCCTTCAGGATCGTCATTGGTCATGCTCTAAATGAGTAGTGTTTTCAACTCTTCTTGCCCCTTGGATAGGTTCAAGAACATCTCTTGTAGTTGAGAATTTTGAGTCTGGATGTCTTTGATAGTCTGTTCTAGAGCCATCTCTACTGAAATAAACATTAAGAAGATAAGGAAACCTGTATGGGAGAAACCTGTCATGATATGATTCATGGTATGTGGATGCAATGTTTTCAAGGATCTCGCGGGGTAAACACAAGAAGATGTTTAGAAGTTGAATTTTGATCCACGACTTTGATTGGAGAACTTCGTATCGGCGGATGTCCTTCCACTAGAATCAAGCTCACCATGTCAAGTGGGTCATAGCCCTTGACTCAAGTTACCGTGCTTTGGTCTTGACGGTGTTTGATTAGATAATGAATCCTTTTGCCCCTTGATAGGCATCTGGTTCAACATGACCCTGCATCATAGGCCCTTTGATATCCTTGAAATGGTTATTGAAAATGATATGGTATGATGTTATGATGTTATATACAAGCACGCAAATTATTATGTACAAATAATCATATACACACAAAGTAGACAAGTCCTTAGGTTTAGGCTTGCATGGAGTTTGTAGGTAAGTACCCTCTTGAAGTTTAGTTAGCTCAACCTGTCCTAGAAAGCGATCGGGTTCTACGGGATCTCAATATCACTAACATTTCTCTTAGGCATTGTCTCAGCACAATAAATCTTTTCTTGCGGTCGAGATATCCCAAAAGTCCAATCTCAATGAGTGTAGTATCAGGTATCAACCAATTTTCAGCTTTCCACCGAAACCGATTATCTCACTACTTCCTAATGGCCAAGTTGTTCAATTAAGGTTCTAAGGTCAGTTAGTGCTTCATGACGCTGCTCAGCGGCCCTGTATTCTACTCGATTCAACACAAGGGATACCGATACCAAGAAATGTGTCACACTAACGTAGCCATTACTTTAACCATATTGGTCTACGCTGTACATTTTCCACAATCTATTGCTACTTGCGTAAAAGGTCCCCCAGATCCGGGTAGAGGATAAAAAACAAGCCCAAAACAAGGAACCATAATGTAAAGCAAGCAAATAAAACAAGGAAAGCAAGTAAAGGTGATCTAGCCCTAAGGTAAACCCACTTTTAAGTATAGTCCCCAGCAGAGTCACCATTTCTGTAACACGGTGGAAGAACCGAATTGGGATGTTTTGCATTTGAAAAGGGAAGGTGTTAGCACCTTTTTCATCCATAGTTATCTACGGGCTCTTAGTTGCTTGCTAGATCACTTTATTTTGTTTGAAAATGTGCTTGCGGTGTGGGTTTTGAAAGTATTTTGAAAACGTGCCTTTGTAACAATTCTCGTCTCTATAAGAACGCATAAAAAGTGTTGTTTGGAAAATAGTTCAAATAAGTGTTTGTTTTTTAAGTTGATTTTGAAAAGGTGTCTTTGTAATGATTCTCGTCTCTATAAGAACGCATAAAAAGTGTTGTCTTTTGAAAATGTTTCAAAATGAAAGTGTTGGTGTATAAAATGTTTTTGTTGTGAGCAACCGAGCAACTAGGAGAAACCTACCTACTCAAGGGTCTTTAGTGTTCTTTTCCTCCTCCTTTAGATGTTGCTATCTTACCATTGATTTGGTAAGAAGCTCCATCATTGGATGTGAAGGGATGGGTGTGGGTCATCGTATAGTCATGATAGAAATGTTGTGAGATATCTTAGCATTTCTTTTGAGGGACTAAGATCATTTGTAAGGAAACATTTGAAGCGTCATCGAGGGACTATGATCTTGTATTTTGATTGTTATTGCTAAGACATATCGCATGTATAACATGACCATTTTTCATAAGGCAACAAGTGGAATTGCCCTAGGGGTGCATGTGTGAATAGTGTGTTTGATTTGCATGCATTTAGTCTTTGATTAGGGGTTATCTACTTGTTGTTTTTATCTTGCCATACATTCCCTATTTTACTAACAAGCATACAAAAGTAATAAAATGCAGAAAGATAAAATCCTACACTATTAAAACCATATTGAAGTGCATGAAAATATAAAGGCAAAAATGAAATAAAAGCAAGAAAAATGAAGGTCTTTTGATTGAGGTAGAAGACCCTTCGATTCTGCACTTTTTGGCTTCCTTCGATTTGGCCTGAAAGGGGTGAAGGCGTGGCTTTCGACTGAGGCCTAGGGGTCAGCATGTTATGCCTTTTGATTGGGGCCTAGAAGTCAGCATGTTGTGCCTTTCGACTGGGCTTGGAACTAGCACAAGATGCAATCTGCCTTTTTGCCTCCTTCGACTGGGAGTTGAAAGTAGTGATGGAGTTCCTTTCGACTGGACATGGAATCTGTGTAGGCATGCTTTTCATCTGGTCCTGGAAGTCAGCATGGTGTGCCTTCTGGTTGCCTCTTTCGTTTGACCTGGAGGTTAGTGTGGAAGCCAGAGGCTTCGTTTCCTACTTCCTGTTTCCTATTTCTTTCGTTTGAACTCTTAAATAGCAACATGGCCTAAGTCCATGCTAGCATTGTCTTACAACCAGTTTAATACTTAATGCATGTTTAGGTAAATAAGAAGCAAAACGAAAGGGTTATCTCTGAAAACATATTAAAAGGGTGGAAACGAAAAGAACAATGGTATATACATGCTTGAAATGAAAGAAAAGCTTATTCACATGTTATAGAAGAAACGAAAAGCTCAAGGTTTGGGACAACTTGCCTTGCTGGAGGCTGGAGGGTGTGCTGGACCTTGAAGTGTTTTCCTTGAATGCTTCTGGATTCAAAGGAAGGAACCAGAGGTTAGGCCTTTGATGGTGGATTCGTATGAGGAGAACAAGCCTGAGGTTCTTACTGTTGTATTCGAAGGGGAACAAGGTACAAAGACGTTTCAGATTTGAAGAGGACAAGTGTTTGGATTTTGGGTTTGTGTTTGACAGGTGTTTAAGTGTTTGAGAGCTTTATTGTGTTTGAGAAAATTTTGGAGATTCGTTCCTCTGGCCAAAAAAGTCCTCTTTTGAGCTTTGAAATGCTTCTCTATTTATAGAGAAAAGAATCAACATGTTTGAAGTAACCAGGTTTGTATGATGACAAACCATGATTTGGTTAAAGGTGAAACAAGTCAGTCCCTTTTTGTTGTTCCCACGTTTCCAGTACAAGTGAGGGACTGCTGGAAGAATATTGGAATTATGCTTTTGACATTGCTTGTGTTCAGATAAAAATCAGGTTGGAAGCTGCTTAAAAAGTACTCTCTATGAAAAAAAGTACGTAGCCTTTGCTATTTTAACCAAGAATAATATTATCCAGTAGACAAAGCTTCGAATCTTTTTGTAAGTCTCTGATTATGTAAAGATTTGGAAGCAACATAGCCTAACAAGTGAGATTTATAGGATAAGGCTATGAGATTTGCTCCAAGTTCTTCAAACAATCTTGCTTCTAATGGTCCAGAGTTGGGTTCAAAATATGCTGATTCGAAGGGAATCGAAACTTTATATGCAGGTGGCTCTTGTCTAATCGAAGACTTGCCTACCAGAGGTTCTAAATGCTCAAATGAAGCTTGCAACAAAGGGGGGCCACATACCCAAACAAAAGAGGTATGCAAGAAGCAAAAATGCCCAGATGAAATAGGCATTCAGAAGGTAAATTGTGCAATCAAAGGATGCCAAAAGGTGCAATCGAGGGATACCATCATGAGGCTTTTTGCCTTGGAATCGAAGGAGGCTACGGGAGGCCATTACTTTGTAACTTCAAGCAAACAAGCAAGAGGCCTTTGCTCAAACGAAAGCTTGCATGAAGAGGTAATTCCCTGTCGAAGCCGGCATGCAGGAGGTCACTGCTTTGTGACTCAAGGAAAACATGTATGGGGTCTGTGATACGGTGGGATAACTGACTTGAGGTTTTGCGTTTGTGTTCGCAAATGTTTCGGTTTAGCAAGAGTCGCCACCGACTCTTTATTTTATCCAAAGGAAAGGTCAAAAAGCACAGGAAAGACCTTTGAGATATTTTCTTGGGTTCGGGGGGTAGATTATGAAAAGGAAAGGTGCAAGCACCCTTTTCATCCATGGTTATCCATGGGCTCTTAGTTACTTGTTTAGATCACTTGCTTTTGCTTTTCAATTGTTTGAAATGGTGCTTTGTGTGTGGTTTTGAAAATGTTTTGAAAAGAGGCCTTTTATCTAGGCAACCTTTATAATGATTCTTGTTTGAATGTATACAAATGTGTTTGTCTTTTGAAAAGATATTTCAATGTTTGATTGTTTGAAAGTTTTTTTTTGGGAAATGTTTTGAAATTGTGTTGTGAGGTGTGTTTGAAAATAGCAAGGATGTTTTTTGCAAGTTTTGATCAAGTAACTAAGAGTTGTCTACCCTATCTACTCAAGAGTCTTTCCTACACATTTTTAACCCTTTTGACAGTGTTGTTTTACCATTGCATTTGGTAAACAACCTTGTATTTGGATGTTAAACGGGACAGGCGCGGGTCATCGTATTGACCATGATAGCAATTGTGCTAAGTATCTTTAGCAAATTTTTGAGGGACTAGATCATTTTTTTTATAGGCAACCAAGATAGTGTCATCGAGGGACTATGATCTTTTGTTTTGTTTTTGTTTTGCCAAAGTACTCAACATACATAACATGGTCATTTTAAAGGCAACAAGTGGATGAAACCCTAGGGGTGCACGTGTGCATTGTGTTTGTCATTTTCATGCATTTAGGTCTTGTATTAGGTCAAACTATTTGTTTTGATTTTGGAATATTGCATACAAACTCTAATCTCTATCATGGCATATTTGAAAGCATAAAGTGCGTAAAATAAATCTACACTATTATAACATTTGATATGGGAAGGGGGGATACAATTTTTACTATTACATCCAAATTGAATTTCTTTGCTTCGAAAGATAAATAAACAAAATTTAAATAAGCAATAAAATATAAATATGCAAAATATTATGAATGTGCACAAATGTTTTTATTTATTTTTATATGTAAAAATATAATATTTAATGTATTAAAAAGAAAGAAAATAAAAAAGTTATTTTTTGTTAAGGGAAAAACCCTAAATTTTGTTATAAGAAAATATATTTATTATTTATTTATGTACAATAAAAAATAAAAATATATACAAGTGTCAAAAATAAAAATGTACTAGAAAAATATTATTTTTAATAATGGTGGAAACCCTAGCTTTTTTTGTTTTAAGATAAATATATATTATATTAATTATTTTATGTACAAGAAAATAAATATAAATATATAAAAATATTTAGAAAATAATAATATATGGGAAAATATTACTTAAATATATAAATACTAAAAAAATAATATAATATTTCTATGTATTATTTACAAATTTTTATTTGAGAAAATAAATAGTATATCTAATAAACTAAATATTGTGTCAAAATAAAATAAAATAAAAAATAAAAAAAATATGAAAATTTAAGGAAAATATTTTTAGTAATTTTTTATATTTGGAAAAAATAAAATAAAGTCAGAAATAAAAAAGAAATGAAAATATAAAACAAATGGGTCAGGGGGTGCAGTTAGCAAGGCAGGGGGTGTCAAAAGTGAGCCAAGCCAAAGCCCAGCCCACTGAACTTCATCTTCAACCTTTGAAACTCAGAAAACGCGCGCCCTGTACAAAATGTCCAGATCCTGCATACGTGCTCTAAAGTAAAAGCTCATAACACCAAAGTCATAGCATTTTTCAAGACGATTCCAACCATATAAGAAACTTAATCTAACTCTCAAAGACCAGAGAGAATTTCTCTGGCCTTAATTTCTAACCTAATTTTTTCAGGAAGTTTATGAATCAAATTCTCTTAACACGATTAACTTAAATGAAATCTAAGTAGATGTACAACTTCAGGGCTATGAGTATTACATTTTTTATTCACAAACCTAAGCCTAATGATTCCTAAATAGAGAGATAGGAAGTTGACAAAAACCTGTTTCAGTTGAACTCGTGTATGGAAATGTGGAGCTTTTTAGTGAGACCTGAGGTGCTTGGGAGCTTGCCTGAACTTCCTCTGATCTTCTCCAATGCTTAGTTTGCTTTGGATTTGCTTGAACAAGCTTGTAGAACTCAACCTGCACAAGCTGAAAACAAAAATGGTGAAGCTTGTAAATGGAGTTACAGTCAGTGGCCAATGATTGGGATAGCTTGGATAGGTTCTATGGCATGTATTGGAACAAGTTTGGGGCAAAACGCACAAGTAACTTGTGAGATGGAAGTGAAACTGTAGGGAGTGCCCTGTTTTGCAAGAGGAAGGTGATTCTGTGTTTTGGAAGGCTAGAGGGATGAATGGCTCGTGTTTCTGGCTCAAGGCAATGTGCAAAACCTGTCTCAAATGCTTGCAAGAGTTGGTTATAACAGATATGCAAGTTGTTGTAATTTTGGCAAGTTTCTTGTATTTTAAGCAAAAGTATCAAGTGGTACAAGACAGGCCTGTACAGGCTATCTCTCAGCTTGCACTTTGTGATCTTGGCCCCTCAAGTTTTTGGATATTTTTTTCTGTCCAAGATTTGGTTCAAGGCTCAAGGATGCAATTTGACATAAAGCAAAATTTGACAAAAATGGCAATGTTGCCTTTTTGCTATTTTTGGATTAATCTCTTGTGTAATCCTCCCATGATCAGAACAAAGCCTCAAACCAATGGATTTGCATTTAATTATTGAGTATGAAAGGGTTTAGGGACCTGTAATTAAGTACAAACAATGCTGGATGGAAGTTGCAACTTGTACCAACATGAAAATGCCATGGATCAAAAGTGAGTTTTTGCCAAATTCAAACCTTCGATTCTCCCTAACCACAAATGATTTTGGAGAGTTCTTGGACATTTTGGAAAGATTTTAACATGATCTACAATCCATATTTGAAATGAATTTTGATATTCCAAGTGGAACTAGGTGAAACATTGCCATGAAAATAGGTCAAAATCCTGCCTAAACTAGGGCAAAATTTCACTAAGTTAAAAGTTCCATGGACCCTTGTTCCAAAAATCATAACTTGAGATCCAAGCTTCTTTTGGGAAAACTTTGTGAATAAAAGTTGTAGACTTTGTGGAGGAATACAACTTTCATGTTGGAAGTTTTGTTTGAATCCAATTTCATCATGGTGAAAATGTTGGGCAAAGTTGGGAAAAAATAAGAAAATTTCATAACTTAGAAAAATTCTAAGTTATGAAAATTTTCAATCTTAAACCCTAATTTGAAAAATTAGGTTTCTTGATGAACAAGTTTCTTGTTTTGACACATCTTGATGAAAAATGACCCTTGGCACTTGCTTTTGACCAAAAAGTCAAAGTTTGACTTTTCAGTGTATAGTCAAATTTTGATCAATTGACTGAAAAATTCATCTATCAATCCAATGCATTTGAGATCTTTTGAACCTTGTGAATAGATCAATATGATGCCATTGAGTCCTTGAATCCATGCTTGAACCCAATTTGCCATTGGCTAGGTGAAAAATCAGAAATTGCCCTTGTGCAGTCAAAACCCTAAAAATGACCATTTTGCCCTATTGATGATCTGATCAAATTTCTTGAGGAGTTATGGTCCAAACTTGATCAAATGGTTCATATGAGCCTATAATGTTGATGTGGATCAAAAATTTGGAGGTTTGACTATAAATTAGCCACATTTGACTTTTTCCCCAATACAACTGATTTCTAGGTCAATTGTCCAATTGATTGGGCAAAAATTTGATTCAAAGCTTGAAACTTGGTAGAGGGAATATTATAAGTCCAACATGAAGTATGAAAGTCACTTTGAGCATTAGAAGTCCAAAATTCCTGGTGCAAACTCAAATCCTAATTTAGGTCATCAGTGCAAGGAATAGTCTTGAGCAGTGCAAAACCCTAATTTGGTCTTGAGTCCAAAGAGTCTTGTGAGGAGAGATCTTGATAAAATGAGAGGGAAAATTTTGGGGTACAACAGGGTCAATGGTGTAATCAAATGACACTTTTCAGAAGGTTATTTCCTTCTGAATCAAAGGAAGCTTTTAGAAGATTATTGACTTTCTGAATCGAAGAAAAGCAAAAGGAGGCCTTTACTTCCTGAATCGAAGGACGTTGTTTCAATGGGAAACATAACTCAGTCAAAGCTTGTATGAAGATCATTTCCTTCTGAATCGAAGGAAGCTTTAAGGAAGTCATAGTCCAATCAAAGCAGTCTTGAAAGAGACTAAGGTTCAAACGAAACAAGGGAAATCTAAGAAGGCCTGAAGGAGACCAAAGTCCAACCGAAGCCTTGTGAATCAAAGTGGATTTGTAGGGGACCAAAAATCCAATCGAAGCAAGGGAAATCGAAGAAAACTTATTTTTCTCCAATTTTGTTGAAAATATTATTTTTATATGTTTTTCCCTTTTTAATAGTTTCCTTCAATTGCACTTGTGCAAGCTTGAACTTTGAGAATACTTGTAAGAAATGCCTTGAGAACTTTGGGGTACAACAATAATATAAAACAAATGATTCTTCAGGATTAGGTAATATCAAAATAGGAGTTGTCGTTAATCTCTTCTTCAACTCAACAAAACTTTCTTTGCATTGGATGTCCCATATAAATGCTTTGCCTTTACAAGTCAAATGAGATAGCGTAAGTTCTAACTTAGAAAAACCTTCGATAAACCTCCTATAATAGACAGAAAATCCCAAAAAGCTTCTGATCTCTCTAACTGACTTTGGAGTCTCCCACTGTAATATTGCGGCTACCTTGGACGGGTCTACCGTGATTCCACCACCTGAAATAACATGACCAAGGAAGCTGACTTTCTTTAACTAAAACTCACACTTAGATAACTTTGCATATAACTTCTTTTCCTTTAACATTTGCAGCACAATGCACAAATGCTCAGCATGTTCTTCTTCTGATTTGGAATATATTAAGACATCTTCGATGAATACTAGAACAAACCGGTCTAAATAAGTAAGAAAGACACGATTCATATACTCCATAAACACACTTGGTGCGTTAGTGACACCAAAAGCCATCACTGAATATTCATAGTGTCTATATCGACTTCGGAAAGCTGTCTTCTGAATATCCTCACCCTTTATTCGAATTTGGTGATATCTCGACCTCAAGTTAATCATGCTAAACACGCATGCATCTACCAATTAATCCATCAAATCATCTATCCTCGGAAGTGGATACTTGTTTTTTATCGTCAATTTGTTCAATTGTCGGTAGTCCACACAGAGTCTCATACTACTATCCTTCTTTTTCACCAGCAACACCGGAGCTCCCCAAGGTGATACACTTGGTCTAATAAATTTGTTTTCAAGAAATTCTTCCAGTTGTTTCTTCAATTCTGCTAATTCAAATGCTGACATTCGATAGGGTGCCATAGAAACAGGTTTGGTACCCTTAACAAGATCAATAGAAAATTCCACTTCCCTTTCTGGCGGCACGTCTGTAATGTCATCTGGGAAAACTTCTGGAAATTCACAAACTACTTGCAACTTATATATAGAAGCTTGATTCTCAACAGATAAGGACTCCATTAATGAAAACACCAGAGCTTCATCTTGCATCAATTCCTTCAACTATCTAGCAGATAACAATCCCGTTTCCTCTTCCTCATCAGGAGTAGAAAACCGCACATGTTTGTTGTAACAGTTAATATGAACATGATTATATTCCAACCAGTTCATACCTAAAATTACATCCAGACCACTCAGCGGTAAACAAACTAGATCAATAAATAAGTCTTTGTTATAGATGGATAAAGGACACTTCAAGCATACTAGAGAAGTAGTCACTGATCCCTTAGCTGGATTTTCGATAACCATTTCTCCATTCATAGAGGATAACTTGAGACCAAACTTTTTAACATAATCAGCAATAATAAAATAATGTGTAGCACCAGTATCAATAATAGTAATTAAACGAGTACTATTAATGAAGCAAATACCTTTAATCAAACGGTTTCCACTAGATGTCTGAGTCCCAGCTAAACTAAAAACTTTCCCACCATTTTGAGATTTCTTCGGTTTCTGGAACTGAGTACTGATGTGTACCTCCTCACCACAATTGAAACATATCACTGTCTTGTGTCTATAGTCAGCTACCTCATGCCCAGCCTTACCATAAGGAAAACACCTTTTCACTTCTCTAGTACATGCATTACTTCGGTGACCTGGCTTCCCACATCTGTAACACACAACGTCAGTAGGAGCACCTCCCTCACTGTTTCTTCCGCCATCAGTAACCCTCTATCCACCTTTGTCATTTGGAGCATTGTAAGGCTTCCCATGATTCTGCTATTGCCTGGCTCTTTTCTCAGTTACAATTTTGTAGTGAGCCTTACTGTCCTCCTCATAAATTCTGCAGTAATTCACCAAATCCAAAAATTTACGGATTTGTCGATACCTAATTGCTTTCTTGATCTCAGAATGTAAGCCATTCTCAAACTTGAATCACTTAGAAAATTCAGTTGTCTCCTCCGTGTAGTGAGGATAAAAGTTTGCCAACTCCATAAATTTGGCAACAAAATCAGTTACCGTTAAATCCCCTTGTTTTAGTTTCAGATATTCAATCTCCTTCTTCCCACGGACATCCTCTGGGAAATACTTTACCAGGAATTCCCTACGAAACAAATACCAAGTAGTAGCCTCACCTATGTCTTCCAGTCTCTGGCGAGTAGCAAGCCACTAGTCATCAGCCTCTTTTGCCAACATATGCATACCAAAACACACTTTTTGTGCATCAGAACAGTCCATGAATCAAAGGATCCTTTCAATATCCTTGAGCCACTCCTGCGCTCCTTCAGGATCATGCTTCCATTTGAACGTAGGTGGATGGTTCCTTTGGAAAGTTTCCAAAGCACGAGCCCCATCGTTCCCACGACTATTAGGCTGATTCTGCATTGCCTGAGCCAAAGCCTACAATGTATTAGAAGGTGCACCATTGCCTCTTCCAAAAATTACTCTGCTTCACATCACAACATCAAACAATGGTTAGATAGAAAAACATCAATAGTATTCCACTATCACACTACACTAACGACTCAACAACCTGGCCGGATGGACTGACCTTCTCCGATACCAATTGTAACACCACACTTTCCCACATTAGCAATTACATTAACATATACCAGAGTACATAAGCAGCATGTCACTTACTTCAAATATTCATAAAGTTTAAAGTCACTTTATTACTTCTTTTATTCGAACATAATCAATTCGGCAGCAGAATAATAAAATTAATTTAATTCCATGTCATTACAACTTCAACAACAAATAAAACTCCATAAATATGTGGTCCAACATAAGTCAAATGAAAGATACATAACAAATGAAATAAAACAAAACATAACAAAGATTATCAATTCTTGTGTTACATATCAGAGCAACTCCTAGGACTCGATCAGGTAACACTCACTCTAAGAACTACTCGGGTACCTGATTATCTGTACTCCCAAGGGATTATAGACACAATAACACAAAAGAGGTGAGAATTTCATTTAATAAATATATGGTGAATATCACATGCTAAGGAGTAGTAATCACACAATCCACAAATCATACATTACTTTGCAACCTAACACATCATTCACGTAATGCAACATCAACTCGAATTAATCAAATGCAATGAGACCGACATCAACTCAATGCATGTGGTACCATCAGGGCATAAGCCCTCGTCACATATGCCAATTTGGGCAATAACAAGGCATAAGCCCTCATCACAACCCCATTGCAGGCCAATAATAGGGCATCAGCCCTCACCAATGATATGAATGCAACATTAACATGCAACAACATAAATTACACAATCACAAGGCATGAGCCTTCAACAATGTTGTAATTTAGGCCATCCATATCATCCTCATCATAATCATCAACATTGCCTCATAATGGAATCATAAGCAAAACAGCATTATAAGAAACAACTCACTGTTTCGGTGTAACAAGGGGAAACTATTCCTATCCTAATTTAGGTACTAGAATTATAATCCTTATCAATCATTTTTATTCTTCAAATCATAGTTCATGGTGTTAGCTACCTACTACTTCGAACGAAACATCAATCGGATTCCTAAAACTAAAGTTATGATCGATTCAAGAAAGTCCAAAACAACGTTCAGCTACTACCATCCATCGCCTGAGGAAGCCCTATGTCGCCCTGTGACGCTTCCTTCATATCACTCTTCACCCAACGATGCTAAGCGTGACACGCTCCAGTAGCTCGTCCAAAAATCTGCCTCCTATTCGCCTCCACCTTCACCCAGCGAAGCACCGTCGCCCGACGAAGCTCCCTATATTGCCCGATGATACTCTGCAAACAAGGTTTTCCTGTTTGCGATTCTACACTAAACCAGACCAATTTTCCCGCAATATTTTCATATTATGGGTCCTAAAAAGTCATCTAAACATATAGTTTCACTATCTATCAATTCATCATAATGCAATACTTTTTGTACACCAATTACGAGTCCTTTTTCATCATCAAATCCTCTAATCCTAATTTCTATTACTCATAGGTTTTAGGTTGAGGTCTCATGGCATCATCATCAAAACAACAGAATTTCCTAACAACAAACACAATCATAATATCATAATCCACGCCCAATCAAATACAACATCATCATTAAATTCAACAAAGATCAATCATGCATCAAAATACAGCAAAAAACAACCTAAGAGGGAAAGGAACCATCACTACCCACTTGTAATACGGTGGGAGAACTGACTTTACTGGTTTTTCCGTTTTTATCTTAAATGTTGCGATTAGCAAGAGTCACCACCGACTTTTCTTTTATCCAACAAAGGAAAGGGTGAAAAGAATAGGAAAGACCTTTCGAGATTATTTTCTGAGTAAGGGAGGTAGGTTATGGAAAGGGAAGGTGTTAGCACCCTTTCCATCCCTAGTTATCTACGGGCTCTTAGTTGCTAGTTCACTTTGAAATTTTTTTTTTGTGTAAGTGTATTTTGAATATATTTTGAAAAGATGCCTTAGTGCGGTGAACTTCGTAATGTTTCTCATTTTGGCGAGAACGTATACAAAGTGTTTTTTTTTGTCTTTGAAAATATTTAGAAAAGAGTTTGTGTATGTGTGAAAAAAATTGTTTTTTGATTGTTTTTATGAGCAAGCACACTAGGAGCTATCTACCTACTCGAAAGGTTTGTTCTTTTCCTCTTTTCCTTTAGACAATGCTATCCTACTATTAGTGAGTAGGTAGCCATATCGTTGGATTTTTTTGAGGGACGGGCGAGGTTCATCGTACAGTCACGAAAGCAACTCATAAGATACTTTTGTAATTACTCTAAGGTTTTAAGATCATATGCCGAGGCAACATCGAAAGGGTCATCAAGGGACTTATAATCTCAAAACCAAAGGGTTACCACTAAAATCTCCTACGTTCGAGAGACATGACTATTTTATTTCGAAGGCAGCAAGTGGAGGTACTCTAGAGGTACGCGTGTGCGAGTGTGTTGTGTTTCAGTTATTTATCTTCGAATGTTAATTTAGCTAGTGTTTGTTATTTAAGTATTTTTATTAAAGCCTATTAACATACATATAACAGTTAATATCAGTGCAAAAGTAAAATGTGGAATTTAAAAGCTACACTATTACATGACTTCGGGGACGGGGAATTACAAACCAAAACGGGGAAATAAAAGTAAACTCCTAAACTCACAGCTATTACATCCTTTTGAAGTTACATCAATATGAAAGAACAAAAATGCGAAATTTAAAATAAGCGCGCGAATATGGAAAGAGAAGTAAAAATCCTAAAACTCCTAAACACATAGAATATTTTTGTTGTTTTTATTAAGAAAATACTTAAATTAAATTAGAAAAGAAAAACTAAATCTAATATTAATTAATTAAATAAAATAAAATGGTTATTAATTAAAAAATTAATTCTAGTCAATAAAAGAAAACTAATTATAATATTTTTGGCATTTTATTTGAGAAAAAGATTTGAAGTAATTAAACCTAGTTCTAATCGATTTTAAATTAATTGAAATAAGTCAAAATAATTAAATTAATTAATTTGCAAAAATTAAATTAATTAAAAGAAATCTAAGTCTATCATTTTGTTATTTCTTTGATTTTTTTTATGAATAAAATAAGATTAGTTTTAAAAGTATATAAAAAGAAAACAATTAAATAAAAAAACAAAATTGCAATGGGCCTGGTGTGTGAAGCAGAATGGGGTGCAAATTTTAAATTACCAGGCCTCAATTAATAGACCCAGGCGTGGCAATCAGGAAATAGAGGGGTGTGAATTGAAGTCCCTAAACCCATCAATGTAAGGCCCAAGCGCTTCAATAATCTGCAAAAAAAGAACAAATGTTGAAACAAAATTGCAAAACCTGGGATCAAACCCAGGTCTTGGGGAGGGAGTGCCTTACATGTGCGTTGCTTTTCACTGGGCCAGATCATTCATTTTTTAGATCAAATATAAACAAATACATATATTACAAAAAAAACTTAGCTATACTCCAAAGCAAAACGCGTGCGCAGATGAATTCAAACGGACCAATCAGAATATGGCTTTTTGCCATGTAAGCGTTGATCAGAGTCAATGAATCTCAGTGGTGCCAGAGTCAAACTCCGGTCACCTTCTTCGGTTTCTCAATATTGGATCTGCAAAAATAGGTGAAATCAAATCTCCAAATTCAAGCTACCCCCCCCCAGAATTCGCATGCTTCGAGTCCAACCATGATACTGACTTGGTCTGAAATGGCCTGTATTACCCAGCTCGATGCTTGACCATTTTGAAACCCTAACAATGGAAACCTGCATTCTAAGCCTCTAACCCTTCATGTAATACGTTAGAATGATTCAACATGATAATATGAACACGAGTATGTGCTTGGATTTCATTTAAACTACATGTATTAAGAGATTCAAATGCAAGAATTTTTCCAAAATTTGAATGATTCGGTTTGCCGGTTTTAGGATGCTTCAAGCATGGATAAAGTTATATATGGCCTCCTGGGAGTCTCAGGAGCATGATGCAAGGCCTGGTTTAAATGGAGGAAGGCTGGAGGATGGAATTTGGAATTTGACAACTTTGTGATTTTTGTGGATTTTTGAGAGAGAGTTTCCTCAGGAAGTGTAGGCATGTCTTTTTCTTGCAATATCCTTCTGTATTTATAGAGGAGTGTGATGGTTGACAAACCTGGCAAGAATCAGCCATTAACCATGGTTTTGAATGCAAAATCACAATTTTGAAAATATGCCATTTTAGATGATTTTCTTGCCATTCTTGAAATGTAATGAACCTGGTCCTTTTTCCACATGCCTTGCACGAAATATTAGGCCCAATATTGACTCAAATCATCAGCCCATGTATCCAAACCCTTTATCTATTATTTTATGCAATTTATTTTGTGTTTAATTGAATAAAAACAAAAATAAATATGAATAAGATATAGAAAAATGCAAAGCAAGGTGGGAGTGAATTTAGGATTCCTTGGCATGGTCGTGGACATGTTTGAAGTTCAAAAAGTAGGCCCATTAGTCTAAAAATGCAATTTTGCTCAATGTGACTTCTTGCATTTTCATCAATTTTCCCAATTTGAACTGTTCATAAATTTCTCAATTTTCATATTTTAAAGATGATCTTGGACTTTTTTGAAAGCTCAAGATGTCCCCTACAATATCTCTTTTTTATCATTTTTGCATTTGGAGAGTTTATCTTGATGTAACTTGCCTTGACAAAAAATGTCTTTATGTTGACTTTCAAAAAGACCTGTAATGTATTGGCTCATATCTTTCCAATGATGCATATTTTGGATTTGAGAATAAAAAAAGTTGTATAGGATTGTATTCTCTTCAAAATGAGCTTTGGTTGGGGCAAAATGGATGAAGCATGTGAAAGTTATGTGTGGTCAAAGTTCAGTTGACTTTTCCTTGGAAACCCTAATTTAGAAAATCTTGACTTTTGATGATCTGAGGGCTTTCCTTGAGGAATCATAATAAATCCTTGATCAAATGATTAATATCACTTCAAAATGTTGATGTTGACCAAAAATCTTGAAGTTTGACTATATATTGACCACAATTGACTTTTGACCTAACATAGTTAATTTTCAGTCATCTGAGCAATTGTCTGAGCAAACTTGTGATGCAAGGCATGAAACTTAGCATGATCATTATTGAGGACATATTATCATCCATGGAAATCATTTTATGCCTTTTAAACCAAAACTTCTTTATTAAAAGTGAAACCCTAGTTGGAGATCCAATGTTTAGGAGGAGAGTTTGTCTAGTAAATTCTTGGTTAACCTTGAGCATTTGAGGATCTCTAGGAGTATACTTTGAATAAAATGAGAGGGAAAATTTTTGGGTACAACACCTCTCATGTAAAATCACCATTCATAGAATCCATTCACCCCCATTAGCTTGGTTTCCAAAGCTTGATTTCTTCAACAATGGTGGGAAATCCTTGACCTAGCCTTCTCTTACCTCTTTTCTTTTCTCGTTCTACGATTCGTTTTCTCGTGTTCTCTCTCTTTGTTTTTCTTATAACTAAAATAGACCCCTAATGTTTAATCTCAATTTTACCCTTCCTTCATTTAACTAATTATTTAATTATTAATATTATAAAATACTATTTTATTTATAATAATAAATAACAAATAATATAATAATAATACTAATATTGGGGTACAACACCTCTCATGTCAAATCACCATTTATAGAATCCATTCACCCCCTTACCTTGGTTTCCTAAGCTTGATTTCCTCAACAATGGTGGGAAATCCTTGACCTAGCCTTCTCTTGCCTCTTTTCTTTTCTCGTTCTACGATTTGTTTTCTCGTGTGCTCTCTCTCTCTCTCTCTCTCTCTCTCTCTCTCTCTCTCTCTCTCTCTCTCTCTCTCTCTCTCTCTCTCTCTCTCTCTCTCTCTCTCTCTCTCTCTCTCTCTCTCTCTCTCTCTCTCTCTCTCTCTCTCTCTCTCTCTCTCTCTCTCTCTCTCTCTCTCTCTGTGTGTGTGTGTGTGTGTGTGTGTGGTGTGTGTGTGTGTGTTTCTTATAACTCAAATAGACCCCTAATATTTAATCTCAATTTTACCCTTCCTTCATTTAACTAATTATTTAATTATTAATATTATAAAATACTATTTTATTTATAATAATTAATAACAAATAATAGAATAATAATACTAATAATAATTATAATAATAGTACCACACTAGTATTCTCCAATCACCCATCATCATCCAGACCTCTAATTTCCACAATCGATATCACACATACCAATTAAAACACATCAACACAAATAATCACATCACATCATCGAATTATTTGGAATAAAATAATCTTAAATAAATCGGGGTGTTACATCCATGATTTTGCTTAGCCGAGGGGAGTCGTTTCCTCTCGCGTAGCCATCAAGGGATTGAGTCTATGACTTACCCCCGATGAGCTCATCACCCTTTCAATTGACCTGTAGTGGAAGGGTCGATTAATGATATCGAATTTACTATTTTCCTCTGCTTTTCAGGTAAGATGGCTCAACCAGTCATAGAATTAGATGCCCAAGATAAGCTTTCTTATGATAAATTAGTGGCCTATCTTAAGAGTTTCTGCCCTGCCAAATGTGTGGATTCGAACAACAACTTCATTCTTGATGATTAGGGGGAGTATGTCTATGTTTCCCGACTGATAAATACGAAACTACTGCTCAAATGTTCTTCTGACGAAGAGTCTTTGAGACTCTTAGGTAGGAGGTGTGCCCATAATAAATATTTTGTCTGCTTTTGTTTCGTAGAATAATTATCATTTTTTGGATTGCAGGTCGAATGGCGACTTTCGAGGAACGTCTGCTCAAACTAAGGGGCAAGGTTGGCCTAAAGTTACCCAAAGGGCGCGCTGCTCAGATCCAGGAACAAGCCAAACTTGACGCTCATGTCAGAGGTTCCTCTTCTCCTCAAGGTGATCAACTTTATCCCCCTGAACAACCCACAAAGAGGAGGCACGAGGAAGTTCCCGAGTGTAAGATCTTTTCAGATAAAGGAAAAAAAATGTTGGAGAGTCCTTCGTACTTCTCCCTAGGTCTTCCTGAAGCGGAGAGGGAAGCCATCATGTCTACAGACAAGGAAACCCAGCGGAAGAATCTGCCCGAAGACATGGTTGTTGTAATGAGGGTTCTTGAGACTGCTTTGACCTTGAATGACATAGCGACGTGCTCCCGGGCTTCCCTTGCCAAAGTGAATTCCCGAATTGGAAAGCTAAAGGCGCATAATGAAAACTGAAGAACAATCTATTTGACCATCAGTCGAAATATGAGATCCAAGTCAGGCTCCTCATTGAGTTGAACGAGCTGAAACAGAAGATGGATGCCATGACCAAAGAGAATGAATGAATGGATTCCCGAGAAAAAGGATCTAGAGGGGATCACAATGCCTTCTAATGAGGAAATCGTCAAGGAGGAGGCCTTCAAACTAGGAAAGAGCTTATTGCTCGAATTCTCCAGCTCGAGCAGGATGTGGTGGACACCCTTGGGTATAACTTCAATACTGCTGTGAAGCATTAAAATTATCAATATCAGGGTCAAGCTTGTAACCAAAGGAATCGAGCCTTTTAACCAAGTGGTTGATGGGGTATCACTCATCCTCTCGACGATAATCTCGAGGAAGAGTTGGACGATGAAGAGGATGGGCACGAAGATTAGTTTTAGTTTTGGGCCTGCGTGACCGTGCATTTACTTAGCATACGTGCCAAAATTTTCTTTAATGCTTGGACAAGGGGCTTTGCCAAATTTTTGTATATCTGCTTTTAGTTTAGGTCTGCGTTTCCCTCTTTATGTAACATATGGATAACGTCGGCCTATGTGGTAGGCTTTTTTGAATGCTTTACTATGCATGTTTTATCCATAGTGTTTTTTGGCGTTGAACTTGTCATATTCATTCCATGTGTGGGAATTCTTACTCGACCTGTTTATTGATAGGCGACATTGTATGGAGATGTGTCGGGAATACAAATTTGGATTCCGTTGGGACGAGGCCAAGGACATGTTCGAGACCTTATTCTCGCGGTGTGAGCAGTCCCATCGCGAGTTGGGTGTTCTGTCTCTTTGGTAGAACAACGGCGGCGCTCAGTCGAGGTGTCCCCGTCAGGCTAAAATCTTGCTCGTCCAATGACCAAATAATCGCCTTTCATTTTGGGTTGGATGCAATGTTCGTACCTTAACATGCTTATGTGGTCAAGCAAGATCGGTCTATGTCGGAGAGATCAGATCGACTACCAAGCCCCAGATTTTGTTAGGGACTTAATTGTAATATTGTTTTAGCTTGTAACTATTCCAAGGTCGAGGTAGATGTTTCCCATCTAGGTGTTCTAGGTAATATGCTTCATTTCTCGTCTTATCATATACGCGGTAGGGGCCTTCCCAGTTGACGACCAACTTTCCTTCACGAGAATCCTTCTGGTTTCCTCTGCAGGACTAAATTGCTGACTTGGAACTCGCGTTTTATGACTTTGGTGTCATGTTACAGAGTTATTTGTTGTTTTAATTTGGCTTCACAAAGATATGCTCCCAATCGAATTTCTTTGACCAGGCCGAGCTCCTCCCTCAAGGCTTCTTCGTTTAGCTTCTCGTAGAAAGGGGATTCGGTTCACCTAGATGGCTCCCTAATTTCTACGGGGATGATTGCCTTAATACCGTACGTTAGTCAGAAAGGTGTCTCCCCGATAGTTGTTTGGGGTGTCATTTTTTAAGCCCATAGCCCGTTGTGGAGCTCTTCGACCCACCCCTTCTTCGCCTCGCCGAGTCTGCGCTTAAGTCCCTATAAGATGACCCTGTTTGCGAACTCCGCCTCCTCATTTGTTTAAGGGTGTTTGACATATGTAAAATGTTGTTTAGTTTCGAGCTTAGTGACAAAATTTATTATCAGTGAATTATGTCTCGTTGTAAGTGACAAGTGCTTGCGGTACACCAAATCGGGCAAGCACATTTCTTTTGTAGAAACAAAGAATATTGTGCGAAGTGATTTTGGCTAAGACTTCGGCCTCTATCCATTTAGTAATGTAATCAACTGCGACAATTAGGAATTTGTTCTGGTATGATCCTCGGGCGAAGGGGAAGAGGATGTCCATTCTCCACCAGACGAAAGACCACGGGGAAGACAATGTTTTGATCTCGTGTGAAGGTTCCATGTGCATATCCGCATGGAATTGGCATTTGTCGCACTTTTTGACGTGCTCCTTGGCATCCTGCTGCATCGTGGGCCATTAATATCCTGCTCTTAGCGCCTTTCATGCCAAGGACCTCGCGCCAGGGTGTTAGGCGTTGATACTTTCGTGGATTTTGGTTTCCTCGACACACTTTAGGAGCGGGATGGAGAATCCCCGTCTATACAGTTTCTGCTCGACCAAAATGTAAGAGAAAGCTCGACATTTTATCGTGTTTGCCTCTTTTTGGTCGAATGGTAGTTCCTCTTTGGCGAGGTAATTGAACATCGGTGTCATCTAATAGATACTGTCCCCAATGGTGTTTATATTGAGCAGCACAGTGGGTTTCTCGATGCTCGAGCAGGAAAGAGATTCTTGGATGACATATTTGTTTCCTTCCTTCTTCCTTGTGCTCGCAAGTTTCGAGAGTATGTCAGCTCGAGTGTTTTGTTCGCGGGGAACATGTTTAATTTTTGCATGGTTGAACCTTTTCATTTTTCTCTTACCAGGTCAAGTATTTGATGAGGCTATCATTCTTGGCCTGATACTCTCCCCGTACTTGCAACGCGACAAGTTGAGAGTCAGTGAATATTTTTACTTCCTGGGTGCCTAAATCCTTGACCAGCCTAAGCCCTGCGAGCAGCGCTTCATATTCAGCCTGATTGTTTGACGTTGGGAAAGATAAAATGAGGGAATGCTCGATTACGACACCCTCTTCGTTTTTGAGTAGGATGCCAACTCCGCTCCTTGTCAAACTGGATGCTTCATCTACAAAGATGGTCCACTTTCGGGGCCCCTCCACAAGGGGCTTAGCGGTGGTCATTTCTGCGACGAAGTCGAAAATTTCTTGGGCTTTGAGGGCTTTTAGGCTCTCATATTGGATGTCGAACTGCGACATTTCTAGGGACCATTTTAGCATTCGACCGGCCATGTCTAGTCGTCTGAGTAGTTGCTTTATAGGTTGGTCAATTTGCCGCGTTGATAAGGGACAAAGCCACTTTCTTGATTTGTTGATATCAGACCTCAGGGCCTTGTAGTGCTTTGCTGGTGAAGTATATGGGCTTCTTCCCATCCGTGGTTTCGCAAATGAGGGTCGGGTTGATGGCCTCTGCTAAAACGGCCATGTAGAGAAAAATAATTTCTCCGTTCTCGGGTCGTGAGAGCATGAGGGGTTCTGAAAGAGATTTCTTGAGGTGGAAGAGGGCTTGTTCGCATTCCTCGGTCCATTCAAATGTCGCCTCTTTGCGTAGAGGTTTAAAAAATGGTAGTGCGTATTGGGAAGATTTTGCCACGAAGCGAAAGAGCGAGGTGAGTATACCGTTTAATACTTGTATGGGTTTTTTTGGGTCGGGCGTGGGGATTTTGGAGAAGGACCTGGATTTATCGAGGTTGGCTTTGATCCCCTGTTCTATTAAATAAAAACTGAGGAACTTGCCCTCCTTAACCCTAAAAGTGCATATTTCTAGGTTGAATCTCATCTTGCATCTCCTTCCCTGGTCGATGATTCTTTTTAGGTGGGTCGTGTGGTTGGTTTCTGATCGAGATTTGACGATCATGTCTTCCATATACACCTCTTGCGTGTCTCTGATCTCACCATGAAAAACACTGTTCATCATTCTTTGGTATGTTACGCCAATGTTTTTCAGGCCGAAGAGCATTACGTTGTAGTAATAATTGCCTGACTCAGTCATGAAGGCCGTGCACTGCTTATCGCTCATTACCATGGGAATATCATTATAACCTGAGTATGCATCCATGAATGATAAGAGTTTGTAGTCGACCGAGTTGTCGACTAACCTGTCAATATTAGGTAAGGGATATGCATCTTTGGGACATGCCCGGTTAAGATCAGTATAATCAACACACATACGCCATTTTTCCATTATTTTTCTTAACAAGTACAATATTGGAGATCTAGGTTGACTATCGGGCCTCAGAAATAAAATTTGCCTCTAGGAGGTCTTTTAAAGCTTTTTCAGCATCCTCTGCTTTTTCGAAATACTTCCTACGCCTATGTTGTACTACTGCCCTAGCGGACGGATCTACAACAAGTTAGTGGCAGGAAACCTTAGGGTCGAGTCTGGGAATCTCTACAATGCTCCATGCAAACAAATTAGCATTCTACCTTAGGCAGGCCTTGAGCTGCTTCCTCGCCATATCAGGGAGTCCAGATCCAATCTTCACGCCTTTGATCGGGTTCTTGTTGAGGAGGATAATTTCAAAGTCTCTGTCGGGGACGAGACGAAGAGGATCATGTTCACCATTGGGGACTTCGACTTCATCTTTGGTGAAGCGGGTGTCGATGTTAATGGAGTCAACACGGGGAGGGGGGATGCATGTTCTTCAGTCTGGGCGGGCTTAGTTGTAGAAGAGGTTACTCTGCTGGCAGTCCTTGACTTCAGCTCGACCATGTTCTGTCCCTTTGATGATGTATTAAATCACCTTCTCGCATCTTGGATGTCTCCATGAATGGTGGCGATGCGGCCCCTCTTTGTGTAGAACTTCATCTTTAGATGAACCGTGGAGGGCACGACGATCAACTCGGCCAGTGTTGGTCTTCCCAGGATGCAGTTGTAAAGGGATAGGCAGTCGACCACTAGGAAGCGCACTTTCACCCGTCTGGTGACTGTGTCTATCCCGAATGTGACCAGCAGCTCGACGTATCCCCATGGCTTAAAGGTCAAGCCATTGAAGCCTTACAGGTCGGACTCCATGTATGGCGACAAGTAGGGCTTATCGAGCTGTAGGGTTTGGAACAGTTGAGTGTACAAGATGTTGATGAAACTCCCCTTGTCGACTAGGATGCGGTGCACGTCGAAGTTGACCATCTTTTCCTGCACGAGCAAAGGGATGTGGAAGTTGGGAGCTCCACCAGGAAGTTCCTCGAGGTATAAAGTGGTGGGCTAAGATTTTCCCCAGAACCTGTGAAGGGTCATGGTCTGGACCGGGGTTAGATCTATTAGCTCCTCGAACTTCCTTTTCATCGAATTCATGGAGAGAGAGTCAAACCCCTTGCTGGAAATGACCATGGCGGCGAGGAATTTCTCCCATCCATTATGGGTAAATAAGAGCTCCTCGTCTTCGATGTCATCGTGGATGTATAAATCCTTGGATCGCAAAACGAAAAGGGCAACTTGGTGGGGGGTAGCTTTGTCAGAGGGGCGGGCATCTTTCTCGATTTTTTTCACCTTGCGAGTGTTACGGTAATGTGTGTCATTCTTCTGGTACTGCCTGAGTCTCCCCACCTTAATATGGTCTCAATATCATCTTTCAGGTGGATGTAGTCCTCGGTAACATGGTCACGACTCTGATGATACTGACAGTATTTAGTCTTGTCGACCCCAGGCTTGGAGATGTGGACTTAGGTCGATGAACCATGCTGTCCCTAAATTTAACATTAGCATATTCAACAAGGATACGATCACGGGGAGCGGTCAGAGGAGTGTACTCGTTAAAGTGTGTGACTGATCCTCTATGCTCACGAGGGTCGTGAGGCTTTTCATCTCTTCTCTTATCCCCGAGTAGTTGGAATGATCTTGTGTCATTGTGCCTCGGGGCAGTGGGTGCTCTATGGTTCCTAGAGTCGCAGACATAATTTACGACCTCCTTCTCCTCATATATGATGTAAGCTCGAGCTTTATGGAGGAGATGATCGAATGGCCTCGGGGGCTCGATGCCAAATGCCTTATGAAAGTCACTTCCCAGGAGAAGACCTTTCTCGAGTAGATACCTCTTCATGTGGTCGGTGGTGGGGACCTGAATTGGCTTGCGGTTGAACCGGTCAACGTATTCTCAGAGAGATTCACGGATTCCCTGTATGATTGCTTCGAGGGATGCCTCAGTTTTAGGGGGACGCTGAGAAGAAGTAAATCCACTGGAAAACTGACTCTTCAGATTTCTCTAAGAAGTGATGGGTTCAAGGGTAAGGCCCTTGTACCAGTCTATAGTAGTTTTCTTCAAAGTCACGGAGAATAACCTGCACTTGATGGCACCCCCGACGTTATGGAATTGGAGCATCGCCTCGAAGGAACCGGCGTGGTCGTCATGATCCATCAAGCCATCATAGCTGTTCAGAGGTGGACGTTTCTCCATTCCCTTAGAGATAAGAGCCTACGTAATGGTTTGGGACAACATACCGCGGGGGTCATCTTCATCGCTCTCCAGTTCTAGGGACCAAGATGGGGAGAAGTCGTAGCGGTTTCTTCTATAGCGAGGAGGACTCCTCGACCGAGTTTTTTTTATCTTATTTCCCTTTGTCCTTTCCAGGAGCCGGGGAACACTGTCATTTACGTGAAGGGGTATGATCACGTTTCTCAATGAGTTCTTGTTGGGTCCTCTCTAACCGGGGCGTCACTTGGTACGAAGAGGAGAAGGAATGTGAGAATCTCCTCGTTGGCGTCTCCATGGAGGAGATCACGAATAGGGCTTTTGTCATTGAGGAGATGGGGTGCGCGAGTCAGGCCTCCTGTATCTTTTCGATTAATTGCATGTTTCTAGCATTTAAGGTGTTTATCCTGCACGAAGAGCATGTAGTTGGTCTGATTGAGCTCTGCAATCAGGGCCTGGGATTAAGCGATCGACATTAGTGAGCACTGGTATTTCCTGGTACACCGCAGGTTGCTCGACCTGCTAGTGAGGATTATCCAGTGGATGTGATCGAGTGGAAGAGGAAGCAGTTCTTCCATCTCTGAGGTCGTGCTTGTGGACCCCCGCGTTGTTGTTTTTACATAGGTTGGTGTAATACGGTGGGAGAACTGAATTGGTTGTTTTGCGTTTGATCGCAATTGTTGCGGATAGCAAGAGTCGCCATCGAATTTTCTTTTATCCAATAAGGAAAGGATGAAAAGAACAGGAAAGACCTTTGAGATTATTTTCTTGAGTTCGAGGGGGTAGGTTATGAAAAGGGGTGTTAGCACCCTTTTCATCTGTAGTTATCAACGAGCTCTTAGTTGCTTGCTAGATCCCTTGCTTTTGTTTGAAAATGTGTTTGTGGTGTGGGTTTGAAAATATTTTGAAAATGTCTTTGTAATGATTCTTGTCTTTATAAGAATACGTACAAAGAGCTTTGTCTTTTGAAAATATTTCAATTTGAAAGTGTTGGTGTGAAAATGTTTTTTAGTTGTGAGCAAGCAAGCAACTATGAGTGTCCTACCTACTCGAAAGGTCTAATGTTATTTTCCTCCTCCTTTAGATGTTGCTATATTACCATTGATTTGGTAAGAATCCCTGTCGTTGGATGTCAAGGGATGGGCGTGGGTCGTTTGTGTAGTCATAGAAGGCAACCTATGAGACGTTTTAGCAATTTCGTATAGGGACTAGATCATTTACCGAAGGCAACATCGAGGGACTACGATCTTTTGTCATATTCGAGGGACATGACTATTTTTTGAGGCAACAAGTGGGATTAACCTAGAGGTGCATGTGTGCAAAGTGAGTTTGATTGCATGCATTTAGTATTTTGATTTTGGGTTATCTACTTGTTGGTTTTATCTTGCCATACATCCTAATTACTAACATTTGTATAAAGCAATAAAAATGCAGAAAATAAATATCCTACACTATTAAAACCATATTGAATAGCAAGAAAATATAAAGAAAAGCTTAAATAACATAAAAAGAGAGAAAAGGTGAGTCCTTCGATCTAGGAAGTAGGCTCCTTCGATTCACCCTTCTTTGGCTTCTTTCGATTGGGGCTGGGAATCAGTGTGAGCACCCTTCAATTTTTTCCTTTTCTGTTTCTTTCGGTTGGATTGGAAGTCAGTGTGAGTGTACACCCTTCGCTTCAACCTTCTTGTCGCCTCCTTCAATTGCAGGAATGCAAAGCTCCCAAGTTGAGATTCGAAAGGCTTCAATGTTTAGCCAATCGAAGGATACAAAAAACATGTCTAAACTTGAAAATGAAACTAACAAATGTAACTTTCGAAAGCTACAAGCCAGGGGTTAGCACAAGATTATTGGGGCACCAAAATCCAAAGTCTAACTAGTCATGGTTGATATTTGCATCATACAGGCAGTGAGGATCAAAAGTTAGGGCATGGTCAACTTCCTAGATGGGATATCTACATTTCCCTTTTATTTATATGTACAAATGATATTTAAATGAAAAAGTTCCAAGTTTGGAGGAAAACTTAACTCTTGAAGTGCTTAATCGAAGGAGTTGTAGGTGACCTCCTTGGTGGTGAATGGAACTTCGCTGGAATCTTCCTGAAGCTAGTTCAGTTGCTTCTTTTTTTGGCCAGTCACTGGATCAAAGGAGGGTATGTGATAGTGGTGAGTGAATCGAAAGTTATTATATAACAGTCTAGGGAGTGAATCAAAAGACTATTATATTGTAGTTAAGGAATGAATCGAAGGTTAGTTATCTGGCAGTTGAGGAGTGAATTGAAGGATTCACTAATGCATGAAAGGATCTAAGAGTTTTAGAGTTTGAATGTTTGATAATGTTTGAGAATGTTTGAGAGTGTTTAAGAGCTTTGAGAATTTGATAATTTTCTCACAATAGTTTTTTCATCTGCCAGAGGCCCCTAAGATGTGTGATGGAAGCTCTTATTTATAGATGATTTGAACAAATTGGGTATGATGTTCTTGTAGTCTTCGACGTGCAGTTTTTATATGCCAATTTGGTGCAAGTATGGGAGCAGCGTGGAAGGACTACTTAGTAGCAGTTTTGGAGTGTTGTGTAAAGTGCAACAGGCTTGTAATTGGAAGCACATAGGACTCTGGCCAGCAAGCATCTTTGGATATTTCAAACTTTCATTTTGACTTGATAAGTCTAACCTTTAACCAGGTCCTTTCTTTAGACAACAATATTTGTTTCAAAATAGTATGTGTCTTTCGAATGTGCCCTTTTTGTGCATCCTTCGAATGGGGCCAAATATATGCCCCTTGAATGGGCCACAAAAATATGTCCTTTGAATGGGATATCCAGGTATGTCTGGAAATTCCTTCAAATATTCCACCATAGTGTAGAAACTATGCGTGTCGAAAAAAACTTTCCAAGGGAGATACTTCCCAGTCGAAGCTAGCGTGAAAATAGTTAATGCTTTGTGGGCGCTAGCATAGGAGTTGCCCCTGTGAATCGAAGCTAGTGTAAGATAGTTTTTTCCCTGTTGAAGCTTGTAGCAAGTTATTTTAAAGGGAGACTTTGCCTAGTCAGAGATAGCATGAAGATAGCCAATGCCCTGTGGGTGCTAATATGAATCCAGTGAAAGCTAGTCATAGGGATGCTCTTGCCTTGTTCACGCTAGCATGGTGAGAGCCCCATTGCTTTTTGAATCGAAGCATGCAAGAAAGAGGCCATTTCTCAATCGAAGGCTGCATACAGATATCGATTACTTTTGTGAATCAAAGCAAGCATGTCAGGGACCAACGCTCAATCGAAGGGTGTATTTAGGAGACTAAATGCCCAATCGAAGCTTGCATGTAGGTAACCATTTCATTCTGAATCAAGCAAACATGGAAGGCCAATGGTGCAATTGAAGGATGTATGCAGGGAACCTAAATGCCCAAACGAGGCTTGCATGCAGGAAGTCCCTACTTGGTGAATCGAAGGAAACCTTCAGAAGGCCACTGCCTTCTGAACCGAAGGAAGCTTTCAGAAGGTCATTTCCTTTTGAATCGAAGGAAGCTAGTAAAAGGTCATTTCCTTTTGAATTGAAGGAAACTTTTTCAAAGGGAAACCAAACCCAGTCGAAGCTAACATGGAGGGAAAATTTCAGTTGAAGTTAAGCACCAATCTAAGCAAGCTTATTTTTCTTCAATTTTGTCAGAAAAAGTCAAATTTATCTGCTTTGCTCTTTCAATAGTTTCCTCCTTGACCTGATGCTTGGAAATCTAATATGATCCATGGCAACTTGAGCTGATCAAGCCTTGTGCAATTTTGGCCCAGTAGAAATCTTGTGAGGAAATTCTTGAAAATTTGGGAGGTAAAATTTTGGGGTACAACAGCTGCCCCTGTTCAATCTTCTTAAACCTGAAGAGTTAGATTGGCGAGTCTGCCATTCGTGACTTGAAGGTGGAAGATGATTGAACAGTAGAGTGCCCAGAAATTTACAGTCAATGATGTGGTGGTTGATTGTGTAGGGAATGGGCTTAAGGATTCCATTTGGAAAGATGATGGGGAGTTGTCGGAGGTGAGCTTATAGATTCCATCCAAAGGTAATTGTAGATAGAATTTAGACTAAGTCTAAGCTTGATTTCAACTGGGAAAGAATCCGAATAAATCTTTGGAGTGATTTATTTGAACTAGAGGAAGTTTCTACTGAAACAGAATCAGGATAAACCATTGATCGATTTAAACTTAACCAGACGAGGTCTGAATAATCTTTGACTGGAAAAGAACCGAAATAAATCTTTGGAGCGATTTATTTGAACCATAGAAAGTGTCTACCGGAACGGAATCAGGATAAACCATTGATTGATTTAAACTGAACCAGCAGAGATCTTGAATAGTCTTTAACTGGAGAATGAATCAGTATAAATCTTCGGAGCGATTTAACTGAAACAGAGAAAGTGTCTACCGGAACGGAATCAGGATAAACCATTGATTGATTTAAACTGAACCAGCAGAGGTCTAAATAATCTTTAACTGGAAAAGAATCAGAATAAATATTTAAAGCAATTCATTTGAACCAGAGAAAGTGTCTACCAGAATGGAATAAGGATAAACCATTGATTGATTTAAACTGAACCAGCAGAGGTCTAAATAATCTTTAATTGGAAAAGAATCAGAATAAATATTTGGAGCGATTTATTTGAACCAGAGAAAGTGTCTGCCAGAACAGAATCAGGATAAAACATTAATCTATTTAAACTGAACCAACATAAGTCTGAAGGAAGTGTTCGTCATGTACATAGTCACCCTGTCCTGTTTCAGGAATTGATCTATAATCGTTTTGTTCACAGATAGTTATCATGTCTCGTTTCAGGCATTAATCTGGAACTTTATTGAAAATTGGCAATGGCATTTGTTTGCTTGCTAACTTTCCTGTAAAAGGTAACGAGTCAGCTGTGTGCAGTGTCATGATGTATGAGAAGTATTGAATAATGATGTTCTCAAAACAAATGAGATTGCGATATATGCATTTGTGTTGTTGATGCTATGATGTTTGTAAAATGATATATGAATGCAATGTATGAATGTATCAATTGTTCTACTACGGTGTTGCTGGACTGGGGAAAATGAATCCTTGACTACTGCTGAGGGTGAGGAGCGTAAGTCTTCATATTTTATTGAAATTGAAGTGCTGAGAGACGGATTTCCGTTGTATAGAGAAATGGACTCTGTTGAGGAAAGGAAATTCCACGAACTTGCTTGGGGATTTTTATGAAGTCCTGCCAGAGATTCTTGACATCACTAGGATTTGTGTAGAGGATTTGGCAATGATTTTATAGTAGGATGCCCCTGCCTCTGTACCTGCTGGGGAAAGTACCTGCGGGGATTTTATGGGTGGCCTTTAGACATTTTCTTGTTTCTTAAAGTCATTAGCAATTGTCTTTTTGTTTTTTTTATGCACGTTTTTTTATAAACGGTGATCACATCCAAATGCATATGTTCAAAAATAATCATTGGATGTTTTTGCAAACAAAACAGAAAAAATAAAAAAAAATGGTTGTGAACTTTCCAAGAGATAATTTTGTATTAATTTGAATAAGCGTTTCTTGTACAAGGAGACGACCATCCTAGTAAGAGAATGTCGTCATAAGAATGAAAACTAAAACAAAGAAAAACAGCTATGTGAAATAATCCTGTTGATTTCCCATTCTGCTATTACCTTTATGTCTTCAGGCGTCTCATCTCTTTGTTGCTTGTCGAAAGTTGACTGGATTGATTATTACCACTTGAGCTTGATAGTTGTTACCGAAGATTGGTTGTAAGGTGATCAAGCAAGACATAGTTATACGCTTTTGATCCTTAATTTTTTCCTGGACCGCCCTTTCGGGTTTTCAGTCCACTGGGATACCCTTTTTTTCCCCAGCCTCCTTTTTAGGTTTTCGACTTGCCAGGTGTGCAGATTTTTTCATACGTATATTCCTAATTTTTGCCCGAACCTTTTTGGTTCGCCGGGATGCCCTTATTTTTGCCTAGGCCATTCAAGCTAGAGGGTCTTTATTTACGCGTAGTATCTTTTAACTATGTCTGCATTTACAGGGTGAGGAATGTCGTCGCTGTCTGTGATACGGTGGGAGAACTGACTTGGTGTTTTGCGTTTGTGTTCGCAAATGTTTCGGTTTAGCAAGAGTCGCCACCGACTTTTTATTTTATCCTAAGGAAAGGTCAAAAAGCACAGGAAAGACCTTTGAGATGTTTTCTTGGGTTCGGGGAGTAGATTATGAAAAGGGAAGGTGCAAGCACCCTTTTCATCCATGGTTATCCATGGGCTCTTAGTTACTTGTTTAGATCACTTTCTTTGCTTTTCCAATTGTTTGAAATGGTGCTTTGTGTATGGTTTTGAAAGATATTTTGAAAAGAGGCCATCGTTGTGGCAACCTTTGTAATGATTCTTGTTTGAATGTATACAAAGGTGTTTTTGTCTTTTGAAAAGATTTCAATGTTTGAAAGTTTTATTTGGATAATGTTTTTAAATTGTGTTGTGAAGTATGTTTGAAAATAGCAGGGATGTTTTTGCAAGCTTTTTGATCAAGTAACTAAGAGCTATCTACCCTATTTTACTCAAAGATCCTTCATAATGTTTTTAACCCTTTTGATAGTGTTGTTTCACCATTGCATTTGGTGAACAACCTTGTGTTAGGATGTTAAACAGGACAGGCGCGGGTCATCGTATAGACCATGATAGCAATTGTGTCAAGTATCTTTGGCAATTTTCTTGAGGGACCTGATCATTTTTGTTTAGGGAACCAAGATAGCGTCATCGAGGGACTATGATCTTTTGTTTTGTTTTTGTTTTTCCAAAGTACCCAACATGCATACCATGGCCCATTTGTTTAGGCAACCAAGTGGAGATACCTTAAGGGGTGTTTGTGTGCAAGTGTGTTTTATTGCATGCAAGATTTTATCTTGAACTAGGATTTTCTATTTCATTGATTTTATCTTGCCATACACATCCTAATTACTAGCATTTACATTTGAAAGCAATAAAATGCGGAAATGTAAAACTTCTACGCTATTACAACATTAGGGGATGGGGATACACATTTGTACATGGGGGTGGTTCAACGAGAAAAATAGATAAGAAAAGAAAATAACGAGGGGAAGAAAAAGAGAAAGAGAGAGAGGGCTAGCGCACTGCTGGGAGGAAGTCAGAAGTTCTGACCCAGGCCTGCTGCAGGATTATCAACCTGTTGGTGAAAATGTATGAGTCAGAACTTCTGACTCTGGCACCTGCAAAACAGAAACCTGTTAGTGGGAAGGTCAGTAGTTCTGACCCCCATGCACTGTAAGACAAAAGTTTGTTAGTGGGGAAGTCATAAGTTCTGACCCTGCTGGAAATACAATAATTTTCAGAAGTTCTGATATTATTGACAGCAAAACAGGCTTCAGGTGTGCTAACGTCAAAGTCAGAACTTGGCTTCTCCCTGTGCTAGCCAGAACATCTGCAGTTACATTATTTTTCCATAAAACAGAAGACATGCCTAGGACAGTCTCAGCAGGTGTCAAAGTGTTATCAGAGGACAGAACCAACAAGGCCACATGTAGGTTCTACACTGATTCACTTCCTACTTAAGCATTCAGAGGCATGAAAATCCTCAGAATGCATACAGCAGTAACATGATATTTACATTGTGTTTATTGGGCATGCAAAGCTGATGATGCTTAGCAGCATAATGAAAGTCAGCAGGTGCTTACCTGGCTGTTTTAAAAAAAATATGTGAGTGAGAGCTAGCTTTAGCTCTGATGGTGTTCTGGACGGGTTCTTTTTTAGGATGGGTGGATGGAAAAAGTATGTGTATGTATGGTCAGAAACTGTATGGGTGTTCTTTGGTCACAAAGCAAACTGGGTATTAATGAAATTTGGAGGCAGGAAGCTCAAAGTTTGTGAAAATACCATGGATTTTTGGACAGAGATTCACAAGGTTTTTTCTCTTACTAGAGTTTTCTGTTTCTCCTCTAGCAATTTTTTCTGGATGTTTTTTTTTCTCACTCCCCTTTTATGATGGATAATGGTGTCCTATTTATAGGCAAGTCTTTATGGAATTTTGAACGTTAAATGGCGCCAATACTATGCAGTAGAGATTAACTTGTTTTTGAAGGAAGTTCATGAAAAGTTGTGATGATGGACAGTTTTTCAGCCTAGGCTGGAACAGTAAGCAAGGATTGAGGAGAAGTGACACCTATAGGAGAAAAGTGGCGCATAGACCCATGCCTAAACCTGCACAAAGGTGTTCAACAAGCCACACATGGAGAGACCCTTTGGATGAATGCTCAGGAGTGGTTGTGAGCATTAATGAGCATTAAATGGTGATGAGATTTATCAACCTCAAGAATCTTGCAATAGGATATTTTGCATCATTACCTACAACCTGAGCCAGCAATTTTGCTTCACCAAAATCAACGTAAACCAAGCTCTGACCTTGGTCTCTTGCTGTCTCAGCAAGCTCTGAGAGTTTTCTAGTATACTCCTTTGATCTGCTTTTAAAGACTCTGGACTTAGTGATCCTGCTTCAGTATTTTACCCAATCTGCTGATCCAATTACCTTCTGATCCCAGTACGTTCTGAAGGAGTTTCAGGCTTTGTTGCCTCCTTTACACTTCTCTGACAAACTCTGGTTTAACTTTGCGTAACTGCTGAAAGAGCCATGTTTTGTTCAAAGATCAAGTGTTGAAACATGTTTACAATCTCTGACTGAGTTGGTGTAACTACTGAAAGAGCCATGTTCTAATTGAATGTTATATGCTGATCCAAGTTCGCGACTTCTGACTGTTCCTGCCTGGAGGTTGGTTCAGAAGTTCTGAAGTGCCATTTTCTTCTTAAACCCCTTTTTTAGAGAAAATTCTAAGCATTTAGAATTTAGCTTTTCCAAGGCAAAAGTTTTACCTTTTAAGCTTGAAATGAATATTTTGTTCTTGTAAATTGTTTACTTGGAAAGGAATGATAATAAAGGGCTTGGCTTTGTTTAAGAGAAAATCTGAGAGTTCAGGATGAATTCCTGAGGGAGGGCAAATTTTGGGGTACAACAGTTGCCCCTGTTCAATCTTCTTGGACCTGAAGAGTTAGATTGGCGAATCTTCCTTTCGTGACTTGAAGGTAAAAGAGGATTGGACACTAGTGTGCCCGTAAATTTGCACTCTTCAAAATGTAGCTGAGGGAATGGGCTTAAAGATGCCATTTGGAAATGGTAGAATCTTGCTGGAGATGGGCTTAGAGATGCCATCCAAAACTTGTTTGTTGAAAATCAGTAGAATGAACATCAGAATGGTATCCGTATTTGGAACGTATCTGAGTTGTATCTGGAGATTGGGTTCGTATGAGCAAAGGAATGGCGTCTGTGTCTAGAGCGTATCCGAGCTGCAACTGTATTTGATTCTTGAATGAATATCAGAATGACTGTCGTGTCTGGAGTGTATCTGTATTCCGAAAGGGTAACAGAGAAACATTTGTGTAGGGAGCATCTATGTGCTGGGGATAACTTCCAAATGAGTGACAGAAGGGCGACCGTGTCTGGCGCGTATCTGGACTGTATCGGAAGTTGAGACCTGTATGAGCAGCAGAATAACTTCCGTGTCTGGAGTGTATTTGTACTGTAACTGGGATCTGGACAAGTGACAGAATGACTTCCGTGTCTAGAGTGTATCTAAACTTGAGTTTGATAGCTGAATCTGAATGAGAAATAGAATGGCTTCCGTGTCTGGATCGTATCTAGTCTGTATCTGATTACTGAAATCTGAATGAGTAATAGAATGACCGTCGTGTCTGGGGTGTATCCATACTGTATCTTGACTTGAAATTCTGAATGAGTAATAGAATGACCGCCGTGTCTGGGGTGTATCCATACTGTATCTGATTCTTGAAATTCTGAATGAGTAATAGAATGACCGCCGTGTCTGGGGTGTATCCATACTGTATCTTATTCTTGAAATTCTGAATGAGTAATAGAATGACCGCCGTGTCTGGGGTGTATCCATACTGTATCTTATTCTTGAAATTCTGAATGAGTAATAGAATGACCGCCGTGTTTGGGGTGTATCCATACTGTATCTGATTCTGAATAGTTGTTAACGATAGCTTTTTAATCTTATCCTGAAAAGGGTAGAACGTTAGCTAAAGCACAAAGTTATGTTGCATGATACGTATGATGCAATAAAATGTTTTCCATCAATGTTTATGATATATGAATGTAATGGATATGCACGTAAGCTGATTAGCCGTTTTGCTGAGGAAAATAAATCCTTGATAGTTGGAGATAATGAAATCTTTGACTGCTGCCGGGGGAAGTAAATCCTTGATCGATGCCGGGGATCCCAAAAATATTTGATTGTTGAAGATGAGAAAACCTTGCTTATTTCTGTTGGGGATAGAAAATCCTTGGCAACCTGCGGGGATTAACAAAACTTTGACAACTCTGTGGGGATGTGAAAATCCTTCATGACTTTCCTGGAGAAATAAGGGAAAATCCGACGACCTCTACTGGGGAATTAAAACCTGGAGGGCCTTAAATGGAGAAACGGGAACTAGAATTTTCATTCTATCGGGAAATAACTCTGTGGGGAGAGTGTTTATTTTGCTGGGGAAATAACTCTGTGGGGAGAGTGTTTATTCTGCCGGGGAAATCAGGAGCTTGGGTTGTATGCCAATCTACTGGGGAATTATCCTAGTTGGGGATAAGACAAAAAATTAACTGTTATCTGGTTGATTCTCAGAATTTTAAGATAACCTGCTGGGGAAATTGGGGAAAACTGAATGGTTCCCGCTGGGGATATGATAGTTGGAAATTTGACTCCGCTGGGGAAGAAGGTTTCATCTTTGCTGAGGGTCTGTAGTTCAAAGTTTTCGGGCTCCATTGGGGATCGGGAGTTTAGAGACTTAACTCTGATGGGAATTTTGAAGCTTAACTCCGCTGGGGATATGTACTTCAAGGTTTTAGCTTGGTTGAGGATCTGAATGTCATACTGTAGGGGACTTCTTCTGGAATAGCGTAAAGACGTTTTCCTATACTTTCGACCTACCAGTAATTATCTTTTCTCATTTCGTTTTATTTGTAAGCAGTGATTATATTCAAATGCATATGCCCATTTAACAAACCATTGGACGTTTTCAAATAAAACATAAGTGTAAAAAAAAGGAAAGGCAAGCAAATTTCTACACTTTGAAGTATTTTTGTATTAACTTTTGTAAGTATCTTTGTACAAAGGAGACCGACATCCTAGTAAGAGAATGTTGTCGAAAAATTGAGAAAAATTTTATACAAAAAGAAAGATGGCTATGTGTAACAATTCCATGGGGTTCCCATTCTGCTATAGCCTTCACAACTCTAAGTATCTTGTCCATTCGTTGCTTCGTCCGCGGATGATTGGATTGATCAGAAGCTTGGAGCTTGTTGGTGAAGAGATTGTCTTTAAAGTGATCCGACGAGGCATAGTCATACACTTTAATTCCCTAACTTTTTCTTGGACCGTCCTTTCGGGTTTTTAGTCCACCGGGAAACCCTTTTTTTCCCAAGTCGCCCTTTCGGGTTTTCAACTTACCGGGTGTACAAATTTTTTTTGTTTTATCCCTAATTTTTGCCTGAACCGCCCTTTCGGGTTTTTGATTCACCGGGATGCCCATTTTTGCCCAAGTCGCCCTTTCAGGTTTTCAACTTATCGGGTCATTTTATACGTAGTATCTTTTGACTATGTATGCGTTCGCAGGGTGCGGCAGGTCATCGTCGTCCATAGTGGTCAGAATCATTGCCCCACAAGAAAAGATATTCTTGATCATAAATGGTCCTTCTAAGTAGGAGTCCATTTGCCCCTGGGATCACTTTGTGGCAAGATGATCCGCTTGATTACAAGATCTCCGACTTGATATACCTGACACCTGAATTTCTTGTTGAAAGCCTTGATCATCCGTTTTTAATACGTCTGACCATGACAAATAGCAGTAAGTCGTTTCTCGTCGATCAAATTAAGTTGATCAAGCCGGGTTTGAATCCAATCGTCTTCACTTAGACCAACATCCTTCATAATCCTTAATGAAGGAATCTGAACTTCCATAGGTAAAACAGCCTCCATGCCATATACCAAAGAAAAGGGGGTTGCCCCAGTTGAAGTATGCACCTTGGTACGATATCCATGCAGAGCAAACGGTAATATCTCATGCCAGTCCTTGTATGTGACTGTCATCTTTTGAATGATCTTCTTGATATTTTTGTTCGCGGCTTCAACAGCACCGTTCATCTTTGGCCGATAGGGAGATGAATTGTGATGTTGAATCTTGAACTGCTTGCACAGAGCAGTGATCACAGTGTTGTTCAAATTTGTACAGTTGTTCCTGATGATCCTGTCGGGGATACCATACTGGCATATGAGATTCTGCTTGATAAAGCGGGAAACCACATTCTTTGTAACGGAGGCGTAGGAAGCTGCTTCGACCCACTTGGTAAAGTAATCAATAGCGACCAAGATGAAGCGATGTCCATTGGATTCCGTGGGCTTGATCTCTCCAATCATGTCTATTCCCCACATCGTGAATGGCCAAGGAGTTGTTAGAACGTTGAGAGGAACTGGAGGAATATGTACCTTGTCAGCATAAACTTGGCATTTGTGACAAGTACGGGAATGTTGATGACAATCAGCTTCCATGGTAGACCAGTAGTAGCGTGCCCTTAGATTCTTCTTAGCCATCGTATGTCCGCTCAAGTGGGTGCCAAATGTGCCACTATATATTTCGGTCATGATCAACTCTGCTTCAACCTTGTCCATACAACGAAGTAGAACACAATCATGGCTGCGCTTATATAGGATACCATTGCTCAAGAAGAACTTGGCAACAAATCTCCTTAAGAACTTTTTGTCATTAACGGAAGCTCCTTCAGGGTATTCTCGAGTCTGGAGATGCCTTTTGATTTCATGAAACCAGGGTTGTTCCACTACTTCTTCGGTATTAATCTCATGACAGTGCGCAGGTTCATCCATTCGCTCGATGGTGATTTGGGGAACCTCATTATCCCAGTTGAGTTTAAACATGGAAGACATTGTAGCCAGAGCATCTGCTAGCTGATTTTCTTCTCGCGGGAAGTGCTCGAAGGTAATCTGCTCGAAATGAGGCAACAATGTCAGGACATGTTCTTTGTATGGGATAAGATTAGGATGTCTAGTGTCCTACTCTCCTTTGATTTGACTGATAACCAAAGCTGAGTCCCCAAATACGACCAAAGATTTGATTCCCAAGTCAATAGCAGCCTTGAGACCAAAGATACAAGCTTCATATTTAGCCATGTTGTTGGTACAGCTAAAGCAAAGTCGGGCAGTGAAGGGTGTATGGCAACCTTCCGGAGAAATAAGTACCGCACCGATACCGTTGCCAAGTGCTTTTGAAGCACCATCAAAGTATAGGGTCCATTGGGATCCTTGTTCAGGTCTGTCATACGGTCCGTTACCTTTAATGTTGTCCAATGTCATGATGTCCTCGTCAGGGAAGTCGAATCTCATAGATTGGTAATCTTCGACGGCTTGATGAGCTAGATGGTCAACTAGTACACTCCCCTTTATAGCTTTTTGGGTTGTGTACTGAATATCATATTCAGTCAGGATCATCTGCCATCTAGCGATTCTTCCAGATAAAGTAGGCTTCTCGAATATATACTTAATCGAATCCATTTTAGAAATCAGCAAAGTGGTATGTATCAACATATACTGCCTTAGCCGGCGAGCATCCCATACCAAAGCACGGCAAGTTTTCTCGAGCAGTGAATAACGAGTCTCACAGTCGGTAAACTTTTTGCTAAGGTAATAAATGGAATTCTCTTTTCGGCCAGACTCGTCATGTTGGCCCAGTACTCACCCCATTGAATTATCCAAAACAGTCAAATACATGATTAAAGGTCTTCCCTCGACGGGTGGCATCAAGATAGGCGGTTCCAACAAATACTCCTTGATCTTATCAAGAGCAACTTGACAATCATTATTCCATTCAACCACCTGATCTTTCTTTAACAGCTTGAAGATTGGCTCACAGGTAGATGTTAGGTGAGAGATGAACCTCGCAATATAGTTTAAGCGTCCCAAGAAACCTCTAACCTCCTTCTCAATGCGGGGGGAAGGCATTTCTTGTATAGCTTTGACCTTAGCAGGATCAACCTCAATGCCTTTCTTGCTGATGATAAATCCCAAAAGTTTACCAGACCTGACTCCAAAAGTGCACTTGCTAGGGTTTAGTCTGAGCTTATATTCCTTCAATCTGACAAGCAGCTTTTACAGATGATCAAGGTGTTCTTCTTCTGTCTGTGAATGGGCTATCATGTCGTCTACGTAGACTTCAATCTCATGATGTATCATGTCATGAAACAAAACTACCATGGCTCGCTGATAGGTTTCCCCGACATTCTTCAGTCTGAATGGCATCACCTTATAGCAGAAGGTACCCCACTGCGTCACAAAAGTAGTTTTCTCCATGTCTTCGGGGGCCATTTTGATCTGGTTGTATCCCGAGAATCCATCCATGAAAGAAAATAACTTGTGTTGAGCTATGTTATCAACCAAGATGTCAATGTGTGGTAGTGGAAAATCATCTTTAGGGTTAGCCCTGTTTAAGTCCCGATAGTCCACACACATTCTGACTTTGTCGTCCTTCTTAGGCACGGGCACAATGTTAGCAACCCATTGCGGATAGGAAGTAACAGCCAGAAAGCCAACATTGAATTGCTTCATCACCTCAACTTTGATCTTTTCATACATGTTGGGCCTCATTCGGTGGACCTTTTGTTTGATCGGTGGATAGTCTTCTCTTGTAGGGAGACGGTGAACCACGATATCCGTATCTAGTCCCGGCATGTCTTCATAGGACCAGGCAAAGATCTCAACATATTCATTCAGCAGCTGAACTAGACGCTCTTTGACACTTGGCTCCAGGTTGGCACCCACCTTAACCTCTTTCTTGTCTTCCTCTGTTCCCAGATTGATGGTTTCTAGCAACTCTTCATGAGGCAGAATAGCCCTCTCTTCTTGTTGCAAAAGTTTAGCTAACTCTCCAGGCACTTCACAGTCTTCATCACCTTCGTACTCGGCATGATTGACCAAATCTTCAGAGTCACCAAAGGCTAAAGCAGAATAGTCACCCATGGAATCCGGAGTGGATGGGTACCTGAATTTTGTGAGTGTGGGTGTGTGTAAGGGATATCCATCCTTAAACAAAACAAAATGTAAAAGGAAAGAAAATGAACACAACAGTTTGTAGATGAAAACGTCTAATGATTCACTTAAAAATGGCATATGATAATGAAGAAATCAAGCCCTTACAAATGGACCTATATGCCCCGGGTAAGGCATAAGGTGAAAATAGTGTACGAATTTTTTAATTATTACAGACCAGAATAGGAAATTGTTCAAAGATAAATTACTAGTTGATGAAAGTGATGGGAACGAAGTCTTTCGCTTCCCAGTTGCTTAATCCTCCTTCGACGGTTGGAAAGATCCAATCTTCAAAGTTGTCTTCTTCATAATCATCTTATAAGGCATTAATTCCATGGTGAGTGATTTTTACGGGTGGTCCTCCAGCCCGGGAGCGACGCACAGCTTTCTGGCTAGCAGCAGTAAAACCTAGTCCAAACTTGTCCGTCTTATGAGGAAAATCAGGCAGTTTCCCCCATACTGTACTCCTTCCTTCTTTGATTACAGCCTCTGTATCTTTGAGGGATGCCATCCTAGACACAGGCTTGGAAGTGATTGGCGCATCAGTCATTGTCTTTGCAACTGCGACTTCGGGAGAAACATCTTCAAAATGTTGGAAAGGCGTTTCTATGAACTCGCCATCCAACTCCACATAGCGGAAGGAGTTGAGGTGACTTATCATGTACTCTTCCTCACCGTGCACTGTTATAATCTTACCCTATACTGGGTACTTTAGCATTTGGTGTAAAGAGGAAGTGATTGCCCCAACGTTGTGGATCCATGGCCTTCCCAACAAGCATGAATATGAAGGACGGATGTCCATCACATAGAAAGTAGAGTTGAAAATTTCTGTTCCCACTTTGATTGGGATGTCCACTTCTCCGTGAACCATCCTTTTAGAAACATCGAAGGCTCTAACAAGGATGTTACTGGGCTTTAGGGTCAAACCTTCGCAGTCCAACCTGTCCAACGCCTTCTATGGTAGCACATTTAAAGATGAACCAGTGTCAACCAGAACATGGGCAAGTGTGGTTCCTCTGCACTCTACTGAGACATGCAACGCGTCGTTGTGCTTCCTTCCTTTAGGGGTCAAATCAGCATCGGAAAAACCAAGACCATTATCGACAGTAAGCTAGCCACGCACTCTTGAAAATGGTCTGCAGAAGTTTCTTGAAGCACGTGTGCCGTCTTTAAAAATTTGATCAAGGCCTTAACATGAGCCTCAGAGCAGAGTAGGAGAGCCAACATGGAGATTTTTGAAGGGGTCTGTCCTAGCTGCTCCACGACATCGTAGTCGCTCTTCTTGATTATCTTTAAGATTTCTTCCATCTCTTTCTGGGTGGTCTCGGGGATTACCACCGTCTGAGCCTTCGTCCTGACAGGCGCTTCTAGTATCCCCTTACCTTTGGTAGCAACATCAGAGGGTCTAACTTCAGGAGCATCAAGTTCATCAATTACCGGGCTTCGCACGGATGGCTGGACGGGCACATAAGCTTTTGAGGATCCGAAGACTGCTCGTGGAGGAGCAATCTCCGGAGAGAAGATCCTTCCGCTGCGAGTTATCTTGCTTGTTTCCGTAATATTCCCTATATCAGGGGTTTCATCATCGGAATTCTCTTAGACTGATTCAATCTGCTTGATACCATAGTAGAAGATTTCTCCTTCGTAATTCCATGGTATTGTCTTGTTAGATTTATACGGGACAGGCCCCGGCATGGTGATTTTCAATAGCACAAACTTAGGATCAGGCGTAATCTTAACAGGCCTTTTGCAGGTCTTGGAAAGATCGTCGAAGATGGTTATTATAGCAATGTCATTGGTTGGAGTATCAAAGGTAACAGTCGTAACATGAGTGATAACATCAACAAGACTCTTTTGAAAGAGGATCTCTTGGGTATCCATCAGGCGTTGGATGCCTGATTTCAATAGTGGGCAGTCAGCTTGCAAGTTTGAACAAAAGTAACAGTCTTTTCCACAGCCTGGGAATATCCCGACTTTCATCAAATTCACTTTAATCACTGATAACGAAGTCAAAAGGTCATCAACAATGGTAACATGAAGGTCTTCCATAACGGCATGGACATTATAACCGTGCTTGGGCATTGGGGAAGAAATCACATTCGGCTTTTCGGGTGCATCAAATTCTACCTCCTTGGCGTCTATTAAGTCTTGGATCTTGTTCTTACGAGCCCAACAATTGTTGGTATCATGCCCTACACTGTCAGAGTGGTACGCACATTTCACATTGGAGTGATAATAAGGAGAGGAGGTATTAGGGTTTTTCGGCACTTCCTTCAAGTTGTTAAGGTTCAGTTTTAACAAATGAGGGAGGACTTGAGTCGGTGTCATGTTGATTCAGGTAAATTTCCGTTGTGGCCTTTCTACCCTTTGCTAATTAGCTCTTGGTTGATTGCTGCGAGGTTGATCAGTTGAAGAGTTTTGGATCATCATAGCCCCCACCGTTGGTCGGTGCTCTATTCTCCCTTGGTTTCTCTGGTTGTGAACGGCAGAAACTTCCTTCTTAGCTGGGAAGGTCTTCTTAATAGCAGTGGAGGCAGAGGCATATTTCTGAATTTTACCACTCTTAATGCCAGCTTCGACCCTTTCACCGATCAGAATTAATTCGGTGAACCCTGCAGATGAGCTCCCGATCAAGTGATTGAAGAACGGACCAGACAGAGTCCCTAAAAACATGTCAACCAGCTCTCTATCCGACAATGGTGGCTGCACCCTTCCAGCCAAATCCCGCCACTTCTAGGAATACTCCTTAAATCCCTCATTAGAGGCCATACCCATACTCTGTAGTTGAGTACGAGTAGGCGCTAAATCTGCGTTGTATTGGTATTGTCGGTAGAACGCAGCAGCCAAGTCTTCCCAGTTATGAACATCAGATCTCTCAAGTTGATAGAACCATTCCAATTGCGTGCCGGACAAACTATCTTGAAAAAAGTGGACCCAAAGATCCTTATCAGAGGAGTGAGGTTGGATCTTTCTGACGTAGGATCTCAGATGCATCTTTGGACAGGACAAACCGTCATACTTAGCAAATGTAGGTACTTTGAACTTGGGAGGAATGACGATCCCAGCTACCAACCCTAGTTCTTCGAAATCTAACCCGGGAACCCTTTGCAACTCCATGGCTGCCAACCGATCCTTAAGATTTTTATACTTATCATCCGCCGGCGAATATTGCTGTTCGGAGTAATCTTCATCCTCTTCCTCTTCTTCTTCTTCAGCTTTAGATTCAGAAGGCATTGCAACTCCTTTTCCTTTACCAACCCCTTCGTCAGACGTCGAGGGGAATTCCAGAACTCTCCTAGCTTGATGCTCAAATCTTCTTCCCATAGTGGCTACCCCAACTCTTTTCTTTTTCTTCCTTTCTGGTTCCTTCTCTTTTTCCAACAGTGCTTTAAGATCCTCTTGACCCTTTGCTAAGGTCATGAGGAGTTGCTGGAATTGCGAATTCTATGCTTGCAGATCCTTAACCGTCTGCTCCAAATCCATCTTGCTGAAATAAACAGCAGAAAGATAAGGAAACCTGGCGTGAAGACCTGTTTATGCATATGATGAATGATATCGGTGGGTAAGATCCAAAACCTTCTTCTCACTGGCATAGAAGCTGGCTTCAAAAGTATTCCGTTCTTCCTTGAGCTGGATCCAACTCTTTTGTAATTCTTCCAATGATGTTGGCATGTCTGGATGTAGGAGGGTGTATGGAACCTCTCCTTCTATAACAGGCTCTTTGATCACGGGGAGAATGTGAGGGTATGGCATCATAAGACTCTGAGCGCGGGTTCGTACCCACTTGAGATAAGGCTCAAGGGGGATGGAATTCTTGTGCCCCAGTGTCTTACTATCCACTTTGTTGGGCATCCTCCAAGCTCTGATAAACCTTTGTCGAAGTCCTTGCGCATCATTGTCGAAGTTAAAAACCAGGTCAGGAATCAGCATATCATGAGGACCATCTCTCCGGGCATATCCAAATTGCCTTAGAGCTAAACAGGGGTTGTAGGTGATGCCTCCCCTAATGCCAAGTAGTGGGACATTAGGGAACTCTCCACAACGATCAATGATGATGACATTTTCTCTGGACCGAGAACACCAATGAACATTAGAATGTGTGAGGGTCATCAACCATTGTGACCACCTTAAACCCTGCTCATTCTTCAAAACTGATTGGTGAAGGTGAGAAATAAACCACCTTACTAGAAGAGGAGTACAGCACATGAGAACACCACTTTTCCTCATTGTTCGTGTGTAAAATGAGTGTAGGATGTCCCCAAGCAATGTAGGCACAGGATTCCGAGATATGAAAATCTTGACAGCATTCACATCTATAAGTTGATCAGGGTTTGGGAACAAGACCAGCCCATAGATGAGAAGTGCCACAATCTCCTCAAAGGCTTGTAGATCTAGAGAATTCCAGCAGTCTTGTGCCTTCTCAAATAGAAACTTTGCCAAGAAACCTTTGACACCACTTCTGGTTTCCCAATGACCTTTGATATCAGATGGTTGCAAGTGTAAGGCTTGAGCAACATCTTCAGGCTTTGGTTCTCTTTCCATACCGTTGTAGGGTAGTTGATGAAGAATAGGAATCCTCAGGAGTTGAGAAAATTCCTCCAAAGTAGGTACTAGTTGGTAATCAGGGAATGTGAAACAGTGGTGTAGGGGGTCAAAGAACTGGAAGAGAACTTTCACCATGTCTTCTTTAATGTTGGAGTTGACCAAGTTGAGAAGTCTACCATGTCTTTCACTGAAGAGAGAATTCTCTGGAATCTTGGAAGTAAGCTCTTTGAGTTGAGGAGGGATTCTCACAAGGTTGACTTGAATTGTTTTCCTGCGAAGAGATTCCATGACCTACAAAACAAGAACAAAGATGAAGATCCAAACCCTTGAAATGGTTAGTGGATGCATATGATGCTTTATGATGTCCATGATGTATGCACAAGCATATGTACAAACAAGTCACACAAGATCCTAGTTTCAGGCTTGCATGAGGTTTCATAGGTAAGTACCCTCTTGAAGTTAGTTGGCTCAACCTGTCCTATAAATAGTAACCGGGTTCTAAGGAGCTCAATATCACTGGATTATTTTCTATGTTCATTGTTTTAATTTAGCCACTTAACTGGCGACCAAAATATTCCAAGAAAACAACCATCAATGAGTGTAGTATTGAGTATCTACCAACTTCGGACTGCACCAAAGTCGGTCATCTCACTACCCCTAATAAGGCCAAGATGGTCAAGTAAGGTTCTAAGAGCTCATTAGTGCTTCATGACATCACTCAGTGGCCCCGTATTCTCTTTGATTAACTCAAAGGCTACTGGTACTCACAAATATGTCGCACTAATATAGTTATTGCTTCAACCATGTCGGTATAACCCGCACAGTTTCCACAATGTTTTGCTATTTACCTATGAATATTTCCCAATAATCCGGGTGGAGGATTCAAACCCAAACAAGAGAACCAAATGTAAAGCAATCAAAGAAAACAAGATAAGCATGCAAGGGTGATCTAGCCCTAAGGTTACTCCACTTTTAAAGTAGTCCCCAGTAGAGTCGCCAGTTCTGTGATACGGTGGGAGAACTGACTTAGTGTTTTGTGTTTGTGTTTGCAAATGTTTTGGTTTAGCAAGAGTCGCCACCGACTTTTTATTTTATCCTAAGGAAAGGTCAAAAAGAACAGGAAAGACCTTTGAGATGTTTTCTTGGGTTCGGGGAGTAGATTATGAAAAGGGAAGGTGCAAGCACCCTTTTCATCCATGGTTATCCATGGGCTCTTAGTTACTTGTTTAGATCACTTGCTTTGCTTTTCCAATTGTTTGAAATGGTACTTTGTGTGTGGTTTTGAAAGATGTTTTGAAAAGAGGCCATCGTTGTGGCAACCTTTGTAATGATTCTTGTTTGAATGTATACAAAGGTGTTTTTGTCTTTTGAAAAGATTTCAATGTTTGAAAGTTTGATTTGGATAATGTTTTGAAATTGTGTTGTGAAGTATGTTTGAAAATAGCAAGGATGTTTTTGCAAGCTTTTTTATCAAGTAACTAAGAGCTATCTACCCTATTTTACTCAAAGATCCTTCCTAATGTTTTTAACCCTTTTGACAGTGTTGTTTCACCATTGCATTTGGTGAACAACCTTGTGTTAGGATGTTAAACGGGACAGGCGCGGGTCATCGTATAGACCATGATAGCAATTGTGTCAAGTATCTTTGGCAATTTTCTTGAGGGACTTGATCATTTTTGTTTAGGCAACCAAGATAGCGTCATCGAGGGACTATGATCTTTTGTTTTGTTTTTGTTTTTCCAAAGTACCCAACATGCATACCATGGCCCATTTGTTTAGGCAACCAAGTGGAGATACCTTAAGGGGTGTTTGTGTGCAAGTGTGTTTTATTGCATGTAAGATTTTATCTTGAACTAGGATTTTCTATTTCATTGATTTTATCTTGCCATACACATCCTAATTACTAGCATTTACATTTGAAAGCAATAAAATGTGGAAATGTAAAACTTCTACGTTATTACAACATTAGGGGATGGGGATACACATTTGTACATGGGGGTGGTTCAACGAGAAAAATAGATAAGAAAAGAAAATAACGAGGGGAAGAAAAAGAGAAAGAGAGAGAGGGCTAGCGCGCTGCTGGGAGGAAGTCGGAAGTTCTGACCCAGGCCTGCTGCAGGATTATCAACCTGTTGGTGAAAATGTATGAGTCAGAACTTCTGACTCTGGCACCTGCAAAACAGAAACCTGTTAGTGGGAAGGTCAAAAGTTATGACCCCCATGCGCTGCAAGACAAAAGTTTGTTAGTGGGGAAGTCAGAAGTTCTGACCCTGCTGGAAATACAATAATTTTCAGAAGTTCCGATATTATTGACAGCAAAACAGGCTTCAGGTGTGCTAACGTCAAAGTCAGAACTTGGCTTCTCCCTGTGCTAGCCAGAACATCTACAGTTTTATTATTTTTCCATAAAACAGAAGACATGCCTAGGACAGTCTCAGCAGGTGTCAAAGTGTTATCAGAGGACAGAACCAACAAGGCCACATGTAGGTTCTACACTGATTCACTTCCTACTTAAGCCTTCAGAGGCATGAAAATCCTCAGAATGCATACAACAGTAACATGATATTTACATTGTGTTTATTAGGCATGCAAAGCTGATGATGCTTAGTAGCATAATGAAAGTCAACGGGTGCTTACCTGGCTGTTTTAAAAATAATCTGTGAGTGGGAGCTAGCTTTAGCTTTGATGGTGTTCTGGACAGGTTCTTTTTTAGGATGGGTGGATGGAAAAAGTATGTGTATGTATGGTCAGAAACTGTATGGGTGTTCTTTGGTCACAAAGCAAACTGGGTATTAATGAAGTTTGGAGGCAGGAAGCTTAAAGTTTGTGAAAATACCAGGGATTTTTGGACAGAGATTCACAAGGTTTTTTCTCTTACTAGAGTTTTCTGTTTCTCCTCTAGCAATTTTTTCTGGATGTTTTTTTCTCACTCCCATTTTGTGATGGACAATGGTGTCCTATTTATAGGCAAGGCTTTGTGGAATTTTGAACGTTAAATGGCGCCAATACTATGCAGTAGAGATTAACTTGTTTTTGAAGGATGTTCATGAAACGTTGTGATGATGGACAGTTTTTCAGCCCAGGCTGGAACAGTAAGCAAGGATTGAGGAGAAGTGACACCTATAGGCGAAAAGTGGCGCATAGACCCATGCCTAAACCTGCACAAAGGTGTTCAACAAGCCACACGTGGAGAGACCCTTTGGATGAATGCTCAGGAGTGGTTGTGAGCAATAATGAGCATTAAATGGTGATGAGATTTATCAACATCAAGAATCTTGCAATAGGAGATTTTTCATCATTACCTACAACCTGAGCCAGCAGTTATGCTTCACCAAAAACAACGTAAACCAAGCTCTGACCTTGGCCTCTTGCTGTCTCAGTAAGTTCTGAGAGTTTTCCAGTATACTCCTTTGATCTGCTTTTAAAGACTCTGGACTTAGTGATCCTGCTTCAGTATTTTACCTAATCTGCTGATCCCATTACCTTCTGATCCCAGTATGTTCTAAAGGAGTTTCAGGCTTTGTTGCCTTCTTTACACTTCTCTAACAAACTCTGGTTGAACTTTGCGTAACTACTGAAAGAGCCATGTTCTGTTCAAAGATCAAGTGCTGAACCATGTTTACAATCTCTGACTGAGTTGGTGTAACTGCTGAAAGAGCCATGTTCTGATTGAATGTTATGTGCTGAGCCAAGTTCGCGACTTCTGACTGTTCTTGCCTGGAGGTTGGTTCAGAAGTTCTGAAGTGCCATTTTCTTCTTAAACCCCTTTTTTAGAGAAAATTCTAAGCATTTAGAATTTAGCTTTTCCAAGGCAAAAGTTTTACCTTTTAAGCTTGCAAATGAATATTTTGTTCTTGTAAATTGTTTACTTGGAAAGGAATGATAATAAAGGGCTTGGCTTTGTTTAAGAGAAAATCTGAGAGTTCAGGATGAATTCCTGAGGGAGGGCAAATTTTGGGGTACAACACTGTCCATAGTGGTTAAGATCATGGCTCCACTAGAAAATATGTTCTTGATCATAAATGGTCCTTCGTGTGTAGGAGTCCATTTTCCCCTGGGATCACCTTGCGACATGATAATGCGCTTGATTACTAGGTCGCCAGCCTGATATACCTGACGTCTGACATTCTTGTTAAAAGGTTTAATCATACGTTTTTGGTACATCTGACCATGGAGACAGCCGCAAGCCTCTTCTCGTCAATCAGGTTTAATTGGTCAAGTCGAGTCTGAACCCATTTCTCTTCATTCAAACTTGCATCCTTCAGGATTCTCAAGGAAGGGGTCTGGACTTCTATGGGTAGGACAACTTCCATACTGTACACTAGAGAGAAAGGAGTTTCCCCTGTTGAGGTGCGCACCGTAGTACGGTAACCATGAAGAGCAAATGGTAACATCTCATGCCAGTATTTGTAGTTCATTGTCATCTTCTGTATGATCTTTTTGATGTTTTTATTAGCGGTCTCCACAACGTCATTCATCTTCGGTCGGTAAGGAGAAGAGTTATCATGCTGGATTTTGAATTGTACGCATAATCCTGTGATCATAGTATTATTGAGATTGGTACCATTATCTGTAATGATTCTTTCTGGAATACCATACCGACATATAAGGTTATGTCTGATGAATCGGACCATAACGTTCTTGGTGACAGAAGCAAATGAAGCCGCCTCGACCCATTTTATGCAGTAATCAATGGCGATGAGGATGAAACGGTGTCCATTAGAAGTTGTAGGTCTGATCTCCCCAATCATATCAATGCCCCACATTGCGAATGGCCAGGGAGCAGTGAAGACGTTTAGAGGAACTAGAGGCACATGTAATTTATCATCATAGATCTGGCTATTGTGACAAGTTTGCGAATGCTGATAACAGTCTGCTTCCATAGTGGACCAATAGTATCCTGTCTGTAGGATCTTTTTAGCCATCGTGTGTCCACTAGAATGGGTGCCAAAGGTTCCTTCTTGCAAATCAACCATAATCTTTTCTGCCTCACTCTTGTCTATGCACCAAAGAAAATTAGAGTCGTGGTTGCACATATAGAGGATTCTGTTACTGAGGAAGAACTTAGCAGAGAACCTTCTTAGGAACTTCTTATCATTGACTGAAGCTCCCTCTGGATATTCTCGGGCTTCGAGATATCTTTTAACTTCATGGAACCAAGGTTTGTCCACTACTTCTTCAGTATCAATCTCATGGCAGTATGCCGGTTCGTCCATCCTCTCAATAGTGATATGAGGAGCCTCATTATCCCACCTGATTTTGAACATGGATGACATAGTAGCTAGCGCGTCCGCTAGTTGATTTTCCTCTCATGCAAAATGCTCAAAGGTAATTTCTTTAAAATGTGGGATTAGTGTCAACACATGCTCTTTGTAAGGGATGAGATTAGAATGCTTCGTGTCCCATTCTCCTTTGATTTGACTGATTACTAAGGCCGAGTCTCCAAAAACACTCAAGGATTTGATCCCAAATCTATAGCAACTTTGAGACCCATGATTCATGCTTCATATTCATCCATATTGTTGGTAGAACTGAAACACATCCTAGCAGTGAAAGGAGTATGACAACCTTCGAGAGATATGATCACAACGTCAATTCCATTGTCGAGTGTGTTGGAAGCTCCGTCAAAAACCATAGTCCATCGGGATCCTTGTTCAAGTTCGTCATACGGTCTGAGTTCTTCACAATCATTCACCAACATGATGTCCTCGTCCGAGAATTCAAAATTCATGGATTGATAGTCATCCACGGCCTGATGAGCCAAATGATCATCTAGTACACTTTATTTTATTGCTTTTTGGGTAGTGTACTGAATTTCGTATTCGATCAGGACCATTTTCCATCTTGCTATTCTTCCAGATAGGGTGGGCTTCTCGAATATGTATTTGATAGGATCCATCTTAGATATCAATAAGGTGGTGTGAGTCAGCATATACTGTCTTAGCCGGTGAGCAGCCCATGCCCGAGCATAACAAGTTTTCTCGAGCAGTGAATATCTGGTTTCACAGTGGGTAAACTTTTTGCTCAGATAGTATATTGCATGCTCTTTTCAGCCAGACTCGTCATGCTACCCCAGCACACAACCAATTGAATTTTCCAATACTATTAAGTACATGATCATAGGTCTTCCTTCAACTGGAGGCATCAAAATTGGAGGCTCTTGAAGGTACTCCTTGATCCTGTCAAAGGCAGCCTGGAAGTCGTCATTCCACTTCATCACTTGATCTTTCTTCATTAATTTGAAGATTGACTCACAAGTAGCGGTTAGAAGGGAAATGAATCTGGCGATGTAGTTTAGACGTCCCAAGAATCCCCTAACTTCCTTATTAGTGCGAGGAGTTGGCATTTCTTGTATCTCTTTTACCTTTGTGAGCTCTAGTTTAATACCTTTGCCGCTGACAACAATGCCTAAGAGCTTACCAGATCTTACTCCAAAGGTGCATTTATTCGGGTTCAACCTCAGTTTGTATTTCTTGAGGCTTTCAAGTGCCTTCTGTGAGTGGTCAAGGTGTTCCTCTTGAGTTTGAGATTTGGCTATCATACCATCAACGTAGACCTTTATCTCGTGAAGGATCATATTGTGAAACAAGGCTACCATGACACGCTGGTAGGTTACCCTAGTGTTCTTTAACCCAAATGGCATAACTTTGTAGTAGAAAGTGCCCCACTGCATGATGAAGGTCGTTTTCTCCATGTCCTCAGGTGCCATTTGATCTGATTGTACCCGGAGAAACCATTCATGAAGGAAAATACCTTGTGTTGTGTGGTGTTGTCAACCAGAACGTCAATATGGGGAAACAGAAAGTCATCCTTGGGGCTCGCCCTATTTAGGTCTCTATAATCCACACACATTCGTACCTTACCATCCTTCTTAGGTACCGGAACAACATTAGCAACCCATTATGGATAAGATGTGACAGCTAAGAAACCGGCATTGAATAGTTTCATGACTTCAGCCTTGATCTTTTTTGACATCTCTGGCTGCATACGACGGACCTTCTGTTTCATTAAAGGGCAGTGTTGTAACCCAAAATTTGCCCTCTCAATTCTCAAGGGTTTTCTCACAATGATTCTCAAGATTTAAGCTTGCACAAGTGCATTGGGATTTTCCAGTACCAAAATTAAAAGGAAACTGTCAAAAGGGAGAAAACAGATAAAAATAATATTTTGACAAATTTGGAGAAAAACAAGTGTTCTTGGATTCAGCATCCTTCGATTGGACTTTTCACCTCCTTTGATTGCTCAAAAATTGCTGCTAGCGTACCTCTTTCGTCTAGGCATTTGACTTCTTCTTGCATGCTTCATTTGTGTCTTTTTCTGCCTACGTGCTTGATTTGAATACCAAGTTTGCTGGCCACAAGTTCCCCCATGCAAGCCAAACCCTTCGATTCACCAAGCATGATGCCTGCATTCTTTGCTTTGAAAAAACCATGACCCGCTGGCCACATGTGCCCCTGCAAGGAAATCCCTTTGTTTAGATACAAGTGACAGCATGCAAGTCTTCGTTTGGGCGTTCACTTCCTACATGCCTGCATGCAAGTCTTCGTTTGGGCATCCATCTCTTGTCATGCCTGCACTTTTGCGCATACTCCTTGAATCCTTCGCCCGTCCCCAGTGACATACCCTGGAGTTGGGTACGCGTGGAAGCGAGGTCAGAATTGTACTGATATTGCTTATAAAAGGCAGTAGCCGAGTCCTCCCAGTTTCGGATACTGGCTCCATCCAGCTGATAGAACCATTCGAGTTGAGCCCCTGAAAGGCTATCCTGAAAGAAATGAATCCACAGGTTCTTGTCTGCAGTGTAAGGTTGGATCTTCCTTACATATGATCTGAGATGCATTTTTGGGCAAGACAGCCCGTCATATCTTGCAAAAACTGGCACTTTGAACTTCGGGGGGATCACAATTCCAGCAACTAATCCCAAATCTTTGAAATCTAAGCCGGGAACTCTCTGCAGCTCCATAGCTGCCAACCTGTCTTCCAAGCTTTTGTACTTATCATCGGCGGGCGGGTATTGTTGTTCTGAGTAGTCTTCTTCAGCCTCTCCTTCTTTAGCTTCGGATTCAGAAGGTACCGCAACCGCATTCCCTTTACTGGTTCCCTCTTCAGATGTAGGGGGAAATTCGAGAACTCTTCTGGCTTTACCCTCAAACCTTCTTCCTAGGGTAGCCACCCCGACTCTCTTCTTCTTCTTTTTCACTTGCTCTTTGTTCCCAAGCAGGGCTTTTAGATCCTCTTGACCCTTTGCCAAGGTCATCAGGAGATGTTGAAACTGTGAGTTCTGAGACTGCAAGTCTTTGACCGTCTGTTCGAGATCCATCTTACTGAAATAAACAGCAGAAAGATAAGGAAACCTGGTGTGGAGACCTGCTTATGCGCATGATGAATGATATGTTTGTTTATGAAATGCATTCAAGGGTTTAGAAAATTCAAAATTGTTGCAAACAAAAAGAATACACGTCATATTAATAAGAAGAAATTTGTCAGTACATAAATGACCCATGGGCCAAATATTACAAAAAATTCTCAAGGTAAAAAGACGTTGCGCATCCTCTTTGGTGCGATGTAGGTGTTGAGGGTCTCTTCCTCATCGAGTCGGCAGGTAAGCTCCAAAACCTTCTTCTCACTGGCGTAGAAGCTGGCTTCAAAAGTATTTTGTTCCTCCTTGAGTTGGATCCAACTCTTCTGCATCTCCTCCCACGATGTAGGCATGTCAGGATATAGGATGGTGTAGGGAACCTCTCCTTCCTTAACGGGCTCTTTAATCACAGGGAGAACATGAGGATAAGGCATCATTAGACTCTGGGCTCGGGTTCGTACCCACTTAAGATAAGGCTCAAGAGGGATGGAGTTTTTGTGCCCCAGTGTCTTGCTGTACCTTGTTAGGCATCCTTCAAGCTCTGATGAATCTTTGGCGAAGTCCATGTGCATCATTGTCGAAGTCAAAAACTAGGTCAGGAATCAACATGTCGTGAGGGCCATCCCTCCGTGCATATCCAAATTGTCTCAAAGCTAGACAAGGGTTGTAGGTAATGCCTCCTCTAATGCCAAGTAATGGAACATTAGGGAACTCTCCACAACGATAGACGATGATGACATTTTCTCTGGACCGAGAGCACCAATGTACATTAGAGTGAGTGAGGGTCATCAACCGTTGTGACCACCTTAAGCCTTGGTCATTCTTCAGGACAGATTGTGGAAGGTTCGAAATAAACCACCTTGCAAGGAGAGGAGTACAGCACATGAGAACACCCCTCTTTCTCATTGTTCGTGTGTAAAATGAGTGAAGAATGTCCCCAAGCAATGTTGGTATTGGATTTCTGGATAAGAATATTTTGACGGCGTTGACATCCACAAGCTGGTCAGGATATGGGAACAATACCAACCCATAAATGAGGAGTGCCACAATTTCTTCAAAGGCTTGTAGATCCAATGAATTCCAACACTCTTGTGCTTTCTCAAACAAGAATTTTGCCAAGAAGCCTTTGACACCGCTTCTAGTTTCCCAATGCCCCTTGATGTCAGATGGTTGCAAGTGTAGTGCTTGAGCAACATCTTCAGGCTTTGGTTCTTTTTCCGTACCGTTGTAGGGTAGTTGATGAAGAATAGGAATTCTCAGGAGTTGAGAAAATTCCTCCAAAGTGGGCACCAATTGGTAGTCGGGGAAAGTGAAACAGTGGTGAAGGGGGTCAAAGAACTGAAACAACACCTTTACCATGTCCTCTTCAATGTTGGTGTTGACTAGGCTGAGCAGTCTACCATGTCTTTCACTGAAGGGAGAGCTTTCCGGAATTCTGGATGAGAGCTCCTTGAGTTGAGGAGGGATTCTCACAAGGTTGACTTGGATGGTTTTCCTGCGAAGAATTTCCATGACCTACAAAACAAGAACACATATGAAGATCCAAACCCTTGAAATGGTTAGTGTATGCATATGATGCTTTATGATGCTCATGATGTATGCACAAACATATGTACAAGCAAATCTCACAAAACCCTAGTTTCAGGCTTGCATGGGGTTTCATAGGTAAGTACCCTCTTGAGTGTAGTTGGCTTAAAAACCTGTCCTATAAATAGTAACCGGGTTCTAAGGAGCTCAATATCATTGGATTGTTTTCCATGTTCATTGTTTTGGTTTAGCCACTTAACTAGCGACCAAAATATTCCAAGAAAACAACCCTCAATGAGTGTAGTATCGAGTATCTACCAACTTCGGACTGCACCAAAGTCGGTCATCTCACTACCCCTAATGAAAGGCCAAGATGGTCAAGTAAGGTTCTAGGTCATTAGTGCTTAGTGACATCACTCAGCGGCCCCGTACTCTCCTTGATTGAACTCAAGGGTTACCGGTACTCACAAATATGTCGCACTAATATAGTTATTGCTTCAACCGTGTCGGTATACCCCGCACAGTTTCCACAATGTATTTCTATCTATGAATGTTTCCCCAAATCCGGGTATAGGATTTCAAGCCCAAACAAAAGAACCAAGATGTAAAGCAATCAAAGCAAACAATTAGTCATGCAAGAGGGTGATCTAAGCCCTAAGGTTACTCCACTTTAAAAAATTCCCCAGCAGAGTCGCCAGTTCTGTGATACGGTGGGAGAACTGACTTGAGGTTTTGCGTTTGTTTTCGCAAATGTTTCGGTTGAGCAAGAGTCGCCACCGACTTTTTATTTTATCCTAAGGAAAGGTTAAAAAGCACAGCAAAAACCTTTGAGATGTTTTCTTGGGTTCGGGGAGTAGATTATAGAAAGGGAAGGTATTAGCACCCTTTCTATCCATGGTTATCCATGGGCTCTTAGTTACTTGCTTAGATCAACTTGCCTTGATTTTCAATTGTTTGAAATGGTGCTTTGTGTGTGGGTTTGAAAATGTTTTGAAAAGAAAGCCAATGTGGTGGCAACCTTTGTAATGATCCATGTTGGGATGTATACAAAGGTGTATGTCTTTTGAAAAGTTTTCAATGTTTTTGAAATTTGTTTTGAAAGTGTGTTGTGATGTGGTTTTGAAAAAAATAGGCAAGTGTTTTTGTTTTGCAAGTTGGCAAATAACCAAGAGTTGTCTACTCCTAAATTTACTCAAAGATCTTTGCTATGTTTTAACCCTTTTAACAATTTTGTTCCACCATTGTATTTGGTGGGCAATCTTGTGTTAGGATGTTTAACGGGACAGGCGCGGGTCATCGTTTAGACCATGATTGCAATGGTGCCAAGTGTCTTTGGGAAATTTTTCCTTTAAGGGACTTGATCATGTTTAGGCAACTTTCGAAAGCGTCATCGAGGGACTATGATCATTTGATATTGTTTTGTTTTTTGCCAAAGACACTTAACATGCAACATGGCCCATTATTGAAGGCATCAAGTGGAGTAATCCTAGGGGTGCAAGTGTGATTGGTGTTTGTCCATTTTCATGCTTTTTGTCTTTTGTTAAGTCAAGTTATTTGTTGGTTGATTTTTACATACAAAGCCCTAAATCTATCATGGCATTTTTAGAAAGCTTTAAAGTGCGGAATTTAAAGGTCCTAAATTATTACAATACAATTATGGGATGGGGGGTACAAATGTTCAAATGGGGATATTTAGCAAGAAATTAAAATCTAAGCTATTACAATCCAAATGGAGTTTACAAGGTATTTAATTGCACAATAATTAAATAAAATAAAATAAATATGCAAGATGCAAAAAATGATTTTTATATGTATGTAAAAAGTGTTTTTATGTGACAAATAAACAAAAATAAAAAGGATTAATTTTGGATATTTTTCATGTTCTAAGGGAAAACCCTAATTTGCTAAATAAAAAGGTATTTATTATTTAATATACAATATTTGTTAATTATATACAAAAAATAAATAAAAAGGAAGTATATTGTATAAAAGTGATTTTTGAGGTCAAATATTAATAAAAATAAAAATGTATTATTTTTGTGTTTTTTCCCTAAATATTCTAATAAATATATAAGTATTTATAATATTTACTAAATATATTAAATATGTACAAAAATAACAATATTTATTATTTACAAAAAAAAGTATATTTTTTATAAAATGTTTTCAAAAGATAAAATAAAATAAAATCAGAAAATAAAATGTATTTATATTATTTTTTGTATTTTAAATAGAAAAGGTATTATGTATTTATTTACATATATAACTAAATGAAACAAATAAATATCAAATAAAATGCAAAAAAAGTGAGAAAAATATTTTTAATGTTTTTTCATGCTTGGATAAAAATATAAAATCAAAATCAAAAGGAAAAAATCAAAAATAACAAATATATCATGCAATGGGTCAGGGGGGTGTATGTGTGAAATGAAGGTGCAAACAGAAAAATGGACCAAGCCCAGCCCAAAAGGAGTTGTCTTCAACCTCCAGCAACTTTGAAACAAAAAAACGCGTGTTTTCTTCCTTCCCTGCTAACTTCTGATTCCTTGATTTTCAATAAAAACTTACAACACCAAAGTTATAGAGCATCATGTCACGATTCTAAACATATAAAGAAGTTGATCTAACCCTCAGAAATGAGAGAGAATTTCTTCTCCCCCAATTCCTGACCTAAGTTTTTTCTAATGTTCAGGTTCCAAATTCTCTCAGTACACACAACATAAATGCAAAGTGATTATATGTGTAGCTTCAGGGCCATGAGTAGAGCAATTTTCATTCATAAACCTAAGCCTAACTCTTCCTAGATTGAGAGATAGAAGTCCAAAGTTTTACCTGTTCAGTTGGAATCGTGTGCAACAATGGAGGTACTTTCAAGGCAATGTGAGGACTTGTACAGCTTGCTTGAGGTCCAGGGATGCTTCTTCAATGCTTGGTGTGCTTTGAAACTAACTGAAACGAGCTATGTAACTCAACCTGCACAACTGAAAAAATGAAAATGGTGAACTTGGTTAGAGGTGTTACAGTCTGAAGCTAGGGCTTGGGATAGTTTGTATGGATGTTATGGAAGGTGTTTGAGGTGGTTTTGGCCAAGGCGCATGAATGGATTGAGTTGTGCAACTCAATCTGCAGGGATGCCCTGTTTTGTGCAGTTCAATGGTGTTTCTGTGAATGGGGAGGTATGGAAGGTAGTTGGCTCGTGTTTCAGGTCAGTTGAGGAGTATGGAATGTGTTCACAATGTTTGCTTAGGCTTGTCTTTGCAGAAAATGAGAGTTGTGTTTCAAAATGCAAGTTTCTTCCTATGTAAGCAAAAGTTGTCAACTTGGTTTCTAGGGCAAGGCAGGTCCCTCAAGCATGCTGCATAATCCCTCATTGATCAGTGGGATTAGTTCATAAACTTGTGCCTAGAAGATATGCATTGTACTTCTTGGATTTGCTTTTGCCATAAAGTTGTGCTTTACAAAAATGGATAACTTGCTTTTTCCAAATAAGGATTAAATTGGCATGTAATGGTTAAACACATAAGATAAGGCTTGAACACAAAGGATTTGCATTAAATTATTGAGTGTGGATGAGATAAAAGGCCTGTAATGTAGCTTGCACATGCTGAGTTCAAAAATGCAAAGTTATGAACATGGAAATGGCTCATGAACAAAGTGACTTTTGCCCATATTGACAAATTCGATTCTCTCTAACCACAAGGGTGTTTGAGAAGTTCTTAGATATTTTGGAAAGCTTGGAATGTGTACTACAATCCATCTTTGTAATGAAATTTGAAATTACAAGTGGAAGCATGTGAAAAGTGGCCATGAAGTTAGGCAAAAATCCTGCCTAGAATAGGTCAAAAATTTTCTAAGTTAAGAATGTTTTGCACCCCTATTCCAAAAATCATAACTTGAGCTACAAGCTTCTTTTGAGGAAACTTTGTGAATAAAATTTGTAGATTTTGCAATGGACTATAACTTTCATGTTTTGAGTTTTGTTTGAATCCAAATGTATCTTGATGAAAAGATGGGACAAAGTTAGGAAAAAATTAGGAATTTTCATAACTTAGAAAATTTCTAAGTTATGAAATTTCTTCATTTCAAACCCTAATTTGTGATTTTTGATTTCTTGATGAACAAGTTTCATAATTTGGCATGTTTTGATGAAAAATGAATCTTAACACTTGACTTTGACCAAAAAGTCAAGGTTTGACTTTTCAGTATACAGTCAATTTTGGCTCAGTTGATTGGAAAATTCATTTGTCAATCTTGTGCATTTGGGATCTTTTGAACTTGTTGATCATGTCAAGACAATGCCATTGAATCCTTGAGTCCATATGTGAGCTTGGTTTGCCATTGGCTAGGTCAAACAGTCAAAAATTGCCTTTGTGCAGTCAAAACCCTAAAAATGACCATTTTGCCCTTTTGGTGATCTGATCAAATTTCTTGTGGAATTGTGATCCAAACTTGACCAAATGGTTCATATGAGTTCATAATGTTGATGTGGGTCAAAAATCATGAGGTTTGACTGTCAATTAACCACAGTTGACTTTTTCCCTAATACAGTTGATTTCTAGGTCAATTGTCCAATTGACTAGGCAAAGATTGGAATCAAGGCTTGAAACTTGGTATGGATAAACTTGTGAGTCCAACATGAAGCATGAAAGTCACTTTGGGAATTTTAGGTCAAAACATCTTTGTGCAAACACAAACCCTAATTTGGGTCACCAGTGCAAGGAGGAGTCTTGAGCAGAGCAAACCCTAACTGGATCTTGAGCTCCAAGGGTCTGGTGGTGAGAAAATCTTGAGGAAATGGGAGGGAAAATTTTAGGGTACAACAGTTTCCCCTGTTCAATCTTCTTGAACCTGAAGAGTAAGATTGGCAAGTTTGCCTTTCGCGACTTGAATGTAAAAGGAGATTGGACACTAGAGTGCCCGAAAATTTGCACTCGCATAATGGAGTATCAGCAATGTGAAGTCGGGAATGGGCTTATAGATGCCATTTGGAGAGATGGTGGATAGGAGGATGGGCTTATAGATACCATCTGGAGGCGTGACAGAACCTTGTCGTGAATGGGCTTATAGATGCCATTTGGAAGTGTAATGGATAGTTGTGGAAATGGGCTTACAGATGCCATCGGGAGGTGTGACGGAACTTTGTCGGGAATGGGCTTATAGATGCCATTTGGAATTGTGTGTCGATCGCGTAAGAGATTCCTTAGCGAGAATTTGCGTACTTGAGAAAGAAAGATAATTTCCTGGCCTGTTACAGGGGTTGATCTTCAGTCTCTTCATGCAGATATTCCCTGGCTAGATACAAGTATCGAATCTACAATTAGTTGCTCACAGATGTGCCCTGGCTAGATACAGGAATCGAATCCGGAACTTCAAAATGTTGTTTATAGACATGCCCTGGCTGGATACAGGTGTCGAATCTCTAAACTCTTCAGATATGCCCTGGCTGGATACAGGTATCGAATCTGGAAATTATTGTCTACAGATATGCCCTGGCTGGATACAGGAATCGAATATGGAATTGGTCGTCTATAGATATGCCCTGGCTGGTTACAGGAATCGAATCTGGAAAACTGTTGCTCACAGATGTGCCCTGGCTAGATACAGGAATCGAATTTGGAACTTCAAAAGGTTGGTAGAGATAGCTATCCTGGCTGGATACAGGTGTAAACCTCTGACCTGAGAAAGAAAGATAATTTCCTGGCCTGTTACAGGGGTTGATCTTCAAACTCTTCATGTAGATATGCCCTGGCTAGATACAGGAATCGAATCTACAATCAATCGCTTACAGATATGCCCTGGCTAGATACAGGAATCGAATCTGGAATTGTGATAGTTGATAGTAATCACCTTTGGATTGACCTTTTCCTGAAAAGGCAAAACATCAGTTGTATGCGATGTCATGATGTATGAAATGCATGATGGCATGATGCTCAAAATGAGATAGTGTTGTATGCACTTTATCATGTATGTAAGCAGGATGTATGAAATGTGAAATGTTTATGAATGTATTTTCGTCTAGGAAAATAAATCCTTGACGAGTGCCGGGAACTTGTGGAATCCTGGGCTGCTGTTGAAGAGTAGAGTTCTTCGCTTCCGCTGGGGATGATGGTTGCAAGAATAAACCAGTAGGAGAAGATGACTCCGTTGGGGAATAAACTTGTTGGAGAGATTACTCTGAGGGGAATAAAATAGGTGAAGAGTTTACTCTGCGGGGTATTACTCTGTGGGAAGAGATACTTCGCTGAGGTTTTGATGAGAGCTCCGCTGGGGATTCCACTGATAAGTTATGTTGGGGAATTTGATGAACTCCGCTGGGGATAGGAAGAACTTCGCCGAGGACGATCTTTCCGTGGTAATTAGCTGAGGATAACCCAGTTATACCCTGGTAGGGAAATAACCTTTGAATGAAACCGGGGAGACGCGTTCGTACTCTGCAGGGGATAAGCTTCCAGAATCTACTGGGGATAAGCCTCAAGACCTGCTGGGGATAAGGATTCCACTCTCCTGGGGAAACTTTGGATTGTACTGGGGAAATGGCTCCACTGGGGTGTCTGGTATTCCGCCGGGGAACAATCTTATACTAAGACTGCCGGGGATGCTTGTTGAGGAATGTCTATACTCCATTGGGGAATGTTGAGATCTTCTGGGGATACCCAACTTTCTTAAGGCTGACAGTAGACTAACTCTGCTTGGGGAGAGTATCACTGACTTGCTGGAGGAACCATGTGCCTTTTCGGGGCTGACGGGAGACCAACTCTGCTTGAGGAGAAGTATTGCTGAAATCTGGTCTTACTCTGTGGGGAGTTGGGGTAACCTGGTTACGTTCTTCAGCCGAACCTACCTTGGTACCTTGGTGGACAGAGCAACTAGATCGCTTAGACGATTCTTATTTGCTCCTGTTTCTGATGTCATCTGTAATTAGTCCTTTATTTCGCATGCAAATATTCACGATTAGCAATTAATGTCAAATGCATATATCAAAAATGAACATTGGACGTTCTTTGCAAAACAAAACAGATAAAGGAAAAACAAATGGGTAATTTGTCTGAAAAATTGAACTTGTATTGATTTTGAAATTTGCCTGTAAATAGGCATTTTATGTACAGGAGGCTGACGTCCTAGTAAGAGAACACCGCCGAACAGCATAGAGTTTATACAATTTTGAAAAGGAAACAAAACAGCTATGTGAAAGATAATCCCACTGGGTTCCAACTCTGCTATCTCTTTTATGTCTTCAAACGTCTCATCGCTTTGCTGCTTAGTTGAAGATGAAGCTGATTGATTTGGAGTCATCTGAGCCTGATAGTTGATGCCAAATTCTGGATGCGAGGTGACCCAATGAGACATAGTATTACGCTTTATCCCTAACTTTTGCCTGGACCGCCCTTTCGGGTTTTCAGTCCACCGGGATACCCATTTTTGCCCAAGCCGCCTTTTCAGGTTTTCGACTTGCCGGGTGTACATATTTTTTTCATTTCATCCCTTATTTTTGCCCGAACCCTTTTGGTTCGCCGGGAAGCCCTTATTTTTGCCTAGGTGTGTCAACCTAGCGGGTCTTTGATCATGCGTAGTATCTTTTTACTATGTCTGCATTGGCAGGGTGAGGAAGGTCGTCACCATCCATGGTGGTTAGAATCATCGCACCTCCTGAAAAGATATGTTTAACCACAAATGGCCCTTCGTACGTGGGGGTCCATTTGCCCCTGGGATCACCTTGAGGTAGAATGATGCACTTGATTACCAGGTCTCCGACTTGATACTCTTGTCGTCTGACCTTCTTGTTAAATGCCCTGATCATCCGTTTTTGGTACGTCTGACCATGACAAATAGCAGTGAGTCTCTTTTCGTCAATTAGGTTTAATTGATCAAGCCGACTCTGGATCCAGTCATCTTCATTCAAGTCTGCATCCTTCATTATCCGGAGAGAGGGTGTCTGGACTTCAATAGGCAAGACTGCCTCCATGCCATAGACCAAGGAAAAGGGAGTTGCCCCTGTTGACGTCCGTGCTGAGGTACGGTACCCATGAAGAGCAAATGGTAACATTTCGTGCCAATCTTTATAGGTCACTGTCATCTTCTGCACAATCTTCTTGATGTTCTTATTCGCTGCTTCTACAGCCCCATTCATCTTCGGCCGGTAGGGAGAAGAGTTATGGTGCTGTATCTTGAATTGCTCGCAGAGCTCAGTGTCATCTTGTTGTTGAGATTGGTACCATTATCCGTAATGATCCTTTCAGGTATGCCGTATCGACAGATCAGGTTGTGCCGAATGAACCGTGCCATGACGTTCTTGGTTACCGTAGTGTAAGAAGCAGCTTCAACCCATTTTGTGAAGTAATCAATCGCCACCAAGATGAAGCGGTGCCTGTTAGATGCCGTAGGTCTGATTTCGCCGATCATATCAATGCCCCACATTGCAAAAGGCCAAGGTGCTGTCAAGACGTTCAGAGGAACCGGAGGAATGTGCACCTTATCAGCATAAATCTGGCATTTATGACAAGTTCGAGAATGCTGATAACAGTCGGCTTCCATTGTGGACCAGAAATATCCTGCCCGAAGGATTTTCTTTGCCATGGTATGTCCACTGGAATGTGTTCCGAAGGTACCTTCATGTAGCTCCGCCATGATCTTTTCTACTTCAGTCTTATCCATACAATGCAGTAGGGTCGAATCATGGTTTCGTTTGTACAGAATGCCATTGCTGAGGAAGAAATTTGCCGCAAACCTTCTCAGGAACTTCTTGTCATTAACGGATGCACCGTCGGGGTATTCTTGAGCTTCAAGGTACCTCTTCACTTCGTGATACCAGGGTTTTTCTGTTACCTCTTCAGCCTCGAGATTGCAGCAATGTGCAGGTTCGTCCAACTTCCAGATAATGATCCAGGGAGCCTCGTTGTCCCATTTGACTTTGAACATAGAAGACATCGTAGCCAACGCGTCCGCTAACTGATTCTCCTCTCTTGGGAAGTGTTCAAAAGTTATCTCCTCGAAGTGGGGAATCAACGTCAACACATACTCCTTGTAAGGAATAAGGTTTGGGTGTTTCGTATCCCACTCGCCTTTGACCTGATTGATCACGAGAGCGGAATCTCCGAAGACACTCAGAAACTTGATCCTTAAGTCAATTGCAGCTTGAAGACCCATGATGCATGCCTCATACTCCGCCATGTTGTTGGTGCAGTTGAAACATAGTCGGGCGGTGAGTGGAGTATGAGTGCCTTTAGGGGATATGATCACAGTGCCGATACCATTACCCAAAGCATTCGAGGCTCCGTCAAAATGCATAGACCATTGGGATCCTTCCTCGGGTCCTTCATCCGGTCCAGGTACTTCACAATCAGTCACCACCATGATATCCTCGTCTGGAAATTCAAAGTTCATTGACTGGTAATCATCCACTGCCTGGTGTGCCAAATGGTCTGCCAATACACTTCCCTTGATTGCTTTTTGAGTCGTGTACTGGATGTCATATTCCGTCAAGATCATTTGCCATCTTGCTATTCTTCCGGACAAGGCGGGCTTTTCGAAGATGTACTTTATTGGATCCATTTTTGAAATCAACAGAGTAGTGTGAGTCAACATATACTGTCTCAGCCGGCGAGCAGCCCATACCAAAGCGCAGAAAGTTTTCTCGAGTAGTGAGTACCAGGTCTCACAGTCGGTAAACTTTTTGCTAAGGTAATAAATGGCGTGTTCTTTTCGGCCAGACTCGTCATGCTGCCCCAGCACACACCCCATTGAGCTGTCAAGCACTGTCAAGTATAATATTAGAGGTCTCCCTTCAACTGGTGGCATCAAAATGGGTGGCTCTTGGAGATACTCTTTGATTCTTTCGAAAGCGGCCTGACATTCATCATTCCAACGTACTACTTGATCTTTCTTCAGTAGCTTGAAGATTGGTTCACAGGTAGCAGTTAGATGTGAGATGAATCGGGCAATGTAGTTCAGCCGTCCTAGAAAGCCTCTGACTTCCTTCTCTGTCTTGGGAACTGGCATCTCTTGTATGGCTTTCACTTTGGCAGGGTCCACTTGAATACCTTTGTCGCTCACGACGAAGCCTAGCAGTTTTCCAGACCTCACCCCGAAGGTGCACTTGTTCGGGTTTAATCTCAGCTTGTACAACTTCAACCGGTCAAACAGCTTCTGTAGATGGTCAAGGTGTTCTTCCTCAGTTTGGGACCTCGCAATCATATCGTCGACGTATACTTTAATCTCATGATGGATCATATCATGAAACAAAGCAACCATGGCATGTTGGTAGGTTGCCCCAGCATTTTTCAACCCAAAAGGCATGACCTTGTAGCAAAAGGTGCCCCACTGAGTAACAAAAGTGGTCTTCTCCATGTCTTCAGGAGCCATCTTGATTTGATTATAACCTGAGAACCCGTCCATGAAGGAGAATAACTTATGCTGAGCAGTGTTGTCAACCAGAACGTCAATGTGAGGTAGCGGGAAGTCATCCTTAGGGCTCGCCCTGTTCAAATCCCTGTAATCAACACACATTTTGACCTTACCATCTTTCTTCGGTACTAGAACCACGTTGGCAACCCACTGAGGGTAAGATGTTACTGCTAGAAACCCGGCATCAAATTGTTTCATAACCTCAGCCTTAATTTTCTCGGACATCTCGGGACGCATACGGCGGACCTTCTGCTTTACCGGAGGGCATTCTTCCTTGGTAGGCAGGTGATGAACCACAATGTCGGTATCCAACCCAGGCATGTCTTTGTAAGACCAGGAAAAGATTTCCACATAGTCATGCAGCATCTAAATCAACTGTTGTTTCACACTGAGCTATAGATTGTCACCAATCTTGACTTCCTTTCTGTCTGTCTCAGTACCCAGATTTACCGTTTCCACTGGCTCTTCATGTGGCTGAATGGCCCTCTCTTCCTGGAGTAGCAGTCTTGCAAGTTCACCAGGCACTTCACAATCATCTTCACCTTCGTCTTCGGCTAAGTTGATCAGATTTTCGAAGTCATAACTGGCGGTAGCAGAGTCGTTACCAGTGAGATCCAGAGTGGATTGGAACCTGTATAAGTGAGTGTGTGTAAATATAGCTGTTTTGCAATATATAACAAAGAAAGAAAAGGAGCGCAAGATTTTGAAATGCAACAAACGTCCAATATTTTTATTGATGATATATGAAAATGACACACAAAAGCCCTCACAAATGAAGCCACGGTGCCTCGGGTAAGACACCGAGCCATAAAAAGTTTCAAAATATTGTCTGTTACAAATTCAAAACAAAAGAGTTCATTACTGAGTGACAAAAGTAATGGGTGTGAAGTCTTTGGCAGTCCAGTTGCTTGGTCCACCGTCAGTTGTTGGGTAGATCCAGCTGTCGAATTCAGATTCCTCCACGTCGTCTTCGATAGCATTTACTCCCGGGTCGGTGATGAACACAGGAGGTCTTCCAATCCTTGCCTTACAAACAGCCCTCTGAGCCTCCACAGTGAAACCCATACCAAACTTGTCAGTCTTCGGAGTAAAGTCAGGAAGTCGGCCCCAGTTTGCACACTCACCCTTCTCAATAACAGCCCGAGCATCCTTTAAGGAAGCCATCTTCAAAGGAGAGTCTTCTACAGTCATAATCTCTGCTGACGCTAGTGTCTGAGGCACCTCTTCAAAGTGTTGAAAGGGGGTCTCAATGAATTCCCCGTCCATTTCTATGTATCGGAACGAGTTGAGGTGGCTGACCATATACTCTTCTTCCCCTTGCACTGTAACAATCTTCCCCCTGACCGGGTACTTCAGCCTTTGATGTAGTGTGGAGGTCACAGCTCCATCCTTGTGGATCCATGGACGACCCAGCAAACAAGAGTAGGATGGTCAGATGTCCATCACATAGAAGGTTGAATCAAAGACCTGAGAACCAACTCTTATTGGAATGTCAACTTCCCCATGTACCATCCTTTTCGAACCGTCAAAGGCCCGGACAACAATGTTACTTGGCTTGAGCTCCAAACCCTCACAATCCAGCCTGTCTAGAGCCTTCTTGGGTAAGACGTTCAATGAAGAACCGGTGTCTACCAACACATGGGCAAGAGTAGTGCCCCTGCATTCAATAGAGACATGCAGGGCATTGTTATGGTTCTTTCCTTTGGCGGTCAGATCGGTGTCAGAGAAGCCCAACCCATTATCAGCAGTCAAGTTGGCCACACAATCGGTAAATTGATCAGCAGACGTTTCTTGTGGCACATGGGCCGTCTTCAGGAAGGAGATCAGAGCCTTGGCATGGGCCTCTGAACACAACAACAGTGATAGCATAGAAATTTTTGATGGGGTGTGCCCCAGCTGCTCAACTACATTGAAATCACTCTTCTTGATAATCTTGAGAATTTCTTCCATCTCTTGCTGGGAAGCTTCAACAGTGGTTGTCTTTGGTGCCTCCGTCAGGGCAGGCAAATCAGTAGCAATCCCTTTGCCCCGAGCGTCAGATGACTCGGCAACAGGGGTAGAAACAGGAACTTGATCAGGAAGGGAAACAGTCACACTTGCAGGTGTGATGATAAGAGGTCTCTGAATAGCTGGTGGCGCAATATCTGGTGAGAACAGCCTACCACTACGAGTGATTTTAGCAGGTCCGGTGATGTTACTGACACCGGTACTAGCATCAAATTCTTGTTTTATTCCAAGCACATAAACATCTGCCCCATAGTGCCACGGGACAGCTTTGTCAGATGTATAAGGGAGGGGCCCCGGAACAGTGATGATGATAGGAGCAATCTTCTGAGTGGACATGATTTTGATAGGCTTCTTCGAAGGAGCCTTAGGAGGGTTGTTGAAAATAGTGACAATAGCAACTTCTTCAGCAGGGACAGCGGGAACAACAATCTTCTCGAACAAGATCTCTCTGATATCCATCAGGCTTTGGATACCTGATTTCAGCAAAGAACAACCAACAGGTGAAACAGCACATAGAAGGCAACCCTTACCATATCCTGGAAATAAACCGGATAGTAACAGGTTCCTTTTGACAGTCAATAACAGAGTAACAATCTCTTCCACGGAGGCTACATACTGGTCTTCTTCCATAGCATTTACTCCATGCTGGGGCATGGGAGCAGTCACAACATTGGGTCTTTCGGGCGCCTCGAACTGTATTTCTTTAGCATCAATAAGGTCCTGAACCTTATTCCTTAGAGCCCAGCAATCATCTGTAGTATGCCCCGGGCTATCAGAGTGATAAGCGCAACGGGCGTTGGGGTTGTACTTTGGAGAAGCTGTGTTCACTACCTTCGGAGATTCTTTGACAGTTACCAGATTGGTTGACAGTAGTTGCGGCAAAACCTGAGACAGGGTCATGCTGAGCCGAGTGTACTGCCTTTTGGGTCTCTCGCCCCTTGGTTGGTTAAACTGCTGAGGAGCAGCAACAGGCTTTGAAATTACCAATGCATTGACAGCTTGGCGCCGTTCCGGTTTAATTTATCTTCTAGGACCATAAACAGCACTGGCTTCCTTCTTGAAGGGCTTCTTTTCAGTACTTTTCTGTATCTTCCCCGACTTGATACCAGCTTCTATTCTCTCACCAGTCAAGATCAAATCTGTAAACCCAGCAGAAGAATTACCAATCAGATGATTGAAGAACGAACCAGACAGGGTCCCCAGGAACATGTCAACAAGTTCACGGTCAATCAGCGGTGGCTGCACCCTGCCAGCCAGGTCCCTCCACTTTTGCGCATACTCCTTGAATCCTTCGCCCGTCCCCAGTGACATGCCCTGGAGTTGGGTACGCGTGGGAGCGAGGTTAGAATTGTACTGATATTGCTTATAAAAGGCAGTAGCCAAGTCCTCCCAGTTTCGGATACTGGCTCCATCCAGCTGATAGAACCATTCGAGTTGAGCCCCTAAAAGGCTATCCTGAAAGAAATGAATCCACAGGTTCTTGTCTGCAGTGTAAGGTTGGATCTTCCTTACATGTGATTTGAGATGCATTTTTGGGCAAGACAACCCGTCATATCTTGCAAAAACTGGCACTTTGAACTTCGGGGGGATCACAATTCCAGCAACTAATCCCAAATCTTCGAAATCTAAGCCGGGAACTCTCTGCAGCTCTATAGCTGCCAACCTGTCTTCCAAGCTTTTGTACTTATCATCGGCGGGCGGGTATTGTTGTTCTGAGTAGTCTTCGTCTTCTTTAGCCTCTCCTTCTTCAGCTTCGGATTCAGAAGGTACCGCAACTGCATTCCCTTTACTGGTTCCCTCTTCAGATGTAAGGGGAAATTCAAGAACTCTTCTGGCTTCACCCTTAAACCTTCTTCCTAGGGTAGCCACCCTGACTCTCTTCTTCTTCATTTTCACTTGCTCTTTGTTCCCAAGCAGGGCTTTTAGATCCTCCTGACCCTTTGCCAAGGTCATCGGGAGATGTTGAAACTGTGAGTTCTGAGACTGCAAGTCTTTGACCGTCTGTTCGAGATCCATCTTACTGAAATAAACAGCAGAAAGATAAGGAAACCCGGTGTGGAGACCTGCTTATGCGCATGATGAATGATATGTTTGTTTATGCAATGCATTCAAGGGTTTAGAAAATTCAAAATTGTTGCAAACAAAAAGAACACACGTCATATTAATAAGAAGAAATTTGTCAGTACATAAATGCCCCATGGGCCAAATATTAAAAAAAACTTCTCAAGGTAAAAAGACGTTGCGCATCCTCTTTGGTGCGATGTAGGTGTTGAGGCTTTCTTCCTCATCGAGTCGGCGGGTAAGCTCCAAAACCTTCTTCTCACTGGCGTAGAAGCTGGCTTCAAAAGTATTCCGTTCCTCCTTGAGTTGGATCCAACTCTTCTGCATCTCATCCCACGATGTAGGCATGTCAGGATAGAGGATGGTGTAGGGAACCTCTCCTTCCTTAACAGGCTCTTTAATCACAGGGAGAACATGAGGATAAGGCATCATTAGACTCTGGGCTCGGGTTCATACCCACTTAAGATAAGGCTCAAGAGAGATGGAGTTTTTGTGCCCCAGTGTCTTGATGTCTACCTTGTTAGGCATCCTCCAAGCTCTGATGAATCTTTGGCGAAGTCCTTGCGCATTGTTGTCAAAGTCAAAAACTAGGTCAGGAATCAACATGTCGTGAGGGCCATCCCTCCGTGCATATCCAAATTGTCTCAAAGCTAGACAAGGTTTGTAGGTAATGCCTCCTCTAATGCCAAGTAATGGAACATTAGGGAACTCTCCACAATGATCAACGATGATGACATTTTCTCTGGACCGAGAGCACCAATGTACATCAGAGTGAGTGAGGGTCATCAACCGTTGTGACCACCTTAAGCCTTGGTCATTCTTCAGGATAGATTGTGGAAGGTGCAAAATAAACCACCTTGCAAGGAGAGGAGTACAGCACATGAGAACACCCCTCTTTCTCATTGTTCGTGTGTAAAATGAGTGAAGAATGTCCCCAAGCAATGTTGGTATTGGATTTCTGGATAAGAATATTTTGACGGCGTTGACATCCACAAGCTGGTCAGGATTTGGGAACAAGACCAACCCATAAATGAGGAGTGCCACAATTTCTTCAAAGGCTTGTAGATCCAATGAATTCCAACACTCTTGTGCTTTCTCAAACAAGAATTTTGCCAAGAAGCCTTTGACACCGCTTCTAGTTTCCCAATGCCCCTTGATGTCAGATGGTTGCAAGTGTAGTGCTTGAGCAACATCTTCAGGCTTTGGTTCTTTTTCCGTACCGTTGTAGGGTAGTTGATGAAGAATAGGAATTCTCAGGAGTTGAGAAAATTCCTCCAAAGTGGGCACCAATTGGTAGTCGGGGAAAGTGAAACAGTGGTGAAGGGGGTCAAAGAACTGAAACAACACCTTTACCATGTCCTCTTCAATGTTGGTGTTGACTAGGCTGAGCAGTCTACCATGTCTTTCACTAAAGGGAGAGCTTTCCGGAATTCTGGATGAGAGCTCCTTGAGTTGAGGAGGGATTCTCACAAGGTTGACTTGGAGGGTTTTCCTGCGAAGAATTTCCATGACCTACAAAACAAGAACAAAGATGAAGATCCAAACCCTTGAAATGGTTAGTGTATGCATATGATGCTTTATGATGCTCATGATGTATGCATAAACATATGTACAAGCAAATCACACAAAACCCTAGTTTCAGGCTTGCATGGGGTTTCATAGGTAAGTACCCTCTTGAGTGTAGTTGGCTTAAAAACCTGTCCTATAAATAGTAACCGGGTTCTAAGGAGCTCAATATCATTGGATTGTTTTCCATGTTCATTGTTTTGGTTTAGCCACTTAACTAGCGACCAAAATATTCCAAGAAAACAACCCTCAATGAGTGTAGTATCGAGTATCTACCAACTTCGGACTGCACCAAAGTCGGTCATCTCACTACCCCTAATGAAAGGCCAAGATGGTCAAGTAAGGTTCTAGGTCATTAGTGCTTAGTGACATCACTCAGCGGCCCCGTACTCTCCTTGATTGAACTCAAGGGTTACCGGTACTCACAAATATGTCGCACTAATATAGTTATTGCTTCAACCGTGTCGGTATACCCCGCACAATTTCCATAATGTATTTCTATCTATGAATGTTTCCCCAAATCCGGGTATAGGATTTCAAGCCCAAACAAAAGAACCAAGATGTAAAGCAATCAAAGCAAACAATTAGTCATGCAAGAGGGTGATCTAAGCCCTAAGGTTACTCCACTTTAAAAAATTCCCCAGCAGAGTCGCCAGTTCTGTGATACGGTGGGAGAACTGACTTGAGGTTTTGCGTTTGTTTTCACAAATGTTTCGGTTGAGCAAGAGTCGCCACCGACTTTTTATTTTATCCTAAGGAAAGGTTAAAAAGCACAGCAAAAACCTTTGAGATGTTTTCTTGGGTTCGGGGAGTAGATTATAGAAAGGGAAGGTATTAGCACCCTTTCTATCCATGGTTATCCATGGGCTCTTAGTTACTTGCTTAGATCAACTTGCCTTGATTTTCAATTGTTTGAAATGGTGCTTTGTGTGTGGGTTTGAAAATGTTTTGAAAAGAAAGCCAATGTGGTGGCAACCTTTGTAATGATCCATGTTGGGATGTATACAAAGGTGTATGTCTTTTGAAAAGTTTTCAATGTTTTTGAAAGTTGTTTTGAAAGTGTGTTGTGATGTGGTTTTGAAAAAAATAGGCAAGTGTTTTTGTTTTGCAAGTTGGCAAATAACCAAGAGTTGTCTACTTCTAAATTTACTCAAAGATCTTTGCTATGTTTTAACCCTTTTAACAATTTTGTTCCACCATTGTATTTGGTGGGCAATCTTGTGTTAGGATGTTTAACGGGACAGGCGTGGGTCATCGTTTAGACCATGATTGCAATGGTTCCAAGTGTCTTTGGGCAATTTTTCCTTTAAGGGAGTTGATCATGTTTAGGCAACTTTCGAAAGCGTCATCGAGGGACTATGATCATTTGATATTGTTTCGTTTTTTGCCAAAGACACTTAACATGCAACATGGCCCATTATTGAAGGCATCAAGTGGAGTAACCCTAGGGGTGCAAGTGTGATTGGTGTTTGTCCATTTTCATGCTTTTTGTGTTTTGTTAAGTCAAGCTATTTGTTGGTTGATTTTTACATACAAAGCCCTAAATCTAACATGGCATTTTTAGAAAGCTTTAAAGTGCGGAATTTAAAGGTCCTAAATTATTACAACACAATTATGGGATGGGGGGTACAAATGTTCAAATGGGGATATTTAGCAAGAAATTAAAATCTAAGCTATTACAATCCAAATGGAGTTTACAAGGTATTTCATTGCACAATAATTAAATAAAATAAAATAAATATGGCAAGATGCAAAAAATGATTTTTATATGTATGTAAAAAGTGTTTTTATGTGACAAATAAACAAAAATAAAAAGGATTAATTTTGGATATTTTTCATGTTCTAAGGGAAAACCCTAATTTGCTAAATAAAAAGGTATTTATTATTTAATATACAATATTTGTTAATTATATACAAGAAATAAATAAAAAGGAAGTATATTGTATAAAATTGATTTTTGAGGTCAAATATTAATAAAAATAAAAATGTATTATTTTTGTGTTTTTTCCCTAAATATTCTAATAAATATATAAGTATTTATAATATTTACTAAATATATTAAATATGTACAAAAATAACAATATTTATCATTTACAAAAAAAAAGTATATTTTTTATAAAATGTTTTCAAAAGATAAAATAAAATAAAATCAGAAAATAAAATGTATTTATATTATTTTTTGTATTTTAAATAGAAAAGGTATTATGTATTTATTTACATATATAACTAAATGAAACAAATAAATATCAAATAAAATGCAAAAAAAGTGAGAAAAATATTTTTAATGTTTTTTCATGCTTGGATAAAAATATAAAATCAAAATCAAAAGGAAAAAATCAAAAATAACAAATATATCATGCAATGGGCCAGGCGGGTGTATGTGTGAAATGAAGGTGCAAACAGAAAAATGGACCAAGCCCAGCCCAAAAGGAGTTGTCTTCAACCTCCAGCAACTTTGAAACAAAAAAACGCGCGTTTTCTTCCTTCCCTGCTAACTTCTGATTCCTTGATTTTCAATAAAAACTTACAACACCAAAGTTATAGAGCATCATGTCACGATTCTAAACATATAAAGAAGTTGAATTAACCCTCAGAAATGAGAGAGAATTTCTTCTCCCCCAATTCTTGACCTAAGTTTTTTCTAATGTTCAAGTTCCAAATTCTCTCAGTACACACAACATAAATGCAAAGTGATTATATGTGTAGCTTCAGGGCCATGAGTAGAGCAATTTTCATTCATAAACTTAAGCCTAACTCTTCCTAGATTGAGAGATAGAAGTCCAAAGTTTTACCTGTTCAGCTGGAATCGTGTGCAACAATAGAGGTACTTTCAAGGAAATGTGAGGACTTGTACAGCTTGCTTGAGGTCCAGGGATGCTTCTTCAATGCTTGGTGTGCTTTGAAACTAACTGAAACGAGCTATGTAACTCAACCTGCACAACTGAAAAAATGAAAATGGTGAACTTGGTTAGAGGTGTTACAGTCTGAAGCTAGGGCTTGGGATAGTTTGTATGGATGTTATGGAAGGTGTTTGAGGTGGTTTTGGCCAAGGCGCACGAATGGATTGAGTTGTGCAACTCAATCTGCAGGGATGCCCTGTTTTGTGCAGTTCAATGGTGTTTCTGTGAATGGGGAGGTATGGAAGGTAGTTGGCTCGTGTTTCAGGTCAGTTGAGGAGTATGGAATGTGTTCACAATGTTTGCTTAGGCTTGTCTTTGCAGAAAATGAGAGTTGTGTTTCAAAATGCAAGTTTCTTCCTATGTAAGCAAAAGTTGTCAACTTGGTTTCTAGGGCAAGGCAGGTCCCTCAAGCATGCTGCATAATCCCTCCTTGATCAGTGGGATTAGTTCATAAACTTGTGCCTAGAAGATATGCATTGTACTTCTTGGATTTGCTTTTGACATAAAGTTGTGCTTTACAAAAATGGATAACTTGCTTTTTCCAAATAAGGATTAAATTGGCATGTAATGGTTAAACACATAAGATAAGGCTTGAACACAAAGGATTTGAATTAAATTATTGAGTGTGGATGAGATAAAAGGCCTGTAATGTAGCTTGCACATGCTGAGTTCAAAAATGCAAAGTTATGAACATGGAAATGGCTCATGAACAAAGTGACTTTTGCCCATATTGACAAATTCGATTCTCCCTAACCACAAGGGTGTTTGAGAAGTGCTTGGACATTTTGGAAAGCTTGGAATGTGTACTACAATCCATCTTTGTAATGCAATTTGAAATTCCAAGTGGAAGCATGTGAAAAGTGGCCATGAAGTTAGGCAAAAATCCTGCCTAGAATAGGTCAAAATATTTCTAAGTTAAGAATGTTTTGCACCCCTATTCCAAAAATCATAACTTGAGCTACAAGCTTCTTTTGAGGAAACTTTGTGCATCAAAGTTGTAGATTTTGCAATGGACTATAACTTTCATGTTTTGAGTTTTGTTTGAATCCAAATGTATCTTGATGAAAAGATGGGACAAAGTTAGGAAAAAATTAGGAATTTTCATAACTTAGAAAATGTGGGTCAAAAATCATGAGGTTTGACTGTCAATTGACCACAGTTGACTTTTTCCCCAATACAGCTGATTTCTAGGTCAACTGTCCAATTGACTGGGCAAAGATTGGAATCAAGGCTTGAAACTTGGTACGGATAAACTTATGAGTCCAACATGAAGCATGAAAGTCACTTTGGGCATTTTAGGTCAAAACATCTTTGTGCAAACAAAAACCCTAATTTGGGTCAACAGTGCAAGGAGGAGTCTTGAGCAGAGCAAACCCTAACTGGATCTTGAGCTCCAAGGGTCTGGTGGTGAGAAAATCTTGAGGAAATGGGAGGGAAAATTTTAGGGTACAACATTATGGAAAGATGAATTCAAAGGGTCAAGTTTTCCATAGGTCAGGCTACATAGGCCTCCAACTTGTGCCTCACTCCATATTAAATTGTCTTCAAGCTAACTTACTCTTGATGACATCACAACCTTTTTAGAAAGTTTTTGAGCCTTGCACCTGTCTCTTCTTCACATTTCCCCCTATAAACTAGGAGCCACCCATCTAAACCATTGATTTTGGTACTTTTATCTTGGGATTATAAGAAGTTGACACAAGTGGATGTTGGCCTTTCAAAGAAACTATATTTTATTCTTTCACCAAGCAGCTCATTCAAAAAAATTTCTCTATAAATAGAAAGTTCATTTGCACAAAAAAGAGAAAAAAAGAAGAGGAGGGGAACCTATCTTCAAAATTATCACACATCATAAAATTCTCAAACACTTCAACACTTGTGAAATCAAAAACCCAGAATCATTATTACCTCCTTCGATTCTGAATAACAACACATTCCAGTTTCCTTCGAATCAAGGAGCATCCCACTTGTTCCTTCCTTCGAATCCAGCAAAGAAGGACATTTCACTTGTTTTGATCTTTCGAATCCAGTGTCAAAGGCCCACCCTTGGTCTTTTCCTTCGAATCCAGAGGCATTCAAGGCAACCACTTCAAAGTCCAGCACACGCTCCAGCCTCCAGCAAGGTAAGTCATTCTTAACCTTTGACCCTTCATTTCCAGCATAACATGTAAATAAGTTTTCGTTTTCGTTTCAAACATGTACATACTATTTTCTTCTTTTTGTTTTCACTCTTTTAATGTGTGTCATGGTTAACAATCTTCTTGGCTTTTTCTCTTTATACATTTAAATACACTTTAAGAACTAATATAGCCTTAAGGTGATGTTGGCATGGCCTTGGGCCATGTTGCTATTCAAACTCAAACGAAAGAAACAGGAGACAGAAAAGCTAGAAACGAATCATATGGCTTCCATACTAACCTTCAGGCCAAACGAAAGAGGCATCCAGAAGGCATAACATGCTGACCTTCAGGCCCCAAACGAAAGGCACAACATGTTGGCCTCCAGGCCCCAATCGAAAGACACAAGATGTTGGCCTCCAGGCCCCAATCGAGAGTCACGCCTTCACCCCTTTTCAGGATAGATCAAAGAGAGCCAGAAATTGCATAATTAAAGAGTTTGCTGCCCTAAATCGAAAGATCCATTTTTGTTGCTTTTACCTTATTTTTGCCTTTATATTTTCATGCAATTCAATATTGTTGTAATATTGTAGGATTTATTTTTTGCACTTTTTTTATTACTTTCATATAAATGTTAGTAATTAGGTGTGTATGGCAAGATAAAATCAACAAGTAGACAAACCAAAAATCAAAGACAAAATGCATGCAATCAAACACACTTGTACACATGCACCCTTAGGGTAATTCCACTTGTTGCCTTATAAAAATGGTCATGTTATGCATGTGGGATATCTTAGCAAAAACAATCATAAATACAAGATCATAGTCCCTCGATGATGCTACGAATGTTGCCTTACAAATGATCTTAGTCCCTCGAAGAGAAATGCTAAGATATTTCACAACATTGCTATCATGACTATACGATGACCCACGCCTGTCCCTTTACATCCAAAGATAAGGCTTCTTACCAAATCAATGCTAAGATAGCAATATCAAAGAAAAGGAAGAAATTAACTAAGACTTTTGATTAGGTAGATTGTTCCTAGTTTCTTGTTCACTTTCAAATCAAACATCCTTGCTCATTTTCAAACAAACACCAACACTTTCAAAAACACTTTCAAAACATTTTCCAAACATGAAACATTTTCAAAAGCTCAACACTTTGTATACGTTCTTACGAATGAGAACTATTACAAAGTTTTCCTAAAACGATGGCGCCTTTTCAAAATACTTTCAAAAAAACACACAAAACACATTTTCAAACAAAAGCAAGTGATCTAGTAAGTAACTAAGAGCCCATAGATAATTATGGATGAAAAGGGTGCAAATACCTTCCCTTTTCATAATCTACCCTCCTAACTCAAAAATAATCTCGAAAGGTCTTTCCTGTTCTTTTCAGCCTTTCCTTATTGGATAAAAGAAAAGTCGGTGGCGATTCTTGTTAATCGCAACATTTGCGATAAAACGCAAAACACCCAAGTCAGTTCTCCCACTGTATCACGAAACTGGCGACTCTGTTGGGGAATCTTAAAAGTGGAGTTACCTTAGTGCTAGATCACCTTTATTTGCTTTCATTGTTTGACTTGTTTGCTTTACATCATGGTTCCTTGTTTGGGCTTGCTTTGATCCTCTACCCGGATTGGGACACCTTTTTAGGTAAGTAGAAATAGATTGTGGAAACTGTACGGCATAGACCGATATGGTTGAAACAATGGCTACGTTAGTGTGACACATTTGTGGGTATTTGTATCCCTTGTGTTAAATCGAGGAGAATATGGGGCTGCTGAGTGGCGTCATGAAGCACTAACTGACCTAAGAACCTTAATTGAACAACTTGGCCATTAGGACGTAGTGAGATAACCGGTTTCGGTGGAAAGCTGAAAATTAGTTGATACTTGATACTACACTCATTGAGATTGGACTTTTGGGATATCTCGGCCGCAAGAAAAGATTGATTGTGCTGAGACAATGCCTAAAAGAAAGGTCAGTGATATTGAGATCCCTTAGAATCCGGTTACTATTAACTAGGACAGGTTGAGCCAACTAAACTTTAAGATGGTACTTACCTACAAAACTCCATGCAAGCCTAAACCTAAGGACTTGTTTTGCCTTGTGTGTATATGCTTACTTGTACATAACATCATAAACATCATAACACCATACACATTCTCACTAACCATTTCAAGGATTTAGGAATTTATCTTTGTTTTTGTTTTGTAGGCCATGAACTTCGTCTGAAGAAACACCATCTGAATCAGCTTCATGAAAGCACACCCTTAGCTCCAAGAGTTAGCATCAAGGGTGCCCGAAGATTCTCCTTTTACCAAGAAATATGGTCGACTCCTCAGTTTGGCTACCTCTAATTTCCAAAAGGAGTTGATGTGTGTGCTCTTCCAATTCTTTGATCCCATACATCATTGCTTCACCTTTCTTGACTATCAGTTGGTACCTACACTAGAAGAGTTCTCTCTACTATTAGGAGTGCTCATGCTTGATTAGATACCGTTCACCGGTCTAGAAGGGATTCCGAAACCTGAGGTCATGGCCTAAGCTTTGCATCTAAAGAGAGTCGACATCATAGCAAATTTGGAGACAAGAAGCAGAGTCAAAGGGTTCCTAGCCAAGTTTCTATTAGAGAAGGCTCGTTCATTCTGGGAAGATATGGATTTTCAAGCTTTCGAATACGTCCTGGCTCTTCGCATCCATGGTTTGGTTCTATTCCCCAACTCGGACCAATTCATAGATGTTAACGCCATCAAAGTCTTTCTCTCTCGTAATCCTATACCTACCTTATTGGGAGACATCTTACATTGCTTCCATACCCGCACCACGAAGAAAATAGGTACTCTCTTGTGTTGTATTCCCCTACTTGCCAAGTGGTTCACTTCACACCTACCTCGATCAACATTGAAGAACGAGCAAAGATTGACATGGTCTCAAAGAATGATGTCCCACACCCACTTTGATGTTCATTGGTGTTCGAGATCCTTAGAAGATACTTCTATCATTTACCGCTATGAGGAATTCCCTAATGTCCCTTTGCTTGGCATTAGGGGGGGTATCACTTAGAACCCCTGTTTAGATTTACGACAGTTTGGGTATCCCCGAAGAGATGGTCCTCATGAGATGCTCATCCAAGGTTTGGTGTTCGACTACAAAAGCGACGATCAACGCTACCGTCAGAGGTTTATACAAGTTTGGAGGATGGTAAACAAGGTGGATAGTAGGACATTAGGACACAAATATTCCATTCCCCTTGAACCTTACCTTAGGTGGGTGCGAGCTCGTGCTCGGAGTCTCGTAATTCCTTACCCTTATATCCTCCCTGTTATCATATAGCCTATTGTTAAAGGAGATGTTCAGTACACTGTCCTTCATCCCAACATGCCTACCTCTCTCGAAGACTTGCAAAGAGATTGGGTTCAGTTAAAGGAAGAACGAGACACTTTCGAGGCTCGATTGTACACCAGTGAGAGGAAGGTTCTGGAACTCACGAAGCAGCTACAAGAAGAGCAAAGTGTGAACGCCTACCTTGCGCCAAAGAGGATGCGTTCAGTCTTTTTATCTTAGAGAGTTATTTTGTAAGCCCAAGAGGCATGTTGTAATCTTTTCAAGATAATTAATGAAAATTGATGTTTGTTCATTTCTTTGTCTATGCAAATTTAAATTCCATAAATCCTTGAAATCATTTGTATATACATATTCCATGCATCATAACATGACAGGTTTTCGCATAACAGGTTTCCTTATCCTTCTACTGTTTATTTCAGCAAGATGGATCTAGAGAAAACTGTGAAAGATCTCCAGGCACAAAACTCTCAATTCCAAGAAACTCTACTGGCCCTAGCCAAGTGGAAGCAAGACATGATGGCATTGTTGGCAGTTACGAAGAAGCCCAAGAAGAAAGCTCTACTCAACATGGCTAGAAGGTTCAAGGAGACAGTCTATCAGATCCCGGTAGGAGAAGAATCATCTGAAGAGGATGAGAACCAGATTGGTGAGGTTAAGAGTACTCAGGCTCTCTGTGTTAATAATCAAGCATCTGATGATGATTATTTCGACGAGCAATATCCACCCGCCGATATCAAGTATAAGTAGTTAGAAGACAGATTGAAAGTTGTTGAAATCCAAGTCGTTCCCAATTTAGATTTTGATGATTTGGGTTTGATCTCTAGGGTTGTTATTCCCCACAAATACAAAATACCAATCTTTACAAAGTACGATGGAGTTTCTTGTACAAAACTTCACCTGAAATCCTATGTGTGCAAGATACAACCGCACACTGCTGATAAGAAACTTTGGGTTCATTTTTTCCAAGAGAGATTGGCCGGAACGTAACTTGAATGGTTTTATCAGTTAAATGGTTCATGTATCAATACCTAGGAAGATTTATCTATCACATTTTACCATCAGTATCAGTATAACGCCAACTTGGCACCAACAAGGGTTCAGTTGCAAGATATGACTATGGGGGAAGAACGAAGGATTTAAGGAATTTGCACAAAAGTGGAGAGACCTCCCCAGTAGGGTTCAACCACCTTTGACTGATAGAGAGCACATTGACATGTTTATGGGCACCTTATCTGGTCCTTTCTTTAACTTGTTGGTAGGTTGTTCCTCCTCCGGATTCACCGAGTTAATTTTAACTGGTGAAAGAGTCATCAAAAGTGGAAAGATCTCTGTGGCATCTGCCTCCACTTCAAATCCTGTCAAGAAACCTTTTGTTGCAAAGAAGGAAATCAATACTGTGTGCGGGGAAAGGGCCCGTACCAAGAAGAATGATCATCAGTCTCTTAATGCGGTCTGAATCTCTAATCCAACTCCTGCTCCAAAACCATCTGCTAATCACCAATGTTTCGAAACTCCGAGAAGACAATTTACAAGGTTGGGCATGTCACTGTCTCAAGCCCTTCAACATTTGCTAAAGGCTAATTTAGTGACATTGCACGATCCACCTGCCAACCTAGATACCTTTTTGCTAAAGTATAATCCGAACGCCAAATGTGCTTACCACTCAAGCAGCCCCGGGCACGAGACTGACCAGTGATGGGCCTTGAAGAATAAAATCCAAGATTTGATTGATAACAATACTATTGAGTTTGATCCTCCTCCAACTCCGAATGAATCACTGCACCTATGCCGAAACATGACAAGGGTGTCAATGCTGTTGAAGATATAATTTTTGTTGCCACTGTTGAAGACTTGACTACTCCTTTGAATATCATCAAAAAGAATCTGTTGAAAGTCGGGATTTTCCCTGGCTGTGTAAAAGACTGTGTTTGTTGTATCCAATAACTCAGTGGATGTGAAGGGCTGAAGAAAGGCATTCAACGCTTGATGGATAGCCACGAAATTATATTCGAGAAGACTCCGCTTTCTAAATGTTTGACTAACAAATGTGAAGACCTCTCCATTATTACCATCTCAAACAAGCCTCTTAGGATCACCTCCAAAGGTCCTATTAGGATTTCAAATGAACCCACTGTTGCTCCCTTAATAATTACCAATCCCTGACCAATTCCCTACTCTTCAAACAAGGCAGTACCATGGAATTATGGTGCTGAGGTGTTCTATCATGGGATTAAACAAGACGCTTGGATCGAAGAAGAAAAAGCTGATGATATTGATAACATAACTGGCTCAAGTAAGGTAACTCGAACTGGAAGAATATTTTCACCCAATATCTCACCAACAGTTGTTACAAAGGCGCCCATCCGCATTACTGTTGCCAAACCAAGTACCGATACAAGAGGGGAAAAGAAGGTTGTTGAGCCGGTTGTAATAGAAATACTCACAAAGGATGTTGCTAATAAAGAATACTCTGCTCGTGAGATGGACGAGATCTTGAAGATAATAAAAAGGAGAGACTTCAAGATTATGGAATAGTTGGGGCAAACCCCTTCTAAAATCTCTATGCTGTCATTGCTACTATGTTTCGATGCCCATGCTCGGACATTAATCAAATTCTTGAAAAAAAACTCATGCTCCCCATGAGACAACAACAGACCAATTTGAGAATTGCACGGCTAGCTTGATGGCTGATAACGGTTTTGGATTTTCAGATGCTGACCTAACACTGTTTGGGAAGAACCACAATAAAGCTCTACATGTTTCTGTCTAGTGCAAGGGGACCACCCGAGCACATGTTCTAGTTGACACCGGTTCTTCTCTAAATGTACTACCCAAGGGGGCGTTAGACTGTCTAGACTGTAAAGGTTTGGTCTTGAAACCCAGTGATATCATTGTAAGGGCGTTCGATGGATCAAAAAGGACTGTTCATGGTGAGGTAGATCTTCCAATCAAAGTGGGCTCCAAAATCTTCAACTCCACCTTCTACATTATGGATATTCATCCTGCCTATTCTTGTCTGTTAGGTCTCCCGTGGATCCATAAAGATAGGGCAGTAACCTCAACTCTCTATCAGAAACTCAAATATCCAGTCAAGGGAAGAATTGTCACCGTCTGTGGAGAAGAAGAGTTTATGATAAGCCACCTTAACTCGTTCAAATACGTAGAGATGGATGGAGAATTCATTGATACCCCATGTCAAGCCTTTGAAGTCGTACCACCAATGGTTGCTGCCACCAAGTGTTCCTCTGATGAACCCAAAGCTGTTAAAGTCGTGCCGAAGATGGTTTCAGTCAAAGAAGCTTGTGCTGCTATTGAAGAAGGAAGTTGTGATAATTAGGGGAATATCCTTGATATCCCATTCAAAGCGGACAAGTTTGGTCTGGGCTTCACCGTCAAAGCTCAGAATAAAGTGAGGTGTGCGCGTGCAGGAAAAACACCTCTCCGCTTTGGAAGCCATGAAGTCAACGCTGTGGGTGACTCTGATGAAGAAGCTGCATTTGAAGATTGGGTGTATCCAACTACAACGAAGCTGAAGAATTGGCATGCCAAGGACTTCATGCCGATCTCCTTCCTTGAGGAGTAATCTACTTGTTATTGCTTTTATTTCAATTCAAGAACATTTTGACTGTAATATGTAACAGTGACTTTTAACCCATGTGCCTGGCCCGAGGCACTTTAGTCCATTTGTCAAGGGTTTTATTTATGTTCATCTAATCATATGATCATTCAATACAAATCATTGGACTCTTTTGCATTCAAATATTTATGTTCATTGTCTTTCTTTTCTTTCAAATACACTTTTCAAAATAGCCATGTATCTTACATGCACACACACACTCTTACAGGTCCTCATCCACTATGGATCCTATTGCCAATGACTACTATTGCCGACTATGACTTCGAATGTCCAATTAACTAAGCCAAAGACGAAGGCGAGGAAGATTGTGAAATACCAAGAGAACTAGATAGACTTCTATTACAAGAGGAAAAAGCTATTCAGCCGCACGAAGAATCAGTTGAAGTCATCAATCTGGGTACTGAGGCAGATAAGAAGAAAATCAAGGTCGGTGCTAACTTGGAAAGAAGTGTCAAGAGAAGTTTGGTTCAGATGTTGCATTATTATGTGGAAGTATTTGCTTGGTCTTATGAATATATTCCAGGGTTGGATGGTGACATTGTAGTTCATCGTCTACCGACAAAAAAAGACTATCCACCCGCCAAACAAAAGGTTTGTCGCATGAGGCCTGATATGTCTGAGAAGATCAAAGCTGAATCAATGAAACAGCTTGATGCAGGGTTCCTAGCTCTGACATCCTATCCTCAATGGGTTACCAATGTGGTGCCAGTGCCGAAAAAGGACGGAAAAGTTCGCATGTGCGTAGACTATAGGGATCTGAATAGGGCAAGCCCCAAAGACGACTTCCCTCTACCACACATTGACATCTTGGTAAATAATACTGCTCATCATAACGTCTTCTCTATTATGGATGGATTCTCAGGCTATAATTAGATAAGGATAGCTTCCGAAGACTTGGAGAAGACCACTTTCTTTACACAATGGGGTATCTTCTGCTATAAGGTCATGCCATTCGGATTGAAGAATGTAGGTGCAACATATCAAAGAGCTATGGTAGCTTTGTTTCATGACATGATTCATCATGAAATAGAGATATATGTGGATGATATGATTTCCAGATCACAAACTGAAGAGTAACATCTCGATCACCTGTACAAACTATTCAAAAGATTGAAAAAGTATAAGTTGAGGTTAAACCCTAACAAGTGCACATTTGTAGTACGATCTGGAAAGCTTCTGGGTTTTGTTGTCAGCAATAAAGGCATTGAAGTTGATCCTGCCAAGGTGAAGGCCATCCAAGAAATGCCAGTCCCTCATTTTGAAATGGAAGTTAGAGGATTCTTGGGGCGTCTCAATTACATTGCTCGCTTCATATCACACTTGACAGCTACTTGTGAGCCAATCTTCAGACTCTTGAAGAAAGACCAGGTAGTTAGATGGAATAATGAGTGCCAATATGCCTTCGACAAAATCAAAGAATGCCTACAAGAACCTCCTATTCTCATGCCTCCAGTTGAAGGAAGACCCTTGATCATGTACTTGACAGTACTAGAGAACTATATGGGGTGTGTTTTTGGCCAACATGACGAGTCTGGCCAAAAAGAGCATGCTATTTATTACCTGAGTAAAAAGTTTACCGATTGTGAAACTAGATATTCATTGCTCAAGAAAACTTGTTACGCTCTGGCATGGGCTGCTCGCCGGCTAAGACAATATATGTTGACTCATACCACTCTGTTGATTTCTAAGATGGACCCAATCAAGTACATCTTCGAGAAACCTGCCCTCTCCGGACTGATAGCCAGATGGCAAATGATCTTGACTGAGTATGATATTTAATACACGACTCAAAAGGCCATCAAAGGAAGCGTACTAGCAGATCATTTGACCCATCAAGTTGTTGATGATTATCAATCCATGAACTTTGACTTCCTAGATGAAAACATCATGCTGGTGACCGACTGTGTGAAACCTGGACCGTATGACAGACCTGGACAAGGATCCCGATGGACTATGATCTTTGATGGGGCTTCCAACGCCTTAGGTAACGAAATTGCTATTGTAATCATATCTCCTGAAGGTTGCCACACTCCATTCACTTCCAGACTATGATTTGATTGCACAAACAATATGGCCAAGTAGGAAGCATGCATTTTGGGTCTGAAAGCTGCCATTGACTTGAGGATAAAGCATTTGAATGTGTTTGGGGATTCCTCTCTAGTGATTATCCAAGTAAAAGGAGATTGGGACACTAAGCACCCTAATCTCATCCCTTACAAGGAACTTGTGCTAACCCTGATTCCCTACTCCGAAGAGATCACATTTTAACAATTCCCTAGGGAATAAAATCAGTTGGTTGACGCCTTGGCAACCATGTTTTCAATATTCAAGGTCAGATGGGACAATAAAGACCCTATGATTACAATTGAAAGATTCGACAAACCTGCACATTGTTGTGAGCTTGACACTGACACAGAAAAGCCATGGTAGCATGAGGTGATGAGGTATCTTTAAACACAAGAGTATCCCGAGGGAGCATCCATCAATGACAGAAAGTTCTTACGAAGATTTACAGCCAAATTCTTCCTAATTAACGGGATATTGTACAAGCGCAACCATGACTCTACTATACTCCGATGTGTGGACAAGAATGAGGCAGAGGAAATTATGGAAGACATGCACGATGGTCTCTTTGGGACTCACTCAAGTGGACATACGATGGCTAAGAAAATCTTGAGAGCTGGCTACTATTGGTCGACAATGGAGACTGATTGCCATCAACATTCAAGAACTTGTCACAAATGCCAAATCTATGCTGACAAGGTCCATGTACCTCCTATCCCCCTGAACGTCATGACCGCTCCGTGTCCATTTTCAATGTGGGGCATTGACATTATTGGAGAAATCAAGCCAACCGCCTCCAATGGACATTGCTTCATTTTGGTCGCTATTGATTATTTCACCAAGTGGGTATAAGCCACTTCTTTTGCCTCAGTCACAAAGAATGCGGTAGCCAGATTCATCAGACACAACCTCATATGCCGCTATGGTATCCCCGAAAGGATCATCATCGACAATGAGACTAACCTCAACAATGCTATGATTACCGAACTTTGCACTCAGTTCAAAATCAATCATCACAATTCTCCTCCATATAAACCTAAAATGAATGGCGCGGTCGAAGAGGCCAACAAAGACATTAAGAAGATTGTGAAGAAAATGGTAGTAACCTATAAGGGTTGGCATGAGATGTTACCGCTTACTTTGCATGGCTATCGCACTTCAGCTAGAACATCAACCGGGGAAACTCCCTTTTCCTTAGTCTATGGCATGGAAGTTGTTTTGCCAGTGGAAGTTCAGATTCCCTCACTGAGGATTATGAATGAAGCAAGCTTAGGTGAAGACGAGTGGATTCAAACAAGATTTGATCAGCTGAACTTGATCGACAAAAAGTGACTGGTTGTTGTTTGTCATGGTCAGACGTACCAAAAACGTATGATCAAGGCTTTCAACAAAAAGATCAAGCCTCGAATATATCAAGCTGGTGACTTGGTAATTAAGCGCATCATTCTACAATAAGGAGACCCTAGAGGCAAATAGACTCCCACCTATGAAGGGGTATTTGTTGTCAAGATAGTTTTCTCTGGAGGTGCCATGATGTTGACTACCATGGATGGTGATGACTTCCCACATCCTATAAACGCCGACATAGTTAAAAAAATACTATACATAAGAGACCCGCTAGGTTGACACACCTAGGAAAAACAAAGGCATCCCGGCAAACCAAAAGGTTTGGGCAAAAATTAGGGATATATGCAAAAGATTGTACACTCGGCAAGTTGAAAACCCGAAAGGGCGACTTGGGCAAAAAAGGGTATCCTGGTGGGCTGAAAACCCAAAAGGGCGGTCCAGGAAAAAATTATGGATTGAAAGCGTATGACTATGTCCCGTGGAATCACCACACTCAACTTTATCACCAAGGTCAAAGTTCAAATGGTTCAAGATCAATCCAATCAACTTTTGTCAATGGCAAGGGGCATTCGAAGACATTGGGGAAATAGTAGAATTGGAATGCAATGAGACCATTTCACATGGATATTTGTTTTTGTTTTCAATTTTTGTTTCGACGATTTCCTCTTACTAGGATCTCCGTCTCTTTGTACAAAAAACGTCCATTCATTGGCAAAATATCAATACAAATATACTTTGAAGTGCAAACTTTCTATTTTAATTTTGAATGCAAATTTTTCCAATGACTAAAATTGAACGAACATATGCATATGAACATAATTAAAACTATTTGGCAAATGTATCCTGCTAAGCAGCAGCAAACATCTCTTTAATGTATTTGGAATATCCCCACAGAGTTATTTCATTAGCATTACCCCCAAAAAATGGTAAACCAATCCTCAACAGAGTTACCCATAAAGTCTCTTTGCATAGGTTGATCTCCAGCCAGAGTCTCAATCTCTTAACAGATCTATCTCCACAGCTAAGTTAGTCCTACAAGTAGAAGCCTTGTGGATCTCTTCCTCAAAGAACTCACTCCGTCAAAAGTTCATCGAGTATTCATCAACAAGGTTTATTTCCACGACAAACAACGACTAGCATAACTCCCTAGCCGAGTATAAAATTCCCTGGCTTAGTCTATCCTCTCCAGCCGAGTCTGTATTTCCCCGACATAGTCTATCTCCCCAGCTGAGCCTGTTATCCCCAGCTGAGTGTATCTCCCTAGCTGAGCCTGTCATCCCAAGCTGAGTGTATCTCCCCAAGCTGAATCTGTCTTCCCCGATTGAGTCCATACTCTCCAGTTTGAGTTTTCCTTTCATACTTTTACAAATCATAGGGCCACAACCCCTAATCCCCAGTAAAGTCGTCAACAAAACCTTTACTATCTTCAAAAGATACTATGAATACTGGACCCGACCAGATATTAGTATAACTTTCAAACTACTATAAATCATGTACCCGACCAGATAATAGTTTGACTTTATCAATTGCTGAAACCTAGACCCGACCAGATAACAGTTTGAGTTACTGAAACCTGGACTCGGCCAGATAACAATTAATCTCAATTTTTAAGTTACTAAAGCCTGGACCCGGCCAAATATTAGTTTAACTCTTCAAAATATAGAAGAACTTGGACTCAACCAGACCAAGGTTTAACTTCTTTTCCCCAGTGGAGTTTGCCTCTACCCCAACAAGTTATTGTGAAGCCTAGATTAGACCAGATAGCAATTATCCTCAGAAATTTGTTGTGAAACCTGGAATCTAACCAGATAACAACTAAATCCCCAAACAGTTTATTGTGAAACCTGGATCCGTCCATATAGCAATTACCCTCAGAAATTCATTGTGAAACCTGGAATCCGACCAGATAACAACTAAATCCCCAAACAGTTTATTGAGAAACCTGGACCCGACCAGATAACAATTAACCTTATCCGCCTCAGAAATCTGCAAAGCCTGGACCCGACCAGATGTCAGTTTTCAAGCAAGTTATTGTGAAGTCTAGAACCCAACCAGATAACAACTAACTACGATCCCCAGAGAGACACTATGAAGCCTAGACCCGACCAGATAATAGTACAACTTTCTAAAAAAAAATATGAAACCTGGACCCGACCAGATAGTAGTTACCATTACAAGTTAATGCAAAGCCTGGATCCAACCAGATAACAGTTAACTTCCAATTAGTGGATCTGAATTTTGATATGTGAGTGTGTGTAAGAGCATAGCTATTTTTGATAAAGTAAAAAGTAGAAAAGAGAAACAAAGAGCGTAAAATTTGCATGCAAAATATCCAATAATTTATTAATGGCATATGAAGATGAAGTAATAACCCTCACAGGTATACCATTGTGCCTCGGGTAAGATACAAGGTTTTAGAGATTCAATTGTTTAAATATTACATATCAAAAACTAAAAGACAATTACTCTTGAATAAAAGTAACAGGAACAAAATCTTTGGCCTTCCAATTGTTGAGTCCACCGCTGATAGTTTGGAATATCCACTTGTCCATGTCACAGTCACTATCATTATCCTCCAATGCATTGACTCCATGGTTGCTGATGCACAGTGGCGGTCCCCCAGCGCGAGCACGACGAACATCTATTCGGGCTTCTGAAGTAAAACCCAAGCCAAACTTGTTGGATTTGTAGGGAATATCCGAAAGTTATCCCAAATGGTACATATACCTTATTTAACAACTGCTTTAGCATCCTTCAGAGAATCCATCTTTAATAGAGGTCTGGTAATCTTTGGAATCTTAGTAGCAGTCTTAGTTACAGCAACTGTCTGTGGAACCTCCTCAAAGTTTTGACAGGGGGTCTCAATGAACTCACCGTCCATTTCAACATACCTGAAAGAGTTCAGGTGGCTCACCATGTATTCCTCCTCACCATGGGCGGTGATAATCTTTCCATTGACCGAATACTTTAACATCAAATGTAGGGTAGAAGTAACAGCACCAGCCCCATGGATCCAGGGTCGTCCCAGCAAAGAGGAATAAGATGGGCGGATGTCCATCACGCAGAAAGTTAAGTCAAAAGTCTGAGTACCAACTTTAATAGGGATGTCTACCTCCCCGTGCACTATTCTTTTGGAACCATCGAAGGCCCTTACCACAATGTTATTGGGCTTCAACGTGAGTCCTTCACAATCTAACCGGTCTAGAGCATTCTTGGGTAAGACATTCAGCGACGAACCTGTATCCACCAGAAGATGAGCTAGGGTAGTTCCCCTGCACTCAATGGAGACATGCAGGGCATCATTGTGTTTCCTTCCCTTGGGAGTTAAATCAGCGTCGGAAAAACCCAGTCCATTATCAGCAGTTAGGCTGGCCATGCAATTCTTGAATTGATCAGCGAAGGTATCTTGAGGCACATGGGCAGACTTCTGGAATTTTAGCAAAGCCTTAGCATGAGCTTCGGATCATAAGAGTAAGGCCAACATTGAGATTTTCGAAGGGGTTTGTCCCAACTTCTCCACAACGTTGTAATCACTTTTCCTTATGATCTTTAGTATTTCTTTCATTTCTTTTTTTAAAGCCTCAGGAATGACTTCTTTGTGTGCCTTCTCCTAGATAGGCTCAACCAGTACCTCTTTTCCCCGAGTCTCGACTGACTCAGTAGCAGGGACAACAACGGGGATAACAATAGGAGTAGAAATGGGGGGACTAACAGGATTAGCAGTGGGAATAATCAATGGAATAGAAATGGTCTTTGGAGATATCTCGGGAGAGAAAACCCTTCTGCTTCTCATAATTTTACTGGTCCCGACGATGTTGTCAATGTTAGGATCAATATCTTTGGCAACCTTATCTTTAACAGACAACAAGACTTGTTTGACGCCATGGTAATAGACGTCATCCCCATAATTCTAGGGAACAGCTTTATCTGAGGAATATGGTATCAGCCCAGGAAGAGTGATAATCAAAGGTGAAAACTTGGTAACGGGTGTAATCCTGATGGGTCTTTTGGTGGAGACCCTGGGAGGATTGTCGGAAATGGTAATTATTGAGACATCTTCACACAAATTTCTTGCAAGGGGAACTTTCTTAAACAGAATTTCTTTATTAATCATCAGGCGTTGGACACCCATTTTTAACGACAAACAACCATCTGGTAGAGACATACATAAGTGGAAACCTTCTCCATAACCCAAAAATAAATCGGCTCGCAACAGATATTCTTTAACGATCAGAAGAGGAGTGGTTAATTTATCCACAGAGGAAACAAACAGGTCATCTTCAACGACATTGACACCCTGGCCATATTTGGGCATTGGCGCAGTTATTATGTTAGGTGTCTCTGGAAGGTCAAACTCAATCTCTTTTGCCTCGATAAGGTCTTGTACCTTATTTTTCAGAGCCCAACAATCGTTTGTATCATTCCCTGGACTCTCGAAATGATAGGCACATCGAGTGTTTGGGTTGTAACATGGAGAAGCAGTATTGGGGTTCTTGGGAGCTTCCTTTAGAGTCACCAGATTGGACTTCAACAGATGCGGCAAAACCTGGGATAAAGTCATGTTGATTCGAGTGAATTTTCTTATGCACACATCCGGCCTGCACTGATGTTTTTGTTGTTGATTTGATATGGAATTGTAGATTATAACAGCCCCTACCGTCAGGCGATATTGAGTTTTGTTTTAATTTCTCGGGCCATAAGAAGCACTGACCTCCTTCTTTCCAGTGAAGGGTTTCTTCATCTTGCTTGAGGATGCATCCCTCTGAATCTTGCCACTCTTAATACCAGCTTCTACCCGTTTACCAGTTAAGATCAGCTCAGTAAAACTTGCTGAAGAGCTTCCAATCAGATGGTTGAAGAATGGACCAGACAACGTGCCCAAGAACATATCCACCATCTCTCTATCAGAGAGAGGGGGATGGACTCTTCCCGCAAGATCCCTCTATTTTTGGACATATTTTTTGAAACCTTCGCCAGAACCCATAGACATACTTTGCAGTTGTGTACAAGTTGGAGCGAGGTCATCATTATACTGGTATTTCTTGTAAAAAGTAGCAGCCAGATCTTCCCCAATTGTGAATTTTAGTTCTTTCCAATTGATAGAACCAATCTAACTGCGTCCCTGACAAACTTTCTTGGAATAAATGTACCCATAGGTTCTTATCAGCAGTATGGGGTTGAATATTCCTGACGTATGACCATAAGTGCAGCTTAGGAAAGGAGACACCGTCATATTTAGAAAATGTAGGAACTTTGAACTTTGGCAGAATTACCACCCCAGGAACCAAACCTAGTTCTTCAAAATCCAGACCAGGTACTTTCTGAATTTCCATGGCATTGAGACGATCCTCCAGCTATTTAAATTTGTCATCAGCAGGAGGATATTGTTCTTCAGCATAGTCAGTCTCCTCTTCATCCGACCCTAGATTTTGGTCTCCTTCCTTTTCCTTCTCCTCTTGATTGTCTCCTTCATTTGGCGGAGTTTAGAATTCTAAAGCTCGCTTTGCTGGTTCTCTGAACCTCCTTCCCATGTTTAGGACACCCATCATTTTCTTCGTCTTCTTCTTCTTATCTTTGATCATGAGGGCCTTTAGGTCCTCTTGTCCTTTAGCCAGAGCCAGGAACATTTGTTGGAATTGAGCATTTTGTGTTTGAAGATCCTTTACTGTCTGTTTAATATCCATCTCACTGAAATAAACAGTAGAAAGATAAGGAGACTTGTCGTGAAAAACCTGTTTGTGTTATGATAAATGAAAACGCATATGCAAATGATTTCAAGGAAACTAGGAGATTTAAATTTTCTTAGACAAAAGGAAACACACATTGTATTAATAAATCCAAGTTGATTACATCATGCCTCTTGGGGCTTACAATGGAGGAAATAAACACAAAATAAACTCCTAGGACAAAAAGGTCGAGCGCATCCTTTTTGGAGCAATGTAGGCGTTCAAACTTCGCTCTTCATGAAGCTGTCTCGTAAGCTCCAAAACTTTCTTCTCATTCGTGTGGAACTGGGCTTCGAAGGTGTCTCGCTCTTCCTATAGCTGAATCTAATCCTTTTGCAAATCTTCAAGAGAGGTAGGCATGTTAGGATAAAGGACAGTATACAGAACATCCCTTTCAGCAACATGCTCCATGATGATAGGTAGGATGGGGTGTAAGGCATTACGAGACTCTGAGCACGACTTCGTACCCACTTAAGGTAAGGCTCAAGGGGAATAGAATTTATGTTTCCCAGTGTCTTACTACCCACTTTATTTACCATTCTCCAAGCTCGTATAAACCTTTGACGATAACTTTGGTCATCGCTCTCGTAGTCGAATACCACACCTTAGATGAGCACATCATGAGGACCATCTCTTCAGGCATACCTAAACTGTCATAAATCCAAGAAATGGTTGTAAGTCATACCTCCCCTAATGCCAAGCAGAGGAACATTAGTGAATTCCCCACAACGGTCTATGATAGTAACGTCCTCCAAAGATCGAGAACACCAGTGAATATCCAAATGTCTGAGTGACATCAATCTATTGGACCATCTCAAGCCTTGATCGTTCTTCACAACAAATCGGGGTAGGTGCGAAACAAACCACCTAGCCAACAGAGGAGTGCAACACATGAGGGCCCCGATTCTCTTCATGGTGCGAGCATGGAGAGAATTCTAGATATCTCTCAGCAAAGTAGGCACCAGATTACGAGATATAAATTTTTTGACTACGTTCACATCTATAAGTTGGTCAGGATTAAGAAATAGTACCATCCCATAGACGAAAAGAGCCAAGAATTCTTCAAAGGCTTGTAAATCTAGAGTGTAACACGGTGGGAGAACTGACTTGGGTGTTTTGCGTTTTATCGCAATTGTTGCGGATAGCAAGAGTCGCCATCGACTTTTCTTTTATCCAATAAGGAAAGGTTGAAAAGAATGGGAAATACCTTTCGAGATTATTTTCTGAGTTCGGGGGGTAGGTTATGAAAAGGGACGGTATTAGTACCCTTTTCATTCGTAGTTATCTACGGGATCTTAGTTGCTTGCTAGATCACTTGCTTTTGTTTGAAAATGTGCTTGTGGTGTGGTTTTTGAAAGTATTTTGAAAACGTCTTTGTAATGGTTCTCGTTTCTATAAGAACGCGTACAAAGTGTTGTTTAAAAAATAGTTCAAAGAGGTGTTTGTGGAATGTGTTTGTTGAAAGTGATTTTGAAAAGGTGTCTTTGTAATGGCTCTCGTTTCTATAAGAACGCGTACAAAGTGTTGTCATTTGAAAATGTTTCAAATGAAAGTGTTGGTGTATAAAAAAAATTCGTTGTGAGCAAGAGAGCAACTAGGAGCAACCTACCTACTCAAAAGGTCTTAAATTTTATTTTCCTCCTCCTTTAGATGTTGTTGTCTTACCATTGATTTTGGAATAAGCCCCATCGTTGGATGTGAAGGGACAGGCGTGGAACGTTTGTATAGTCATATAAGGCAACCTATGGGACGTTTTAGCAATGTCTCTTAGGGACTAGATCGTTTACCGAAGGCAATATTGAGGATCATTGAGGAACTACGATCTTTTATCAAGGGTCTTTGCTAAAACGCCCATATTCAAGGGACATTACTATACAAACGTCCCAAGCCCGTCCCTTCACATCCAATGATGGGGCTTCTTACCAAATCAATGGTAAGATAGCAACATCTAATGGAGGAGGAAAAGAACATTTAAGACCTTTTGAGTAGGTAGGTTGCTCCTAGTTGCTCAAAACAAAAAACAATTTATACACCAACACTTTCATTTGAAACATTTTCAAAAGACAACAATTTATACGCATTCTTATAGAAACGAGAGCCATTACAAAGACACCTTTTCAAAATCACTTTCAAAAAACACATTCCACAAACACCTCTTTGAACTATTTTCCAAACAACACTTTGTACGCATTCTTATAGAAACGAGAACCATCACAAAGACCTTTTTCAAATACTTTTAAAAACCACACCACAAGCACATTTTCAAACAAAAGCAAATGATCTAGCAAGCAACTAAGAGCCTGTAGATAACTACGGATGAAAAGGGTACTAATACCTTCCATTTTCATAACCTACCCCCCGAACTCAAAAAATAATCTCGAAAGGTCTTTCCTGTTCTTTTCAACCTTTCCTTATTGTATAAAAGAAAAGTAGGTGGCGACTCTTGATATCCACAACAATTTGGATAAAACACAAAACACCCAAGCCAATTCTCCCACCGTGTTACAGAACTGGAGACTCTGCTGGGGAGCACCTTAAAAGTGGGGTTACCTTAGGGTTAGATCACCTTTACAATTTCTTTCTTTGTTTGACTTGCTTGCTTTATATTATGGTTCCTTGTCCGGGCTTGTTTTGATCCTCTACCCAGATCTGGGGCACCTTTTAGGTAAGTAGCAATAAGTTATGGAATCTGTATAGCATAGACCGATATGGTTAAAGCAATGGCTATGTTAGTGTGACACATTTGTTGGTACCGGTATCCCTTGTGTTGAATCGAGGAGAATACGGGGCCGCTGAGCAGCATCATGATGCATTAACTGACCTTAGAACCTTAATTGAATAAATTGGCCATTAGGAAGTAGTGAGATAGCCGGTTTCAGTGGAAAGCTGAAAATTGGTTGATACTCGATACTACACTAATTGAGATTGGACTTTTGGTATATCTCGATGCAAGAAAAGATTGATTATGCTGAGACAATTCCTAAAAGAAAGGTCAGTGATATTGAGATCCCCTAGAACCCATTTACTATTACTAGGACAGGTTGAGCCAACTAAACTTCAAGAGGATACTTACCTACGAACCTCATGCAAGCCTAAACCTAAGGATTTGTCTGCTTTGTGTATATATGACTATTTGTACATAACAACTTGCTTGCTTTTCATACTTGTACATAACATCATAACATCATACCATAGCATTTTCAATAACCATTTCAAGGATCTCAAGGGTCTATGATGCAGGGTCACGTTGAACCAGACATCTATCAAGGGGCAAGAGGATTTATTCTCCTCTAACCAAATTCCGTCAAGAACCAAAACACGGTAACAAGAGTCAAGGGCTATGACCCACTTGACATGGTGAGCTTAATTCTCGTGGAAGGACATCCACCGATACGAAGTTCTCCAATCAAAGTTGTTGATCAAAATTCAACTTCTAACATCTTCTTGTGTTTACCCCACGAGATCCTTGAAAACATGCATCCACATTGTGATCGGTAGATCTGGAACTGACTGTTTTTTAGCTGGTTTCGCGAAATGTCGCGGTAAGCAAGAGTCGCCACCGTCTTTTATTTTCTCCAATATGGAAAGGACAAAAGCACAGAAAAATTCCTTATTGAGATTAGTTCTCGGTTCGGGAGGTAGATTTATAGAAAGGGAAGGTGTTAGCACCCTTTCTATCCATGGTTATCCATGGGCTCTTAGATACTTGCTCACTTGTGTTTTCAAAAGGTTTGCTTTTCAATTGTGAGTGGGTTTGAAAAAAAAAGTTTCTTTGAAAGTTTTCAGATCGACTCTTGTATCAGTCCTCAAGAGTGTTTGAAAAGTTGTTTTGAAAGCTTTTTGAAAAGTGTAAGGTGTGAAAAGTATTTTGATTTGTTTTTGAAAAGAGCAAGTATCCATGAGTTATCTACCTACCCTAAGGAATTAAGCTGTGTAATTGTCCTTTAGGTAGTGCCATCCCACCATTGAGAGATAGGTAGCACCACCATTGGAGGTGTTTGGGTCAATTCGAGGGTTAGGGACAGTGTGGTCACCAGGCAATAGTAAGATACCTTAGAAGCTACCCTTATGCCATTGATCTTTTTATTCCGAGGCAACCGTTTCGAGGCAACTTTTTTCGAGGCAACCGTTTCGAGGCAACTAGATCAATGGAACATAAGGACTCACTAAGACGTCCTATACTCGACGACCACGTTTCGAGGAGCAAGGCAATAGTGTGATCACCAGAGCAACAGTAGGAAACCTTAGAAGCTACCCTTATGCCATGTTCATGGACATAAGGACTTACTAAGACGTCCTATACTCGACGACCACGTTTCGAGGGGCAAGGCAACAGTGAGGCGTACCCTAGGAGTGGTGTGTGAATTGTGTGTCATTTTCAGTTTATTATTCGTCTTGTCATGCATTGGTGATCTACGTTTTGATTTTATTTTTTTGGGCATTCATTCTTTCATGTGATTGTTTAACAGTTAAAAGGTGCGAGAATTTAAAGTGCGGAAAAGATAAAGGTCCTACGCTATTACAAAGGCGCGGGTCTACATCGCCAAATTAATCCAGACCGATTTAAAATAAAGTGCAGAAAATAAATGCCTAATTAACTATTACAGGGCTTTGGAACAAGTACATTATATTCACAAAAGAAATGAAAAATAAATGCGCGAATGGAAATAAGAATCGAGTGCGAGGGCGTTGGACTCTTTAAAGAAATTAAAATGAAATTATTAAATTAATTAAATAAAAAGAAAGAACTTATTTTTTATTTTTGTATTTTTTATAGAAATGAAGAAAATTAATTGGAATTAAAATCCTAATTCTAAGTATTTTTAATTATTAAAGAAATAAATCCAAGTTTTGACCTAATTTACTTAGTTATTTAATTATAAGTATTTACAAAAAAAAAGAAAACTATTAATAAATTAAATTAAATAAAAATATTTTTATTTTTTTGATTTCTGATTTTTTTTATTATTTTAAGAAATAAAACTAATTAAATTAGTATTTAGAATCTAATTAAGTCTAATCAATTTTAATATTGCAAAATAATTTAGAGTTTCCTAGAATAAAAAAAACCTAATTAATTAATTAAATTTAGAAAAAAAAAAGAAAATCTAAAATTTATTTGGGTAAGAATATTTTTTTGTGATTTTTTTGAAATAAAAAGAAAAATTAATTTTTGATAATAAAAAGCAAATTAAATAAATTAACACAATAAAAAAGAAAATAAATTCAAGGGAAAAAAGGAAATGGGCCTGTTTTGTAGCAAAATGGGGGGTGTGGATGGCAATGCTGGGTCCAAACGCTGAAGGCCTATTCTGACTTTATCTAATTCCATGTGCCTGCTTTGACTAACGCCTACGATGGAGGGACACACGTGAGGCGTTGGATTTGGATCAGTGGGCAATCTAACGGCTGGATCTTACACGCGCATGGTATGGATTGAAGTTGGACACACATGGAGTCCACTGAGTCCAGTCAGCTTTTAGTAAAAGAATTGACAATTCGAATGGCCAATTAAAACGCAAGAAAATGCCACGCCTGTGTCAAACTGAAACAAACCAAGTCAACGACGCCGGAGCAGTGCTCCGGTCATCTTCTCCGGCGAGGGCAATTCTGAAAACCTGCGAAAACAAGCAACATCAAAGCGAACAAAAAGCCAGATCGAATGATTAGGGGATGGCGATTCTCATGGTGAGGTTTTCATGGTTTAATGTGGCCTATTTTCATCAAAACGCAACTCCACATAATCTGAACCCTAGCCATGGAGGTTCACGTTTTGGCCATGAAAAATCCCAAGCGATAGCCCAGGCCTGCTCTAAACATCCACTGGAACTCAAAGGTATGGTCAGTAGTGATTAAATCAAGCCATAATCAAAAATACGATCCATGGAAATTCTGCAAAATAGATGTTCATGTGGCTACAGTTTCAGCATGCATGGCTTTATGAAAAGAGTGTGTTTATACCTTATTTTGCCTGTAGATCACGATAGGATGGGTGGGAAGTCTTGTGGATGACTGAGTCCCTGAATTCGATCTTGGTGCAATTCTTTGGAATTTTTGAAAAGGAATTTCTCTTGGCTGCCTCTCTCTCACGTTTTTTTTTTCATTCTTGTGATGGTTTGTAACTAGGTTATGTAGGTGATTCTGATCAGCATTAAGGCTCATAATACCATGCATTCAAGCTTGAGATTTTAGCATAAACTCCCTTAACCAACTTTCCATCTTTGCAACCATTTTGAATTCTTGCCTAATTAAGCCTTGAAACGAATATGGGATGTGCATGATGATGATTCAAAGTTAATCAAAGTCAAATATCCCCCTTAATTAACCTTTTTGAATTTTATTTGATTTTAAAAGATTTGAAATTAATTAAATCCAATAAAATCAAATAAAATGAAAAAAATAATTTTAAATATTGAAATAAAAGGTGGGACACGTGGGAAGCCTGGCCAAGCCAATTCAAGTGGAAAAAGTGGGCCCCTTTTGTCAAAAATGAAATTTCAAGGATAATTGACTTTGGCCATTTCACAAAAATTTCCCAACTTCTCCAATGCATATCTTGCTCAATGTTTAAGATTTGATCATGTTCTTTGACATTTTGGAAAGGTCTTGAAGTCCTCTAACCAATGTCTTTGGTCCCATGTCATTTTGATTTACCAATCTCAAGTTATGGTCTTTGACTTAAAGTCCCTTTTTATTGACTTTTGAAAATGACATATAATGTTGAAATTGATAACTTTTTGTGAGAGCATTTCTTGGACTTGGAGTGTGAAGATGAGTTGTAGGAAGTGTCTTCCCCTTCAAGATGAGCATTGGATGGAATTTTTATGATGAACCATGAAAAAGTTATGTCTTGGTCAAGTTACAGTTGACTTTTCAGCTGTCCAAAAATAGAAACTTTTGCATCTTGAGACTTTTTAGCCATACTTTTGAGAATCATGATCAAGCATTGATCAAATGATGTTTGTGGCCTCAAAATAAGATGTTGACCAAAAATTTTGACTTTTGACTGCCAAATGACCATTTTGCCCCTACAGTTGACTGTTGAGCAATTAGGGTTTTTGACTGTGCAACTTGACCTTGTGAGCCTTGAAACTTGACATGTAGGTGCTTGACAATGTTTATAGGCATAGGAGACTTGATTGAGCTCTTGAAAACTTCAACTTCCTTGTAAGAACCAAAACCCTAGTTTGACTGGCTTAGGAGGATGGTTTGACTGTGTGGCCCTTGAGTAAACTTGAACCAATTGTGGATGATTCTTGTCAAAACTTTGAAGATTATGGGAGGGCAAATTTTGGGGTACAACAGTTGCCCCTGTTCAATCTTCTTAGACCTGAGGATGTAGATTGGCTTGTGTGCCTTTCGTGATTCGAGGGGGGAAGATGATTGAACACTAGAGTGCCCAGAAACTTGCACTCACATAGTAGAGTATCAGCAGTGTGATGTCGGGAATGGGCTTATAGATGCCATTTGGGACTGTGATGGATAATTGTGGAGATGGGCTTATAGATGCCATCGGGAGGTGTCGATCGCGTAAGAGATTCCTTAGCGAGAACTTGCGTACCTGAGAAAGAAAGAAAATTAACTGGTCTGTTACAGGAGTTGACTTTCAAACTCTTTATGTAGACGTGCCCTGGCTGGGTGCAGGAGTCGAATCTTTAAACTCTTCAGACGTGCCCTGTCAAGATACAGGAATCGAGTCTGGTACTGTAGTCGTCAACAGATACTCTCTGGCAAGATACAGGAATTGGATCTTCGAACTTTTCAGACGTGCCCTGTCAAGATACAGGAATCGAGTCTGGTACTGTAGTCGTCAACAGATACTCCCTGGCAAGATACAGGAATCGGATCTTCGAACTCTTCAGACGTGCCCTGTCAAGATACAGGAATCGAGTCTGGTACTTTAGTCGTCAACAGATACACCCTGGCAAGATACAGGAATCGGATCTTCGAACTCTTCAGACGTGCCCTGTCAAGATACAGGAATCGAGTCTGGTACTGTAGTCGTCAACAGATACACCCTGGCAAGATACAGGAATCGGATCTTCGAACTCTTCAGACGTGCCTTGTCAAGATACAGGAATCGAGTCTGGTACTGTAGTCGTCAACAGATACACCCTGGTAAGATACAGGAATCGGATCTTCGAACTCTTCAGACGTGCCCTGTCAAGATACAGGAATCGAGTCTGGTACTGTAGTCGTCAACAGATACACCCTGGCAAGATACAGGAATCGGATCTTCGAACTCTTCAGACGTGCCCTGTCAAGATACAGGAATTGAGTCTGGTACTGTAGTCGTCAACAGATACTCCCTGGCAAGATACAGGAATCGGATCTTCGAACTCTTCAGACGTGCCCTGTCAAGATACAGGAATCGAGTCTGGTACTGTAGTCGTCAACAGATACTCCCTGGCAAGATACAGGAATCGGATCTTCGAACTCTTCAGACGTGCCCTGTCAAGATACAAGAATCGAGTCTGGTACTGTAGTCGTCAACAGATACTCCCTGGCAAGATACAGGAATCGGATCTGGAATCACGACAGTTGATAGCAATTATCTTTATATTAACTTTTGTCCTGAAAAGACAAAAATGTTAGTTGTGTGGGATGCCATGATGTATGACATGCAAGATGTTCTCAGAATGAATGAGATTGTATGTTCATGACGCGTATATGCATGCTATAATGTATGAAGATGTGTTGTTTATGAATGTATGTTTTCGTCTTAGGAAAATAAATCCTTGACAGATGCCGGGAAGTTGAATCATGGGCTGATGTGGAAGAAAAGAGCTTCTTGTTTCCGCTGGGGATGATGGTTGCAAGAATAAACCGGTAGGAGAAGATGACTCCGTTGGGGGAATAAACTTGTTGGAGAGATTACTCTGCGGGGAGAAAATTATTCTAGCGATCTGGCTGGGGAACAATACTCTGTGGGGAGAGAGGTACTCTTGTTGAAATGTTGGTAGTAACTTCGCTGGGGATACCGTTGTTATATTGGAAGTTTTAATAGACTTCGCTGGGGATAAGAAGACTTTGCCGAGGACGATCTTTCCGTGGCTTTTGGCTGCGGGTAACCCAGTTATAAGCTCTGGTGGAGCATAACCTTTGAATAAAGCCGGGAGACGCGTTCGTGCTCTGTAGGGGATAAGCTTCCAGAATCTACTGGGGATAAGCTTCCTGCTGGGGAGATGATTCAGCTTTCCTGGGGAAACTTCTGGACTGGACTCTCCTGGGGAAATTTTTGAGATGTATTGGGGAAGTGGCTCCTCTGGATGTCTGTATACCGTCGGGGAACAATCTTAGATCAAGACTGCCGGGGATGCTTGTTAGGAATGTTCGTATATTGCGCTGAGGAATGTTGAGACCTGATGGGGATAATCCAACTTCCTTAAGGCTGATGGTATAGCTTGGGGAGAGTGCATTGACTTGCTGGTTTACTCTCTGGGGAATTAAGGTATATTGGTTATGTTCTTTGGCTGAACCTACCTTGATACCTTGGTGGACAGAACAATTAGATCGCTTAGACCACTCATCATTGCCCCTGTTTCTAATGTTACCTGTAATTAATCCTTTGTTCCATATGCAAATATTTATGAGTTAGCAGTTATTGTCAAATGCATATATCACAAATTGAACCTTGGACGTCCTTCACAAAACAAAACAGAAAAGGAAAATAATTGGCAATTTTAACTGAAAAATGTATTTGTATTGATTTTTGAATTGCCTGTAAATAGGCGTTTATGTACAAGAGACTGACGTCCTAGTAAGAGAACGCCGCCGAATAAGAGTTTATACAAATTTGTACAAAGGAAAATAAAACAGCTGTGTGAAAAGAATAATCCCACTGGGTTCCAACTTTGCTATCGCCTTTATATCTTTGAGCGTCTCATCACTTGATGACCTAACCGAAGATGAAGTTGATTGATCAATGCCGTCTGAACTTGATGTTGATACCGGATTCCGGATACAAAGTGATCCAATGAGACATAGTATTACGCTTTATCCCTAACTTTTGCCTGGACTGCCCTTTCGGGTTTTTGGTCCACCGGGATACCCATTTTTGCCCAAGCCGCCTTTTCAGGTTTTCGACTTTCCGGGTGTACAGATTTTTTCATTTCATCCCTTCATTTTTCCCGAACCCTTTTGGTTCGCCGGGAAGCCCTAATTTTTGCCTAGGTATGTCAACCTAGCGGGTCTTTTTTTCATGCGTAGTATCTTTTAACTATGTCTGCATTGGCGGGGTGAGGAAGGTCGTCACCATCCATATTGGTTAGAATCATGGCTCCTCCTGAGAACACATGTTTAACCACAAATGGCCCTTCATACGTAGGGGTCCATTTGCCCCTTGGATCACTCTGAGGAAGAATGATGCGCTTGATTACCAGATCCCCAACTTGATATTCTTGTGGTCTGACCTTTTTGTTAAATGCCCTGATCATCTGTTTTTGATACGTTTGACCATGACAAATAGCCGCAAGTCTCTTTTCGTCAATTAGGTTTAGCTGATCAAGTCGTGTCTGGATCCAATCATCTTCACTCAGATTTGCATCCTTCATTATCCGGAGAGAGGGTATCTGCACTTCGATCGGTAAGACTGCCTCCATACCGTAGACCAAGGAGAAAGGAGTTGCCCCGGTTGACGTCCTGGCTGAGGTACGGTACCCATGTAGAGCAAACGGTAACATCTCGTGCCAATCTTTATAAGTCACTGTCATCTTCTGCACGATTTTCTTAATGTTCTTATTTGCTGCTTCTACAGCCCCATTCATCTTTGGTCTGTAAGGAGAAGAGTTGTGGTGCTGTATCTTGAACTGCTCGCAGAGCTCAGTGATCATCTTATTATTGAGATTGGTACCGTTGTCCGTAATGATCCTTTCTGGGACGCCGTATCGATAGATCAGATTATGCCGAATGAACCGTGCCACAACAGTCTTGGTTACCGTAGCGTAGGAAGCTGCTTCAACCCACTTTGTAAAGTAATCAATCGCTACAAGGATGAAGCGATGTCCATTGAATGTCGTAGGTCTGATCTCGCCGATCATATCTATGCCCCACATTGAGAACGACCAAGGCGCTGTCAAGACATTCAGAGGAACTGGAGGAACATGCACCTTGTCTGCATATATCTGGCATTTATGACACGTCCGAGAATGTTGGTAACAGTCGGCTTCCATTGTGGACCAGAAATACCATGCCCGAAGGATCTTCTTTGCCATAGTGTGTCCACTGGAATGTGTTCCGAAGGTCCCTTCATGTAGCTCTTCCATGATCCTTTCTTCTTCAGTCTTATCCACACAGCGCAGTAAGGTCGAATCATGGTTTCGCTTATACAGAATGTCGTTGCTAAGGAAGAACTTCGTTGCGAACCTTCTCAGAAACTTCTTATCGTTGACAGATGCACCTTCGGGATACTCCTGAGCTTCCAAGTATCTCTTCACCTCATGGTACCAAGGCTTCTCAGTCACTAATTCAGTCTCAAGATCACAACAGTATGCCGGTTCATCCAGTTTCCAGATGATGACCCGGGGAGCCTTATTGTCCCACTTGACTTTGAACATAGAAGACATCGTAGCTAACGCGTCCTCTAACTGATTCTCCTCTCTCGGGAAATGTTCAAAGTTTATCTCTATGAAGTGGGGGATCATTGTCAACACACATTCTCTGTAAGGAATAAGATTCGGATGTTTCGTATCCCACTCCCCTTTGATCTGATTGATCAAGAGAGCAGAATCTCCGAAGACACTCAGAAACTTGATCCTTAAGTCAATTGCAGCTTTGAGTCCCATGATGCACGCCTCATACTCCGCCATGTTGTTGGTGCAGCTGAAACATAGCCGGGCAGTGAGTGGAGTATGAGTGCCTTGAAGGGATATGATCACAGCGCCGATACCGTTACCCAAAGCATTGGAGGCTCCATCAAAGTGCATAGACCATCGGGATCCTTCCTCAGGTCCTTCATCCGGTCCAGGTACTTCACAATCAGTCACCATCATGATGCTCTCGTCAGGAAATTCAAAGTTCATTGACTGATAGTCATCTACTGCCTGATGTGCCAAGTGGTCTGCCAATACACTTCCCTTGATGGCTTTCTGGGTCGTATACTGGATGTCGTATTCGGTCAAGATCATTTGCCATCTGGCTATTCTCCCAGACATAGCAGGCTTTTCAAATATGTACTTTATCGGATCCATCTTTGAGATCAATAAGGTAGTGTGAGTCAGCATATACTGTCTCAGCCGGCGAGCAGCCCATACCAAAGCGCATCAAGTTTTCTCGAGCAGTGAGTGTCGGGTCTCACAGTCGGTAAACTTTTTGCTAAGGTAATAAATGGCATGCTCTTTTCGGCCAGACTCGTCATGCTGCCCCAGCACACACCCCATTGAGTTGTCAAGTACTATCAGGTATAGTATCAGGGGTCTCCCTTCAACCGGCGGCATAAGGATGGGTGGTTCTTGGAGATACTCTTTAATTCTGTCAAAAGCAGCCTGACATTCATCATTCCAATGTACTACCTGATCTTTCTTCAGCAGCTTGAAGATTGGCTCACAGGTAGCAGTTAGGTGCGAGATGAATCGAGCAATGTAATTCAGGCGTCCTAGAAAGCCTTTGACCTCTTTCTCTGTCTTAGGAGCTGGCATTTCTTGAATAGCTTTAACCTTGGCAGGGTCCACTTGAATACCCTTATCAATTACAACGAAGCCTAGCAGCTTTCCAGATCTAACCCCGAAGGTGCACTTGTTCGGGTTCAACCTCAGCTTGTACAGTTTCAGACGGTCAAACAGTTTCTGCAGATGATCAAGGTGTTCTTCCTCAGTTTGGGACCTTGCAATCATTTCGTCAACATACACTTCAATCTCATGATGGATCATGTCATGAAATAAAGCAACCATGGCGCGTTGGTAGGTTGCCCCAGCATTTTTCAGTCCAAAAGGCATGACCTTGTAGCAGAAGGTGCCCCACTGAGTAACAAAGGTAGTCTTTTCCATGTCTTCAGGAGCCATCTTGATCTGATTGTAACCTGAGAAGCCATCCATGAAGGAGAACACCTTATGCTGAGCTGTATTGTCAACAAGGACATCAATGTGAGGTAGAGGGAAGTCATCCTTGGGGCTGGCCCTGTTCAGATCCCTGTAATCGACACACATTCTGACCTTACCGTCTTTCTTTGGTACTGGCACCACATTAGCAACCCACTGAGGGTAAGAGGTTACTGCAAGAAACCCGGCATCGAATTGCTTCATAACCTCAGCTTTGATCTTCTCAGACATCTCTGGACGCATACGGCAGACTTTTTGCTTAACCAGAGGGCAGTCTTCCTTGGTAGGCAAATTGTGGACCACAATGTCGGTATCCAACCCGGGCATGTCTTCGTAGGACCAGGCAAATATTTCCATGTAGTCATGTAACATCTGAGTCAACCGTTGCTTCACGCTGAGCTCTAGGTTGGCACCAATCTTGACTTCCTTACGGTCGGTCTCAGTACCCAGATTTATTGTCTCCACTGGCTCTTCATGTGGTTGAATTGCCCTCTCTTCCTGGAGTAACAGTCTTGCAAGCTCGCCAGGCACTTCGCAATCATCTTCACCTTCGTCTTCGGCTAAGTTGATCGGATTTTCGAAGTCATAACTGGCAGTAGCAGAGTCGTTACCAGTGAGATCCAGAGTGGATTGAAACCTGTATGAGTGAGTGTGTGTAAATACAGCTGTTTTGCAATATATAAAGAAAGGAAAGAAAAGGAGCGCAAGATTTGAAATGTGAAAAACGTCCAATGCTTTTATTTATGATATATGACAGTGACAAACAAAATCCCTCATAAATAAGACCACGGTGCCCCGGGTAAGACACCGGGCCATACAGTTTCAAATTATTGTTTATTACAAATCCAAAACAAAGAAGTTCATTACTGGGTGACAAAAGTTATGGGTGTAAAGTCTTTAGCAGTCCAATTGCTAGGTCCACCGTTGGTTGCCGGGTAAATCCAGTTGTCGAACTCAGCTTCATCTACTTCATCATCCTCCCTGATAGCATTCACTCCATGGTTAGGCATGGGAGCAGTCACCACATTGGGCTTTTCAGGTGCCTCAAACTGTACCTCATTTGCATCAATAAGGTCCTGAACCTTATTCTTTAAGGCCCAACAGTCATCTGTGTTATGCCCCGGGCTATCAGAGTGATAAGCACATCGGGCATTTGGATTAAACTTAGGAGAGGTAGTATTCACAACCTTCGGGGCCTCTCTAACAGTCACCAAGTTGGTTGATAGCAGTTGCGGCAGGATCTGAGAGAGAGTCATGCTGAGCCGAGTATACTGCCGTTTGGGCCTCTCAGCCCTGGGTTGGTTGTACTGTTGTGGAGCAGCAGCAGGCTTAGAAATAACCACCGCGTTGACAGCTTGGCGGTGTTCAGGTTTGCTTTGCCTTCTTGGACCATACACAGCACTTGCCTCTTTCTTGAAGGGCTTCTTTTCAGTATTTGAGGAGGCAACCTTTTGTATCTTCCCTGATTTTATACCAGCCTCGATCCTCTCACCAGTCAGGATCAGATCAGTAAACCCAGCAGAGGAATTACCAATGAGATGATTGAAAAATGGACCAGATAAGGTCCCCAAGAACATATCCACCAGCTCCCGGTCCGTCAATGGTGGTTGCACCCTGCCAGCCAGATCTCTCCATTTTTGTGCGTACTCCTTAAAATCTTCACCCGATCCTAACGACATACCCTGGAGTTGGGTACGCGTAGGAGCGAGGTCGGAATTATATTGATACTGCTTGTAAAAAGCAGTGGCCAGATCCTCCCAGTTACGAATGTTGGTCCCATCCAGCTGATAGAACCATTCGAGGTGAGTCCCTGAAAGACTCTCCTGGAAGAAGTGGATCCATAAGTTCTTGTCTGCTGTGTAAGGCTGGATCTTCCTTACATAAGAACGGAGGTGCATCTTGGGACAGGAAGCCCCGTCATACTTCACAAAGGCAGGCGCCTTGAACTTGTGTGGGATCACCACCCCAGTAGATAACCCCAAGTCTCCGAAATCCAGTCCAGGCACACGCTGAACTTCCATAGCATTTAATCTGTCCTCCAGCTGCTTGTACCGGTCCTCAGCAGGAGGGTACTGTTCGTCGTTGAAGTTTGTCTCAGTATCAGAGACCACAGGAGTAGGGACCTCCCTTTCTTGGTGACTACCTTCCCCCACAGATGGAGTAGTCCTCTCAGCTTCATTTTGCAAAGTATTCCCGAGCCTGCGCCCAGTGTTAAACAGCACAATCCTCTTCTTCTTCTTACTTTTCTTCAGGAGCATAGCCTTCAGCTCTTTTTGACCTTGAGCCAAACCCATGATCAGCTCCTGAAATTGTGCGTTCTGCGCCTGAAGGGCCTTGATAGACACCTCGGTTGATGATGAGTCAGGGTTCATGATGCTGAAATAAACAGCGAAGAACAGTAAGCAGCCTGAAAAGAAGAGTACCTGTGATGCACATGATGAATGATATGTGTTTATGCAATGCATTCAAGGGTTCGAAAATTCAAATTTGTTGTAGACAAAAAGGAACACACGTTATCATTAAGGAAATAATTGTTTGATACATCAAAGCCTCATGGGCAAACATTACAAAGCAGATCAATCCCAAAAGACACTACGCATCCTCTTCGGAGCAATATAGGTATTGAGATTCCTTTCCTCGTGCAGTAGGCGGGTGAGTTCCAGGACCTTCTTCTCACTAGCATGTAGACTGGTCTCCAGAGAATTCCGTTCTTTCTTAAGCTGGATCCAGCTCTTCTGCATCTCTTCCCAGGACGTGGGCATGTCAGGATGTTGAATGGTGTAGGACACCTCTCCTTCCAAGTCTGGCTCTTTGATCACGGGGAGAACATGAGGATATGGCATCACCAGCTTCTGGGAGCGGGCTCGTACCCACTTGAGATAAGGCTCCAATGGGATGGAGTTCCTGTGCCCCAGGGTCTTGCTGTCTATCTTGCTGGGCATCCTCCAAGCTCTGATAAATTTCTGGCGAAGTCCTTGTGCATCGTTGTCGAAGTCAAAAACTATGTCAGGAATTAACATGTCATGTGGGCCGTCCCTCCGAGCATAACCAAACTGTCTCCAAGCCAGGCATGGGTTGTAAGTAATACCTCCTCTGATTCCAAGTAAAGGAACATTAGGGTACTCCCCGCAACGATCAATGATAGTGACATCCTCTCTGGACCGAGAGCACCAATGTATATCTGCATGTGTAAGAGTCATCAATCGTTGTGACCACCTCAAACCCCGCTCGTTCTTCAAAACTGATTGTGGAAGGTGCGAAATAAACCACCTTCCCAGGAGGGGAGTGTAGCACATGAGAACACCCCTTTTTCTCATGGTTCGAGTGTAACATGAGTGAAGGATGTCCCCCAGCAACGTAGGTATAGGATTCATGGACATGAAGACCTTGACAGCACTGATATCTATAAGCTGATCTGGCTTAGGGAACAACACCAACCCATAGACAAGGAGGGCTACAACTTCTTCAAAGGCTTGTAGGTCAAGGGAATTCCAACACTCTTGGGCCTTCTCAAATAGAAACTTTGCCAAGAACCCTTTGATACCATTTCTGGCTTCCCAATGCCCCTTGATGTCAGATGGTTGTAGGCATAACGCTTTAGCTACTTCTTCAAGTTTTGGTTCCCTTTCCGTACCGTTGTAGGGTAGTTGATTGAGAATGGGAATCTTCAGAAGCTGGGAAAACACTTCTAAAGTAGGCACCAGTTGATAATCCGGGAAAGTAAAACAGTGATGCAGAGGGTCAAAAAACTGGAAGAGGACCTTTACCATCTCTTCCTCAATATGGGTATTGACCAGGCTGATGAGTCTACCATGCCTTTCACTGAACGACGAGTTCTCGGGAATCCTGGATGTAAGCTCCTTAAGCTGAGGAGGGACCCTTACAAGGTTGATCTGAATTGTCTTTCTGCGGACAGTTTCCATGTCCTACAAAACAAGAACAAAGATGAAGACTCGAACCCCTGAAATGGTTAGTGGATGCATATGATGCTGTATGATGCTATGATTAAACACACCACAAATATTTACAAAGGCAAACATGTAAGGCACACAAGTCACACAAGGCAAGCCCTTAGAGTTTAGGCCAGCATGGGGTCTGGGTATTACCCTCTTGAAGTTGGTGGGCTCAAACCTGTCCTATCAAAGTAACCGGGTTCTAAGGATCTCAATATCATTAGATTGCTTTCATTGTTCATCGTTTCGATTTAGCCACTGACTGGCGATCAAAATATCCCAAGAAAACAACCCTCAATTAAGTGTAGTATCGAGTATCAACCGACTTCAGAGTACACCAAAGTAGTCATCTCACTACCCTAAAGAGGCCAAGATGGTTCAATTAAGGTTCCTAAGGTCTGTTGATGCTTCACGACACCACGCGGAGGCCCCGTACTCTCCTTGATTGACTCAAGGGTTACCGGTACACACCAAAGTGCCACATCAACGTAGCAGACTGCTTCAACCATGTCGGTATACCCCGCACAGTTCCCTCACAGCCTTGTTGCTACTTTCTAAGAAGGTATCCCCAGATCCGGGTTAGGATCTATAGAACTCCCAAGACAGTCCCACAATTTAAAGCAAACAAGTCAAAGCAATTGAAAACACAGTGATCTTAGTCCTAAGGTACACCTCACTTTAAAGATATTCCCCAGCAGAGTCGCCAGTTCTGTGATCGGTGGATCTGGAACTGACTGTTTTTTAGCTGGTTTCGCGAAATGTCGCGGTAAGCAAGAGTCGCCACCGTCTTTTATTTTCTCCAATATGGAAAGGACAAAAGCACAGAAAAATTCCTTATTGAGATTAGTTCTCGGTTCGGGAGGTAGATTTATAGAAAGGGAAGGTGTTAGCACCCTTTCTATCCATGGTTATCCATGGGCTCTTAGATACTTCCTCACTTGTGTTTTCAAAAGGTTTGCTTTTCAATTGTGAGTGGGTTTGAAAAAAAAAGTTTCTTTGAAAGTTTTCAGATCGACTCTTGTATCAGTCCTCAAGAGTGTTTGAAAAGTTGTTTTGAAAGCTTTTTGAAAAGTGTAAGGTGTGAAAAGTATTTTGATTTGTTTTTGAAAAGAGCAAGTATCCATGAGTTATCTACCTACCCTAAGGAATTAAGCTGTGTAATTGTCCTTTAGGTAGTGCCATCCCACCATTGAGAGATAGGTAGCACCACCATTGGAGGTGTTTGGGTCAATTCGAGGGTTAGGGACAGTGTGGTCACCGGGCAATAGTAAGATACCTTAGAAGCTACCCTTATGCCATTGATCTTTTTATTCCGAGGCAACCGTTTCGAGGCAACTTGTTTCGAGGCAACCGTTTCGAGGCAACTAGATCAATGGAACATAAGGACTCACTAAGACGTCCTATACTCGACGACCACGTTTCGAGGAGCAAGGCAATAATGTGATCACCAGAGCAACAGTAGGACACCTTAGAAGCTACCCTTATGCCATGTTCATGGACATAAGGACTTACTAAGACGTCCTGTACTCGACGACCACGTTTCGAGGGGCAAGGCAACAGTGAGGCGTACCCTAGGAGTGGTGTGTGAATTGTGTGTCATTTTCAGTTTATTATTCGTCTTGTCATGCATTGGTGATCTACGTTTTGATTTTATTTTTTTGGGCATTCATTCTTTCATGTGATTGTTTAATAGTTAAAAGGTGCGAGAATTTAAAGTGCGGAAAAGATAAAGGTCCTACGCTATTACAAAGGCGCGGGTCTACATCGCCAAATTAATCCAGACCCGATTTAAAATAAAGTGCAGAAAATAAATGCCTAATTAACTATTACAGGGCTTTGGAACAAGTACATTATATTCACAAAAGAAATGAAAAATAAATGCGCGAATGGAAATAAGAATCGAGTGCGAGGGCGTTGGACTCTTTAAAGAAATTAAAATGAAATTATTAAATTAATTAAATAAAAAGAAAGAACTTATTTTTTATTTTTGTATTTTTTATAGAAATGAAGAAAATTAATTGGAATTAAAATCCTAATTCTAAGTATTTTTAATTATTAAAGAAATAAATCCAAGTTTTGACCTAATTTACTTAGTTATTTAATTATAAGTATTTACAAAAAAAAAAGAAAACTATTAATAAATTAAATTAAATAAAAATATTTTTATTTTTTTGATTTCTGATTTTTTTATTATTTTAAGAAATAAAACTAATTAAATTAGTATTTAGAATCTAATTAAGTCTAATCAATTTTAATATTGCAAAATAATTTAGAGTTTCCTAGAATAAAAAAAACCTAATTAATTAATTAAATTTAGAAAAAAAAAAGAAAATCTAAAATTTATTTGGGTAAGAATATTTTTTTGTGATTTTTTTGACATAAAAAGAAAAATTAATTTTTGATAATAAAAAGCAAATTAAATAAATTAACATAAAATAGAAAAGAAAATAAATTCAAGGGAAAAAAGGAAATGGGCCTGTTTTGTAGCAAAATGGGGGGTGTGGATGGCAATGCTGGGCCCAAACGCTGAAGGTCTATTCTGACTTTATCCAATTCCATGTGCCTGCTTTGACTAACGCCTACGATGGAGGGACACACGTGAGGCGTTGGATTTGGATCAGTGGGCAATCTAACGGCTGGATCTTACACGCGCATGGTATGGATTGAAGCTGGACACACATGGAGTCCACTGAGTCCAGTCAGCTTTAAGTAAAAGAATTGACAATTCGAATGGCCAATTAAAACGCAAGAAAATGCCACGCCTGTGTCAAACTGAAACAAACCAAGTCAACGACGCCGGAGCAGTGCTCCGGTCATCTTCTCCGGCGAGGGCAATTCTGAAAACCTGCGAAAATAAGCAACATCAAAGCGAACAAAAAGCCAGATCAAATGATTAGGGGATGGCGATTCTCATGGTGAGGTTTTCATGGTTTAATGTGGCCTATTTTCATCAAAACGCAACTCCACATAATCTGAACCCTAGCCATGGAGGTTCACGTTTTGGCCATGAAAAATCCCAAGCGATAGCCCAGACCTGCTCTAAACATCCACTGGAACTCAAAGGTATGGTCAGTAGTGATTAAATCAAGCCATAATCAAAAATACGATCCATGGAAATTCTGCAAAATGGACGTTCATGTGGCTACAGTTTCAGCATGCATGGCTTTATGAAAAGAGTGTGTTTATACCTTATTTTGCCTGTAGATCACGATAGGATGGGTGGGAAGTCTTGTGGATGACTGAGTCCCTGAATTCGATCTTGGTGCAATTCTTTGGAATTTTTGAAAAGGAATTTCTCTTGGCTGCCTCTCTCTCACGTTTTTTTTTCATTCTTGTGATGGTTTGTAACTAGGTTATGTAGGTGATTCTGATCAGCATTAAGGCTCATAATACCATGCATTCAAGCTTGAGATTTTAGCATAAACTCCCTTAACCAACTTTCCATCTTTGCAACCATTTTAAATTCTTGCCTAATTAAGCCTTGAAACGAATATGGGATGTGCATGATGATGATTCAAAGTTAATCAAAGTCAAATATCCCCCTTAATTAACCTTTTTGAATTTTATTTGATTTTAAAAGATTTGAAATTAATTAAATCCAATAAAATCAAATAAAATGAAAAAAATAATTTTAAATATTGAAATAAAAGGTGGGACACGTGGGAAGCCTGGCCAAGCCAATTCAAGTGGAAAAAGTGGGCCCCTTTTGTCAAAAATGAAATTTCAAGGATAATTGACTTTGGCCATTTCACAAAAATTTCCCAACTTCTCCAATGCATATCTTGCTCAATTTTTAAGCTTTGATCATGTTCTTGGACATTTTGGAAAGGTCTTGAAGTCCTCTAACCAATGTCTTTGGTCCCATGTCATTTTGATTTACCAATCTCAAGTTATGGTCTTTGACTTAAAGTCCCTTTTTATTGACTTTTGAAAATGACCTATAATGTTGAAATTGATAACTTTTTGTGAGAGCATTTCTTGGACTTGGAGTGTGAAGATGAGTTGTAGGAAATGTCTTCCCCTTCAAGATGATCATTGGATGGAATTTTTCTGATGAACCATGAAAAAGTTATGTCTTGGTCAAGTTACAGTTGACTTTTCAACTGTCCAAAAATAGAAACTTTTGCATCTTGAGACTTTTTGAGCCATACTTTTGAGAATCATGATCAAGCATTGATCAAATGATGTTTGTGGCCTCAAAATAAGATGTTGACCAAAAATTTTGACTTTTGACTGCCAAATGACCATTTTTCCCCTACAGTTGACTGTTGAGCAATTAGGGTTTTTGACTGTGCAACTTGACCTTGTGAGCCTTGAAACTTGACATGTAGGTGCTTGACAATGTTTATAGGCATAGGAGACTTGATTGAGCTCTTTAAAACTTCAACTTCCTTGCAAGAACCAAAACCCTAGTTTGACTGGCTTAGGAGGATGGTTTGACTGTGTGGCCCTTGAGTAAACTTGAACCAATTGTGGATGATTCTTGTCAAAACTTTGAAGATTATGGGAGGGCAAATTTTGGGGTACAACACACATGCCATACATCATATCATGACAGGCTTTTCCACACAATTCTCTCAATTTCTTACTGTTTATTTTAGTAGAGATGTCTCTAGAATAAACTATCAAGGATATTCAGACTCAAAATGCTCAAATTCAAGAAATGTTATTGAACTTGTCCAAGGGACAAGAAGAGGTAAAATCATGGGGAATCCTGAGGACAACAAGGATGACCAGTTGGAACAGCTACAAACTGAAATGGCAACAATGAAGATCCAGATGATGTGACAACTGGTGGTCCATATGGCTCTTATCCAAAACATATCTCGAGGACAAGAGGAGCTAAGGACCCTCGTCAACAAACTTCATCAAGACAGATGAAACCGGATGAAACAAACTATCGAGATTGGGGATCATGTCATTATTCCGCCTCCCATGAGACAAGGGGCCGGTTTGGTGGAGAGTAGACCGTTCCAAATTGCTGCCACGTCTCGAGTCCAATAACAACCTTGCCAACAACAATAAGGGAATCAGCGCAAGGAGGTCGCACCTAAGAGAAAATTCACTAAGATCAACATGCACTGGCTCAAGCTCTACAACACATGTTGAAAGCAGAGCTGATTACGTTAAAGGCTCCTCTCCGGAACCCCAACACTTCTGATCCTACCTATCATCCCAATGAAAGGTGTGCATACAATTCTGATAGTCATGGACACGACACGAATAACTATTGGGCTCTGAAGAACAAGATCCAAAACATGATTGATCCCAAGGAGATTGAATTCGACCCTCTAGAGGCTCATAACGCGATCACAGCTCCTATGCCAAGTCATTGAGAGCGTCATATTCATTTTGAATTTTTCAATTGTAATCTCTTTTGTTGTTCAAACACTTATATGTTAATGTCAAACTTCGTTTTATTAATGCATTGCATATGTTTGTCTTGAATTAATCCATCTGTTTTCATTATATTTAAACTATGATTTTTACTCCCTTTATAATATTCAACTCTTGTTTCAAAAAGTTGCAAGCCTTTAGAGGGAGGATGACGAAAACAATGCTATAGTCTCATACAATATGCTTTTGGACAGACCTTGCTGACGATGTACAGGCGTTCTTTCAATTCCTAAACACTTGAGTTATAAGGAGGATAATACCTAGTCAACCCCTTCGAGCCAAATAAGTAGAAGTTTTCTTTTTTACACAAATTGAAACCTTTAATCAAAACCTGGGGTAGGGTAGTCTCTCAGCTAATTCAAATGCACGTTCAGTCACAAGCTTTCACTTCATAGCGAGTGACATCAAAAACATTCCTTATGAAACAAAATATGGTGATGGTTCCTTATCAAATAGGCACTCATTATCTCTCAAGAGAAAAGTCCACTAAGTCAAAACCTACGAAGGAGGCTTAAGAAAAACTGGGGGATCCTGCTGACTGTAATCTCAAAAACAAGAACAGCCAGGAAAAATCAGGGATAATAAATCCAAAAGAGGTCACTACAAATCCTCAACAACATGAAAAATGTTACAGAAATGACTTCCTTCTAACAAATAAACTTCCAAATTTCTGAACCATCACCAGAACGTCATTCCAAACTCAATTGGAGTTCAAAAGCATAATTAACTGAGTTTAGGACTGAAGAACATCAAGAAGAACGGGCGGGCACAAATACACTTTGAGCCTTATCCTTTGTTTCTTAAAATCATGAACATGTCCACGATACAACCTTTCAAAGTCCTAATTGAAGCATGGGTTAGGTCGAAAGCATACTGTTACAAAAGGTATCTTAACTCCTATAAGGCTTTACTCTAAATCCTGAGTTGAACTTTCTTACAAAAAATTCCTTTATCTGCTAAAACGCATTTTAAAAACTTCAAGACATGCATAAACTTTGCATTATTTGAATATTGTTGTTTGGATATGGCTAATTGTTTGACAGCGGAGAAATTCACACGACAAATATCCAGCAAACGAAAACTCTCTCAGTGAACAAAATCACTTTAAATGGGATGACACTTCCAATGAAAGATCTCCTATAAACAAGGGGGGTGACGTGTCACTGTCCAACTCGTCTGCGGGCAGTCAAGTTAAGATTCCAAGAAATCTCTCAAGAAATGTTGAATAACCAGGGGCAGGTCTGTATTTGAATCACTGAGGGCATTGAATGTGAATTCCAACAAAGGGTCACGTACGACAAAGCAAACATTTCCTGGAAATACTACAATACTTGCTATTAGGGGCAATGACAAACCCCCACAAATTCCTTTTTGTAGGATGATCCCCATCCAGAGTTTTAACCTCTGAAAACTTTTCCCCAACTGGGTATGATCTCAAGAATCTTCGAGGAGTTCTACCAAAAGGAAACGCCTCTCCGGCAGGCTGGTAACAGGGTTTATTTCCCTAACAAACGGAAAAATCCCCAGTTCGAGTTTGCCTCTTAGACTATCACATCTCAAGGGACCACAACTCCTCTTCCCCAGTAGTCTACTCTATAATCTCCAGAATCAACACTCTCCATAGAGTTTTCTTTCTCAAAATCAACATTCCTCAATGGAGTTCTCCTCAAAACAAGAATCCCCGGCGGAAACATCCTAAAACAAGGTCTAAAGAGGTGCATACTCTTTATCCCCAACAGCAGCCCTGGATTTAGCCTCCCAAAACTCCCCAGCACTTGTCAAGGATTTATTTTCCAAGACAAAATTACATTCCAACAACCTTTCATGCATCATACTACATACATGATAAGCGGATACAACACAAATGCATATGGCATAGTCTCATTTATTTTGAGAACATCATTACGCCATGCATTTCATACATCATGACATTGCATACAACTAACTCTTTACCTTTTCAGGAAAGATCAATCAACATAAAATTATCATCAACAAATTTTCAACAAAGACAAGACAACTATCTGTGAACAAATCAATTTTAGATCAACTCCCGAAACAGGACGGGGTGACTATCTACATAACGAATACTCCCTTCAGACCTCTACTGGTTCAGTTTAAACCTCTAAATCGTTTATCCTAATTCTTTCTCGTAGACATTTTCTCTAGTTCAGATAAATCGCTCCAAGATTTATTCTGATTCTTTCCAGTTAAATAAAATTCAAGACCTCTACTTGTTCAGTTTAAATCTCTCAATGGTTTATCCTGATTCTTTCCCGTAGACATTTTCTCTGGTTCAGATAAATCGCTCCAAGATTTATTCTGATTCTTTCTAGTTAAAGAAAATTCAAGACCTCTACTGGTTTAGTTTAAATCTCTCAATGGTTTATCCTGATTCTTTCCTGTAGACATTTTCTCTAGTTCAGATAAATCGCTCCAAGATTTATTCTGATTCTTTCCAGTTAAAGAATATTTTAAGACCTCTGTTGGTTCAGTTTAAATATCTCAACGATTTATCCTGATTATTTCCGCTAGACATTTTCTCTGGTTCAGATAAATCGCTCCAAGATTTATTCTGATTCTTTCCAGACCTCTACTGGTTCAGTTTAAACCTCTCAATGGTTTATCCTGATTCTTTCCCGTAGACATTTTCTCTGGTTCAGATAAATCGCTCCAAGATTTATTCTGATGCTTTCCAGTTAAAGAATATTCAAGACCTCTGCTGGTTCAGTTTAAATCTCTCAACCGTTTATCCTGATTCTTTCTGGTAGACATTTTCTCTGGTTCAGATAAATCGCTCTAAGATTTGTTCTGATTCTTTCCAGACCTCTGTTGGTTCAGTTTAAATCTCTCAACGGTTTATCCTGATTCTTTCCCGTAGACATTTTCTCTGGTTCAAATAAATCACTCCAAGATTTATGCTGATTCTTTCCAGATCTCTGTTGGTTCAGTTTAAATCTCTCAATGGTTTATCCTGATTCTTTCCGGCAGACTTTTTCTCTGGTTCAAATAAATCGTCCCAATATTTGTTCTAATTCATTCCAGGCCTCTGATGGTTCAGTTTAAATCTCTCAACGGTTTATCCTGATTCTTTCTGGTAGACTTTTTTCTCTGGTTCAGATAAATTGTCCCAAGATTTATTCTGATTATTTCTAGACCTCTGCTGGTTCAGTTTAAATCTCTCAATGGTTTATCCTGATTATTTCTGGTAGACATTTTCTCTGGTTCAGATAAATCGCCCCAAGATTTTTTATGATTCTTTCCAGACCTCTGCTGGTTCTGTTTAAATCTCTCAACAGTTTATCCTGATTCTTTTCGGTGGACATTTTCTCTGGTTCAGATAAATCGCCCCAAGATTTATTCTGATTCTTTTCTAGTTGAAGTCAAGATTAGACTTAGTCTAATTTATGTCAACAATCACCTTTGGATAGCATCTATAAGCCCATCTCCGACAACTCTCTATCATCTTACCAAATGGCATCTTTAAGCCCATTCCCTACATAATCAACCACCACATCATCAAGTGAAAATTTCTGGGCACTCTAGTGTTCAATCATCTTCCACCTTCAAGTCACGAATGGCAGATTCGCCAATCTAACTCTTCAGGTTTAAGAAGATTGAACAGGGGCAGCTGTTGTACTCCAAAATTTGCCCTCTCATTTTCTCAAGATTTCTCTCGCATGTGTGATTACAAAAACATGTTTAAAGAAATAAAGAAAATGTAAAATTTTGACCTAATCGAAAGGCACATTAACATCTTCAAAATTTTACATTTCCTTTATTTCTTTAAACATGTTTTTGTAATCACACATGCGAGAGAAATCTTGAGAAAATGAGATGGTAAATTTTGGGGTACAACACAGAGTATTCCAACAGTCTTGAGCCTTTTCCAACAAGAACTTGTCTAGAAACCCTTTGACACCACTTCTTGTTTCCTAGTTAGCCATCGCGTCGAATTGTTGCAAGTGTAAAGCTCGAGCAATCTCCTTAGGGCTCGGGTCTCTTTCAATATCGTTGAAAGGTAATTGATCGAGAATAGGAATTCCCAAGAGCTGAGAGAATTCTTCCATAGTAGGCATAAGTTGGTAATAGGGGAAGGTAAATCAATGGTGCAAAGGGTCGAAGAACTGGAAAAGCACTTTCATCATGTCTTCATCAAAACTTGAGGTAACCAGGTTGAGAAGTCTTCCATGCCTTTTGGTGAACAAAGAATTCTCAAGGACCCTTGATGCTAACTCTTTGAGTTAAAAAGGTACCCGTACAAGATTGACTTGGATCGTATTCCTACGAGTGGGAGTAATGTCCTACAAAACAGATAAAAGATGAATCTCGAAATGGTTAGTGTAAAATGCTATGGTATGATGTCATGATATTATGTACAAGTATATACACAAGCAAATCAAACAAGTCCTTATGTTTAGGCTTGTATGAGGTTCGTAGGTAAATACCCTCTTGAAGTTTAGTTGGTTCAACCTGTCCTAGAAAGTAAACGGGTTTTAGGGGATCTCAATATCACCGATATTTCTTCACCGGGCATTGTTTCAGCGCAAGCCTCTTTATTGGAGACCAAAATATCCCGAAATTCTGATCTCAATGAGTGTAGTATCGAGTATTAACCAACTTCGGACTGTACCAAAGTCGGCTACCTCACTACTTCCTAATAGCCAAGTTGTTCAATTAAGGTTCTAAGGTTAGTTAGTGTTTCATGACACCACACAGCAGTCTCGTATTCTCCTTGACTACTCAAGGGCTACCGGTACCAACAAATGTGTCACACTAACATAGCTATTGCTTTGACCATGTCGGTATACCCCGCACAGTTTCCACAATTTATTGTTACTTACCTAAAAGGTGCCCCAGATCCGGGTAGAGGATCAAAACAAACCCAAACAAGGAACCACAATGTAAAGCAAGGTAGCTAAAAAGATAAAGCAAGTAAAGGTGATATAGACCTAAGGTTACCCCACATTTAAGTAAAATTCCTCAGCAGATTCGCCAGTTCTGTAATACGGTGGGAGAACTGACTTGGTTGTTTTGCGTTTGATCGCAATTGTTGCGGATAGCAAGAGTCGCCACTGAATTTTCTTTTATCCAATAAGGAAAGGGTGAAAAGAACAGGAAAGACCTTTGAGATTATTTTCTTGAGTTCGGGGGGGGGGGGGGGGGGGGGGTAGGTTATGAAAAGGGAAGGTGTTAGCACACTTTTCTTCCGTATTTATCTACGGGATCTTAGTTGCATGCTAGATCACTTGCTTTTGTTTGAAAATGTGTTTGTGGTGTGAATTTGAAAATATTTTGAAAACGTCTTTGTAATGATTCTCGTCTCTATAAGAATGCGTACAAAGAGCTTTGTCTTTTGAAAATATTTCAATTTGAAAGTGTTGGTGTGAAAATGTTTTTTAGTAGTGAGCAAGCAAGCAACTATGAGTGTCCTACCTACTCGAAAGGTATAATGTTCTTTTCCTCTTCCTTTATATGTTGCTATCTTACCATTGATTTGGTAAGAAGCCCCATCGTTGGATGTGAAGGGACAGGCGTGGGTTGTTTGTGTAGTCATAGAAGGCAACCTATGAGACATTTTAGCAATTTCGTATAGGGACTAGATCGTTTACCGAAGGCAACATCGAGGGACTACGATCTTTTATCGAGGGTCTTTGCTAAAACGCCCATAATTGAGGGACATGACTATTTTCCAAGGCAACAAGTGGGATTACCCTAGAGGTGCATGTGTGCAAAGTGTGTTTAATTGCATACATTTAGTCTTTTGATTTTGGGTTGTCTACTTGTTGGTTTTATCTTGCCATACATCCTAATTACTAACATTTGTATAAATCAATAAAAATGCAGATAATAAATAACCTACACTATTACAACCATATTAAATAGCAAGAAAATATATAGAAAATCATAAATAACATAAAAAGAGAGAAAAAGTGAGTCCTTCGATCCAGACAGTAGGCTCCTTTGATTCACCCTTCTTTGGCTTCTTTGGATTGGGGCTGGGAATCAGTGTGAGCACCCTTAGATTTCTTCCTTTTCTGCTTCTTTCGAATGGCTTGGAAGTTAGCGTGAGTGTGCACCCTTAGTTTCAACCTCCTTGCTGCCTCCTTCGATTGCAGGAATGCAAAGCTCCCAAGTTGAGATTCGAAAGGCTTCAATGTTTAGCCAATCGAAGGATACATAAAACTTATCTAAACTTGAAAATGAAACTAACAAGTGTAACTTTTGAAAGCTACAAGCCAGGGGTTAGCACAAGATTATTGTGGCACCAAAATCCAATGTCTAACTAGTCAAGGTTGAGATTTGCAACATATAGGCAGTGAGGATCGAAAGTTAGGGCATGGTTAACTTCCTAGATGGGATATCTACATTTCCCTTTTATTTATATGTACAAATGATATTTAAATGAAAAAGTTCCAAGTTTGGAGGAAAACTTACCTCTTGAAGTTCTTAATTGAAGGAGTTATAGGTGACTTCCTTGGTGGTGAATGGAACTTCGCTGGAATCTTCCTGAAGCTAGTTCAGTTGCTGCTTTGTTTGGGCAGTCACTGAATTGAAGGAGGGTATGTGATAGTGGTGAGTGGATCGAAAGTTATTATATAACAGTCCAGGGAGTGAATCAAAAGACTATTATATTGTAGTTAGGGAATGAATCGAAGGTTAGTTATCTGGCAGTTGGGGAGTGAATCAAAGGATTCACTAATGCATGAAAGGATCAAAGAGTTTTAGAGTTTGAATGTTTGAGAGTGTTTGAGAATGTTTGAGAGTTTTTGAGAGCTTTGAGAGTTTGATAATTTTCTCACAAGAGTTTTTTCAGCTGCCAGAGGCCCCTAAGATGTGTAATGGAAGCTCTTATTTATAGAAGAGTTTGGATGATGTTTGAGAGGGAAAACAAAAGAAATTTGAACAAATTGGGCATGTTATTCTTGTAGTCTTCGAGGTGCAGTTTTCATATGCCAATTTGGTGCGAGTATGGGAGCAGCGTGGCAGGACTACTTTGTAGCAGTTTTGGAGTGTTATGGCCAGTGCAGCAGGCTTGTACTTGGCAGCACATAGGACTCTGGCCAGTAAGCATCTTTGGATATTTCAACCTTTCATTTTGACTTCATAAGTCCAACCTTTGACCAGGTCCTTTCTTTAGACAACAATATTTGTTTCTAAATTGTGTGTGTCTTTTGAGTGGGTCCTTTTTGTACATCCTTCGAAGGGGCCAAATGTATGCCCCTTGAATGGGCCATAAAAATATGTCCTTCGAATGGGACATCCAGGTATGTCTGGCAAGTCCTTCGAATGTGCCACCATAGTGTAGAAACTATGTGTGTCGAAACAAACTTTCCAAGGGAGATACTGCCCGGTCGAAGCTAGCGTGAAAATATTTAATTCTTTGTAGGCGCTAGCATAGGCGTTGCCCCTGTAAATCGAAGCTAGTTAAAGATAGGCGTTGCCCTGTTGAAGCTTGTAGCAAGTTGTTTCAAAGGGAGACTTTGACCAGTCAGAGCTAGCATGGGGATAGCCAATGCCCTATGGGTGCTAATATGAATCCAGTGAATGCTAGTCATAGGGAAGCTTTTTCCTTGTGCACGCTAGCATGGTGAGAGCCCCCTTGCTTTGTGAATCGAAGCATGCAATAAAAAGGTCATTGCTCAATCGAAGGCTTCATACAGATAGCCATTACTTTTGTGAATCAAAGCAAGCATGTCATGGACCAATGCTTAATCGAAGGGCGTATTTAGGAGACCAAATGCCCAATCAAAGCTTGCATGCAGGTAACCATTGCGTTATGAATCAAGCAAACATGTAAGGCCAATGGTGCAATCGAAGGATGTATGCAGGGAACCTAAATTCTCAAACGAGGCTTGCGTGCAGGAAGTCCCTACTTGGTGAATCGAAGGAAACCTTCAGAAGGGCATTGCCTTCTGAATCGAAGGAAGCTTTCAGAAGGTCATTTCCTTTTGAATCGAAGGAAGCTAGTAAAAGGTCATTTCCTTTTAAATTGAAGGAAATTGTTTCAAAGGGAAACCAAACCCAGTCGAAGCTAACATGGAGGAAAAAGTTCAGTCGATGTTAAGCACCAATTGAAGCAAGCTTATTTTTCTTCAATTTTGTAAGAAAAAGACAAATTTATCTGCTTTGCTCTTTCAATAGTTTCCTCCTTGACTTGATGCTTGGAAATCTAATATGATCCATGGCAACTTAAGCTGATCAAGCCTTGTGCAGTTTTGGCCCAGTAGGAATCTTGTGAGGAAATTCTTGAAAAATTGGGAGGGGAAATTTTAGGGTACAACAGTTGGCGTAGTTGGCGTTCTGGATCGTTGTTTACTTGAGCGGCCATGATGATCGTGAGGTTGAAAGTTTGATTTTATCTTTAGTTAGTAAAAGATGGGGAATCAAATCCCCACATACGGCGTCACTGGTCGTACCTGATCAGAAGGGATCATCGATGACCCACAAGCTGGAACTGGATAGTTGTTGAAGTGAAGTGGGAGGGGGGGGGTACCTGCAAGACACTCTGATACCAAAGTAAGGTTCAGAGTAAGTGCAAGTAATGAAAGTGTGCAGAATGAATGAATACCTAATTCTCTCATGCGAGAGGGTATTTCTAGCCCCCAACATTGGGCCAAGATCCACGCATTGGGCCAAGCAATTAGGCCCAATAACGAAGACTACCAGGGTTACGTGTGTAGTAAAGTCCAACACGTGGCCTCCTCCCTAGTCAACTGCCCCGAGATAATAGGAAAGTAGGGCCCGTTATTCTCGGTAGACGGGATGGCGATTTAGGATAGCCATTGGCCATGTTTCCCTCGTGGACACGTGAGGTTATCCTTAATGGTTAGTAATTTGGATTAAATGCTATTAGGCCATAACAGTTGTGCTGGATTGGGCATGTCCAACGATGGGCCAAACGCTAGCCCAGCCCAGAACAAATAGTAATATTGATTAAAATTAAATTAAACTAAACAAATGAATCTCAACACTAATAATAATAATAATAATAAATTACAATGTCGTCTCAAAACATTAAAATATATATAACATCTGTCTTGAATATTAATTGTAACATCTTCGGCAATTTCTTTACCAAAAATAGCGATTAGGATAATTTAAATTTTGTACCTAAAAAAAATATAATAACAAATATCATAAAAGAAAATAATAAAAAAATAATTTACACAAAAAAAAATTGCGTGGACAACTCCTAATGAGATGAATTTACATGAAAGTAAATTGGTGGTTATTTTTGAAGAAATTTGTAGTTAGTGATGAGTGATGTGTTTTAGTGGATTAATTTTTTAATTAATTATTAATAAAAATGAAAGATGATAATGGAGTTAGTGGGTTGAAATTAGTGAAATTTATTATTAATTTTAATTTAATATTAATTTATTATTATATTTTTTAATAATTGTGTGGAAGTTATAAATTTTTTAGTTTTATGGATAAGTGACAATTAATTTTATTAATAGTGGAAGTTCCAAATTTAATAATAAATAAATAAATAGATGAAAGGGAAGTTACAAAAACTAACCACAAATTTTGACTCCAAAATTAATATGAGACTTAACCATATAAACTTTTAAGATTAAGAATATGAGTTTTTCTTATTGGCATGTTTTATTTTTACAAAACGTGAAGTAAAAAGATATATGCTAATGAAAACTAAATAATATCTTAATTAATTAAAAATATTAAAGAGAGATAATCGAATTAATTTTTTAATGACTATTTTAATTAAAACCGAATAATATCATAATTAATTAAAAATGATAAAGAGAGATAATGGAGTTAATGGGTTAATATTTTTTTAAATTAAAATTAAAATAAATTAATATTGATAATTGCTAAATTAATCTTAATTTTATGCTCAAATATTTTTTAAAAAATTTAACAACTTAATTAATAAGATAATTATAAAATTAGTCATAGTTTTGATTCCAATTTTTTTAAGAGACTTAACAATTTTAATTAATAAAATGACTCCAAAAGTTATTAAGAGACTTAACCATATAATTTTTTTAAGATTAAGAACATGAGTTTTTATTATTAGAATGTTTTATTTATAAAAAACGTGAAGTAAAAATATATATATGTTAATTAAAATCAAATAATATCTTAATTAATTAAAAATAATAAATATAGATAATTGAATTAACGTTTTAATGACTATTTCAATTTAAAATAAATAATATCATAATTAATTAAAAATGATAAAGAGAGATAATGGAGTTAGTGGGTTAATATTTTTAAATTAAAATTAAAATATATTAATATTGATAATTATTAAATTAACCTTAATTTTGCGTCTAAAATTTTCTTAAGAGACTTAAAAAATTTAATTAATAAGATATAGTTGTAACTTCACATATGCCCATAAACTCACTTCATAAGTCCCTTCCCGACGGTTAGTATCAGCATTTGCCTTACACAGCAGTGCCAAGATACCATGTCTCGATGCTAACATATTATCACAAGCGTCGACAATAGATGTGCTCTCAAGGTAAGAGTGAATGAAAGGCAGAGGATCTGCAAACACAACTACGTAGGGGTGATACCAGACGATATATGATAAGATGTGTTGTAATGGTAGTATGCCCATGGTAGGTACCTAAACCAATTTAAAGGTTAGGCATGAACTAAAGCCCTAAGGTATTAAATTGGTAAAAGCGGGTTTTATATCGAAGTCATTGTAAGCATGTGGTCACTGAACTTGAAGAGGCTTGACAAAAAATGGATGAAAAATAAGGGGTCTATGTTAGAGAATGTACTCTTAGGTAAACCATGTAACTTACATGTCAATTGCACGAATAATTAAGCCACCTTATACGCAATGTATAATGAAGGAAAAACACCAAAGTAAATGGCTTTAGGAAATCTGTCAACCACCACTAATATTACAGAATAATCATATGGAAATGGGAAGTCCAGTTACTAAATCAAGCTCAATGTCCTCCCATACATTGGAAGGGATTGATAGAGGTTAGAGGAGACCAGCAGGCTTAACTGTATTGTACTTTGTCTACTGATAAACATCACAATCTTAAATGAATTATTGCACATCCTTCTGCATGTTGTACCAGAAAATTTATTTTATAACCTCTTCAATGTCTTAACAATTCTAGCGTGAAACCCAATTGGTGTTTTCTGAAACTCCTTGAGAAGAAGGATCATAAATCTAGAAGTTGACACAATTCAAATCTTCCCACATTGCAAGATAAGTCCTTCACACAGTGTAAGCTAGAAAATATGATGGTGAATCAGCAAGCTAATCCCTGAATGCATTATAGCCAACATTAACATTAAGTGTAATTCTAGAATCAACATAGATATGACAATATGAGTTGTGCAAGTTGATAGAGCTGAAGAACGATAAATAATATAAAGAATTGATAACTCAGTTCAGTGAAACCATACCTACGTCTGAAGGGTTGAGTCCACAACCCAAACAAAGGAAATTTACTATTAGTAGCTTAGTACATTTAGACTTACAAGAAACAATAAGCACATGTTGTTCAATTCATCTTTCTAACACTACCTAATGACTTTCTATATATAGTCTTCCCCTAAATCTGAGAACCTACTCAGTTTCTTCTCCATCACACAAACCGTGATAAGATGTTACAACCACTAAAATCTAGCAATCAACTTTAATCAACAAGATGAATGATGTTAAATTTTACAACTTAACTAGGAATACCTTTTATGCCAAGTTACTGAAACATAGAGGTGTAGATATAAATTCTACACTGATCTTATTAAGGCATTAGCATGGAATACAAGACACAAAACCTAGCACTCTAAAAATCTTCAATGTGAATACCAGAATGCTTGAATTCCAAAGCAGGTTGTGTCCTCCTTATATATCATAATTCTTCTGGGTTTTTCTTCATGGATTTGAGATTTGATTTCGTTCAGAAACAATGAAGATTCTATTGGATATTTCGTTTGTTCCTTGAATATCTCCAATAAAAAGATGTGGTTTAATTTATTACAAATTCAAATTTAAATCTCTAATTTAATTTTATCTGTACAACTTTCAAACAAATCATATAATCATATTGTTAACTTAATAACAATAAAATCATATCCCATATTTGATCAAGGAATCTCCAAAACACAATAGCCAGAGTGTTAGTGTGATACGGTGGGAGAACTACTATGGTTTTGCGTTTGTTTTCGCAAATGTTTCGGTTGAGCAAGAGTCGCCACCGACTTTTTATTTTATCCTAAGGAAAGGTTTAAAAAGCACAGCAAAAACCTTTGAGATTTTTCTTGGGTTCGGGGAGTAGATTATAGAAAGGGAAGGTATTAGCACCCTTTCTATCCATGGTTATTCATGGGCTCTTAGTTACTTGCTTAGATCACTTGCCTTTTGTTTTCAATTGTTTGAAATGGTGCTTGTATGTGTGGGTTTGAAAATGTTTTGAAAAGAAGCCAATGTGGTGGCAACCTTTGTAATGATCCATGTTGGGATGTATACAAAGATGTATATCTTTTGAAAAGGTTTTCATTCGTTTTTGAAACTTTGTTTTGGAAGTGTTGTGAGGTGTGGTTTTAGAAAATAAGCAAGTGTTTTGTTTTTGCAAGTTTGATTCAAGTAACTAAGAGGTTATCTACTCCTAAATTTCTCAAAGTTTATCGCTATGTTTTAACCCTTTTAACAAGTTTGTTCCACCATTGTATTTGGTGGACAATCTCATGTTAGGATGTGAAAGGGACGGGCGCGGGTCATCGTTTAGACCATAATTGCAATGGTGCCAAGTATCTTTGGGCAATTTTCCTTAAGGGACTTGATCATTTGTTTAGGCAATATTTTGAAAGCGTCATCGAGGGACTATGATCATTTCATTGTTTTGTTTTACCCAAAGAGACCTAACATGCAATATGGCCCATTTATTGAGGGCAACAAGTGGAATACCCTAGGGGGTGCAAGTGTGATTAGTGTTGTCCATTTTCATGCTTGTTTATCTTGAAATTAGGTCAAACTATTTTTGTCGTTTTTAATTCGCATACACACCCTAATTCTAACATGGTATAATTAGAAAGCAATAAAGTGCGAAAAAATAAATTTACTAAGCTATTACAACACCATATATGGGAAGGGGGTACAAATGTTCAAATGGGGATTTTGACAAGGAATTTAAACCTAAACTATTACATCAATATTGAATTATTTACAAGATATTTAATTGCAATATTAAATAAACTAAAAATAAATATGCAAGATGCAAAAATGGTTTTTGTATGTGTATGAAAAAGTATTTTTATATGTCAAAATAAACAAAAATAAAAGTATTATTTTTTTGAGCTTTTTCATGTTTAGGGCTAACCCTAATTTTATTAAATAAAATGTATTATTTATTTATTATGTATAATATTTATTTATTATATACAAAAATAAAATAAAAATGAAGTATATTTGTCAAAAGGGTATTTTTTATATTAAATATTAATAAAAAATAAAAATGTGTATATTTTGTATTTTAACCTAAATATCCTAATATATATATATATATATATATATATATATATATATATATATATATATATATATATATATATATATATATATATATATATATATATATATATATATATGTGTGTGTGTGTGTGTGTGTTATTTTCTTAATATGTATTATATATGCAAATTAATAATATTTAATATTTAATAAAAAAAGTATTTTTTATAAAATATTTTCAGAAGGTAAAACAAAATAAAAATGAAAATAAAAGTGTGTTTGTATATTTTTAGTATTTTTTAATAAAAGTGTATCTATTTATTTATTTATGTATAAAAACTAACCTAAACAAACAAATACTTAATAAATAGGAAAATAGTGCAAAAAATTATTTTTATATTTTTTATATTATGAGGAAAAATAAACAAGTCAAACCAAAAAAAGAAAAGTCAAAAAAACATTAAAATGAACAAAATGGGCTCAGGGGGTGTAGAAGAAAAATCAGGGTGCAAAAAGAAATGTGAAACAGGCCCAGCTCAGAACCAGGTCATCTTCAACCTCAGAACATCTTTTGTTCAAGCAAACACGCGTTTCCTATCTCCCAATTCCTGGACTTTTAAGCAAAACTTTCAACATGAAAAATGTAGAGCATGAGAAGACGAATCCAGGGATATAAAGAACTTGACTTAACTCTCTAAGATGAGGGAGAATTTCTTCTCCCCCAATTCCTGACCTAGTTTTTCATCAATGTTCAGACTCAAAATTCTCTAAGCATACATAATATAAATGAAATCTAATCACATGGGCATGTTCAGGGCTATGATTGTGACATGTTTCCTTCACAAACCTAAAGCTAACAATGCCTATACTGAGAGATAGAACTTCATGAATATACCTGTTCAGTTGGAATCGTGCCTTGCAATGGAGGAGCCTTTGGGGTAAGATGATGATTTGTACAGCTTCCTTGAAGTGTGAGGATGCTATTCCAAGTTTTACTTTGTCCTGAAACCTCTTGAATCATGCTAGAGAACTTCAACTGCAAAACAAGAAAATGAAAATGGTGAAGTGGCCTGGGAGTGTTACAGGTCGTGTTTTAGGTTTTGGTTAGCTTCAAGGGATGCTATGGAATGTGTTTGATGAGTTTTTAGCAAGAAAGCATGGAAGTTTTGAGCTATGGGATCCAAACTGCAGGGATGCCCTGTTTTGAGCAGTTTGAAGGTGATTCTGGCAATGGGGAGGTATTGAGGATCTTAGGGTCGTGCTTCAGCTTAGGATGAATGTTTGGAATGTGTTTGATAACTTTCTCTAAGCCTTGGTTAACTGATATGGAAGTTGGTATATGTTATGCTATCTTTCTTGAACTTTAAGCAAGCAATGGTCACTTTGTGTTCTAGACAGGTAGAGGCCCCCTAAACATGCTGCAAAACCTTGTCTTGATCAGAGTGATTAACTCATAAACTTGTGCCAATTAGATTTCCTTTGTACCTTCTTGATTTGCTTTAGACATAAAGTGTAACTTTTGCAAAAATGGATATAATGCTTTTTCCAATTTGGGATTAATCCTTTAGGCAATGCTTGAACACATAGAACATGGTATTGGCACAAGGGATTGGCATTAAATTTATGAGTGTAATTGAGATAAAAGACCTGTAATCAAGTTGTGCAAACTGAGATTGAAATGCATAGTGTTATGAACATGTAACTTGGCCAATTCAAAAGTGAGTTTTTCCTATATTGCAAAATTCGATTCTCTCTAACCATGAGGTTGTTTGATGAGTTCTTGGACATTTTGGAAAGCTTGGAATGTGTACTACAATCCATCTTTGAAATGAAAATTGAAATTCCAAGTGGAAGTGTATGGAAAATGGTCTTGAAGTTAGGTAAAAAACTTGCCTAAAATAGGTCAAATTTTCACTAAGTTAAGAATGGTTTGGTACCCTTGTTCCAAAAATTGTAACTTGAGATACAAGCTTCTTTTGGGAAAACTTTGTGAATCAAAGTTGTAGATTATGCAATAGGCTACAACTTTCATATTTTGACTTTTGCTTGAATCCAAATGAATCTTGGTGATAAAGTGGGGCAAAGTTGGGAAAAATTAGGGTTTTTCATAACTTAGAAAAATTCTAAGTTATGAAAAATTCTCATTTCAAACCCTAATTTGCAATTTTTGATTTCTTGGTGAACAAGTTTCATGATTTGGCATGCTTTGATGAAAAATGAATCTTGACCCTTGATTTTGACCAAAAAGTCAAAGTTTGACTTTTCAGTATACAGTCAAAATTGATCAATTGACTGGGAAATTCAACTGTCAATCTTGTGCATTTGGGATCTTTTGAACTTGTTGAGCATGTCAAGACAATTCCATGTGGTCCTTGAGTCCATATGTGAGCTTGGTTTGCCATTGGCTAGGTCAAACAGTCAAAAATTGCCTTTGTGCAGTCAAAACCCTAAAAATGACCATTTTGCCCTTTTGGTGATCTGATCAAATTTCTTGTGGAATTGTGATCCAAACTTGATCAAATGGTTCATGTGGGTTCATAATGTTGATGTGGGTCAATTTTCATGAGATTTGACTGTCAAATGGCCACAGTTGACTTTTTCCCCAATACAGTTGATTTCTAGGTCAACTGTCCAATTGACTGGGCAAAAATTGGAATCAAGACTTGAAACTTGGTATGGATAAACTTGGGAGTCCAACATGAAGCATGAAAGTCATCTTAGGCATTTTAGGTCAAAATATCTTTGTGCAATCACAAACCCTAATTTGGGTCAACAGTGCAAGGAGAAGTCTTGAGCAGAGGAAACCCTAACTGGATCTTGATCTTCAAGGGTCTTGTGATGAGAAAATGTTGAGGAAATGGGAGGGCAAATTTTTGGGTACAACAGTTAGGATTAGGCATACACAATAGAGTATGCATTTGATCTTATGAAGTGTCGTGGCTTACCATAAGCAGAGGAGAAACCAGAGTGTTAGGATTAGACATACACAGTAGAGTATGTATTTGATTGTATTTTGTTTAATTTTAATCGACTTTGTGAATAATTATTGTACTTTAATATTTGGTTTCTATAATATTTGGTTTTATTAAAGCTTTACGTGGTTCTATAATTTTCGTTTTTATTATTTGTTGAAACAAATAACGACAAATTTAATTGAATAGAAATTAGTTTCGATTGAAAACACCACAAATTTAGAAAACAAATTTTGCAAAAAATCACTCTGGCAATAATTCCGAGTTACAAGTCCGAATTTTTCTTTGAGGTTAGTTCAGAGATGCATCTCTGAACTATATATTTTTTAAAATTTTGGTATTTGATACGTTCGGAGATAAATCTCCAAATTTTATCAAAAACATTTTTACATTTTCAGAGGTGTGCTCCATATAATAAGGGTGAAAAGAGAAATTGTTAAATCTATCAAAACTGAATGACCTTGAATGGAAATTGGGCTAGTGGGTCATTCCCAATGTTGAAGCAAACTCGAAAGTAGAATAATTCTTGCCCACCACCAATCAATCACATGAAGTAGGAAAATTGGGCTATTGGGTCATTCCCAATGTTGAAGCCACGTGATCCTGCATAAAATTATGCGTGCTTCCGCCATTGACCAGGATAAGGATGGAACGTGTATATATGGTACATGAGATTCAAAAAGTTTATGAAGCTTGGTTCCTAGATAGAGCGTGAAGATTGCGTTTTGCAGGTAGTAGCTCTGCGTTAGTAGAGATCTTTGAGGAACTAATTTCTTCCAGCTCTTGCGGGAGAATCGAAGGTAGGTTTAACAGGGTTCACGTGAAATTTGGAACGATAAGACCGATGCAAATCCGTCATTTTATCCTCTTACAATCTCGCCAATCCAGCAGCTTGCCTGAGATGCGGCAGTCCAATAGATCCACCAAGGACAACCCCACCAACTGATTTGCTAGTGATTCGAACTCAACTAAATATGCAGATATGATCGAAGTTTGAGAGAGTTTGAATTGGTTACCTCTTGGATCGTCATAAGCAGTATGCACAAATTTGGTTTCCAGAGCTTGTAAAAATTATTTAGATAAATAATTTAGTTATTTAAATTAATGTCTAATTTATATTAGTATTACTTTTATTTGTATTGTTATGTAGTTGAGTTTTTATTGGTGTTTGGACCTTTTAGAAAATTATTCAATATGACTATTATATATGTAGTCTCAATGAGACATTGAAGGATATAAAATTAAATGAAAAATGTCTTTTATTTCTTATTTTCTTATATAATTTTATTGTCTTTATTAGTTTTAGAAGTTTTCTTAGTTTTGTTAGGGTTACAGATCTAACTTCCTAACAATTGGTGCTTTTATCTTGAACTTCAATCCTTCCTTCCATGGTATACCAATTTCACTCTCCCATGGACACAAGTCCTACCACACTCCTAACGAAGAGACATTTGACTGTTGTAACACATCTGTTGATACCATAAGAGAGCTGATCCATCAAGGAAGAATTAAGCTATAGTGATACGATCCTTATCCGGCGTGCTATGATAAGTGAAAACTGCAATAGGTTTGTGCCAACCAATTCGCATTTCCCTAGGGGGCCGAGGGAATTGTGACTATGGATCCAACCATGATCATTTATGCATTAAAAATGGGGAATGTTGAGTTGAGACAGTAACCATTGGAGCTATGTCGGTGCTTGTTTGGACCAAGACATATGGTTAGTGCAAATGCGTTGATAACACAACATCCTTATTGGGTTATAAAGCACGTTTACTGGTGAAACATATAACCTTACAAGATTATTGAAGCAAACTGAATTAGTGCATCTTACATAGTTAGGCGTTTCACCAATTTGATGACACCCACATAAAGGTTGATCCCTAGTAGATCCAAAACATAATCCTTTAGAAAAAGGAATATGCTCTGCTACGGTTTTCACGTACATGGCTGTCGCTGGCCAATCTTGCCATCAAGATAACTTACCATGGTGATTCCTCCAACCCTTAAATATGTCCTCTGTCATTACAACATCTTTTTTTCCTAAGGGACTATTTGGGAGTTGGTTTTTGGAGGGTTTTGGAGGGGAATGCTTTAGAGGGTTGCACTTATATCTGAAAATGTTTGTGATATTTTTAAAAATTTTAAAAAACAATATACTACATTAGCATATAAAATCATATTGTTTTAAAACACATTTCATGATATTAACGCAACCCTCCAAAGTTTTCCCCTCCAAAAACCAATTCCCAAACAGCCCTTAAAAAAATACGTTTACACAATCCTAGACAACGTTTGTGGCATAGGACGCCGTAATTCAAGCCTAAATACCTGAAGGTTATGAATTCATGAGTACGACTTCGAGTGAACGGGATACCCACAACAATGTATTCGGGGGTGAGAACACCATTATCGCTTGGTGAAGGAACTAAGAGACAAACCATAAGGCACTTTTCTATAGTGTTGATAGATATAAACACGACACACCATATTCATGACAAAATTATTGTTGAGAAAGAGACATGCCTTCTTTATGGATTTTGAATATGAAAACTACTTTGCTATTGTAGTCATTGAACATGAATAGGCCATTCTATGGGGCAATGTTAGAAACTTTACAACATAATAGTAATATCAAGAAAACAACTCAACAAATATGGACCACATTAAGCCTACTGAGGATATTTTAGCGGCCAAGAATAGAATTGACAACTTGCTTAACACAAATGACATTGGTAACAATGATCATGAACCTAATGAGGATTGAATGATTAAAGAATATGACTCAAAAGTTTATTAGACATTGAGGCTAATGATACATATGACACTAATATTGAGGAGGCACCAAATACACTCGATATAACCAACACACATCACAGAGTTCTAGAAGTTACTGATAATCAAGATGGGTCCTACGCACTATCTTAGAAGGAAGCTTTGGTTGGAATTTAACATAATGCACCTTAAATGCTTCATAGGCACTTCAATGCATTCTTAGGTGCACTGGAAAAGCATGTAGATGTCTTTCCAACAAAACATCTTGTAATGAGTTCCTTAACTGGTCTAATGACAATGACTTGATCCATATAGATACAACAAGAAATTTATATACATGGTCTAATGGAAAAAGTGGTCTCAAGTATGCAACTATAAGACTAGACATGTCTATATGCAATAAATTATGGATTACTCATTCAAACATTGTTAATTGCAACACTCTCCCTAAATTCTACTCTTACCACTTTCTAACTTTGTTCAACTTAATCATAGGAAAAGTGGACTTCCATAGCATTTTCAAATTCTACAAGATATGAACCTTCAATGCAACTTTAGACAAATAGTAGCAGATAATTGGAATATTAATGTTGTGGGATGCATTGTGAATATCCTGGCCAGGAAGCTGAAGACTCTCAAGCCTCTCCTTATAGTTTGGAACTAAGGGGCATTTTGAAATGTTCACACTATGATCACCAAAGGAGTAGGTGAATTTGACAGAATTCAACACCGTTTTAATTAATATGACTATATGTTGGGGTTAGTTGAAAATATACATGTTAAAGAAATCCCACATTACTTGTTTTTGTAAAGGAAGAGACAGTCCAAAGCTATATATAGGATTCAAGTTTTTCTTTACAAGATGTACCAATCAAAAACACTTTAAGTTTGTATTTGATTCTTTTATTTTCTCTTATACTCTTGTTTTAGAGTGTAGTGAGAGATAATTAAATATTTATTTTGTAGAGTGTGGGTGTATTGGGGCTTTGGGATATTTTGAGGATAGTATATGTGTTGTAACAATTTTCATATAGTGATATTCTCTGGTTGTTATTTGACAACGATCGTGGTTTTTTCTCTGGTTTTGGAGTTTTCATATTAATTTCTTGTGTTGTTATTTTGTTCCTCTTTTTTCTCCATGGTTTGTTTTTCCTAACAAGTGGTATCAGAGCCTTGGTTTGGTAGGGTATAAATTTTAGTATGCTCTGTTACAGTTTTGTCTGATCTTCCACATCAGAAAATAAATTTTATATTCTGTGTTGGTTGGGAAAACTTTTGGTTTGCTACAGGAAAATTTTTGGTTGCAATGTAAGGTTTTCCAAGTGTAGTGAAGATTTATTCAGAGAAATTTGATGGAAGAATCAATTTTGGCTTGTGGAAAATTCAAGTCCAAGATGTTTTGTTACAATTAGGATTACAGAAGGTGTTGAAAGGAAATGTTTCCAAAATGGATAATAAGAAGTGGGAGGAACTAGATTTGAGAGCTTTGAGTATAATCCGTATGTCTTTATCTAAGAATATCTTGCGAATGTTATTGTTACGTTGTCAGTCAAAGATCTTTGGGAGAAACTTGAAGGGTTATGTCAAGAAAATTGTATATTAAATTGTTTATTCTTGAAGGAGCAGTTTCATAGCTTGCGTATGGATAAATATACAAAAGTGTTTGATCATCTAAGTGTTCTAAATGGTATTATTTCTGAATTAGAAACTATTGGAGTCAAGATTGATGACGAAGATAAAGCTTTGAGAATCATATGGTCTCTTCCATATTCCTATGAGCATATTAAACTAGTTTTGATATATGGGAGAGAAACTTTGAGTTTTAAAGAAGTTGCTAGTAAAATTATTTCTGAAGAAAGAAGATTGAAAGGTGAGGATAATACTTCATCAAACTCAGTGTTGGTTGCTAGAGGAAGGCCTTATGTAAAGAAAAACAATGAAATGAGTGTGAAATGTTGCAAATGTGGAAAGCTTGGACATATAAAGTATAAGTGTCCTGATGGAGAAGCGTCAGAGAAGGGCTCTGATTCAAATGCTAGCAATGTCTCTCTCGTTGTGAGAGAGGATGACCTCATCTGAAAATTGAGAAGTGTGTCCTCATGACATTTCCACTGTCATGGAAAAGGACGTGTTATTGCTAGAAGATTAACACATGGGCATTGATGCAAAGTGTGTTGTGAGATTATGTCGGTGGTTGAAGAGCTTCCTATCAACATGGAAGTTTCACCATAAAGTTTCAACCTAGTTTTCGACATGTGAACATTCTTGAAGTGGTTTAGCGTCAAGTGAAGTATACTCTTCTTTAGGTGGAGTATGATAGTTTTTAAAACTATGATTGTCGGTGTGTTTACCGTTGTTTTTGGTAAACAACCGCTGATCTCCAAAAAGGTAAGTTCTTTTTGGTTTACTTACGGGATCAATCAGATTAATCCCAGAACATATGCTAATTTTTATGTAAGATGGATAAGCAGGAAGAACACATGTTCGACCCAGAGAAAAGATGTTTGAGATTTTGGAAAGGTAAGCAAAAATGCAGAAATACAAGTAAAAGAAGTAAAAAAGATAACTTTGCAAGATAATAGTAAAGTAATGTAAAAGACTTTCGTTAATGAAAAAAGGTGTTTCCAACGTACATTTCTCCGTCTTTATCCTTTCTCACGCAGCAGTTACTTGGATAATGTTTGAGTGACTTAGTACAATAGGTTGAACACACTTGAAAATTACACAAGTTTCTTAATTTATACTAAAAATAAGTAACCGTCGAGGGAACATTCTGCGCTAAGATGAATACAAGTGTCTTCTGCATGTCCCTCGACCTATGGCTTTCAGCCACGTTGCTTCTTCTTAAACGCTGGCGAAACTGCCTTTCCCTCCAATAATTCAAAGTTCAAATAATCCTCGTATCATGTGTCAAAGCGAGGATACTTTCTCTCAGTCGAGGGACATAAGTCCTCTTCAGTCGAACGAACCTGAAAGTGAGCCCTGGTCGAAGGCTCAAATATAACTTAGATCTTTTTTGCTAAGTTATTTCATACGTCGAACATTCTTCTTGACTTGGTTCATTCCAGTCTTTTGGTCTAAAAGACCAAATATAGTAAGTGTCGAATTTGGGAGCCAACAAATTGCCCCCCAAGAATGTCTATTTCGACGCTCAAAGAAATAGCCATTCTTTGAACTTCCCATTCGACACATGTCTTCCCAGTTGTCCACAAGGTCTTGACGTGTGCTTTTCGTCTTCCAACAGCTACTACTCTTTAGAAAAACCATCATTACTCTTTCTCCAAGATGTCTCTTCTAACTGCCATTACCATACTTTCCATGATAACCATATTCCTATAACCTAGGCAGGCATGTTAAAACGTTTCCCAACGCCTGCACGGTAATCGTTTCACACTTCGCCACGTGTCCCACTACCTGTGAAACATTAAATGGCCTTGATGAGACATATCCCTCTTCTGAAGGCTATAAATATTTCTGAACCTTTCTATTTGGAACTTTTACCATTTCCAGCATTTCCAAATCTCTTGCTTTTAAACACTTTGTACTATCAACTTCGTTTTCTCTCAAACCTTCAAAAATGGCCTTCCTCTCCAATGAACCAAACAATCCTTAACCCAAAAACGCTGATGATGTTCAAAACCCACCAGAGGTCTTTTCCACTAACCCTTCTCCTTCCTCGATTGATCGGTACGTTGCTGAACCCATGACGAGGGAGTGGCGAGAAGCATATGATTCTCAGCTCCTCATTCCCATTAGGTATGGTGGAAACATGTATGCTATGTCTGGTCCGTTGTCTTCATGCGTCGAAGACCCCTTGAATAATCGCGCCTTTTTCCCTACTCACCCAAGGCTTAGACCCATAGGATGCGTAAAAAAGCCTAGAAATGATCCTGAAGATGCTACTCCATCCAACCAGTAGCATGCTCAGACTACAGAAGATATCAACCTCCAGTTCATGAACAAAGGGAACCGAATCTTTCGATCAAGCCCTAACCTCTCCTCTGAGTATTCAGACTGGTTGAATAAAATGGAGAAGGTGCAAGCTTCCATCTGGAAGGAAATGGGCATTTATGACTTTGTGATGCTGTCGAAGACAGGATTGCCTTACGGTCCCCTCATGCTGGTATCTTCATTGTATTTTTGGGATAGTGCACATTTCACCTTTCATCTTCCCCGTGGGATGATGACCCCCACTCTTTTCGACATAGCTGCAATCACTGGTCTTCGACCAACTGGTGACTATTTCGACCCTGAAGACTTGTCTGAGGATGCTATTGGGTTTGCTGCTACAAAACCCACTTATACCACCTTTATCAATCATTTCCATGATAAGGCCTCTAGCACCGTGTTGGAAGTGGAGCATATAGCCTTTTTGGCTATGTGGTTGTCTCATTTCGTTTTTTACACAAAGTCACTTCAGGTGATGAAAAAAATGCTTACGCTCGCGACGCAGCTTCACCACAAATATCCCCTTTGCCTAGCTGAATTGATTTTGGCCAACCTATATGAGTCCATCAGTAATGGTGTGACTGAACTCAAGGTTATAGGTGATAGGGGGAGTCTGCTGCTATCTGGTTCTTTTTGGCTTCTCCAACTTTGGCTCAATGCCACCTTCGAATCTTTCCTTCCTCAGAGGAATAAGATTAATGAAGAGGCCCCTAAAATCCTGAACAGGAGGGTCGAAGGCACCAGGCTTGCGATGCTGACTCCCACTGATGAAGGCCAACAGTTTCAGCAGGCTTTCACAAGCTTCGTAATGATGTTTGCGGAGCGAAAGCGCTTTGTTTCGACCATGGCTCCCTTTGCCGGTCGGAAAGTTGGTCCAGAATGGTTCACCAGACCATATCCTTCAGATGAAGAGGAAGACGTGACTGATGAGTACGTGAGCATGTGGGAATCGTTTCTTCGCCCCAGGATCATGCCGTTGAGATTCAAGAGCTCAAAAAATCATTTGAGCTTGATCGCTTATCAACCAAATCTTGTCTCTCGACAATTTGGTATTGCTCAGTCACTTCCCTCACCCATTTATCCACGAGAGAAGCTGCTACTATTTTATAATGCAGACTACTCAGAAGATGCTGCTACCAAGCATATTGGTAGGTACTCCGGTCAAACTATACTGACCCTCTTCGATTTTAACCTCAATTTTTTTAGTTCTGTTAATTTTGAGGAGTGGTGGAAACAGTATTATGACGAAGAGTTCTTTGATGAGAAGGACTTCGCCCACCACCTACGTGAGGCGTTTAAGCTAGTTCTCGACAGGGTCAAGAAAGGTATTACTTCTTTTCTTTCTCTTCACTTCAGATTTGTCATTCGACGCTCAATTGACTTTAATTTTCTTGTCTTCTGTCTAGCTGTCAAGAGAACCACTTCAAAGAAGGTTGCTGAGAGCACAAAATGGGGAGATTCTACTGTCAACCCCTCTCCCAAGGTATTCACTTTCTTCCATACCTTTATTTTCTATGATTGTCTGACATGGGTACTGGTTCCTTCGACTTTTCTTTCTGGGTATTCAGAAAACTCCCCCCAGAAAACGGAAGGTTCAGGAGATCCAAATCTCTAGTGACGAAGAGGAGGAGTCTCCTCCTGTTCCTTTGTAGAGGCGAAGATTAAAGAAACCCGTTCCTGCCGTTGAAACTCTTCCCAAAATCAGGATTAAGACCACATCTGGGAGACCTCCGCCTGTAGTTATCAACGAGCCTACTGAACAGGAAGTAATTGCCAGGCTAAACAATCCTAGCGAGAGTGATAAATCTAGTCCTGGTGCTGAAATCCCAGTCCAGGTATTTGCTTCGACAGACCATCATTTATTTCTCGATTCCTTTTTTTTTACTTTATGAGGATTCTGAAAGAAACGAATTTCTTTTAATTTCCAGGACACTGCTGGCACTTCCAAACGAATTCCTACTCCTGTCGAGGAATTTGTCACCCTCTTAAATAGTGAAGGGGATCCTACTTATAGACCTACTTCAGCGAAAGGCTCTTTCATGAGTTCAGCTGACGAAGTAAATCAAACTTCTGAAGCTCAACACGAAACCATCGAAGAAGCCAATGAGGAAGAAGTTGTAGGAAACCAAAAGGAGACTAGGGCTCCGTTGGTTGATGTGCAAGAGGATGAAGAGGAAAGTATTCTTGCTGCTGAAACTGAAATAGAGAGGGAGAATGCAGAGATCCCAGAAGCTGATGGTGAAGAAGTTTCTGCTGAAGGAAACCAAAATCCTCCAGGAACTGAAGCAATTTCAGATCAAGTGGCCAATGTGGTTGTTACTGCCAACAAAAGTATTCCCTCGACGGGATCCAGAACTAAGGAGGATTTGGCCTTGCTAAAACAGAAAAATCCTTTAGGTTATCTGACTGCAATTCTAGAAGGTCGAGAAAGTTCCTCTGATCAAAGCGCCTCAACTGCATCTGGGAGATCTACTTCGACCTCTCCTCTCGACGAAGCTCTTCAGAAAGTTAAAGCACAAATCTTTAAAAGAGATTTGATGTTAACCTTAGAGGGGGAACCAGCGGCTCCTTCTTTTCTGAAGACTACCCTGAAGGCTGTCAATCTCCTTGTTGCTTCTCCGGACGTGGCCAGTGTAATCTTGGATTTAATCTCCATTGTTGACCAAGTATCTGCTGATTATAACCGTCAAAGGACTCTCAATCGTGAGATTGAAGAAGCCAATGGTCAAGTGGCTGCTGCTTGGCATGCTGCTACCAAATTAGGTTCTAAGATGAAGAATTTGTCGAAGGCCCAGGAGGCTAGACAAAAGGAGGTCAAAGCGATAGATCAAGACACTGCTCAATAGAGGGTGCAGATTGCAGAGTTGGAAGCTAAAATTGCTGCCAACGACAAAAAGAAGGAGGAACTTCTCGTTGTTAACACTGAATCATAGAGCCAAGAAGAATTGGCTGAAGGGTTAAGGCACGTTGATCGAGCCCAATCTCTTGACGCTAAGCTCGAGACCCTCCATCAATCGAAGGCTCTATGTGATCGACGCCTAGAATTGCAAAAAATCAAGTATCTTCAGATTAAGGCCAGTCTCCCCTTTTAGATCATGTTTCTTTCATATATGTAATCACTTGTTTGTAACAATTTCAGAGCCATTTTGGCACTTTTAATGAAAATTTAAGTTTCCATTTTGGCATCCTCTATTCAATAGTGATTATATATTACTTATTTTTACCTCTTGAAGCATAGGTCCTATACTCTTTCAGGTATTTACCATTCACCTTCAAAAGTCTTTGATCTTCGCTTAACTCTTTGATTTCATAGGCTCCACCAGAGAAGGCCTGTATAATATTGAAAGGTCCTTCTCACTTAGGAGACCATTTCCCCAAATTTCTGTCTTTTCGATCCATTGGAAGAATTACTTTCCAAACTAGATCTTCAGGATGAAATGTCTTAGATTTTACTCTGCGATTATAGGATTTCTCCACTCGCTTCTTCTGTAGTCTCAAAAGATCCAGAGATTTCAACCTCTCTTCGTCTAAGTCAACTAGTTCGTCTAACATCATATTCCAATAGACTTCAGAAGGAATATCATGATGTGTCTGAATCCTTGTCGCCTGTAGGTGGATTTCCACTTGCAACACTGCATCATGACCATATGTTAGGCGAAATGGTGTTGTTCCCGTAGCTTCTTTCGGACAAGTTCGACAAGCCCATAGAACTTGGTCTAATGCCTTGTTCCAGTTTCTGGGTTTCTTTCCTACGTGTTTATTTATTAAACTGATCACTACTTTATTTGCTGCTTCGACTTGGCCATTAGCTTGCGTGTAATAAGGTGTAGACGTTAACAATTTAAACCCCATTTCTGCAGCAAAGTCTTGTATCTTTCGACCAGTAAAGACTGACCCTTGGTCTGTAGTTATTGTTTCAGGAATTCCAAATCTATATATGATGTACTTTTGATGAATTCAATGATATTCTCTTGGTCTACATTGACTAAATGGATTGCTTCAATCCACTTAGTAAAATAATGAATGCCCGCCAATATGTATTTCTGGCTTTTAGAAGATGCCAGTCGAATTTCTCCAATAAGATCCAAAGCCCATCCTCTAAAAGGCCAAGGTTTCACAATTGAGTGAAGTTCGCTTGATGGAACATGTTGAATACCTATGTGTCTTTGACATTCTTGGCATCCTTTTGCAAACTCAACACAATCCTTTAACATAGTGGGCCAATATAATCCTTGTCGAAACAATAACCATTTCATCTTTTGGCCTACTTGGTGTGCCCCACATGCCCCAGCGTGTGTAGTGGAAAGAGCTATGTATGCCTCTGTTTCACTTAGGCATTTCAGAAGCACACCTTCAGGTGTTTTCTTAAATAGTTCATTTCCCATTAACACATAACTCAGCGCTCTGTACTTTATCTTTGGTTCTGTCGAAGCCGTCGGATTTTGTAAATAATCCACTACAGGTTTTCTCCAATCTTGTTCTGTTAGATTATCTATGAACGAAATTTTGAAATTTTCATGATCAGTGCATCCCAACGTAGTGGTCTTTAAATCCAATGGAGATAACTTAGTTGCAGTTACTCTCTCTCTAACTTCGATTGCTTTTTGTAGCCTATCTTTCGAAACTTTATACCCAGAAGCAATTTGTGCCAAGTCGTTGGCTACTTGACTTTCCAATCTGGGTATATATCGAATGTTAACTACTTCGAAGTTCTTCAACAACCGTCTGGCTATTATGAAATACATGATAAGGTTTTCTTTTATGCATTTGTATTCTTTCGTAATTTGTTTTAGGACTAACTCTGAGTCTCCCATTATTTCGACCTGAGTTGCCCCCAATTCCAACAAGATTTCAAGGCCTGTGATTAACGCTTCGTATTCAGCCTCATTATTAAAGCAATCACCATCTATTTTGTACTTAAATGTTGTTGGAATTTTGTTCGGAGAAATAATAAGGACTCCGACCCCTGTTCCATCTTTGTAACTAGAACCATCAAAGTACAGTTTCCAAGGTTCGATCTCCAAATAATTCAGTGACCCTTCTTGTATAGAATGGTCGACTATAAAGTCTGCAACCACTTGACCTTTTATAGCCATGAGAGGCATAAAGGTTAATGAGTACTCAGTTAATGCAAGTGCCCATTTGCCAATTCTACTGTACAAAATGGGTTTCGACAACATATATTTGAAAACATCAAAATGAGACGAAACATAAACATTAACTGGCTTTATATATTGCTTACGTTTTGTACATGAAAAATATAGACATAAACATAGTTTTTCAACCTCGTTATATCTAGTTTCTGCATTGTTTAAAACTCTACTGAGGTAGTATATGGGCCTTTCGACACCATGTTCGTCCTCTTGAGCCAACATGCTCCCTAAAGTTTTATCAGACGCAGCTATGTACAATCTCATACTTCTACTTTGACAAGGAGGCACCAAAATAGGTGGTTTGGTGAGGTACTCTTTAATTTTTTCGAAGGCTTCTTGATGTTCTTCCCTCCATTCAAATCCTCCTTTGTTGAGTCGAAGTAATGGCGAAAAGGCTTGCGTTTTCCCACTGAGGTTGGATATAAATCTCCTTAGGAAATTTATCTTCCCAAGTAAGGATTGCAATTCCTTTTTGTTAGTTGGTGCTTTGGCTTACAAGATAGCTTTGGTCTTGTTTTGGTTTATCTCAATGCCCTTTTTATGGACCACAAAACACAAGAAATCTCCCGCTTTTACACAAAAAGCACATTTTAGAGGATTTATCTTCAGGCCGTAGTGTCTCATCCTCTCAAAGGATTGTCGAAGATGATCCATGTGAGTCTTCCCTGAAACAGATTTGACAATAATATCATCAATATAAATCTGCATGAAAGTGTCAACAAAATCATGGAAGATCGAATTCATGGCTCTCTGGTACATTGCCCCTGCATTTTTTAGGCCAAAGGGCATTACTACCCATTCATAAGTGCCTAAAGCTCCAGGGCAACGAAATGTCGTTTTCGACACATCTTCTTCAGCAATGAAGATTTGATTATATCCAGAGTAGCCATCAAGCATACTCATGTACTCGAAACCAGCGGTAGAATCTACAAGCATTTCTGCCACTGGCATTGGATATTCATCTTTGGGTGTTGCAGCATTCAGATCTCTGAAATCGATGCACACCCTCAAGGTACTGTTTTTCTTTATAAAAGGCACAATATTCGCAATCCATTCGACATACCTGGTCGTTCGTATGAACTTGCATCTCAGCAGCCTTTCGACTTCCGTTTTGATTTTTGATAAAATCTCTGGTGCAAACCGTCTTGGAGTCTGCTTAACGGGCTTCTTTACAGGCTTTATTGGCAACTGCAGTTCTACCAAACTCATGTCGAGACCAGGCATCTCATCATAATCCCATGCAAAGCAATCCTTGAACTCTTTTAGTAATTTGATCATTTCGACCCTGAGTCCTGGATCCATTTTTGTGATTATGTATGTGGGCTTGTTCACAGGACCTTTGCCTAGATTTACCTCTTCTAGAGGATCTAGCGTCAACATCTTGACATTGTTCGCCAGCGGGTCCTTTTCGAAACCTAGAGGTTCATCGTCATAGATGGCATCTAACCTCTGATCTCAAAGGTCTTTCGTTTCTAAGTCGGGATGCTCTGGGTCGAAATATTTCCCAGGTCCTGTCTTCGAAAGGACTTGTTCACTGGCTTTGAAAGCCATATATTTAACTTCAGCCTCTAAGGCCGATATCATTCTGTTTTCGGCCACATATGCCGAAATCTTTTGGAGAGTTTGTGACTCAGTCATCATCACCAAACTCGCTTCCCCAGCATGTTGGCCGTATATCATTAACTCCTCCAAAGTCGATGTTGGATAAGTCTTCTCTATCCCACTGGAAACCATAGTCGGAGTGTAGGTATAGGGAGCAGAATGCATTAGGAGTTGGGGTTAAATCAAACTCAGGTGGGTTACATGGCCCTATGTGAGCCAAATTTCTGTCGAAACTATTCTTTTCGACACTGTTGATTTCACCTAAGTAATAACTCTGATCTGCTTCAATGTTTTCCACAATGTCGTCGGGGCGTCATATTGTGGCCCTTTGGTGCATCGAAGATGGAACTGCTCCAATGCCATGTATCCATTCCCGACCCAGGAGTAGATTGTAGTTGGGTTTTACTGAAATCACCATGAACATGGTGGGTCGAAGGATTGAGCCTACTTTGAGGTCTAGTTGTATGACACCCATTGTGGTGCCAATGCCCTCTTCATAGTTGGATAAGACCGTGTTATGTGGCTTTATGTCAGCATCTCCCTTGCCTAACTTTTCCAGCATGAATTGTGGTATGATATTGATGGTCGCCCTACAATCAACCAGAATTTTATTTACAGTTACCTCCCATATCTTTGCTCTAATGAACAGGGGTTTCAGATGGCTCTTCATTGCCTCTGTTGGTGGCTCAAAAAATGCGTTTTGTTCTTCTACGCAGCCATTGTTCATTACATAGTAACATACTGGCTTGTGTCTAGCCAGTTCTTGTTCAACCATTAGGTCAGTCTCTTCGACTTCCACCTCACAGTTGTATTCTTTAGGCAACACGGATATGACATTTACCATGATGTCTAAACTATCACTGGAATCAGAGTCGTCTTCATCATTCGACCCGCATTCCTCTGCCCAAGGCATAGGATTTCTCTCTAGAGGCTTCCTTTGTTTCTTCTACACATTAGTGCTAACCTCTGGATGAGGTCCAGCTGCCTCTTTTTTGGCCTTTCGCCATCTTTGGAACCTTCTCCACTGCGAACGAGACATAGGATTTTTTCCTTTGTAATTGCTCGACACATAGGTCATTTTATTCAACGCAGAAGCATGGTACTCCTTTATGTAATCTAGAGAAGAACCTCTTGGTACGTCGAATTCCTGCCATCTCTCTTCATTTGGCCTCTTTCTTCCCATGGTGTTTAGCCAAGTATCTGTAGGCACACTAGTTGGAGGCCTAAAAGTTGGTGGCCTCCTTACCTGATTCATGGGTCTTTGTTGATGCCCCCTTCTGGGGTCAAATCTGATTTCTGAACCCATTCTTTGTTGGGCATTGGTGCCCTGTTTTGCTTTCATAATCCGCATAGCTTGTATGTGTTCAACGGCTTTCTTGTCAAAAATGGAGCTACATCTAGGGCATAGCATTACTTCCAATTTCTTCTTCTGGCACCTATGCAGAAAATCTTCCAGATCTTCATTCTCCTTTGGGAATGCAGTTTTGTTTACTTCTTCTTGTCGAATGGCTTCCTCTGAGGCTTTGGCGCTAGAGACCTCAACCATGTTAACCTGCATGTTGCTTTTGGCAACAAGGTTCATCTTCTGCATTTTGGCCTCTAGGTCCTTTGTCGAACCTTTTACAGCAGCCAAATAAGAACCTGTGGTGGTTCTTTTGCTGGAGCTTTCAGCAACTCCTTTGTTTTTGTTTGGGGCTTCAGTAACCCGTTTAATCAGTTTCAGGCTTCCATCAGCCTTCTTGTTCGACCCTTGGGCAACTTCCTTTTTTAAATCCAGGCCTTCAGTGGCCTTTCTCACCCCTTCAATAGTTTTTCTAGAGATGTTTCCAGTGAAACTTCCAAAGATGGGTTTTGTGATGAAATCTTCAGAAACTTCCACCATGTGAATGCCAACTAGTTCGACATAGTGTGCCTCCATCTGCAGTGGGTTGGTGTCGATTTTCATTGCTGGTTTATCAGTAAATTTCAGCCTTCCTTCCTTTAGTGCTTGTTGAACGAGATCCCTGAAAAGGAAACATTGTGAGGTTTTATGTCCCAAAAAATTATGGTATTTACAAAAACCTCTTTTCTTTCTCTATTCTAAAGGAGGCAATTTTGCCCCTGGGGGCACTATCATTTGGTCATCTTTAACTAATAGATCAAATATTTCATCACATTTGGATATGTGGAAGCTATAAGTTTTCTTAGGAAATTTGTCACTGTTTTTCTCAGGCTCTACAGGATTTTTCCCATTTGATGGCACTAGCAATTTACAAGAATATGGTGGTCCTTGTTTTAATTCCGCTAAATCAATTTCGCCTTCTTCGACATCTATGGGATCACTGGATGTCTCTGGATCGTTATCATCCATTTCGACATAAGCTACCCTTTCTCGTCGATGAGTTTTTACAACTTTAGCTTTTTCAGCTTTAAGGCATTCTACTTGTCAAACTCTATCAGCCAGTTGGGCCATATCTCTTAGGTATTGTGTATCTAGATTTTTCCTAATCGAATAATCCAGGCCCCTCGCTGCTATTTCGACTAATTCATGCTCAGGCACTTGGGTAAAGCATCTAGCTTTGAGTAATCAAAATCTATTTAAAGATTCATCAATTGGCTCTGTAAACCTTCTCTTCACACTAGCCAATTCTTTTAGACTTATCTTGGTTTGACCCATGTAAAATTGTTCATGGAACAATCTTTCCAATTGGTTCCAGTTGTGGATCGAATTGGCTGGGAGGGTGGTGAACCAAGGGAAAGCATTATTTGTCAGGGAACTTGGGAAATATTTGATTCTAAGGTTTTCGTTGTTTGCTATTTCTCCGGCCTCTATCAAATATCTAGCCACATGTTCGACAGTCGACTCTGTCGTATCCCCTGAAAATTTAGTGAACTTTGGGACTTTTCCCCTAGGTGGTAAGTCTGTTTGCAGAATATATTCTGACAATGGGGATGTAAAGTTTGGTTTGTGAAAACCAACATTCATCCTGTTTTGAAGCATGATCCTCTCGATCATGGCAGTTAAATTATTGTTCGTCCCATAGTTTTGGTGTCGAACTTGCTGTATTAATTCGTCAGTGTTTTGGTTTCTATTAGCCATAATAACGCCTTGATCAATTTCTCTAGGGTTTCGTGGTATCTCAACCCTTGGTTGTTCTATTTCTACCCTAGGAATCTGGGGGTTTGGATTAACGGTCAAATTCTCTTCCATAATTACCCCTTGATTTACTCTTATTGGTACCCTCTGGGATTGTCGAACAACTTGGGGTACCCCAAAGAATTCAGCCATGCGCGTCATTTGCGCTGTCATCTGTTGATTCGACTGAGTAGTAGTCTGAATAAGGGGATTTAGCACTGTACTTAGAGTTTGTGCTAACATTTGTACAATTTCATGATTGCTTTCGTCCATCTGTTGCCTCAAAATTGCTGTTGAAACATTTGCGAGGCTTGGTATTATGTGAGATGGCCCTCCCAAAAATTGGTTTCTACTGGCTCCAGACCCTTGTAATGGTGATGTTGCATTCACCAAAGGTTCTGAAAAAGTGGAAGCAACATTCATAAGGCTAGCCATTTCAGTAGTTGGCATGCCATATGGCTGTTCTCGACCCATCCAGGTTGTCAAAAAACCTGGGGGCACAACTGATCGAGATCCTAGATTTACCCTTGGTGGAGGCGTTCCTAAGGGACCTCTTGGACCTACATACGAAAGTAAGGGTCCAGTTTGATTTGTGGTTAACGCTGGTGTGATACGGTGGGAGAGAACTGACTGTTTTTTTGGAATGCTGTTTTCGCAAAATGTCGCGGTAAGCAAGTGTCGCCACCGTCTTTTATTTTATCCAACTAGGAAAGGAAAAAAGCACAGAAAAATTCCTTTTTTGAGATGTTTCTTGGGTCCGGGGGGTAGATTATAGAAAGGGAAGGTGTTAGCACCCTTTCTATCTGTGGTTATCCATGGGCTCTTAGGTGCTTGCTCAAAGTGTTTTCAAAAATTTACTTTCTTTGTGTTTGTGAGTTTGAAGAAGTTTTTTTTTTGTTTGAAAAGGAGTGTAAGTGTGAAAATTTGTTTTATTTTTGAAGGAGCAAGTACTTAAGAACCATCTACCTACTCGAAAAGGGAATCGTTCTATGCTATCTTCCTTTAGACAATGCTATCCCACTATGAATGAGTGGGTAGCACCGTCGTTGGAGTTTAAGGGTCAATTCGATTAAGGGACGTGCGGTCACAAAAGCAATGTTAGGACGCCTTAGCGGTAACCCTAATGTCTTAGATCATTTTTCCGAGGCAACCGTTTCGAGGCAACTATGATCTTTGGACAAGAGGACGACCTCTAAGACTTCCTATACTTAATGATCGCGTACGAAGGCAACCAAGTGAGGTGTACCCTAAGAGTACGCATGTGCGAGTGTGTTATTTTCAGTTATTTTGTCTTTGTACATGTCAATGGTGATATATGTTGATTTTAGGTTTAAATATTCGATCTTGTCATGCATTCCCTATTATCAAACATCTAACAGTTTATAAGTTGCGGAAATTAAATTGCGGAAATTAAACTAACTATTACAAGGCGTCGGGTATCTACATCGTCAAAAGCAACCCTTGAAATTAAAATGCGGAAAATAAATAAAGCGGTAAAAATAGTCCTAATTAAACTATTACATTCTGGAAACAGATACAATACTGAAATAAAATGGATCGCGTGCGGGAAATTAAATCGGGCGCAAGTTCTAGGGTTTTGACCCTTTAATTTAAAGAAAGGATTTTTTTGTTATTCTTCAATTTAAGAAAGAAATTAAACTAGGTTAATTATTAAATTAATAAATAAATTAATTAATAAAAATATTTTGGGTTTTTTGATATTTAAAGAAATAAAAATAAATTTCATCAATGTTAATAAAACCTAATTGTCTAAGTTAATTTTAATTATTGCAAAATATATTAAAAGTTGTTCCTGATTAAAACTAAATTAATTAAATTAATATTTATTAACAAAAATAAAATACTGGAAATTAATTTAATAAACAAAATATATTTTTTGATTTTTAATTTTATGAAGAAAAAGATTTAATTGGTTAGTTAATAATAAAATAATAACAATAAATAAATAAAAGAAATAATAAGAGAAAATAGAAAGAGTTAGGGTTTGGGCCTGCTAAAGGGGGTGAGAATGGAAAATTCAAGGCCCATTAGGCGCTGGCCTGGCTGACTTTTCCTGATTCCATGTGGCACGTTGACTTGGTAGCATGGTAGGCATCCCATCTGGACCACCAGATCTGGCTTGGGGCCATCTGGCGCTTGATTGAGTGAGGTTGTATGATAGGCCACGCGCTTGAGTTTACACTGGATGACCTGTTGAAAAATAATAACAAATGCATGGGGGACTTGGGATTCGAACCCAGGTCCTGTTGGATTTTGAACATACGCCACTACCACTGCACCACTACTTCTCAATTATTAGTTAAATACAAACAAAACATAATATATAAAACGCGTTGAAATTCCAGAAAATAAAAAAGAACAGCGCGCAAATTATGAATCATCCACTGGGGGAGGGCCACGTCTTCACCCCTAACCTCCAGCCCTGTAATTTATTCCTGCGGATTCATATCCGCAGCTGAATTCGTAGGTTGATCCTAAAATCCATTCTAGGCCATGAAAACCACCCCAAGACCATGGTTGTGCTCGTCTACCTCCCCTGGTCACGTTTATGTCCATCAACAACATCAATTTTGCCTGTAATAGAAATACCCAAAAAGCAAACTACAAAACCCTAGGCTAGGTTATAGGGCTACAGTCCAGATAAATGCAATCAAACAATGCCAAAAGCTCAGAAATTTCATAAGCATCATAAAGATATCAAAGATTTGCCAGGAAAATGCAAGCATATGGAGTTATGATTTTGAATACAGGGCCATGAAACGTGAGGCTTACAGTGCGTTAGAGAGGGTGTGAGAGCTTGCTTTTGATTGCAGGAGGTTCAGTGATTGTCCAGCAAGCGATTAGTGTTGAGTTTTGCCTTTGAAAATGCCTCCAAGCTCGATTTCAGTTTTGCACTTTTTCCACCTTTTTTCAAGTTTGGTTCTTGATATTCTTGCAGCCTCTCCCCCTGATCTCGTGTGCTTTTGCTTGTATATGTATGCTGCAATGCATTAGGTCAACAAATTGGTCTTGAATCCTTGTACATTAATGCCTTGAGATTGGATTTGATCCTCCATTGAAAACTTGCTTAATTTGCCAAAAATCCAATGTTTTTGCACATGGAATGCTTGATACGAATTTGATCATGCTATTGATGGTGATTAGGTCCTGAAAATAGAAAAAGATCTCATGTAATCAAGTTTTGGGATTTTATTTGATTTAAATTGATTTAAAATGAAATAATTCAATAAAAAATCAAATAAAATAATAAAATTGATAAATGGACACAAGGCTGAAGCTAGGACACGTGTGCAATGTGGCAAGATCAAATCAAGTGGAAAGGAATGGGCCCATTTGACAAAATTTGATGTTTGGGGATAGTTGACTTTTGGCAATTTTGCAAGAATGCCCAACTTCAACAATGCATAACTTCTTCAATTTTGAACTTTTGGAGGTGTTCTTGGACTTTTTAGAAATCTTGAGATGTCCTCTAACCAACCCTTTTGGTCTCATCCCATTTGGATATTCCATCCTCAAGTTATAAGCTTTGGAAAAAAAGGTGTTTTTGTTGACTTTCAAAAATGACCTGTAATGTCCAAATTTGTAACTTCTTGTGAGTGAATTTATTGATCTTGGGGTATGAAGATGTATTGTAGTAAATTTAATCCTCTTCAAAATGAGCTTTGGATGGGTCATTTCTCATAAAGTATGAGAAAGTTATGCTTGGTCAAAGTTGAGTTGACTTTTCTTGCAAAACCCTAATTTAGCAACTTTTGAGTCTTGATGAATTTTGAGCAATCCTTGATGAATCATGATCAACCCTTGATAAAATGATGAAATATCCTTAAAAATGAGAATGTTGACAAAAAATCTTGAAGTTTGACTATTTGTAGGTCACAGTTGACTTTTGCCCTAGCATAGTCGATTTTTGGACCTTTTGAGCAATTGACGGAGCAAACTTCCTCTGCAAGGCTTGAAATTTGACATGGATGATCTTGAGAACATACTAGGACATTGGGGAGCACTTGAAGTCATTTGGATTCAAGGATCTTGATGAAACACAAAACCCTAATTTGAGATTGACTGCCTTAGGAGATGATTTGTCTGACCCACTCTTGAGCAAACTTGAGCAACTTGGAGATTTTTCTTGCAATGTTTTGAGAAATATGAGAGGGAAAATTTTGGGGTACAACAGCTGCCCCTGTTCAATCTTCTTAAACCTGAGGATATAGATTGGCTTTCGGGCCTTTCGTGATCCGAAGGTGGAAGATGATTGAACACTAGAGTGCCCAGAAATTTGCATTCGTGTGAAGTGGTATCAGCCTTGTGATATCGGGAATGGGCTTACAGGTGCCATTTGGAGACTGTTGATAGGTGGTCCGGACTTCGACTGGAATACGAATCAGGGAGATCTTAGGGTCGATCTGACTGAACCAGAGAAGGTCTTGGATCAACTTTAACTGGATAAGACTCAGAAAAATCTTAGGTTTGATTTAACTAAACCAAACGAAAGTCTTGGAATATCTTCAACTGGAATACGAATCAGGGAGATCTTAGGGTCGATCTGACTGAACCAGAGAAGGTCTTGGATTAACTTTGACTGGATAAGAATCAGAAAAATCTTAGGGTCGATTTAACTGAACTAGACGAAAGTCTTGGAATATCTTCAACTGGAATACGAATCAGGGAGATCTTAGGGTCGATCTGACTGAACCAGAGAAGGTCTTGGATTAACTTTGGCTGGATAAGAATCAGAAAAATCTTAGGGTCGATTTAACTGAACCAGACGAAAGTCTTGGAATATCTTCAACTGGAATACGAATCAGGGAGATCTTAGGGTCGATCTGACTGAACCAGAGAAGGTCTTGGATTAACTTTGACTGGATAAGAATCATAAAAATCTTAGGGTCGATTTAACTGAACCAGACGAAAGTCTTGGAATATCTTCAACTGGAATACGAATCAGGGAGATCTTAGGGTCGATCTGACTGAACTAGAGAAGGTCTTGGATTAACTTTGACTGGATAAGAATCAGAAAAATCTTTGAATTGATTTAGCTGAACCAGACAAAAGTCTTCCATAGATGTAGTTTTTCTTTTGAGGGGACTACTAGGTCATATGAGTAGTCAGCGGCGTTTACTGATTCGTCTTTCCCTGAAAAGGTAAAGAGTTAGTCATATGCAATGTCATGATGTATGAAATGCATGATATATATCAAGCCATGATGCTCTCAAAATAAATGAGATTGTGTGGTATGATGCGTATATGCATGTATCATGATGTATGGAAATGTAATGTTTCTAGCTGGGGAAAATAAATCCTGGATAGCTGCTGAAGAATAAAGTTGGATTCTTCGTTTCCGCTGGGGATGGTGAACTAAGGTGATTGCGAGAATAGACCTGCAGGAGAGGATAAATTCGTTGGGGAATATACTGATAAGGAGATTACTCTGTGGGGAAGAGATGCTCTGCTGAGGATTCCACTGATAAATTCCGTCGGGAGGAATTAACGTTGCTAGTGATATTGAATCCTATTGGGGATTGAATTCCTGTTTGTGAAAGGATAGAAATCTGCTGGGGATGATCTTCGGTTGCTACTTCTCTGGGAATAACCTTTTAAACTCTTATGGGGATACTCCTTTGAGTTCTGCTAGGAATGATCCTTTGAACTCGGCTGGGGGAATTTATTTTTGTACTCCGCTGGGGATAAACCTCCAGAGTCTACTGGGGATGATGCTTCAACTCCATTGGGGAAGCTTCTTCAGACTGTGTTGGGGAAATTTTAATTCCATCGGGGGTATCTTGTATTCTACCGGGGAACATTCTTATACTCCGCTAGGGAATATTAAGATTGCCGAGGATATCAAGCCTTTTTAGTATTGATGGTAGATCAACTCTGCTTGGGGAGAGCATTGCTGATTCGTTCATAGTTGCAAGTCCCAGCTGGGGGAGAGCTACCATTGCTTTTTTACTCTACGGGGAGTGAAGGTATCTTATCCATGTTCTTCAGATGAGTTTACCCGGTACCTGGTGGACAAAGCAACTATACAGTTTTGGACAATTTTATTGCCCCTGTTTCTGATATTACCCGTAATCGTCTTTTGTTTCACATGTAAGTATTTATGAGCAGCAATTAATGTCAAATGCATATATCAAAAATGAACATTGGACGTTCTTTGCAAGACAAAATAGATAAAGGAAAAAACAGTTTGAAATCTCTTTGAAAATGAATTGTATTGATTTTGAAGTTTGGCCTGTAAATAGGCGTTTTTGTACAAGAGGCTGACTTCCTAGTAAGAGAAAGCCGCTGAACAGATAGAATCTTCACAAATTGTGAAAAACAAAACAGCTATGTGAACAATCTCATTGGGTTCCAACTCTGCTATTGCATTTATGTCTTCGAGCATCTCATCACTTTGCTACTTGGTTGAAGGTATATCAGATTAATTAGTACCGTCCGAGCTTAATAGTTGATACCGAAGTCTAGATGCAAGGTGATCCAATGAGACATAGTGTTACGCTTTGATCCCTAATTTTTGCCTGGACCGCCCTTTCGGGTTTTCAGTCCACCGGGATATCCTTTTTTGCCCAAGCCGCCTTTTCAGGTTTTCGACTTGTCGGGTGTACAAATTTTTTTCATTTTCATCCCTTATTTTTTCCCGAACCCTTTTGGTTCGCCGGGAAGCCCTTATTTTTGCCTAGGCAAGTCAACCTAGCAGGTCTTTGATTATGCATAGTATCTTTTCACTATGTCTGTATTGACGGGGTGATGAAGGTCGTCGCCATCCATGGTGGTTAGAATCATAGCTCCTCTTGGGAAAATATTCTTAACCACAAATGGCCCTTCGTAAGTAGGGGTCCATTTTCCCCTGGGATCACCTTGAGGTAGGATAATACGCTTGATCACCAGATCCCCAACTTGATACTCTTGTCGTCTGACTTTCTTGTTAAATGCCTTGATAATCCGTTTTTGATACGTCTGACCATGACAAATAGCAGTGAGTCTCTTTTCGTCGATTAAGTTCAGCTGATCAAGCCGGGTCTGTATCCAGTCATCTTCGCTCAAATCTGCATCCTTCATGATCCGAAGAGAGGGTATCTGAACTTCAATGGGCAAGACTGCCTCCATTCCATATACCAATGAATAGGGTGTTGCCCCTGTTGACGTCTGTGCTAAGGTACGGTACCCATGAAGAGCAAATGGTAACATCTTGTGCCAGTCTTTGTATGTCACCGTCATCTTCTGCACAATCTTCTTAATGTTCTTATTAGCCGCTTCTACAGCCCCATTCATCTTCGGCCGGTAGGGAGAAGAGTTGTGATGCTGTATCTTGAACTGCTTGCAGAGCTCAGTGATCATCTTCTTGTTGAGATTGGTACCATTGTCCGTAATGATCCTCTTTGTTACACCGTATCGATAGATCAGATTGTGCCGAATGAACCGTGCCACGATATTCTTGGTTACTGTAGCAAAGGAAGCTGCTTCAACCCACTTCGTAAAGTAATCAATAGCCACCAGGATGAAACGATGCTCGTTGGATGCTGTAGGCCTGATATCGCCGATCATATCAATGCCCCACATTGCAAAAGGCCACAGAGCTGTCAAAACGTTCAGAGGAACTGGAGGTATGTGCACCTTATCAGCATAGACTTGGCACTTGTGACATGTCCGAGAATGCTGATAACAGTCGGCTTCTATTGTGGACCAATAATATCCTGCCCGTAGGATCTTCTTTGCCATGGTGTGTCCACTGGAATGAGTTTCGAAAGTACCTTCATGTAAATCTGTCATGATTCTGTCTGCCTCATTCTTATCCACACATTGTAGTAAGGTTGAATCATGGTTACGCTTGTAAAGGATACCATTGCTGATGAAGAACTTTGCTGCAAACCTCCTCAGAAATTTCTTGTCGTTAACAGATGCACCCTCGGGGTATTCCTGAGCCTCAAGGTATCTCTTCACCTCATGAAACCAGGGTTTACCCGCTACCTCTTCAGTCTCAAGATCACAGCAATGCGCAGGTTCGTCCAATCTTTCAATGATAATCTAGGGAGCTTCATTGTCCCAATTGACTTTGAACATAGAAGACATCGTAGCCAGTGCGTCCGCCAACTGATTCTCCTCTCCAGGGAAGTGCTCAAAGGTTATCTCCTCGAAATGGGGAAGCAATGTCAATACATACTCCTTGTAAGGAATAAGATTTAGGTGTTTCGTATCCCACTCACCTTTGATCTGACTGATCACGAGAGCGGAATCTCCAAAAACACTTAGAAACTTAATCTTTAGGTCAATAGCAGCTCGAAGACCCATAATGCACGCTTCATACTCCGCCATGTTGTTGGTGCAGTTGGAACATAGTCGGGCGGTGAACAGAGTATGAGAACCCTTAGGAGATATGATCACGGCGCCAATGCCATTACCCAAAGCGTTCGAAGCTCCATCAAAGTACATAGACCATCGGGATCCTTCCTCATGTCCTTCATCCGGTCCAGGTGCCTCACAGTCAGTCACTATCATGATATTCTCGTCCGGGAATTCAAAGTTCATAGACTGGTAATCATCCACTGCTTGATGTTCCAAATGATCTACCAACACACTTCCCTTAATTTCCTTTTGGGTCGTATACTGGATGTCGTACTCAGTCAAGATCATCTGCCATCTTGCTATTCTTCCAGAAAAAGCAGGCTTTTCGAAGATATACTTGATTGAATCCATCTTTGATATCAACAGGGTAGTGTGAGTCAGCATATATTGTCTCAGCTGGCGAGCAGCCCATGCCAAAGCGCAACAAGTTTTCTCAAGCAACGAGTATCGGGTCTCGCAGTCGGTAAACTTTTTGCTAAGGTAGTAAATTGCATGCTCTTTTCGGCCAGACTCATCATGCTGACCCAGCACACACCCCATCGAGTTGTCGAGTACTGTCAAGTATAAGATCAGAGGTCCCCCTTCAACTGGAGGCATCAGAATAGGTGGCTCTTGGAGATAATCTTTGATCCTTTCGAAAGCGGCCTGACATTCATCGTTCCATCTTACCACTTGATCTTTCTTCAGTAACTTGAAGATTGGCTCACAAGTAACAGTCAGGTGTGAGATGAATCGGGCAATGCAGTTCAGTCGTCCCGGGAATCCTCTGACTTCTTTCTCTGTTCTGGGAGTGGCATCTCCTGTATGGCCTTCACCTTTGCAGGATCCACTTGAATACCTTTATCTCTTACGACGAAACCAGCAGCTTACCAGATCTCACCCCGAAAGTGCACTTGTTCGGGTTTAACCTCAGCTTGTACAACTTTAACCTGTCAAATAGCTCCTGAAGGTGGTCAAGGTGTTCTTCCTCAATCCGGGACCTTGCAATCATGTCGTCGACGTATACCTCAATCTCATGATGGATCATGTCATGAAACAAAGCAACCATGGCACGCTGATATGTTGCCCCAACATTCTTCAATCCAAAGGGCATGACCTTGTAGCAAAAGGTACCCCACTGAGTGACGAAGGTTATCTTCTCCATGTCTTCGGGAGCCATTTTAATCTGATTATAACCGGAGAAACCATCCATAAAGGAGAAGACCTTATGCTGTGTGGTGTTGTCAACCAGAATGTCGATATGAGGTAGAGGAAAATCATCCTTGGGACTCGCCCTGTTCAGATCTCTATAGTCAACACACATTCGAACCTTACCATCCTTCTTCGGTACTGGAACCACGTTGGCCACCCACTGTGGGTAAGAAGTCACTGCTAGCAAACCGGCATCAAACTGTTTCATCACTTCAGCCTTGATTTTCTCAGACATCTCTGGGCGCATTCGACGGACTTTCTGTTTCACTAGAGGACAGTCTTCCTTGGTAGGAAGGCGGTGAACCACAATATCGGTATCCAACCCAGGCATATCTTCATAAGACCAGGAAAAGATCTCAACATAGTCTCATAGCATCTGAATCAGCCGTTGCTTCACACTAGCTTCCAGATTTGCACCAACCTTGACCTCTTTCTTGGTTATCTCTGTACCCAGATTCACTGATTCCACCGGCTCTTCATGCGGCTGTATAGCCCTCTCTTCCTGAAGTAGCAGTCTAGAAAGTTCAACAGGCACTTCGCAATCATCTTCACCTTCGTCTTCGGCTAAGTTGATCGGATTTTCGAAGTCATAACTGGCAGTAGCAGGGTCGTTACCAGTGAGATCCAGAGTGGATGTAGACCTGTATATGTGAGTGTGTGTAAAATAGTTGTTTTCCAATATATAATAGAAGAAAAACAAGGAGCGCAAAATTTGAAATGCAAAAAAACGTCCAATGCTTTTATTAATGATATATGAAAATGACACACATAAAGCCCTTACAAATGATGCCACGGTGCCCCGGATAAGGCACCGGTCCATAGAGTTTAAAACATTGTCTGTTACATATTCAAAACAAAAAGTTTCATTACTGGGTAACAAAAGAAATAGGGATGAAGTCCTTTGCTGTCCAGTTGCTTGGTCCACCGTCGGTCGTAGGATAGATCCAGTTGTCGAACTCAAACTATTCCACATCGTCTTCAATGGCATTCACTCTCGAGTTGCTGATGAACATGGGAGGTCTTCCGATCCGTGCATTCCGAACAGCCTTTTGAGCTTCTGCAGTGAAACCCAAACCAAACTTGTTAGTCTTCTGTGTAAAATCAGGGAGTTGGCCCCAATTCGCACACCCACCTTTCTAGACAACAGCCCGGGCATCCTTAAAGGAAGCCATCTTCATAGGAGAATCTTCAACAACAGTCTCAGTTGACGCCAGTGTCTGGGGAACCTCTTCAAAATGCTGAAATGGGGTCTCAATGAACTCCCCATCCATCTCTACGTATTGGAAAGAGTTGAGGTGGCTCACCATGTACTCTTCCTCTCCTTGTACTGTCACAATCTTCCCTTTCACTGGGTACTTCAGCTTCTGGTGGAGCGTTGAGGTGACAGCCCCAGCTTTGTGGATCCACGGGCGACCCAACAAACAAGAATAAGATGGCCGAATGTCCATCACATAGAACGTAGATGCAAAAACCTGAGAACCAACCTTAATCGGGATATCAACTTCTCCATGCACCATTCTCTTAGACCCATCAAAGGCACTAACGACGATGTTGCTCAGTTTCAGCTCCAACCCTTCACAATCCAACCGGTCTAGAGCCTTCTTAGGCAAGACATTCAATGAGGAACCAGTATCCACTAATACATGAGCAAGAGTAGTGCCCCTGCATTCAATGGAGACATGCAGGGCATCGTTGTGATTCTTCCCTTTAGCAGTCAAGTCGGCGTCAAAGAAACCCAACCCATTATCAACCGTCAGACTAGCCACGCAATCTTTAAACTGATCAGCTGATGTTTCTTGTGGTACGTGTGCAGTTTTCAAGAAAGCAATCAGAGCCTTGGCATGGGCCTCTGAGCATAGCAACAGTGATAACATGGAGATCTTGGATGGGGTTTGTCCTAGCTGTTCAACTACATTGTAGTCGCTCTTTTTGATGATTTTCAGAATCTCTTCCATCTCTTGTCTAGAAGCTTCAACAGTAATCGTCTTCGGTGCCTCCGTCTGGGCAGGCTCACTGGTGGTCCCCTTGCCCCGAGTGTCAGACGACTCGGCGACAGGGGTAAGAATAGGAACTTGAATAGGAATAGTAGCAGGTACACTGGAAGGTGTAATAACAACAGGTTTTCGGGAAGTTGGTGGAGAGATATCAGGTGAGAAAAGTCTTCCGTTGCGGGTGACTTTAGCAGGTCCAACAATATTGCTGACGTCAGTATCAGCATCTAACTCTTGTTTAACTCCATGAAAATAAACATCGGCCCCGTAATGCCAAGGGACAGCTTTATCAGAGGTGTAGGGGATAGGCCCAGGAATGGTGATGATCAATGGTGCGATTCTTGGAACAGATGTAATTCTAATAGGCTTCCTCGAGGGAGTCTTGGAAGAATTGTCGAAAATGGTGATAACAACAACTTCTTCAGTATGAACTAAAGGAACAACAGTCCTCTCAAACAGAATTTCCTTATTATCCATCAGGCGTTGGATACCTGACTTCAAAAGATGACAACCGGTTGGTAGGGCGGAACACATACAGCAACCTTCGTCATAGCCCAGAAATAAACCGGCTAGCAAAAGGTTCTTCTTCACGGTCATCAAAGGGGTAACAATGTCATTCACAGAAACCATAAACGAGTCTTCATCTATAGCATTTACTCCATGCTTGGGCATAGGAGCAGTCACAACATTAGGTCTTTCGGGCGCCTCGAACTCAATCTCTTTAGCATCAATTAAGTCATGTATTTTGTTCGTCAAAGACCAACAATCATCTGTATTATACCCCGGGCTATCAGAGTGAAAAGCACAGCGGGAATTAGGGTTGTACTTCGGTGACGTTGTATTTGGATTCCGCAGAGCCTCCCTTAGAGTTACCAAATTGGTCTTTAATAACTGCGGCAGAATCTGAGACAAGGTCATGTTGAGATGGGTGAATTGTCTTCGAGATCTCTCGGCCTTTTGTGGATTGTTGCACTGAGGAGCACCAACAGGTCTTGAAATAACAACCGCATTAACAGCTTGGCGGCGTTCAGGTCTATTCTGGCTTTTCGAACTGTAGACAACACTGGACTCTTTCTTAAAAGGCCTTTTCTCGGTGCTCGATGAAGCACCCTTTTGTATCTTACCAACCTTAATACCAGCCTCAATCCTTTCACCGGTCATAATTAGCTCTGTAAACCCAGACGAAGAGCTTCTAATCAGATGGTTGAAAAACGGACCAGACAAGGTCCCCAGAAACATATCCACAAGCTCCCGATCAGCCAAGGGTGGTTGCACTCTTCCAGCGAGGTCCCTCCACTTCTGAGCATAATCTTTGAAACCTTCGCTCGTTCCCATTGACATACCCTGGAGTTGGGTACACGTGGGAGCGAGGTCAGAATTGTATTGGTACTGCCTGTAGAAAGCAGTGGCCAAATCTTCCCAACTGCGGATACTGGCTCCGTCTAACTGGTAAAACCACTCAAGCTGAGTCCCTGAGAGACTATATTGAAAGAAGTGGATCCATAGGTTCTTATCAACAGTGTACGGCTGAATCTTCCTTACATATGACCGGAGGTGCAGCTTCGGACAAGAAACTCCGTCATACTTAGCAAAGGCTGGTGCTTTGAATTTGTGGGGAATCACCACCCCAGATGATAGACCCAGATCACCAAAGTCCAGACCAGACACTTTCTGAACTTCCATCGCACTCAACCGATCCTCCAGTTGTTTGTATCTATCCTCAGCCAGAGGATACTGGTCTTCGTCAAAGTCTGTCTCATTGTCTGAGACCACAGGGCTAGGAGCCCTTCTTTCCTCTTGACTATCTTTCCCTCCAGATGAGGTGGTCAAATCAACTTCATTCCGTAGCCTGTTTCCAAACCTGTGACCTTTGTTAAACAGAATTGTCCTCTTCTTCTTCTTCTTCTTCTCTTTCAGAATAAGGGTCTTCAGATCTTGCTGACCCTTAGCTAGATTCATGAACAGCTCTTGAAATTGGGCATTCTGAGCCTGCAGAGCCTTGATTGCTTGTTCAGTTGATGGTTCGGAAGACATGATGCTGAAATAAATAGCGAAGAAGATAAGAGACCTGTAAAGGTACCTGTTATGATGTGCATGGAATGAAATGCGTATGATATGATTTCAAAGACGTCGAGGGATTCAAATTCGTAAACAAGAAATGAAACACACTTTTATTAGATAAACTTGAAATTCAAATTGTTCAACAAAGGCCCTTAAGGCGTTACAAGAAAGGAAATACTGAAAAGTAAATAAAAACTGGAAAGGAAATAATCAAAGGACAATCAGAGCTCCCATGGTCGCTTCTTATCGGTGCGGACATAGTCATTGAGGATCCGCTCGTTCTCCAGCTGTCTTGTCAACTTCTGAATCTTCTGCTCTTGCTCGTTAAACTTCTCTCGGTAAGCATCCCGTTCTTCTCTCAGCTGCATCCAAGACCTTTTCAGTGCCCCAATGTCAGTGGGTATATGAGGATGGAGGATGGTCGGAAGAACCCCTTCTTCATTAGTAACTTCAACAATGATAGGCCGGACGGCTTCATATGGCATACCCAGCTTTTGGGCACGGATACGGACCCATCTGAGACATGGCTCCATCGGAAGAGAAGTCTTTGGACCCAACTCATGTGGATCAGATCTGTGTACTCTATCCCAAGCCCTTATGAATCTGCGGCGTTGCTCTTTACTATCCCCTTGAAAATCAAAGATGATATTAGGCATTAGCAATTCATGAGGACCTTCCCTCCTAGCACGCCCAAACTGACGTAAGGCCAAGCACGGATTATAAGAAATTCCTCTATGGGTTCTGTTGTACCCCAAAATTTTCCCTCCCATATTCTTCAAAGTTTTGACAAGCATCATCTCAATTTGCTCAAGTCTACTCAAGGGTTGCACAGTCAAACCATCCTCCTAAGCCAGTCAAAATTAGGGTTTTGGTTCCTGCAAGGAAGTTGAGGTTTTCAAGGGCTCAATCAAGTCCCATATGCCCATATACATTTTCAAGCATCTACATGCCAAGTTTCAAGGCTCACAAGGTCAAGTTGCACAGTCAAAAACCCTAATTGCCTCACAATCAACTGCAGGGGCAAAATGGTCATTTGGCAGTCAAAAGTCAAAATTTTTGGTCAACATCTTATTTTGAAGCCACAATCATCATTTCATCAAGTCTTGATCACAATTCCTCAAGAATGGCTCAAAAATCATCAAGATGCAAAAGTTTCCATTTTTGGACAGCTGAAAAGTCAACTGTAACTTGACCAAGGCATAACTTTTTCATGGTTCATCAGAAAAATCCCATCCAATGCTCATTTTGAAGGGGAGGACATTTCCTACAACTCATCTTCACATTCCAAGTCCAAGAAATGCTCTCACAGAAAGTTATCAATTTCAACATTATAGGTCATTTTTAAAAGTCAACAAAAAGGCATTTTAAGTCAAAGACCATAACTTGATATTGGTAAATAAAAATGACATGGGACCAAAGGCATTGGTTAGAGGACTTCAAGACCTTTCCAAAATGTCCAAGAACATGTTCATATGATCAAAATTGAGCAAGATATGCATTGGAGAAGTTGGGAAATTTTTGTGAAATGGCAAAAGTCAACTATCCTTGAAACTTCAATTTTTGACAAAAGGGCCCACTTTTTTCCACTTGATTCAGCCTTGTCATGCCACCCACGTGTCCCATGATTAATTTCAAGATTAAACATTAATTTTTCTATTTTATTTAATTTTTATTGATTTAATCCATTTTAAATCCATAAAATTCAAATAAAATCAAAAAAATTAATTAAAGGGGATCTTTGTGGTTTGAATGACCTTTATATGCCATTTACTAGCTGCCAAATCCGTGCAAGCTATTTTTTGTACACAAAATTTTGAATTTGTGCCAAGATGTCCAGATACATGTAAGCATGGAAAGGGAAAGTTTTGCAAATTTTGGAAGCTTTTTAATTTGTTGGATTTTGGTTTGAAAGCATGGCTTTATGGCTTGGATTCTTGCCTTATTTCTTTGTCCCCTCCATCTCCTCTATAAATACAAGCCATGAGAAAGCATTACGGACAAATACACACAGCCTAGAGAACGCCCCAAAATTGCAAAAATTTCCTTGAAGTTGTCAAGCTCGAAAGACCTGATCTAGCCAGATTCAACTACTTCCAAGCACTCCATCAACATCCCAGGTCTCCCAAATAATTGTTTCATTTTTTTCTTAACATGTTCATGTACAGGCAGTCCAAAGCGTACCACCATGCATCCCACATATCCAACGCGCCATGTGTCCTCAGAAACAGATCCAAAGGCTTGGATTGGACGAGCACCATACTCCTGGTCAACCTACACCATAGGCAATCTCCAAAGTCAAACAAAGCTGGCTTCTTGATGGGCCTCAGATTCCAATCAAACACTCAATTCTGGCCCAAACCCCCCTTGGGTTTGCAATTTTATTTTGTCATTTTATTTTTCTATTTGCCTTATTTTATTTCTTATTCCTTTTTATTAACTATTAACATAATTAATATTTTTCATAAAAAATCAAAAAAAGAACTAATATTATTATTATTATTAATTTCATGTTATTTTTGTAAATAAAATACTAAAAATTAAAATAGTTTAATTAGTTAACTTTAATACCTTTTTTACAATAAATAAAATAATTTAGACTTAGGCTTTTCTTTTGACATTTTTAATTCCTTTTTTTATTTTATTTCAATAAAACATAAAAACACAAAAAATATTTTCTTAATTAATTAAGTAATTAGTTATTAATTTTAATTTCATTAATTACAAAAAAAGACAAAAAATTCAATTCTTTCTTAAAAAAGGGTCAACACCCTTAGGACATTCCCGATTCTTTCTTTCGCGCGTATTTATTTTCTTATTTTATATTTATGTATCTGTACATAGTATGTAATAGTTAATTAGGGATTTTTACCGCTTTATTTAAATTCTCGCACTTATTTACCAAAACGGGTTTTTGTCTTTTGGCGATGTATAGACCCGCGCCTTGTAATAGTTAGATTTACATTTCCGCAATTTATTTTCCGCACTCCTAACTGTTAAAAAAATGCATGAAAGAATGTATGTAAATAAAATCAATCCGTAGCTCACAAATAACATGCAAAGATAAACATAAACTGAATTCAATACACATGCACATACCACCCCTAGGGTACGCCTCACTGGTTGCCTCGAACGTGGTCGTCAAGTATAGGGTGTTTTAGAGGTCGCCCTTTGTCTAAAGATCCAGTTGCCTCGAAACGGTCGCCTCGGATAAAAGGATCTAGGACATTAGGGTTACTCCTATGGTATCCTACCATTGCTTCGGTGACCACACTGTCCCTTAATCGAATTGACCCGAACACCTCCAACGATGGTGCTACCTACCTCTCAATGGTGGGATAACACTATCTAAAGGACTCTTACACAGCCTAATTCCTTAGAGTAGGTAGATCTCATGGGTACTTGCTCTTTTCAAAACAAACAAAACAACTTTTCGCACCTACACTTTCAAAAGGTTTTCAAACAAATTTTTCATACACTCTTGAGGACAGATACAAGAGTTACTTAGAAATTTTTCAAACGAAACTTTTTCAAAACCCACACACACTTGAAAAGCAAACAATTTTTGAAAACATAAGAGCAAGTACCTAAGAGCCCGTGGATAACCACGGATAGAAAGGGTGCTAACACCTTCCCTTTCTATAAATCTACCTCCCGAACCGAGAAACATTCTCAAAGAAGGAATTTTGTTGTGCTTTTGTCCTTTCCAGGTTGGAGAACATAAAAGACGGTGGCGACTCTTGCTTACCGCGACATTTCGCGAAACCAGCTAAAAAACAGTCAGTTATATTTCCTCCGATCACAGAACTGGCGACTCTGCTGGGGACATAAAAGTGAGGTGTACCTTAGGATTAGATCATACTTATGTTTTCAATTGCTTTGCTTTGATTGCTTTATATTTGTGGGCTTTGCATCGGAGTTTCATAGATCCTAACCCGGATCTGGGGATACCCTTTTAGGTAGCATAAGCTGTGAGGGACCTGTCCGGCGTAGACCGACACGGGTGAAGCAGTGGCTATGTTGGTGTGGCACCTTGGTCTGTACCGATATCCCTTGTGTTGCAACGAGGAGAATATGGGTCTTCTAAGGAGTCATTAAGCACCAACCGACCTTAGAACCCTAATGTGACCCAACTTGGCCATAGAACAGTAGCAGTATGCTACACCCATTGAGGCTAAACTCTCGCGATGGTTCTGGCCGCAAGAAAAGATTGCGACGCTGGAGTTATGACCGATTGAGGGTAGTCAGTGATATTGGGATCCTTAGAACCCGGTTACTTTTGATAGGACAGGTTTTTGAGCTCACCAACTTCAAGAGGGTAGTACCCCAAACTTCATGCTGGCCTAAACTCTAAGGGCTGTCTTGTGTGACTTGTGTGCTTTCAAACTTGACTACTTACATGCTTGTTATCTAACACATGAGTTTCTTGCAGGGTTTGTTTACAGTCCTTAATATGGACTCATAACAGGGTTTACTTACATCACTCCACGCATAGCATAACATCATACCATCATACCATTACATACATCCTACATAAGGACTAATCCATTCCAAGGATCTCAAGGGTCTGTGATGCAGGTCAGGATGTCTAGCAAGGGGCAAAGGGGATTTATTTTCCTCTAGACAAAGTGGAAATCCCAACAGGTTAACCTGAGTCAGGGGCTATGACCCACTCGATATGGTGAGCCTTGACTCTTGAAGAAGGACTCTCAATAACATGAAGTTCCTTCAATCAAGCTACCCAAATTCAAGTTCTAACAAGTTTCTCTACTTACCCCGCGAGATCCTTGAAAACATCGCATGCATACATACATATCACGGCATTACAGGTACCCTTTTGACAAGTCACTTACCTTCTTCGCTATTTATTTCAGCAATGGCTTCCCAACAAGACAATCAGGATCTTTATGCTCAAGAGACTCGGTTCAAGGCAATCCTCCTAAACCTATCCAAGGGGCAGGAAGAGCTGAGAACACTCCTCATGGGGACTTTGGTCAGGAACAGTCCTGAAGACGATAGGGACGAACGGCTGAAACGTCTACAAGCTAAGGTGGATACAATGAGAACCCAGATGCTGGGGCAAATGGCTCTTGTCCAAGACTTATCTCAAAAACAAGGAGAGCTCAGGGTTCTCGTCAACCAACTGCTTCGGGATAACCAACTGGGGCAAACATCTAAGGTTGAAGAGAAAGCCATCATTCAACCACCTATGGGGCAAGAAGACCGGGGAAAATCTCCTCAGTTTGCTTCAGGGTCACAAGCCCAGCATCAACCTCACCAGCGTCAACAGGGTAATCGGCGTAAGCAAAATACGTCCAGAAGACATTTCTCGGAGACTGGTATACCATCATCATTGATACTGAGACGCTTGTTGGAGGTCAAGCTGATTGCTTTAAAAGATCCTCCTAAGAATCTCAACATAACCTCCCTGAAGTACAATCATGATGAGAGGTATGCCTACCATTCTAACAGTCCTGGACATGACACCGACGGCTGTTGGAGCTTGAAGAACAAGATCCAGGACTTGATCGACGGAAGGGTGTTGGAGTTCATGCCGGGTGGCAAAATGAAAATCTTCTGCTGAGAATCTGCCATCTGAGATGACTAGTGCAAACTAAGAAGCTTTTGTTCATTCGAATGTTCAAGTTGTATTTTTCTTTGATTGTTCAAACATTTGTTCATGTCAAACTCTTTTACTTTATCAATGCATCGCATATGTCTGTTTTGAATCAATATATTCGCATTCGCTATATTCAAACTGCTTTCATTTTTTGATGTCGACTCTCAATTAATAATTTTAAGCCTCTTGAGGGAGGATGACAAAAACGATACCACAATCTACAGTATGCTTTTGAACAAACCCCGCTGATGAGGTACAGGCATTGTTTCAATTCCTAAACACTGGAGTTATAAGGAAGATAATCCCTCGTCAACCCCTCTGAGCCAAAGAAGTAGGAGTTTTTCTTTTCGAAAATTAAAACCCTTAATCATAACCTGGGGCAGGGTAGTTCTCTCGGTTGATCCAAGTGCACAACGAATGGCATCAAAGAAGTCCTTACAAAACAAAAGACAGTGATGGTTCCAAATGATCATAAAGACAGGCAGTCATCATTTCTCAAAATAAAAGCCCAACAAGTCAAAACCTATGAAGGAGACTTACAAAAACTGGGGCATCCTGCTGACTGTAATCACAAAAGAAACAGTTCAGGCTAAAAACAGGGATAACGAAATAAAAAAAAAGAGGTCTCACAAACCCTCAACAAAAAGAAATGACTGCCTATTCAAAATAAATTGTCAACATCTGAATCATCACCGGTATATCAGGACGAAGACTCAAACAAGGTCTAACGCACGATCAGCTGAGTTTAGGTTTGAAGAACATCACGAAGAGTGGGTGGGTACAAATATAATTTGAGCCTTTATCCTTTGTTTCTTACACCGTGAACCAGGCCACGTTACAACCCTTAAAAGCCCTAGCTGAAGCATGGGTTAGTTCGAAAGCATACTGTTACAAAGGTATCCTGATTCCTTAAGGCTCGCTGTAAAATCTTGAGTTGACATCACATGTTACATAATTTGCTTGTTTTACTAAAAAAATGCATTTTCGAAAACTTCAAGACAGACATAAGCTTTGCATTTTTAATATAACATTGCTTGCATATGACTATTTGTTTGAACAACATAGAAGTTCGCACGACGAATGTCTAATGAACAAAAGCACCTCCAAGCAAGGGGCATGGCATGATCATTGTCCATTATCTGGGGCAGTTAAGTCAAGATTCGGAGAATCTCTCAAAAGGCCAACCAGCTTGGGGCAAAGCTCCGTCTGAGTCACTTGGGGCATTGGACGATCAAACGAAGATCTTCTGGTAATAGGGCAACGCAACACTACTGACAGGGGCACCTCCTTACATCCTGAGAGCACGGACACAGTCGAAAAAATACTACGCACAATCGAAGACCCGCTAGGTTGACACACCTAGGCAAAAATAAGGGCTTCCCGGCGAACCAAAAGGGTTCGGGCAAAAATAAGGGATGAAAATAAAAATCTGTACACCCGGCAAGTCGAAAACCTGAAAAGGCGGCTTGGGAAAAAATGGGTATCCCGGTGGATTGAAAACCCGAAAGGGCGGTCCAGGCAAAAGTTAGGGATCAAAAGCGTACGACTATGTTCCGTCATCTCGTCACTTGCCTACCAGAAGAAGATTTGTCAACCGGCAGTCATCAAGCGCCTCCACAGGTATCTTCTCCCACAGAAACAGGGGCAATATGAGTTGTCTAAGCGATCTAGTTACTCTGTCCACCAAGGTACTAAGGTAGGTTCAGCTGAAGAACGTGACCAAGATACCTTCACTCCCCACAGAGTAAGATAAGATTCAGCAATACTCTCCCCCGAGCAGAGTTGGTCTCCCGTCAGCCCTAACAAAGTACAGTATCTCCAGCAAGTCAACAACACTCTCCCCAAGCAGAGTTAGTCTACTGTCAGCCTTAAGGAAATTGGGTATCCCCAGAAGATCTCAACATTCCCCAGCGGAGTATACAGATGTTCCTAAGCAAGCATCCCCGGCAGTCTTGATCTAAGATTGTTCCCAGGCAGAATACCAGACGTCCCAGTGGAGCCACTTCCCCGGTACAGTCTCAAAAGATTCCCCAAGAGAGTTGAATCAATCTCCCCAGTAGATTCTGGAAGCTTATCCCCAGTAGATTCTGGAGGCTTATCACCTACAGAGTACGTACGTCTCTCCCCGACTTTGTTCAAAGGTTATTCCCCACCAGAGCTTATAACTGGGTTATCCTCAGCTAATTACCACGGAAAGATCGTCCTCGGCGAAGTTCTTCCTATCCCCCCAGCAGAGTTCATCAATTCCCCAACAAAACATATCAACGGAATCCCCAGTGGAGTTATCATCAAAACCTCAGTGAAGTATCTCTTCCCACAGAGCAGATTCCCCGCAGAGTAATCTCTCCAACAAGTTTATTCCCCAACAGAGTCATCTTCTACTACCGGTTTATTCTTGCAATCATCATCCCCAGCGGAAACGAAGAACTCTACTCTTCAACAGCAGCCCAAGATTTAAACAAGCTCCTGGCATTCGTCAAGGATTTATTTTCCCAGACGAAGATACATTCATAAACATCACATCTTCATACGTTATAGCATGCATACGCATCATACAACACAAATCTCATTTATTTTTGAGAACATCTTAAAATCATGCAGTTCATGCATCATGACATTACATACGACTAATACTTTGCCTTTTCAGAAAAAAGTCAATCCAAAGATGATTACCATCTACCTTTACAGTTCCAGATCAACACCGGTAACAAGCCAGGAAAATTTTGTGGACGACTGATCATGGGTTAATATCCGAAACCAAACAGGACAATTATCTACTTGATCATCCTCAGGCAACCCTACGCCGGTTCCTTTTCTTTCAGAAGAAGTCTTACACGGGCTCATCAACGGGCAACCCTACACCGGTTCCTTCTCAACCTCAGATGTAGTTTTACACGAACTTATCATCAGGCAACCCTACACCAGTTCCTTCTCAATTTTCAGATGAAGTCTTACACAGACTTATCTCAAGATGACCTTACCCCGGTTCATCCAGAAGTTTTACATGAACTTATCCTGCGGTAACCTTACCCCGGTTCCTCCAGAAGTCTTACACGGACTTATCTCAAGATGACCTTACCCCGGTTCATCCAGAAGTTTTACACGAACTTATCCTGCAGTAACCTTACCCCGGTTCCTCCAGAAGTCTTACACGGACTTATCTCAAGATGACCTTACCCCGGTTCATCAAGAAGTTTTACACGAACTTATCCTGCAGTAACCTTACCCCGGTTCCTCCAGAAGTCTTACACGGACTTATCTCAAGATGACCTTACCCCGGTTCATCAAGAAGTTTTACACGAACTTATCCTGCAGTAACCTTACCCCGGTTCCTCCAAAAGTCTTACACAGACTTATCTTAAGATGACCTTACCCCGGTTCATCCAGAAGTTTTACACGAACTTATCCTGCAGTAACCTTACCCCGGTTCCTCCAGAAGTCTTACACGGACTTATCTCAAGATGACCTTACCCTGATTCATCCAGAAGTTTTACACGAACTTATCCTGCAGTAACCTTACCCCGGTTCCTCCAGAAGTCTTACACGGACTTATCTCAAAATGACCTTACCCCAGTTCATCAAGAAGTTTTACACGAACTTATCCTGCAGTAACCTTACCCCGGTTCCTCCAGAAGTCTTACACGGACTTATCTCAAGATGACCTTACCCCGGTTCATCCAGAAGTTTTACACGAACTTATCCTGCGGTAACCTTACCCCGGTTCCTCCAGAAGTCTTACACGGACTTATCCCGAAGTAACCTTACCCTGGTTCCTCCAGAAGTCTTACACGGACTTATCCCAAAGTAACCTTACCCCGGTTCCTCCAGAAGTTTTACACAAACTCATCCCGAAGAAACCCTACACAGGTTCTCTCTTCCCAAAGATGCAGTTTTACACGGACTCGTCATCAAAAACCCTACCCAGGTTTTACTTCTTCCAGGATGCAGTTTTACACAGACTCATCATCAAAGTAACCCCACACAGGTTCCCTTCTCAAACTCCAGACGTAGTTTTACATGGACTCGCCATCAGTAAACCCTACACAGGTTTCCTTCTCAGCTCTAGATGCGGTTTTACGCGGACTCGTCATCAAAGTAACCCTACACAGGTTCCTTCTCCACTTCAGATGCAGTCTTATACGGACTCATTATCAGTAAACCCTACACAGGTTTCCTTCCTCCAAAGATGCAGTTTTACACGAGCTCATCATCAGTCAACCCTACACAGGTGTCCTTCTTTCCAAGATGCAGTTTTACACGAGCTCATCATCAGGCAACCCTACACAGGTTCCCTCTTTCAACTTACAAAAATTACAATTCAACAGACCACCTCCAGATGGCATCTATAAGCCCATCCACCTATCAACAACCTCCAAATGGCATCTATAAGCCCATTCCCGACAAGGTTCTGTCACATCTCCAGATGGCATCTATAAGCCCATCCTCCTATCCACCATCTCTCTAAATGGCATCTGTAAGCCCATTCCCGACATCACATTGCTGATACCTCACTATGTGAGTGAAAATTTCTGGGCACTCTGGTGTTCAATCATCTTCCACCTTCGGATCACGAAAGGCACACAAGCCAATCTACATCCTCAGGTCTAAGAAAATTGAACAGGGGCAACTGCTGTACCCCAAAATTTTCCCTACCATATTCTTCAAAGTTTTGACAAGCATCATCTCAATTTGCTCAAGTCTACTCAAGGGTTGCACAGTCAAACCATCCTCCTAAGCCAGTCAAAATTAGGGTTTTGGTTCCTGCAAGGAAGTTGAGGTTTTCAAGGGCTCAATCAAGTCCCATATGCCCATATACATTGTCAAGCATCTACATGCCAAGTTTCAAGGCTCACAAGGTCAAGTTGCACAGTCAAAAACCCTAATTGCCTCACAATCAACTGCAGGGGCAAAATGGTCATTTGGCAGTCAAAAGTCAAAAATTTTGGTCAACATCTTATTTTGAAGCCACAATCATCATTTGATCAAGTCTTGATCATAATTCCTCAAGAATGGCTCAAAAATCATCAAGATGCAAAAGTTTCCATTTTTGGACAGCTGAAAAGTCAACTGTAACTTGACCAAGGCATAAATTTTTCATGGTTCATCAGAAAAATCCTATCCAATGCTCATTTTGAAGGGGAGGACATTTCCTACAACTCATCTTCACATTCCAAGTCCAAGAAATGCTCTCACAGAAAGTTATCAATTTCAACATTATAGGTCATTTTTAAAAGTCAACAAAAAGGCATTTTAAGTCAAAGACCATAGCTTGATATTGGTAAATCAAAATGACATGGGACCAAAGGCATTGGTTAGAGGACTTCAAGACCTTTCCAAAATGTCCAAGAACATGTTCATATGATCAAAATTGAGCAAGATATGCATTGGAGAAGTTGGGAAATTTTTGTGAAATGGCAAAAGTCAACTATCCTTGAAACTTCAATTTTTGACAAAAGGGCCCACTTTTTTCCACTTGATTCAGCCTTGTCATGCCACCCACGTGTCCCATGATTAATTTCAAGATTAAACATTAATTTTTCTATTTTATTTAATTTTTATTGATTTAATCCATTTTAAATCCATAAAATTCAAATAAAGTCAAATAATTAATTAAAGGGGATCTTTGTGGTTTGAATGACCTTTATATGCCATTTACTAGCTGCCAAATTCGTGCAAGCTATTTTTTGTACACAAAATTTTGAATTTGTGCCAAGATGTCCAGATACATGTAAGCATGGAAAGGGAAAGTTTTGCAAATTTTGGAAGCTTTTTAATTTGTTGGATTTTGGTTTGAAAGCATGGCTTTATGGCTTGGATTCTTGCCTTATTTCTTTTTCCCCTCCATCTCCTCTATAAATACAAGCCATGAGAAAGCATTACGGACAAATACACACAGCCTAGAGAACGCCCCAAAATTGCAAAAATTTCCTTGAAGTTGTCAAGCTCGAAAGACCTGATCTAGCCAGATTCAACTACTTCCAAGCACTCCATCAACATCCCAGGTCCCCCAAATAATTGTTTCATTTTTTTTCTTAACATGTTCATGTACAGGCAGTCCAAAGCGTACCACCATGCATCCCACATATCCAACGCGCCATGTGTCCTCAGAAACAGATCCAAAGGCTTGGATTGGACGAGCACCATACTCCTGGTCAACCTACACCATAGGCAATCTCCAAAGTCAAACAAAGTTGGCTTCTTGATGGGCCTCAGATTCCAATCAAACACTCAATTCTGGCCCAAACCCCCCTTGGGTTTGCAATTTTATTTTGTCATTTTATTTTTCTATTTGCCTTATTTTATTTCTTATTCCTTTTTATTAACTATTAACATAATTAATATTTTTCATAAAAAATCAAAAAAAGAACTAATATTATTATTATTATTAATTTCATGTTATTTTTGTAAATAAAATACTAAAAATTAAAATAGTTTAATTAGTTAACTTTAATACCTTTTTTACAATAAATAAAATAATTTAGACTTAGGCTTTTCTTTTGACATTTTTAATTCCTTTTTTTATTTTATTTCAATAAAACATAAAAACACAAAAAATATTTTCTTAATTAATTAAGTAATTAGTTATTAATTTTAATTTCATTAATTACAAAAAAAGACAAAAAATTCAATTCTTTCTTAAAAAAGGGTCAACACCCTTAGGACATTCCCGATTCTTTCTTTCGCGCGTATTTATTTTCTTATTTTATATTTATGTATCTGTACATAGTATGTAATAGTTAATTAGGGATTTTTACCGCTTTATTTAAATTCTCGCACTTATTTACCAAAACGGGTTTTTGTCTTTTGGCGATGTATAGACCCGCGCCTTGTAATAGTTAGATTTACATTTCCGCAATTTATTTTCCGCACTCCTAACTGTTAAAAAAATGCATGAAAGAATGTATGTAAATAAAATCAATCCGTAGCTCACAAATAACATGCAAAGATAAACATAAACTGAATTCAATACACATGCACATACCACCCCTAGGGTACGCCTCACTGGTTGCCTCGAACGTGGTCGTCAAGTATAGGGTGTTTTAGAGGTCGCCCTTTGTCTAAAGATCCAGTTGCCTCAAAACGGTCGCCTCGGATAAAAGGATCTAGGACATTAGGGCTAGTCCTAAGGTATCCTACCATTGCTTCGGTGACCACACTGTCCCTTAATCGAATTGACCCGAACACCTCTAACGATGGTGCTACCTACCTCTCAATGGTGGGATAACACTATCTAAAGGACTCTTACACAGCCTAATTCCTTAGAGTAAGTAGATCTCATGGGTACTTGCTCTTTTCAAAACAAACAAAACAACTTTTCGCACCTACACTTTCAAAAGGTTTTCAAACAAATTTTTCATACACTCTTGAGGACAGATACAAGAGTTACTTAGAAATTTTTCAAACGAAACTTTTTCAAAACCCACACACACTTGAAAAGCAAACAATTTTTGAAAACATAAGAGCAATTACCTAAGAGCCCGTGGATAACCACGGATAGAAAGGGTGCTAACACCTTCCCTTTCTATAAATCTACCTCCCGAACCGAGAAACATTCTCAAAGAAGGAATTTTGCTGTGCTTTTGTCCTTTCCAGGTTTGAGAACATAAAAGACGGTGGCGACTCTTGCTTACCGCGACGTTTCGCGAAACCAGCTAAAAAACAGTCAGTTCTATTTCCACCGATCACAGGTTCCTATCAATGGAACATTGGGGTACTCCCCACAATGATCAATAATAGCCACCTCGTCCATACCCTTGATAGTCCAGATAATATCATTATGAGAGAGAGACATAACCCTATAGGCCCAGCCCATGCCTTCTTTGTTCTTCAGCACTGATTTTGGGGAGGTGCAAAATAAAACACCTCGCTAATAGTGGAGCACAGCACATCAAGGTTCCCCGCTTCCGAGCAGTACAGGCATAAAGCTGATAAAGAATGTCACCCAAGAGAGTGGGTACAGGATTACGAGAGATGAAGATTTTCACCGCATTCACATCAACAAAGGAGTCAGGATTCGGAAACAATACCAAGCCATATATCAGAAGAGCAAGAATATATTCGAATGCCTTAAAGTCTAGACTATCCCAGAAATAATTAGCCTTACCAACCAAGAACTTAGTCAGAAAGCCCTTTGCTCCACTTCTAGTCTCCCAATTAGCCATTACGTCATCCTTTGTCATATGAAGGGCTGAAGCAATCTCTTCCGGCCTAAGGATCTTCTCCCAACCAGTAAACGGGGTCTGCTCCAGAATAGAGATACCGAGCAGATCAGAGAACTCTTCTAAGGTGGGGACCAACTTGTAGTCCTGAAAAGTAAAGCAATGGTACAACGGATCATAGAACTGGACCAGGACACTCATCATCTGCTCGTCCAATTTGGAGGTAACCAAACTGAGAAGATACCCATGTCTTCTGATGAAGGAGGTAGTATCAAGCATCTTTGCAATCAACTCTTTAAGCAAAGCGGGAACCTGGACAAAATTGACCCGGATGGTATTCCTACGCATGGGCATCATGACCTACAAAACAGAACAAAGATGAATCCCTCCTGTCTTTGAAATAGGTTAGTCCAATGCAAGATGTATGCAATGTTATGATGTCATGATGTCATGATAGAAAGCACATCACAAGTATCCACAAATATCAAACATGGTAAAGGCACACAAGTCACACAGAGAGCCCTTAGATTTCAGACTGGCAAGGAGCTTAGGTACTACCCTCTTTCAGTTCAGTTGGTTCAAACCTGTCCTAAAAATAGTAACCGGGTTCTAGAGGATCTCAATATCATTGACTACCCTCAATCGGTCATAATTCCAGTTTAGCAACCTTTTCTTGCGGTCGGAATCATCGCGAGAGTTTAGTCTCAATGAGTGTAGCATACTATTACTGTTCTATGGCCAAGTTAGTCAATTTAAAGGTTCTAAGGTCAGTTAGTGCTTAATGACCCCTTAGCAGACCCATATTCTCCTCGTTGCGCCACAAGGGATATCGGTACATACTAAAGTGCCACACCAACGTAGCTACTGCTTCAACCGTATCGGTCTACGCCGTACAGTTCCCTCACAGTTTATTGCTACTTACCTAAAGGGTATTCCCCATATCCGGGTTAGGATCTATAGAAACTCCAATACAAGACCATAAATATAAAGCATACGAAGCAAACAATTGAAAACACAATGATCTAATCCTAAGGTACACCCCACTTATAAGCACTCCCCAATAGAGTCGCCAGTTCTGTGATACGGTGAGAGAGAACTGACTGTTTTTTTGGAATGCTGGTTTGCGTTTTGCGTTTGTTTTCGCAAAATGTCGCGGTAAGCAAGAGTCGCCACCGTCTTTTATTTTATCCAACTAGGAAAGGAAAAAAGCACAGAAAAATTCCTTTTTTGAGATGTTTCTCGGGTCCGGGGGGTAGATTATAGAAAGGGAAGGTGTTAGCACCCTTTCTATCCGTGGTTATCCACGGGCTCTTAGGTACTTGCTCAAAGTGTTTTCAAAAATTTGCTTTCTTTGCGTTTGTGAGTTTGAAGAAGTTTTTTTTTGTTTGAAAAGGAGTGTAAGTGTGAAAATTTGTTTTATTTTTGAAGGAGCAAGTACTTAAGAACCATCTACCTACTCGAAAAAGGAATCGTTCTATGCTATCTTCCTTTAGACAATGCTATCCCACTATGAATGAGTGGGTAGCACCGTCGTTGGAGTTTAAGGGTCAATTCAATTAAGGGACGTGCGGTCACTAAAGCAATGTTAGGACGCCTTAGTGGTAACCCTAATATCTTAGATCATTTTTCCGAGGCAACCGTTTCGAGGCAACTATGATCTTTGGCCAAGAGGACGACCTCTAAGACTTCCTATACTTAATGACCGCGTACGAAGGCAACCAAGTGAGGTGTACCCTAAGAGTGCGCATGTGCGAGTGTGTTATTTTCAGTTATTTTGTATTTGTACATGTCAATGGTGATCTATGTTGATTTTAGGTTTAAATATTCGATCTTGTCATGCATTCCCTATTATCAAACATCTAACAGTTTATAAGTTGCGGAAATTAAATTGCGGAAATTAAACTAACTATTACAAGGCGTCTGGTATCTACATCGCCAAAAGCAACCCTTGAAATTAAAATGCGGAAAATAAATAAAGCGGTAAAAATAATCCTATTTAAACTATTACATTCCGGAAATAGATACAATACTGAAATAAAATGGATTGCATGCGGGGGGAGGAAATTAAATCGGGCGCAAGTTCTAGGGTTTTGACCCTTTAATTTAAAGAAAGGATTTTTTTTGTTATTCTTCAATTTAAGAAAGAAATTAAACTAGGTTAATTATTAAATTAATAAATAAATTAATTAATAAAAATATTTTGGTTTTTTTGATATTTAAAGAAATAAAAATAAATTTGATCAATGTTAATAAAACCTAATTGTCTAAGTTAATTTTAATTATTGCAAAATATATTAAAAGTTATTCCTGATTAAAACTAAATTAATTAAATTAATATTTATTAACAAAAATAAAATACTGGAAATTAATTTAATAAACAAAATATATTTTTTTGGTTTTTAATTTTATGAAGAAAAATATTTAATTGGTTAGTTAATAATAAAATAATAACAATAAATAAATAAAAGAAATAATAAGAGAAAATAGAAAGAGTTAGGGTTTGGGCCTGCTAAATGGGGTGAGAATGGCAAATTCAAGGCCAATTAGGCGCTGGCCTGGCTGACTTTTCCTGATTCCATGTGGCACGTTGACTTGGTAGCATGGTAGGCATCTCATCTGGACCACCAGATCTGGCCTGGGGCCATCTGGCGCTTGATTGAGTGAGGTTGTATGATAGGCCACGCGCTTGAGTTTACATTGGATGACCTGTTGAAAAATAATAACAAATGCATGGGGGACCTGAGATTCGAACCCAGGTCCTGTTGGATTTTGAACATACGCCACTACCACTGCACCACTGCTTCTCAATTGTTAATTAAATACAAACAAAACATAATATATAAAACGCGTCGAAATTCCAGAAAATAAAAAAAACAGCGCGCGAATTATGAATCATCCAATGGGGGAGGGCCACGTCTTCACCCCTAACCTCCTGCCCTGTAATTTTTCCTGCGGATTCATATTCGCAGCTGAATTCGTAGGTTGATCCTAAAATCCATTCTAGGCCGTGAAAACCACCCCCAAAACCATGGTTGTGCTCGTCTACCTCCCCTGGTCACGTTTATGTCCATCAACAACATCAATTTTGCCTGTAAAAGAAATACCCAAAAAGCAAACTACAAAACCCTAGGCTCGGTTATAGGGCTACAGTCCAGATAAATGCAATCAAACAATGCCAAAAGCTCAGAAATTTCATAAGCATCATAAAGATATCAAAGATTTGCCAGGAAAATGCAAGAATATGGAGTTATGATTTTGAATACAGGGCCATGAAACGTGAGGCTTACAGTGTGTTTGAGAGGGTGTGAGAGCTTGCTTTCTATTGCAGGAGGTTCAGTAATTGTCCAGCAAGCGATTAGTGTTGAGTTTTGCCATTGAAAATGCCTCCAAGCTCGATTTCAGTTTTGCACTTTTTCCACCTTTTTTCAAGTTTGGTTCTTGATATTCTAGAAGCCTCTCCCCCTGATCTCGTGTGCTTTTGCTTGTATATGTATGCTGCAATGCATTAGGTCAACAAATTGGTCTTGAATCCTTGTACATTAATGCCTTGAGATTGGATTTGATCCTCCATTGAAAACTTGCTTAATTTGCCAAAAATCCAATCTTTTTGCACATGGAATGCTTGATACGAATTTGATCATGCTATTGATGGTGATTAGGTCCTGGAAATAGAAAAAGATCTCATGTAATCAAGTTTTGTGATTTTATTTGATTTAAATTGATTTAAAATGAAACAATTCAATAAAAAATTAAATAAAATAATAAAATTGATAAATGGACACAAGGCTGAATCTAGGACACGTGTGCAATGTGGCAAGATCAAATCAAGTGGAAAAGAATGGGCCCATTTGACAAAATTTGAAGTTTTGGGGATAGTTGACTTTTGGCAATTTTGCAAGAATGCCTACTTCAACAATGCATAACTTCTTCTATTTTGAACTTTTGGAGGTGTTATTGGACTTTTTAGAAAGCTTGAGATGTCCTCTAATCAACCCTTTTGGTCTCATATCCTCATTTTGATATTCCATTCTCAATTTATAAGCTTTGTAAAAAAAGGTGTTTTTGTTGACTTTCAAAAATGACATATAATGTCCAAATTTGTAACTTCTTGTGAGTGCATTTCTTGATCTTGGGGTATGAATATGGATTCTAGTAAATTGCATCCTATTCAAAATGAGCTTTGGATGGGTCATTTATCATAAAGTATGAGAAAGTTATGCTTGGTCAAAGTTGAGTTGACTTTTCCTACAAAACCCTAATTTAGCAACTTTTGAGTCTTGATGAATTTTGAGCAATCCTTGATGAATCATGATCAACCCTTGATCAAATGATTAAATATCCTTCAAAATGAGAATGTTGACAAAAAATCTTGAAGTTTGACTATTTGTAGGTCACAGTTGACTTTTGCCCTGGCATAGTCGATTTTTGGACCTTTTGAGCAATTGACTGAGCAAACTTCCTCTGCAAGGCTTGAAATTTGAAATGGATGATCTTAAGAACATATTAGGACATTAGGGATAACTTTAGGTCATTTGTATTCAAGGATCTTGATGTAACACAAAACCCTAATTTGAGATTGACTGCCTTAGGAGATGATTTGTCTGACCCACTCTTGAGCAAACTTGAGCAACTTGGAGATTTTTCTTGCAATGTTTTAAGAAATATGAGAGGGAAAATTTTGGGGTACAACAGCTGGCATTGATCCAACAGAAATTGGGATATTCCCTTTGACAGCAGTAGTAACCACTGTTCCTGTGATTGGTGGAGGTATTTCTCCATGGTTTGGCTCGTTAGCCATACTATTCTCACTATTTTCCTTCCTAACAGTATATTTGTTGGTTACTCTACCACTTCTTAATAAAATGCAATGTTATAACTATACAGGAAAAAACACAATAACATAAAAAAAAATTAGCAACGTCCCACCGGGTGTGCCAATTTGTTTACCGTTGTTTTTGGTAAACAACCGCTGATCTCCAAAAAGGTAAGTTATTTTTGGTTTACTTACGGGATCGATCAGATTAATCCCAGAACATATGCTAATTTTTATGTAAGATGTATAAGCAGGAAGAACGCACGTTCGACCCAGAGAAAAGATGTTTGAGATTTTGGAAAGGTAAGCAAAA